>CM042086.1:6221798-6849298 GCA_023512835.1 Taxillus chinensis
CTTGGTCAGGGAAGTGGCCGCTTCCCATCTCTGTTGTGGTGTGCTGATCACCCTGGTTTGAGTTCACCACTTCTCCACCCCACTCTATCATTGAAGCGCTATCCCCCAGGTTGGAGAATAGGTACGAGGGCCAATATCCCAGGACAAGGCCACTGCCAAATTGCATCCACCAGTGTCCTTGTTTCGGATCCTAGAAAACAAGTGTCACAAGCAGAATGAGGGCAGTGAACACCAAAGACAAAGACAGTGAATCTATCTCACTGTTCAATAAAAATTTCAACGCCCCATTTTCAGCATGCTAAGATAATTAACTAAGACTACTATCAATTTTTCTCATGTAACCAATCCCTTAATCTATTATTAAGTTGCTCCAAATGAAACGCCTTTTCTTCCATTAATTGTCAAAATGAAAGAATACAAAAATAAATAAAAAAACCCCAAGGTAGTGCAAAATTCAACGATTTCTTCTTTCTTTTCCCGGAAAGAGGCACCTAATACTAAAACAACCAAATCACCAGTAGTTCACATGATAATAGTAGCCGCGCCGGAAAAACTACAGAAGTTTGACACCAAAGTGCCGTGACCATAAGTCTAACATATAAAAAACAAAACAATAGTCTAAAGTCTTAATTTCAACACTTTTAAGAAATGAAGTACTATTCCACCATGAAGTACTTTATGTTATTTTTAAGATGCCTCCTAATAAAATGGAAAATTTATTTTCGACACAACCTATACTAATCATATGGCGCACTCGCACGAAAACAGCTCAATGGAAAATCAAATAAGCTATAATCTTGAAAGGAAAGCAATTAGGCAACAAGTATTTTGTGTTAACTTGGAATATTAGTGGAATTTTGGGTTCTAGGGTAAAAAGGAGGCTAAGAAGGGATAATAACAAAAACACTTCACAGGCACTCACGGTGATTCAAATCTATGGCACGATGGAAGCTGAGGAAGGTATTAACTAATTCATAGGATTGAAAATTTAATAGGTTGCTTTTTTTCAAAGACTCATTACTGTGAAAAATTTCAAACCCATTGCTCCAATTGTCAAGATATCAAAATTCCTTTACATCTTCTAATCATCACTGTTGCTATTATTATAACAAATACTACTATGGCAGGTGATTATTTGTGATATTACGGGTCAAAGAGATTATTGGCAGCAGCACCAAACATCATTATCATCATTCCCCATAGTTATGATTACTGTGGCAGACAATGAAAGGGATCATTGGCAGCACCAAATGCCACTGGGGGCTACCATATAGAGGATGCTTTGAATTTACCTTCCAAATTAGTATGCTGATATCAAACTGAGAACCCTGAAAAGCAGAAATTGGGGAGATGGCTGCACCCATTGCTATTCGATTATTGATTTGAATAAATCCTGAACAGAGGAGGTTGTAGCACCCTGTTGCTTGATAAGCATCACTCTACATATATGGTTTCAGACAAACAGAGAGAGAGAGAGAGAATATTAGTTGGGGATAAATTAGTCCGACAAATTGAGATGACGATGGATGAAGGACGAATAAATAACAACTTACAGTCCAGTAAGTGAAGAGTCGCGTGTTGTTGTCCCCATATAAATCGGGGCTGACCTGTTTTCAGGTAAAATCTCAGACTAAAATACACTAAAACACATGCACTGATATGAGTGTTTGTGTGTGTGTTGTATGTAGTATTAGTTATAGGCTTATCTATAGCAATATTCACAATTCGCATATAGCCAACCATATATGCGTTTGCTGCTCTTGAGTAAATATAGGCTTAATTATTGCGAAGTTACGAAATTAATTATACCTGCCAACCAGCTTCGATGCTATTGAGATCTTGACCGAAATTACCGCTCAACACCCAAATTTGAGACAAGCTGAACTCATTACTTTGTTGTATTTTTGGATTCCATACATTCATGGTTGCTTTTGCTCCATAATACTTGTCTCCTTCAACATAAACTATTGCATGCTACTCGACCCAACCAAAACAACAAAAGCAAGAACGGACCCCACCAAAAATGATAAATATCAGAATAAGATCAATAATTGTGGAAGAAATATTTTGCTTGTAGAGATTTCCAGATTATACAATATAATTTCCATTAATTTTCTTTTTCCCTCCTTAATAAATTGCTTGCCCTTATTAAAAAAAACCATTAATTTTCCCTAAATGTTTTCCCTGTTTTTTTGGCTTTTGTTGTTACCTGATGACCATTTTCACTCATGGGCTGAGGATCCAGGTTTTGATGACGGATGAGGCTCTGGGGCCTCTTCCTTCCAAAGCTTTTGATAGAATTGGCTCTTAAAACTTCTTCCTTCTTTGTTCTTCTTATGGGAATTGTACCATCCGGGCAATTCCCATATGAGTGCCAGGGCTGCTTAAATGGGTTTGTTCTTCCCTCAACCTCTGAGATAGTCGTGCTTTGACTGCTTTCACCAAACAACTCCTCCGGTTGAATGCTTGGTCTCATCTGAACACCCAAACAGAACCCTCAAAAACACTTTATTTTTTTCAGCCATGAGTGAGTGAAAAGGAATCGAGCAGCGGGCTTTAGGAAAGTGGACCTGAGGTGTGTGGTCTTTGTGAAACGGGTGATCAAAGGCTGGCTGGTCCGACGTAAGAACACAATCTATGATATCCCCATCTGGGCTCTGCAGAATATGAATCAAGACAACAAAACATCAAATCCCCATCGAAAAAAAAACTGACTTCAATAAAACAAATATTAAACATGTCCCAAAAATCCTCGGATTGAAGGCTTTGAAGCAGAAAAACCATATGGGCGTAAAATGAATCAAACAATAAACATTTAATGCTCCGCGAAACAAATGTCTACAGGGGAGAGAGAGAGAGAGAGAAAGAACCAGAATGGTTTTGATGGGCTTCTTGTTGATGCGCTTCAGGTGCTTCTTGACCTCGAGCATCTCCCGGGAGTGAGGTACTCTGGCTGCGCAAGATAGCGAGATCGAAACCCAGAAGAAGGAAAATAAGATAAACGCCGACACCCTCCTCGGGTATCTCCTGCTAGCATGCGCAGGAGCCATTTCCAACCTCAAGAAAGAACAGCACCCAAAAAAACCAGAAACCAAAAAAAAAAAAAAACGAGGGAGGCTCAAGCTCAACTCAGAGCCCACACCAGTGTGTACTCCGAAGAAGCAGCACTGCCCCTGCTTATCGTGCGCACCCAACCTTAGTCTCCTCCACTATAGCAGTGGGGATGGCTCTGCCGCAGCAAGTTTCTAACGAAACAGCACTCTCCCCCTCTCTAGACCACTATTTCTCTCTCTACTTTCGCTCCATTGCTGGGCCAGATGTCTCCTGAGTCTCGAATGTTTGACCCATTTCTGGGTATATATAAATCGGGAAGGGCAAAAGGGTAAAGTCAGCCCGAATGTGTTGCGGTCATATGACAGGTGACAACGTTTTGTGTGTCGTGTGTTGTGTGCGTGTGCCTGTGTGTCGTTAGAACTCGCAATGGCGCCGCGGTTAAACCGTGACGGGATACGATAAAACGGTCACCAATACATTTGTTCACTTTTAAATGAGCAATTTAATTAATATCAGTTTCGTGCCTGCCTGGGCGCTAGATCACTTATTTATTTAATTATTAATTATTAATTATTATTATTATTATGTGATCTCAATCAAATTTGTAGACGGATTCCATCTCAATAGTCCAGTGTATTATTAATTTTTCGACACCGGAAAATTAGCCACTTTAGATATTATTTTAATTGTTAAGAGTCAAAGAGTACATTTAGTGACGCATTCTATTCATGTAAATAAATTTATTGTTAATTTACAAGCACATACACAACATTAATGATGATATAAATCTGTAGGTTTTATACGTATATGGGAATTATAAATATGCCGCCGCTAATATTATGCTCTTAAAAAGAATAATTGTATTTTTTACATACTGCTAATTAAGATTATATTATTTTGTTTTGAGGTGTTCGGATTTCCTACGGTATTACACTTGGCGCTACAATTTTAAATGTCTTTATGTATATAAATTTTAACTTTTTTGATGTTTTAAATTTTAAGCTCACAATTTTTGTAAATAACACGCTGTCAAAGTTCCTAGTTTGATATCATATTATTTGATTACCAAAATTGAAAGCTTTGTATATTTTTTAAAATTTACAAAAATTGTGTGATCAAATTTTAATATGCTCTTTATATATATATATATTATAAATTTTAATTTACAATATACAAATAGATTTTCTAATTTATAATAGGAAATATAACAGGTTAAAACTCTTCTATCATTCCGCCACAGAATAAAATTCTATACTGTTCAAAATTGCTCTATTATGTAGAACAAGTTGGTGATTCATTCTTGGTGAAGAGGAGCACTCCTAATTTAAGCGGAGTTGATATTCGTTTCTTCTGCAACTATCCATACTTGCCGTAGAAGAAGCTAGAAATGTTTTGGGGTAATTACCGCACAAGTCTTATATTGTTTGAAGTGGGAAGGATCATTTGTATATAAGGATAGAAAAATATCTCCATATATATATATATATATACTTTTGGGATAAAAGCCTAAGAGCAAATTTATGAGGGCTTAAGCCAAAAAATGGACAACATCCAATCAATGTGGAGATGAATTACATCAAATCACAAGAACAGATGATGTCACCAAAACAATTTATGAGGATGTCTCACAAAATTCTTGAAAAGTTTAATGACTCAAACACTTAAAATATAATATGCCATCATCGATGGTATATTTATCAAACATTTGATGGGTTATCATCTTAGACCTTATCTTATAACGTCCTTAATATAGATATAAGATTTCAAAGTCTTTATTTGATTATTATTTATTTATTTATTTCCTTGTTATCGTTACTCTATTATTATAATTAGGGTTCTAGGTTATGTAATGCATGTTTGTAAACATCCATTATGTCATTGTTATTGAAATATTGAATTCTATCAAATGAGAGATTGGTGAGAGATTTTTTCATGTTCTTTATTCAAACCTAGAGCCCGGTTGATTAAATATTATCCAATCACTTTTAATGGACTGTTATAAGTTTGATTACAAATTACAAGAATTTTTTTATTTCTTTTAGGCATGATATTGTTTCATTAATTTTATAACGAAGTGCAACCCTTGGTTGAGTTGTGGAATAAGGTCAATTGCCTTCTACTCATATTCTAACTCCAAGTAGGTAATGAATTTAAATTTATCTTAGAGCACGGGCATTTGATTTGTCATTTTTGTTTAAATTCTACATAGAAAAATATCATTCTTGTAAAACTATAAATTATCGAAGACTATATTTTATCTTTTTTTTTTTCAAATTATGAATTTCTATATTGAGGTTATTAATCATTTATAAGTATATTTTATCAATTGATAGGATATCAATTGATATTATATATATATATATATATATATATATATATATATATATAAGATTGTATAAATTATAAAAGTTTAATAAACAAATTTTTTGGGATTTGATTAGGAATTGATAATCTAATTTATACTATGAATTTTATTAGTTTAAATAAATAAGACAATTGGTATATTTTGACATTTTACTATATTGATTTGTGGATATACTTTATAATTTGCAGTTATATTTTTATTATATTATATTTATCAAATATAATTTTAAAAAGTATTTGACAAATCCAAAACCCACCTCTTCTACTTCTACTAAGACAAAAGCGAAAAACATAAAAGGAAAGAAATGGTGGTCACGGGCGCAGGCTTGTTCGTTTCCATTTCACTACTGTGGAATCACGACCTCGTTTGTTTATTTTATTAAAATTAATAGGGAAGAGTGTATGTCTTTTTCCATGAAACAATTTGCAAAGTCCGTGAGTGGCCTTGTCTTGAAGCCGTCGCTAGTGCATGCACCGATTAAGTGCTGTGCCTTCAGATACACCCAGAGAAAGATGAGTTCCATCAGAAATTAAGTGCTGTGCCTTATATATATTGGCACACATTTGGACAAGAACCGCAGGTGGTGTCGTCTCAACTCTCAATGGAGCTAAAATGGCGTCTGTGTTTACTGTTTATACATGTGCAACGACAATTGTACTAAACCATTAACCACACCTCAGTCACTATAACTTCCCGTTCTAAATAGGAACAGCAATTAAATGGGAATGATATGAACCTACGTCAGTTTAACTATCCACATCCAGCCTTATGAGGGCAAGCCTACAAACTTATTAATTGTTAAACAATCAAAAATAAAAAATATATGAGACAAGGGTTTTGATTAATACTATTATCATTGGAATTGAATTGGACATAAATAGTCTGCGTAACAAAGAAAATTAAACTACCTTAACAATTAAAATAATTTATTATATGTAAAAGTTAATAATATTTCCCATCGGGATGTAAAAGTTATAAACAAGAGTTTGACAGGTAAAAAATGACTTACCCCGCAAATTTTTATTTTTTTAAAAGCATGCAACACAAGACTACTAAAGTGGATAACGGCCCGTTTAACATTGCTTTTGAAGGAATACTGGTGCTCATAAAATAAACAAGCAAAAAAAATCTGTTTAGTAAATTTAAAAAATATTTATAAATTTTTTTTGCTTTTATTGGAAAAAATAGAACCAGTTTAAGAGTTAGCTTTTTAAAGTTACTTTTTCAATAAATAATTTTGAAATTTCTAAAATATCAAAATTAACTTTATTTAAAAATTAAAAAATATTTTTGACATTTTAAACTTTAATGATATTTTTTAATATATTAAATATATATTAATTACTTTTAGAATCTGTATTATTTTTTAAAATTATTATTTTTAAATTATACTTATTTTTACAATAATATTTTAAATTAAAAATATTTTTCTTAAAACATAACATTATCAAATTAAATCCGTTATATATAAACTGAAGAAGGCCCGAACGCAAACAAACATTATCACTCGACGAAACAATCGACAATAAGATTGAAAAAGAGAGCTCATCACTTTATCATAAAATATAGTACCTGCGTCGTTGATGCATCATGGCTCTTGGGTTATGATCGAAAGGGGGTACATTTAAGATAAACTGAAATTTCTCTGCGGCCCCAATTGAGTAAAGTAAATGTGGCCTCATCATTCAACCCGTACCCAACTGATGATGGCCTAGTGTTGATTAATTCCCACTAATTCCGTAATCAGTCCTGGTGAAAATAACTTTATACCTTTTCACCAATTTTTTATTATATATTGTTATTATTTTATTTATTGAAAAAGTCATAACTGATGATTTACCATTTTCTCAGGAACTACTGATTTCTGTAGCTGTTTTGATCTAGATTGGCTGATATATTTTGTTACTTGTTAGTCACTTTTTTTTTTTCGTTCATGTGGAGCATTTTGAAGACTAATTGTAATATGACACTAAACTATTACTTATCTGTCTTGTGATACAGATCGAACCAGACCGTGAATATTCATTTATAAAATAAAATGTCAGAAGTCATATATAGAGAGCCACTCTCTTACGTTATCGAGTTATTTTCCTCTTATTTCTCTTGACTTTGCTTGAATATATAGCAAATTTTTTTATTTTTTTCTTTATCACATTGCTTTTGTTTTTGCTTTTTTTTTTCACCCTCAAATTATTGGTGGATAAAAGCAAATAATTGGAAAATTCTATTTTGCCAGTCGGGGAAAGATTCAAAAGCAAGTGTGACCGATTCATAATGTGTGTCGCTTTTATTTTAGGCATACCTTTTTTTTTTGCTCCTTTTTTGAGCTTTTTAACAAATTACAATTAATATTTTGTATGTGTATAAATTATACTATGTATTCATCAGGTCTAATTGAATTATACTTGATACATCCTTAATGATAACATATTTAATTAATTTATTTTTTCAGAATGTTCAACCTACACCCAATAGAAAGAGCAATTTCTAAAAATTTAATATTTTATTTTAATAGGTTATATAGAAGACATAATTATTATACAAATTATTTATTTTGAAAAACATAAATTGGTAAAACAAGTAGGTATTGAAAAGGCTCCATATAAAAGATTGCAGATTTTCTTTCAAGTCAACAGTAGCTCCAAAAATAGATTGATGAAGCTCCATAAAATATTTGCAATTCCGAAGGAAAATTAGGTTAAAAAAACCAAAAAATAATTCAAAAGACTATTCAAACAACTAGGTATTGATTTTTTTGTTGTTTGGAGAAGACTTACGCTGCACAATCATTGTCTAACATGTCATTTGACAGTGACTTACGTAACTTCTGCAACTAATTCCAAATAATTAAACAACAGTACGTGTGGGGTTCATTTTCTTGTTTCCACCGGCAAAACCAAAGTCGTCTGATGTGTGTTTTTTTTTTTTTTTTTTTTTGCTTTTATCGACAGCTCCAAAGTCCACGGGAGAGAGTGCGTGCCGAGCATCCCGCGAGTCAATGAGCAAAAGCTGCAAAACACAAAGGGTAGATAATAATGCAGTAACGGTTGAAGGAGTACTCCATTCAATCTAAAACCAAGTATTCAAATGCCAAATCAAAGTAACATTCCAAATTTGTTGTAATCACTGACACAAGATTAAAAAAAATATTTGTATAATTGACTCTCGACATCTTGGCGAATCTGTAAGGACGGTTATAATTTTTTATTTTTTTTATATCTCCTCCAGATTAATTGATAGATCATCACGTCGTCAAGATTATCCAAATACGATTGTATCTAAAATTATTCAAAAAAAAAGACAACAAGCAATCACGATTATACGAGGTCTCACTTTTAATGTCAGACTTTGAAATACATATCGTTATGCTATTCAAAATCAATATTTATAGCACTTGTGAAGCATTTATATACTAGTAACATAAAATATATTCATTTGGGCCGTACATACATTAAAAGGCTTTAGTATTTATTTTGGAGTAACGATATGTACATCGTGTAACTTTTATGAGAAGACTACTTATCAAATTAATAGAATAAAAAATAATAAAATTTTAAATCAATCATAGTCTGTTAATAATTTTAAAACTATGAAGGAGCTGATTGCACTTATTATTTTTATTTATTTTGAACGAAAAAGAGATGTATTAGGGTGTTAAAAAAAGAGAAGAGAAGTGAACAATAAATTAAAAGGAAGTATAAAAATCCAAAGACCAAAACGGAAGCTTCTATTCTAATACAAGAAAACATATGAACATTGAATGAATGGGGCAAAGAAGTCATAATCAGGGGGCTTGACTTTGATAAGCAAAAACAAAGCAAGGAGGGATGGAAGGAAGAGCAATCCTAGCCAGCCTCTGTGCATGGTAGTTATCCCTTACCCATCCTGGCCTGGCTGTCCCAGTCCCTATTAGATGAAGAAAAGTGGAACAAGGCAGCCAACTCAAATCATGCATTATGCCTCCTCCCACTTTCATGATTCCATTCCCATTTTCCATTTCCTACCCGCCGCCACACCCACACCCACACAGTGGTGCTACCCAGCTCATTATAATTCAATAAGCCTCATCCAAATTGTGGAAAGCAGAAATGCAGGCAGGACCCACTTTTATAATTCGGATTTTGGTCATTAGTTTGGTAAATTTCTCTTGTCTTGACTTTTTTTTTTTCAATACTTATTTTATTACAGTTGAAGTTTTGGTACACGGTTTTGATTTTATAATTAAAATCACATTTTTTTTAAAATTGCATTTGATACATAGTTTTTATTTTGAAACTTAAATAAATAAGATAGTAGAGAAAAAAAAGAGAAACATGGAGGAAAGAGAAAAAAATAAGAAAAAAATTAATATAGAACAACTTAAATAAAAATTATTTTATTTTGAATTCTCATCAAAATTCTGCCTATCAAATATGTTTTTTGGTATGATACTCATGACTTTCTGAATTAGAATTACGGTTTCAATTTCGTGTGCCAAACATTACTTAAAGTAATGTTTTCATATAATCCAGGAATCTTCTTCTACCTTTTTAATTTTAATTTATTAATCGAATTTAATCCATGGTAGAAAACATGCATGCATTTATTTTTTAAACTAAGATCTAACAAATAATTAAGTCTAATATATATTATTATATGAAAATATATATAGATTTTTTTAAAAAAAAATTATAAAGTAATTAAATTTAATAGATTTTTTTCAAAATAATTTTATAATCCATTTATTCATTATTTGATACAATTCGTTTCATAATATGTATATAATTTGTAATTTAAACTAATAAATTAAAAGCTGTAATATGGATTGAAGTTTGAGTGAGAGAGAGAGAGAGAGAGAGAGAGAGAGAGAGAGAGAGAGAGAGAGAGAGGTTGTGGGGGTCATGGGAAAGGGGTCCAATAGAACCTTCCATTGTTTTTAGGATATAAAGCATAACTACCAATTCAATTGCATGCTTAAATTATCACCGTATTATAGAGAATGAAGAGCATTCGTCAAACACAACAGCACAAGAGAACATTAACGTTTAACTATGTTGAAGTGACATTACTGATAATACACAATTGCATAGTAAGTAGGATAGACCAAAATTGTACGCTTGTCGCAATCAAGAGATTAAGCGATTGAAAGTCGTTAAAAAACTAATGCAAAATACACTTCACTCATAACTATAACAAGATACCTCACACCTCGGTGGAATCACGCTTTTGCCAATCGAATATTCCAAAGGTTTACACTGTATTGATTAACACTCCCATTGCCAACGTAAAAGGATTAAAATACTCTTTAAAAAGTAATTATTTTTCAAATAATAATATTCAAATATTAATACAATATTAAAAAAATATTATTCGAATATAAATTAAATATTCAAAAAGATAATTATTTAAATATTATAATAATCATTTTCGAACAAATATCATAAGAAATTTAAACTAATTCAAAGAATGAGGAGGCCAGATCTCACCATTTAACGTGGAGAGGTTCCAGTTTTTGCCATGTAAATGGCTTGTTGGTTTGCAAACACCGGTCCAAAAGAGTGATTGTGCCGCACTTATAGCCTTTGCACTGTTGATTCACGTGCAGCACTTTTGACACATGACGTACTATTGGAGAGGGTAACATCTTCGCCTACAATCTGCATCCACTTTTGACAATATCACTTTTGACAATACATTTTAATTTTGTGATTTTAAGTATTAAATAAATTAGTAAAATTAGAAGTTGGTTAGTAGTATACGTCTAATAATTGCTTACGATCAGTCCAAAAGTCTGAAATGAAGTCACGAGTGTTACAAGGATCTGAAGTGGATGTAGAAGTTAAGGCAACAGACAAGAGCCTGCGTAAAAGTGGAGTAAGGATGTACCGTGAGGAGATAAGAAGGTGAAATACTGTCAAAGCGAAAAAGGTTGAGCCGTGATATTCCCAATACCCAATTGTCTCATCATACACATTTTTTTCTGCATTTTTTTTTCTAAAATCTTTCATTTACTATTTTTTACAGTGGCTTCCAAGTGGGATGATCACAGCTCTGATGTAGAGCTAGCAACTTTAAATTTGCATAATGCTGTGTGGTCACAAGTGTGTAGCTGTTCAGAATGTCAATAAAATGATACAGTGAGCAGTGCAAATGATCAGCAACTGGCCAAGTGCGGAAGTGATCCACTTGGAATATGAAGTGATTGAACTTACAACTATCCCACCGAACATTATTTAAGTCAAGCTTGAAATCTTGTGACAGATAGCCTCCAAATCACGCCACCAACAGAAAACTCATTTTAAATTCAAAACTCTCACCTAGCACCTAATTTATGTTAGCTGGCGTTGGCCACTCTCAGCAGGTTCAAATAATGCTTCCCTGGCTACCCTCTCAACAACAGAAACATATTTAGATCCTACCCTGTTGACAGAGCCTGTCAGTGGCCTCTCGTACAAATATGTTTTCCCAACACTCTAATATGTTTTGAAGGCTTTATGCGCTGGGTTTCTCATCTGCTGTGGAAGCTAGGAAGGAGATCTTTACTTGGAGAACTTAGCAGTGACACAATGCACCAGATCTGGTAATAGAAATCCACTAGGGACTTTTTTTTTTTTCATACACAAAAACAAACCAAGATTATGGAACTGCTCTGGTAATAGAAATCCACCAGTGACCTGTTGAAGGATTGTGGAAGATATGGCTGGGACGTTACTTCAAGTCTTAAAAAAGTTTTCTGTGAGCCGAACTGGCATCCTTAATGTAAATACGTGTTTTATGTTTCCCATGAGAGTGGCTAGCTTTACATGTTGGGTTTCATCAAATGAATTTTAGAGACTTTAAAAACATCTTTGGAAAAATATCATTCATATTACGAGGCATTGAATTTTTAGCATATAATCTTGATGCTGTCACGTACAACATAAAGTACCCTGAAGAAAAGTGACCCATTATCTTTAACATTTAACTGTTTCACTCATCAAGAGGTTGCTAAGTTATATATGTTAATTACTGCTGCACAATATCTTGTTAGGTTCATACAGAAGTGTAATCGGTATCTGAATCTTCAAAGTTAACCACACGTGTATAACTCTGTATCATGTGATGAAGCATGAAGTAGATGCGGACACTGACTGAACTCATGAAGTTGAAGAAGCTTGAAGTAGTAAATATGGTGAAATTTATTCCTGAGAGTAAAACGAAAAAGCAGTTGACACATGTATTAAATTTGAAGGCTTCATTGGAGGGAAAGGATTGTTTTTTTGAAAGAAGGTTAATTAAGATTTTTAGCAGTGAAATGAAAACAAACTTAAATTCATGAATTGGTTCCATAGTTGAGGGAAGGTAAAATTATCTTCACATTTTAAGTGATGTTACCTTTGGATTGGAAACATGAGCAATATCAGTTGTTAATAATTGCAGAAAAGGAAGAAACGGAACGGAGAAGACGATAGATTTTGTTATAACCACAATCGGGTTTGTTACGGTCGACTATCGCTTATATAGGCATAAGTCGTATATGTAAAAGACTCATATGCCCTTAATACACCCCCCTCAAGCTGGCACATAAGGATCGTGAATTGCCAGCTTGCGTATGAGAGACGCAAAACTTGTCGCTGGCAATTGCTTGGTGAACAGGTCCGCAAGTTGGTCTTGAGAACGAATTGGTAAAAGCCGGAGCTCCCCTGATGTGACTTTATCGCGAACAAAGTGACAAGTCAATTTCCATGTGCTTGGTTCGTTCATGGAATGTTGGGTTTGAAGCTATGTGTATCGCAGCTTGATTGTCACGGAAGAGTACCTGGGGGAGATGAAATGGGCTGTTGAAAATCATTTAAGAGATGTTTCAACCATGTTAGTTCGGCCACGATCGCGGCCATTGCGCGGTATTCCGCCTCTGCAGAGGATCGAGATACGGTGGCCTGTTTCTTGGCTCGCCACGATATAAGGGAATCGCCAAGGAAGATGCAAAAGCCCGTTGTGGACTTGTGAGTGTCAAGGCATGAGCCCCAGCCGCATCGAAAAGGCGCGGAGAGAATTGGAAGGATTAGGGGAAAAAAGAAGACCTGTCCTGGGTGATTTTTAAGATAACGTAGAAGGTGTTGGGCAGCTTGGAGATGTACGGTACGCGGCTTAGCTAGGTATTGTGTAAGCTTATGGACAGGAAAACTTATGTCTGGTCGGGAGAGTGTGAGATAAAGGAGCTTTCCAATCAGACGACGATAAGAAGAAGAATCCTGATCAGAAGTAAGTCACCTTGGGTGGCAGACAGCTTGATGGCGGGGTCCATAGGTGTGACTGTCGGCTTGCTGGCTAAATAGCCTGTTTCTTCTAAGAGTTGAAGTGTGAAATGACGCTGGGACAAGAAAATGCCTTCTGCAGTGATTTCCAAACCCAGAAAATACCTCAAGGATCCAAGGTCTTTGAGCTTGAAATGGCTCTGTAATTGATTCTTTAATTCATCGATAGCTGAAGATGATGGACCAGTTATGATAATGTCGTCAACATAAATGAGCGATCTTGTGAAGGATGAACCACTCCCCTTGGTAAAAAGTGAATAATCTGCTCTAGATTGAGTAAAGCCAAGCTGAAGTATTGTCTGCATAAATTTTGTATACCATTGCCTGGAAGCCTGACGTAGACCGTAAATAGATTTTTGTAAACGACAGGCAAGCCGCCCTGGAGAATGAGCCGTGGCCCCATGAGCCGTATACCCAGGTGGTAGGTCCATATAGACCTCTTCAAACAAGTCTCCTAGGAAAGCATTATTGATATCCAGCTGTAGGAGACCCCACCCGTTGGATGCAGCAAGTGCTAAGAGAACTTTAACGGTTACCAATTTTGCCACCGGTGAGTATGTCTCAATGAAATCAAGTCCTGCCCGTTGTGTGTACCCCTTGGCCACTAAACGTGCTTTGTAGCGTGCCACAAAGACCATTGTTATCATGTTTGATCCTGTAGGTCCACTTGCAACCCATCGTATGCTTGTGAAGTGGCAGAGAAACAACAGTCCAAGTATGGTTGGATTCTAAAGCTTCCAACTCCTCTTCCATGGCTTTGCGCCATTCAGGGAAAGAAATTGCTTCCTGGTATGAGGTTGGCTCGGTGTGGGAAGAAACAAGTCATAATAAGGGCGTTGTGGCTATCTGGTATGTTCTGATATGATAAATGGCGAGATATTGGATATGGAATATTGTGAGATTGATGGTCAGGCAGAGTATGGATACCATGACAATGATAGTCATGAAGATAATGAGGTGGATTGTGCTGTCGATTGGACTTACGGAGTAATGGAACTGCTGGTTGTGGTGGTGATGATTGGTCGGTATCGAGTGATGGTGGCGTAGTGGGTATGTCAGTGTTAGTGTTGGCTGGTAAGTGTGGAGTTGGTGCAGGTATGTCGGTGTTGGTGTTGGGAATGACTGGTAAATCGGGTATAGATTGAGTAGTTGGTGCTGTGGATAGGACGAGATGTGGAAAAGGGCCGTTTACTGTGTCAGGTGGCATAACAGCGTGAAAAGGAAATATATCCTCATGGAAAATGGCATCTCTTGAAACGAATACTTGTTTAGTATGCAGGTCATAGAAACGATATCCTTTAGTACCTGGTGGGTATCCAAGAAAGATGCAGGTGCGGGCTCGTGGTTGAAATTTGGTGCGGTGAGTTTGCAAAGTTGATACGAATGCCAAACAACCAAACACACGTAGAGCTGTGTACTCAGGGTGTGTCTTGTACAAACAATGGAAGGGGCTGGAGCCACATAAAAGGTTGGAAGGTGTTCTGTTAATGATGTGGACTGCAATCATAATACTGATCTGTCCAAAATTGGATGGGAAGCTTGGACTGGAAGAGAAGGGCACGTGCGACATTTAATAAGTGCTGATGTTTACGTTCTACCACAAGATCTGTTGAGGTCTCTCTACACAAGAGAATTGATGCAAGACACCTTGACGCCGAAAGAATTCTCAGAAACGTAATTCTGGTGCGTTATCCGATCCGAAAACTTTAATACGATCCTGGAACTGGGTCACAATAAAGTCAAGAATTGAGGAATAACGGTTAAGGCTTCAGACTTGTGTTTTAAAAGGTAAATCCAGGTGAATCGTGTGGAGTCATCCACTAGGGTGAGGAAGTACTGTGTCCCGTGTAAGCGGCGGTTTGATATGGGCCCCGGATGTCGCAGTGTATCAGGTCAAATGGTGATTTTGATAACTTGTTGTGTGAAGAAAAAGGTAATCTTCTTTGCTTCGCTAAAGGACATATATAACAAGGTGTGGTGTGTTGGGATTTACCATTTTCAATCTGCGGTAAATCTTTGAGACCATCCAGAATATGAAAAGATGTGTGGCCCAGACGTTGGTGCCACGTATTAATGCTCACTGCATTGACAGTAATCGGTGGTAAGTCACTATGCAGGATGTAAAGGTTTTGGGTATTGTTCCCTTTGGCCACAACAGATCCCGAGGAGGCATCGTGAATTGCAAATCCTTCGGAATCGAAATAAGCCGTCATGTTGGAGTGTGTTAACAATGCACCGACCGAAATGAGATTCATATGGAAGTCCTGGAATATACGAACTTCGTGCGGCGTAAGTGTGCGCCATAGGGTGACGTTCCAAAGAAGGTGTACAATTGTATGTGAATTATTTGGTAAATGGACGGTTGTAGCAGGGATAGAATGTAAAGACTGAAATAATGTGGCCTGGGAGCATATGTGACGTGATGCGCCTGTGTCAACTATCCAACTGTGATAATTACTTGGAGCCTGTGTGACAGTAGCGTGAAAACATGCACCCACATGACAGTCATCTGGTTTTGTAGGTTGAGTGTGGGCATCCAAGTGGGTGGAAAACATATCCATAAGCCGATGATATTGATTAAGACCGAGGGTTTCGAGAAAACCTTCCATGGGTCGTAGACGTGACTCTCTTTTATCTGCACTGTCGTGTTGGGAAGAGTGTTCTTGTATAGTATCATCGAGATGCAACAATGTGATGGGTCGTGGCTCCCCTGGATTTATAACCAGGTGGATAACCATGTAATTTGTAGCATTTATCAGCTATATGACCTGACATTTTGCAATGTGTGCAAAACAGGCGATCCCTTCGTCCTTTGTAAGAATTGAAGTGCGATGGTTTCACATTCTCAGTCTCACCTCGCCTTGTAGTGGCCTGTTTTCACTGTGTATGCAGCGAGAATCATGTTGTGTTTGGTCAATTATGTGTTGATTGGGTTGGCGTTGTTCTTCATCTTGTAAAATAAGGGAGAGTCACTACAAATAAAAAGCCTTATACCAACGGAACTCTATACTAATGGATAAAAATCCGTTTGTAAAAAATGATTCTATACCCACGGAAGTTTAAGCCGTTCGTATAAATTAATATATAACGACAGAAAAATATATGCGTGGGTATAGATGCAATGTACATTTCCCCACTCTTTTTTTACGTCCCTAGGTTTCATTTCCCTCCCAATCCCTTTTTTCACGTCCCTCTATGGGGTTTCATTTCCCTCCCCAATCCCCATCCCTAGCTTCAATTGTGGCCAACACATCGCCGCCCACGACATCGACTCCTCTTCGCCTGCTCCGATCGCCTTGCAACGAAGACTAATTCGACCGATCCCGAACACCGTTCGTTGTTCTCGATCGAGCCATGGAGCTATGCCAACGGTTCACTCGACCTCGGTCCCTTCGGTGATGAACCTCTCTTCGATCTTGAAGTTCTAGAGGCTGCGATCTCTGAGTTCGATTCTCCATTGGAGATTGGGGCTTTCATCCGTGAAGTTCCTCTTCATGTTCTTTTTCGTCATTTATTGGACAGTGTTTTTGTGAGTCTATTTCGGACTTTGCATTTTTTTCAGTGGGGTAAAATTTTAAAATGTGCTTTTCCCTCTTTGACTCGTGAATCAGGAAATAAAGTGCACCATGGTAATATTCAAGCAGCAAAGGTGCGTGCTCGTTATTTAAAAAAAAAACAGATTTGTGTATGTAATGTGTTCATCTTGTCAAAAAAGAAATCCCTTCCATTTATCAGTTTTCTTCTATCTCTTAGAGGATGTTTATAGGGTTTTATTTATATTTTTGTTCTTATGATCTGAAACATACTTTATTTATACCCATAAATATGCTTAACAACCTCACTAGAAAATTTTTAGCTTTTAAATTGGGTGTTTATAAAGAAAACGTGAAATACCCTTTTATATACAACATTGCAACTGCACATAACTTATAGGAAAAATATAGGTTAAATCATGGTCATAAATTATGTGGTCGTGACTTATGGGCATCAATCTTTCTCTATTATTGTCAAATTACTGAATTTTACACTATTATGTCTAAATTTAAAATGACCATTCGTTATCAGTTGGTTTGAATCTTCTCCCCTCAAATGCCTGCTTAGCAGAATGGTGCAGTTAACTTATTTTACTTTTATTTCACCACAGGCTGTGGCTGACATAATTCGCACGACCTTGGACCCATGATCCATGTTAAAGATGCTACTCACTGCTAAGGAAGGTGAGATATTTCTTATTACAAAAATTAAGCATCTTAGAACTGTATCTTGAATTTAGCATTGAAAAATAAGGAAATTCATGAGTTCATATTCACAAGAAGATATTTAACTAAGATATTTGTGAGCCAAAAGTTTATATTTAGTTGAATAGAAAATATTAAATTGTACATATATTGGCATTCCCTGCAAGGTGTTTTTTTAATCTTATATAAGAATATGCATTTTCATGTAAGAGGCTGGCCTCTTTACTGGACCTCATTGGATGCATCATTAAGAGATTGCTTCATCTCTTAATGCCATAGATAATTCATTTTCTATCAAAATATACTTTATATTGAGAAGTGAACACTCATAAATTTATTATCTTGCTAAAATCTGTACATGCTTTTCTTGTAAGTTCTTTCTTTCATATTTTCATTATTTCCTTTATCGTTGACAGGAATTGTGGTCACTAATTACGGAAATATTATTCTTCGGGAGTTAGATCTTGCTCACCCCTCTACAAAGGTCTAGTATGCATATTCCATTCTTTAACTTAATGTGATAATGTGTTTTTTTGTGTTATTTGAGGAATATCAGAATAAATGCTTTAAAAGCCTATGAAAAACTTCAAAAGGTTTGGATTTTTATTGGTTGTGTATTTGTTTGTGGTCAATTATTACTTTGTAGGATTGTTTCTTAATCATATTTTTGCAGGAAAAAAACTTTGAGAAGATCATATGAAAGACTTGTCAATTAATTTGCAAGTAATTGTTCTTTACACATTCTACAGTCATCATTTTGGATGGCTATGTACCAGGGGACTTGGAATTGAAGCACTAATGTTCCAGTGTGGTAAATAGTTCTGCTAATGAGATATGAAATATATTGGTAAATGATAGTTATGATTTGTTTTTTAAATTTTTTTATGCCTAACATGTTATTCATTTTGAAGAGAGGGCACTTTGCATTTATTATGGTACTAGTAGGTAATAATTAATATAAGTTACCTTACGAATGACATGCTAAAATAAGTTAGTTGACGAGTGACATACTAAAAAAATATTTTTATTTTAGATTCATCTTCATTCCAGGAGGAGGAACTTTTTGTCCATAATCTATACGAATTCATGTTAAACTCCCTCCTTTCTTGTCTCTCTCTCTCTCCATTTAGCACTCTTTAATTCATGTTTTTGCACTCTTTAATCCACTCTTTAATGTTTTTTTAGCATGTCACTCATCAACTAACTTATTTATATGCAAGCGTATGTGTGAAGCAGCACAGGAATGGCGACATAGCAAGGTCTCCAGGCAGAGACGTGGAAGCACCAGATCTCCCAAGCAGTGGATGACAGCAACACACCCTCCAAGCAGCAGGTCCAACAATAAGGGCAAGCAGCAGATGTCGTGTTATCCTTTCCAAAAAATGCAACAGCGGCAACACAACATTGCAGTGCCATTATAGTGACGTTATAGTGGTTTCTTATCCAACAAATGAAAAGAGAGGAATGAAGGAATGATTGTAGTAATAATTTAAATGTTTATTATGCATAATTAATGTAGTTTATGTCGTGATTACAATATACATTTTTTTGTTATGAAATACTATAATTTTTTTGGTAAACTTTTTTTGTGGTTAATTTGCTGTTTTTTTATATATGCAATTATATTTTGAAATTTGAATGCAGAAACTATTAATTAAATAATTGAATATATTAATTAAAAAGAATTTGATAAAAAATCATTGGTATAGATCTATACTAACGGATATATCTGTTTGTACAGATAGGGTTTATACTAATAGATAGATGTTTCGTTGGAATAGATCACAGATCTATATTGATGGAATGTCGTTGGTATAGATCCTATACCGACGAGGTTTATGCCGATGGAAAAACCTTCTGTTGGAATAGACCAGGGGTCTATACCAACGGACAAATCATCCGTTGGAATAGGCATCGAGTCTATACAGACGGATTTAGCGACAGTATAGACCCTATACTGACGAGGTTTCTACCGACAGAAAGCCATTCCGTCGGAATAGTCCCAAAGGTCTATACCAACGGAAAAAGTGTCTATACCGACGGAAAATGTCCGTGAGTATAGGTCTTTTTCCCTTGTAGTGAGTACACGGTTGATTGAAGGCAAGGGATCCATCAACAAGATTTGTCCTCTGGCTTGAGAAAAGGATTCATCAAGGCCCATCAGAAATGACATTACGTATTCCATATGGAAATAATCCAGGAGATCCTTAACGCCACCGCACGAACAAGAACAAGCCGGACGAAAATGAGTGAGTTCCTCCCATAAAGTTTTAAGTTTAGTAAAATACTCACTTACAGTGGCTCGATCTTGCCTCAAATTCATCAACTCCCTTCGTAAATGGAAGATTTTGGGTCCGTTACGCTGTTGATAACGATCTTTAAGATCCACCCAGATTTCACGCGCAGAGGTGGCATAAATGAAATTCGCGGCGATCTCTTTCGATACGGAGTTCAAGATCCACGCTACGACCACATCATTATTACGTGACCATCGATTCAGCATTGCAAGATCAGAAGTATCAGGTGCAAGAAGAGAACCATCAACGAAACCTTTCTTATTCTTGATGGACAGTCCAAGAAGCATGGCGCGGCTCCACGTCTCATAATTGTCTCTACCAGTAAGAACTTGAGAAACCAGCGCTTGAACAGGGCTTTCATTGTGATGTAGATAAAAATGATGATTAGGACGTAGATCATCGTTAATGTCGATTGCTGAAGCCATATCTGCAACTATTGCTCTGATACCATGTTAATAATTGCAGAAAAGGAAGAAACGGAACGGAGAAGACGATAGATTTTGTTATAACCACAACCGGGTTTGTTACAGTGCGACTACTGCTTATATAGGCATAAGCTGTATATGTAAAAGACTCATATGCCCTTAATATCAGTCGAACAAATGAGATTAGAAACACAATAAATAGTTACATAATTACAAAGCTAAAACAGAGTTCTGTTGTGCTTTGTTAAAAAACAAAGAAAGAAAGAAAAGAATCACTGTATCTGAATTTGTCCTTATGCTCGTACCTTCTCTTTTCACATTTTGTTTCGCATCCACACACCTATCATCACGTCCATGACGGATTCATGATGAAAGACATCATGGCAGACAAATTTGCTAACATATCACTTAAAAAATGGACGTAGAACTATGCTCATCATTGTTTGACTAAAGGGACAAGAGCGTCACTCCATCTTTCCTTTTCTATTCTTGAGGTGGTAGTTGTAAAAAAAATAAAAAAACAAAAAACAAAAAATTTTATATAACTAACATACAACGTCACCATGAAATCGTAATCGCCAATAATTTGATATATACTAATTGTATAATCTCAATTACTTTTGAAGAACAAAAGTTTTTTCCTTTTAAAAATAATAATACAGGATCATCTCTGACTACTAGATTTATTTCTTGTCACACTCATGATAGTGGTAGGTATGTTATGTGTAGTGGTTTATGATATCGCCATGAAATTAGTACCGGTTAAATGGTCATAATAATTTTTTTTTTCAATAATTTGATATGCTGCCATGTGACTCATGTCGTCACAGTTACTAACTAATTATGTAATCTCGATTGTATATATATAATTTAACATTATTCATTAAGAATTATCTCATTAAAAGATGAACAAATATCTAATCAAACAAATGAAAGTCAATAAATAAGGATATAATTCAATAGGAAATATGATTTAAAATTAGTTTCATCTATTAATTATTCTAAATTGACAAATTAATTGAATTGTAACTTGCAACCGAAATTAATAAGGTTTGACAAGAAATGATTAATATTGTCTTAGGATTTAAATATGCTAAACTTCTCATTTGTTTAATTTTATTGTCACACTATTGAACCCAAACTAAAAGTAAAATAAGTTATTAAAAAAGTAAAAATATTTTGTATACCCAGTTCGCTGCATCAAAATAAAATCGTAACTAATTCAATGATTATAATTTTTTTCCCTCTCATTGTCAAATTGTTCATAGCAGAAGTCTAGGGTTACTATAAAACATAAATAGTAAACAAAAACTTTTAAAAAATTCCTAAAATTTTCTATATTGATCCTATTTACCTCAAATTAGTTACAAGTGATAAATATGAAACTTATCTAACCAATCTTGGTTGTGTTTGATTTCATATATTAGGAAATGAAAGAGTTGTTGATTAAACATTGTTCTGATTTTATATCATTAATTGCGTGCCATATTGATTTCATTTTTAATATTGTTTTTAAATTGTAATTATTAGTTATAATTAATTTTCACATGTTTTTGTGATATTACATAGAATGGTTTAGTTACTCCATGAGATAACAAGTACGTTCAACCACGCTCTACTAATTTAGAGTTCATGCTAACAAAAATAGTACAAGGCATGGCCTCCTTTCATGTAGTTGCTATTAGAGTTGCTGGTAATCTGGTATGACCTATCCTCCAATGTCAAGCTATAAACAAAAGCACTCCTCTCCCTAATTCCAAAAAAAAAAAAAAACACAACATTAGACATAGTATTTTGTCATACATTGAATGAATCATGTTATTGGAAAACTTATAACTATCATGATCAAATCATTTCATTTTAATTACAAATATCTTGATAGATTTAACATATAACGCGTAATTAAAGTTATTAAATTATCATGACATGGGTTAAGTAGGAAATTATTAACTTAATTATTTTATGTGTTTTTTTAATAATTATAAAGTGACCCATGTAATTAAAATTACTATATGCTATTAATAACTACAAAAGACTGATTCTAAATAAATAAAGTTTAAGTATGATTATTGAGTTTAATAGAAATTAATTAAAAATAATATATTTATATGTATATATATTCCTTTCCCTTTTAGGGTTTATGATACGTATTCTTCTCCATTAAAAATGCATAAAATGAAAAGTAATAAAACAAATTAAATAATTACACTTCGAAATCAAGGTATGCTTTTTGATTAATCTTCTTTTCTATATCAAACGGATCTTGTTAAGAAAAAATTTGATAAATTTCTTACATATTATTATTTCTTGTCCTCTTCGTATTGATGTAATTAACTTAAATCCATCATGGATTAGTGAATGCTTGTACTAAAATTAAATTAATAAATAAATTATTTATATTATGTAAAAATAAGTCATTTAAGTCATTTTCTTGTGAAAATACAACATCAGTATATTTCCTTTTCGTACTAACATAATTAACTTTAATTCTTCATGGATAAGAGAATGCAGAATGCTTGTACTAAAATTAAATTCATATGTAAATTATTTTTATGATGTATAATAAATTGTACTAATTAAAAATGGTATTTTGATTCCAAATATTGTCTAATTGGTTAGGTCGACCTTATAATCATTGTAATGTATTTTATATTACAATGTTAATTAGTGAGAATATATATATATATATATATACAATCTCACACACATCTCTCAGCCTATATAACATTGACCTTGAATTTGTGTTGTTGCACAACTAATACTGAAACCGGATGGTTTATGTCTGAAGAAGCCAGGATATCTCCCAGTGAACCTAACTCCGGAAATTCAGTCCACTCATCTAGGCCTGCTGTTGCCATACTCTTTCTATGGTGGCAGCCCACCAACACTAGATCAAAGTTATCCTCTAACAATCGAATTATGTCGGTCGTCTCGGACGAGTTGGTCACCACTTCCTGCTTGAACGAAACATTCCCGTTGTCGGAACATTCCAGCCTGATTGCCTTTAATAACTCTGCATTTAGCATCTTCTCCCACTTATCCTCCTCCTCCTCCTCCTCCTCTTCCTCTGGGGTCACCTGTATGGAATTATCAATGAATAGTAATTAATTGGTCATCAATCAATAATAATTATTTCATGCAACCAAAAAAAAAGCTGTTTAATAATAGGTCATCATCGTAAATAAATTACCCAATATGCGATCAAATTACCATTTGGAGTTTTATTTTTTATTCTATAATGCTTAAGTAATGTTGATATATGTAGTAAACCGGCCGGTAATGTAGGTGCATGTAGTATTTTCATGAAATTTTGTACTATATGTATACGTAGAGAGTTATGTGACCAAACTAGCTAGAACTAGCTAGTGTAATATTGTGCATGCGTGCATTAGCGACTTTTTTACTTAGTAGAAAAAATATGATATCATTATATCTAATTGTGCATGTGTACATTGGTCGAGCTACTGCTACGATTTTTTATTTATATCATTATATTAAATTGCCATAATACATTTTATACATATTAATACCCAAACTCCGACTATGTATACATAATATAAATTAAATATAAACAAATATACTCGTTCAACATCAATTTCCAACTAAAACTAATAATTATGGACCCAGATTCTAAAAAACAAATGCACAATGAGTAACCTTCACCCCAGTCACCAAAACGTAATTAATGTGTAATAATAGATACTTATGTATTAATTTGATATGTTTATTACAAATATATTATGCATTTATTATTACAAATATATTTTTGTATTTTGCTAAAAGAATAGAAAAGATACAAACATTTGTTAAAGATTATTGTCAATTGTACATGTGGTACAATTGTTCAAAGTTATATTTTTTACACTAAAACTATGTTGGTTTTATATTTAATTTTTTTAAAAAATTAAAGTTACATATATAGTTTTGGATAAATGTAAAAGATATAAACTTCTTATTTTTCATGTGAGGTTATATATATATGAATAAAGATTTTTGATTAATCGGTAATCCAATGTTAATATGTCATAATCTCATCTATCAATGAATATTAGTATAAAAAAATTTTAATATCAATTCGTACGTGGATACTTTAGCATATAACTTTCAATTCGGCTGATTTAACTGGAATTGCATATATATAAATAAAAAAATTTAACTGGATGACTGGATTGATAGCTGAATGGTGATGTGTCATAACCTTACCTGCCATTGATATGTAAAAAATTTTAAATGTCATATATGATTTGCATATGTTGAGTTGTTAACATGTAATTAGTATTAGATTCCCAATACGATTAACACAAGAAAGTTATAAAATTATAGCATATATATATATATATATATCACATCACATCACATCAATATGGAATGAAAGACGTGAAAAACTACATACCTGCACAATTGTGAGGTGCACTTGGGGGCTTCGCGCCATGTGCCGCCCCAGTGCTAACGCCTCAAGGTCGTCTTCCCCGCCAAGGAACAACACCGCCACACGATTCATCAACTTGGCGGACGGACTAGAAGGCAGATGACACACCCTGCTGCGGTCGATCAACACACCTACGGAACAGGGTGCTTGCTGTATCACCCGTAGGTTAATGGCTCGAAGCAGGCGGTCGTCACGGATTTGCAAGCCTTTGGCGTTCCACTTCCTGTGGAAGGGCAGTATGATCAGTGGGGCCACCTTGTCGAACGCCAGCTCACAGATATCATCATGCATGAACCTGTGCGGCGACACGGAGGTGAACATGCGAACCTCAAGAAGGGACTCCAACTTGCACTTGTAGTAGTTGAAGATGTCGATGATGTGCTTCAGTTGCGGGCCAGATGATTGCTCGGCCATCTTATCGTGGCACTGGTGGTCGATGAGGAGGGGGGTGGAGCGGCCTGCCAGCTCCACCAGATGGAGCACGTAGATGGTGGTAGGGCTCGCCTTGGTGACTTCTGAAACTTCCAGAAGGTTGACTGCCGCCATTGCGTCGTCCTGCCGGTGAATGCATATAACTATGCGGACCTCTGCGTCTCGCAGGGTGCTCATGATGTTTCTTCGTTGGTAGCTTTTGTACTTTCTTGCAGGATCGTACAAATGACTCACGAGAATAGGTACCAAAACAGCCATCACCAAAAATGCCGTCATCTCGAGAGTATATTCAGACTCTTCTATTTTCTGCATTAAGAAAAAATAAAAGGGTCATTCATTCTTCCTCTCTTTCTTTACATATACATATACATACATACATATATATATATATATATATATATATATATATATATATTAGGCTTTTTTAAAGCAATAAATTAATATAGTATATATATATACACGTACGTACGTACGTCTCTGGACATATACATGGCATATAAGGTTATTTCCATGTTGCCTTTAGCGCACAGGATGAGGCACACCACGAGGGAGTCTTTGTAGGGCATTTTGTAGTAGCGTGCAGGGAGGACAATGACAGCCAATTTGGCGGTGATGTTAAGGAGGACCATGAGGAGAACAGCCCACACGTACCCACTCTTCAGTTCCCAGTTGCCCAGGTTCATATGGTATCCCGCGTAGGCCATCAAAATAGGCATGAGCATTCCGTTGATGAAAGCGTCGAGTCTTTTGGAAATAGAGGAGCCGATGGGGTGGCCTGTGGGGAGAACTAGCCCCAACCAGAATGGCCCAACTCGGTACTCAAGTCCTAACCTGTCGGACAGGTAGGCCGACAGGGCCACTAGGCTTAGAATAAGGAAGAGTTGGGATTGGTGGAGGGGCTTTCCCTCGGGCGTGGACCTGATGATCCTTTTCGAGACAGCCTTGCCAATGAAGAGGACGGCAACGACAAAAGTCAAAAATGTGATGACATTGAAGGTGGCTAGCGCTACTGGGAAGACTCGGTACATGCGCATGAAGTTGAAGAACCATTGGATGGCTTTGCTGGCGAAGTAGTTGATGAGCGAGGCGGCGGAGCAGAGGCGGCCGAGTTCGGAGTTGAGAATCCTTAGGTCGATGAGGAGGCTGACAGTGACTGCGAATTGCGAGACGGAATCGAGGAAGGCAAAATAGGTGATGTTTGAGGGCCCATTATTACCGAACACTTTGGACCAAAAACCTTTGACTATCATATGGCCTCCTCCCATGGTGGCTAAGACAGGGATCAAGGCCGATGAAAGGCCGATCAACCAGGCGTTGTTACCGGATTTGGGGATGGTGGCCAGGTCCGTCTTCACGGCCACCGAGAAGATGAACAATATGTGGGCTATGGTAATGAGGCTGTTGAACACATCAAGGGCTTCATCGTGCAGAAGAAGCCGATGCTTTGCGTTCTCATCTATCAAGCATCCGATTATTGCTCCTGCCTGCATGCATGCATCGTCACAATCATGCCATATTTCATGTCTCTCTCTCTATCTCTATCTCCCACACACACATACACACATAACATAATACGTACTCATTTTTATCTAACATATATATATATATATATACATATATATACAGTGGTACGTACAATGTACACTTAAACTTTTCGATCGGGCATACCGTGACTTGGATGATGAGGGGTGGCAATTTTAGGAGGCGAAGTGGGTAATAAAGGAAGGCCTGGAGGGAGAAGATTACGACCAATTGCAAGGTGAGGAGGGTAGTAGGATGTGTCAGGATTTCTCTATAGGATCCCGACAATATGGCGAAGCCATTAGAGAACACGGCCGGTTTGATGTGGCAGGCGGTCTTGGACATATCGTCCGGCATCGTCCAATTCGAGAAGTCATATTTTCCGGCAGTGGAGGTCATGGAAAGCAATCAAGGATAGGAGGGGATCGAGGGCGGAGAATCAGATTAATTGTGGGCATGTGGATACCCGACAGAGGGTTCAAGTTGGCCTAACAATAGCATATATGTAACGCGCGCGGCTCGCACGTTGGGAGAGGATTGAGGAAATGGGCGGTGGAAGAACCAACGTAGCCATCATCGATTACGTTTGATATACATGCCCTATAGGAGGTGAGCCCAGTAGTTTATTTTGAGTTAACACAGCTCATCAACCAAAAAAAAAAAAAGAATAATATTGGAGAGCAATCTTCATTACGTACGAACTCATTACCCATTTCCTAATATATATTCAGGTATTAAACCTCATAATCTCACTTTTTAACGACCTTTTAAAGCATCCATGTTTTAATGTGGCTGCTTGAATGAAACACCAAAATTATAAAAGCAGCATTTGAGAGTAACACACCTTATAATATAGATTACATCAAATTAATGTGAACATAATTTATTTGCATTCCATCAACACCTTTAATAAAAGAGTATTGTACTGCTTGCGTGACAGCATATTAAAATATGTAAATTTTTTAATATTATTTTAATAATACTATATTACTGGAGTTGGATGGATTACGCAATCCAAAATGCAATAAGAGTTTAACCTTCGATAATGAAGTTCCACCTGCAATTGAACATTGAAGCATTTTTTCAATGCATTGATTTGTTTTTATTTGGTGAACTTTCAACTAGAACTTTTGGTGCAACACCACTTGGACTAAAAATTAGTCTGACGTTGAGAATCTTTGAAAACTCAGGCACTGATTACTGCCTCGACATAACCGATGCCTTTCACAAATCGCAATGCAAATAAGATTGCGGAAAGAAAACATCCAACAAAAGCGTATGTTATACTCTCACATACATAAAAATAAGCATCAATAAGCTTCAGCAAATCTTCTCATCTAAATAGGCTAAAATTCACGTAACAAAAGGCCGAAAGGTTGAGGGAAGTCATACAGTATATCCTCAACAATATCTGCCCTAAGCTTCAGTTGAGGAGTAGATATAGGACCACAAGCCCTCACGTGTAGTGCAGTTAGTTAAGACAAGCCTGACTTTAAGCTAGAAAATTCAGTGGAGCCTAAGGTCTCTGCTTGAAACCTCACCCTAAGCATAAAACCTGAGTTTTCTTTATTTGTGCGTGAGGGACATATAAGGAGCTCACAGACCCGAAATTTGATCCCACACCATGCAGTTGCTAGTGTAGAATTTTCCTCGGTCATTAAAATAAAAAAAAAAAAAAGATGTATGACCATAACAGTTATGTGGGATGGCCACTGGACTGCACTACATTTCTTACCTTGGCTGGCCTAATAGTTTATCTATTTCCAAATGTTGCCTTCTGGAAAAAACGGACAATTCTAATCAAAATATTGACGATTCATAAAAATATGATACCAGAGGAATGATATAGTTCTCACATTAACATATTCCAGATTGGTTAGCCTTCATAAACACTTGTTCTCAATATCAAGCATTTAATATTTTTAATTACCAAACAAGGCAAGATATTTAATTTACATGTGTTCTCAAGCAAAGGAAAATAAATACCCCTTGGTTTAGAATATCTCTCCATCTGAATGAGACGGGTGACCCAGAAACAGATTCAACAATTACTCCGCTGAAAATGTAAAAATTGATTAGTAAAAGATTAAAAGGAAAAACAAAAAAATAGAGAAAGTGAATGTGTCATAATCATAACAAATTCCTACAAATATTTTTCCCTTCCAATTAGGTCATTAAGACCTCTTCCTTACATTTTACAATCTCACCTCCCGAGCAATAAAACTACCAAAACTTCACCCAACAAAAATAAAAAATCCAAAGGATATTCAATCCAAATCAAAAGGGGATGGTTTTGAAACACACCTGTATCAAGAAGTTTAGGACTGGCTTATTTTCAAAGTATTTGTTATCAAAAGTCAAAATGTTATTTTCAGATTTCTTAAAGTTTAGTTTAAAAGCAAGATTCCTTCCCCTTATCCATCAAATAATATGCTACTTGATTCATACAATTTAGTCTATCAGCTTATAAAATCAAGCCAACTGCTATAAATAAAACCAATACCTACAAAGAATGTGTTATCAAAATTCAAAACTATGGCAAATATCTAATCTAAGTTCAATGCTGAATCCATAAACAAGGACTGTCTAAAGATCATGAAACGGGACTACCATGTACATTTTAAGAACTCCTATGGCCCCCTATCCTAGCAACCTACCCCGGCTATTAGAATAGTCACAGTAATAGATATCAATCAAATTGTTTGCGACCTGCACCAAGGCTTCACCAAAACGTAAACTGGACAGTGGACATTATGACTGTTTGGGATTAGCCCCCATATTTTCAATATAAGTTAACTGGACAGTGGACATCATACTAAAACCACACAAATGAAATAACAATGAAGCTGAAAAACCTAGAACCATTTTCATTCCGTATTTCAAAACCTGAAATTAACTAAATCTGTAGTTAAATTCAACACCATGTGGTCATAAAAATTAGAAAGCATTCATGGGGGGAAAAAGAAAAAAGAAAACTGCAATACATACACTCCATTATTCTGACAAACCCCAAGAGTACATACACTCCATTATTCTAAAATGAAGAGTATCAGCACAAATCCAAAATATCAGAACACATGTCAAACCCCAAGAGTACATACACTCCATTATTCTGAAAGAAACAAACAGGACTTAAATGACTATCAGTTTGCTTGCCTGAAACAGAGTCCACAGTGTCTATTATTGTAGACTGGATAAATGAGCTCATTTTGTACCCGGGTGAATGAAGACCCAAAGTTTTTTTCCCCATATTGGGTTGTGAGGTATCAAACCTGCATCTCTAAATTAATTAAACCCAATCATCAGAGTCTCAGTAAAATCATTTACACATAAAAGAAGGCAGAGAGACTGAAAAGAGGTATACACTATTATATTCATGAATTCAATAACCGATACAAACACTGGTATGCCAGTGCACAAAAAAATATAACCTATACGTTTTGTGCTAGTGTGTAAAAAAAATTTTAAAAAAAAAAATTTAAAAAAAAAAAATTATGAGGCTATGATTTCCCCCTCTTCTAATTCTTCGCTGATTTCTCCCTCCTCCAATTCCTCATAGAAAACGGTAGTATAGTTGCCATCAGGGTCTACATCCTTCAAATGCAAACCAAATTGTTTCAGTGGATTACTGTGAAACGCACCAATCCCACAGCTAAAGATGGGAACACATTCAGAGCAACCACTCATGATTGCAAGTTCCTTGAGGATCTGAAAGTTATCCTCGATCTCGGTGGTCTGCTCCATCTTTTCAAGTGCAATTCGAGCAGCTTCTCGCTGTCTCCCTATCTTTATTTTAAGGTCAACCTGCATATCAGAGTCAGAAATGTCAATAAGGCAACCATCACGGGCAGCATCAACAGTATAATCATCTTTGAGATACAGGCCGAACTGTTGGAGAGGATTTTGTGGCCTACCCTGAAATGATCTGCTACATCCACTGCTAAAGAAGGAATCATCTTCGGAGCAGCCAGTCATCAATGCAAGTTGTTTGAGAAAATGGGCGTTGTCATCTAAGTAAGATGTTTCCTCCATTTTCTGAAGTGCAATTCGAGCAGCTTCTCGATCTCCAACCTTTGGCGTTTTCAGTTCGGCATGTACCACCTTCTGAGGGAGGGAAGAAGAAACGCCACTGTCAAGGCCATAAAGGGTGCCACGCTGTGCTTTCAGAATTGTGCTAGAGAACCGTTTCTTCAGGTATGCAATGCGGAGGGCCTTCTTTGGTGACATTCTCGCATCATAAGCAGCAGCAGGGTCAGGGGTTGGGCTGATATTTTCTTTATCCAAAACTCCCATCAACTTTCCCTTCTTTACCCTCTGAAGAAGGCCCGTTTCAACAAGAGGAGGCGCAGCCCTTTTCCTAAGGCTGCGCTCATCAGTGAAGGCCAACTTCTTATCTGTCTGGGTCTGGGTCTGGGTCTGGGTGATTTGCTGTGGGGCTTCAACCCTTTTTCTGGAAAGGGGTTTGATTTTCACCAGCGTCTTTGTGTTTGCAGGCGTTGGCATGGCTGTGATTTGGAACTGGAATGATAATGTGAGCTGAAAACAGACCGGCAAAACTAAGGGTGGTAGTGATTCAAACGGTTAGGCTAAGCGGGTGTCGTCAAAGATGGGGCAGACGCAGAAGTTGAAGAACTCAAATCAAATGGGCAGTGCAGGGAAAACCAATACACACTGCGCACGATTATGGACATCAAACACCCTCTTCGACTTTAGGAACTGATACACACTGCCCAATAGTATACTGGTTTATGCCTGTTTAGGGTTTGACGAGACGAGTGCAGGACTTCGGTGTGAGATTGGAAACTAAAAATGAAACCCTGCTAACAATGCGATTTTAAAACAGAGATAGCAGATTTGGCGCACACCGACCTAAATCGTTAAAGGGTTTAAGACTTTATGTCGCTAGGTTTAACAAATTTAGGGTTTTCGCGTTTGGGATCGAGGAATCGATGCGATCAAAGTGAAGCCTACAAAACGAAATAGAAAATGCACACACCTGCGGAATGGATTGATTGAGATTGATTGAGCGACTTGCGACAGATTTAGCGATCGATCGATCGATCAAACCCTTATGATGATTCGCTTTGATCTTGAGCTATTGATTTGGATCTGCTGGGAGAGCGATCGAGTTGTGCCTTGTGCATGCGCGATACTTTGGAGAGAGAGAGTGACTGAGTTGAGTGAGAGATACTTGTGAGGATTAATGACGACGGAATGAGAGAAGCCGGTTTTGCGGTTTTATTAAATATGAGTGAGAGAGTCTCATCATTTTTCCCGATTTTAAAAGCTATTAAATATATGCATTTCAAATTTAATTTGCTGGAACCTGGAGTGGAGAGATACGTCTTCGTCTTTGTTTTTATTTTCATTTATTTTAAAACATTTATTTATTTATTTTAATGAAAAGAAATTAATGTAGTATTAAATCTCTTACTTAAAATCTATAATAATTTTATATTTACCCAAAAGTTGACTTCTTTAGTATAACATGTTTAATTTCAGGTGAATTAATATGTAAACATATATATATATAACATGGAAAGATAAATAATATCAGTCAATAAATTATACTAGTTAGGACCTGAGAATAACTTTTCCGAGAATTATAACTTGTCGGTAATATGTGATTGTAATTTCTAAAACATTTTCTAAAACTAAATTAGCAGAAAAGGAGACCACTCGAATATGATTTTTGGCTAGAGATTTTGTGTGTGCAATTGCAAGTTAGTCCCCATGTCATATTTGCAAAATCTCATAATCATTCCATCAATGTTCTTTGATTTTGCCTAAGTTGATTCTACACATTTTGGGGCCACTACTTATTGAATACATTGGCCGTGAAATAATTAATTTAATTTCATATCAAATCGCTTTATTTGAGATCGAGACAACCACATATATGACAGTATATAATTCATAATTATATTACATATCCTCAGTGTTGGATTATATATGATCCCACAACTTACTTTTATTATTTTTCTTTCTTGCCTTCGTTACGACTCACCTTAATTTTAGTAGACCTTGAGAGACGTTTGGCTGACAAATATTAACTTCATGACCCACCCTTATGATGATCAATATATAAAATACCAAATCCTATGAGGAAACAAAAGACTATCAACAGGAGAAGGAAATATTTATGGCTCATTATTATCATAATTATGAAAATAGGTTATAGGGTGACTAGTGTTTGCAGGATTTTTTTTTTCATTTTAACCACGACCCCACGCACACCCACTTTTCCAAAGTAACACTAATGATCAAGAGCCTCACATATTTTTAGCAACTCTATCCTCCAATGACTTCTATTACATCCGAGGCACATGCATGAATATAACACTCACCTCTTTTCAATCAGAGCCATTCACGTACGTTTGAAATTAAAGTAGACACTAATGATCAAGAGCCTCACATATTTTAGCAACTCTATCCTCCAATGACTACCCTTCTATTACATGCGAGATGCATGCATGAAGAAGATAATTACATAAAGTTAAGTAAAAAAAAAAAAGAAATAAAAATTGTCTTCTCCTCTGAGAGAATCAATAATTGAGAAACCCCTTGGAGCCGACGTGCGCGATAGATTCATGGTGAGCTCCAATTCCAAAGCCGCGACAAAAAAATGGGCGGCTGCTCTAGCGTTGATGATGATGCTGTGCTGTGTCCAAATGGGCCGAGCAGAATCCACTGGACGTCGAGGCGGCCACCCTCCGTGCTTTTCGCTGTGCGTGTTGCAGTGCATGCAGGGCAGAGCGGCGTGGTACCCCTGTCGCAGCGGCTGTCTCGATACCTGTGGCTATGGCTCGACGTCCTTGAAGAAGAGGAAGCCTAATAAAGGTGAAGCCCCGGTCCAGCCACCGAGTCACAGCCTGAGTTACCAAGATCAATATCGATCCACGGCCCAGCCACCGATCCAAATGAATTTGGATGATGGAAGCAATCAGGAATTGTACCTTGATCAACCGGACCAAGGCAGCGTCGGCCGTCGGATGATAGAGTGGACATAGAAGAACTAGCCGTTTATGCTTGACAAATGTTGTCAGCATTAATGATTTTGTACACCGGAGATATGTTATTTTCTTAATTCTTTTTTAATAGATGTAAATCAACTCGATCATATGCATACAATATGTGTGTGTGTGTGTGTGTGTGAGAGAGAGAGAGAGAGAGAGAGAGAGAGAGAGAGAGAGAGAGAGAGAGAGAGAGAGAGAGAGAGAGTCTGTGTACGTATCATCCATGCGTCGTGCGTCGTGCATGCGATGTTTTTACAGTATATTCTTCTATTGTCAAGGGGAAAGGGGATTGATACATATGTACGTATTGTTTTGAATCGATTTTATGACACTTCAGGGTTCAAATTAAGTTCAATTACCTGAACAGTCGTTTTGGAAATTAAGAGAACTACGGTATCAAGAACTCGATTCCCAAATTGACAAACCTTATTTGCAATTTTTATTTTAAATGGGATAAGTAAGTTGGATTGAAGCAGGATGTTGATGCCGTCGGCCTGTCGCTGGATTGGGCTATCGAGGTAATCACTGGATTTGAACATTAACGTTGCAGTGATATGATTTGGCCTTTTGGATCATACACCAATTTCGTAATTAAGAAGAGTTATATGCGGAATTGGGCATGGTTTTAGGCTTCATATCAGTTGGTACAATTTTAAAATATGTCATGACATTTAAAGTATTTTTTATTCTTATATATATTTTAATTTTTTTATTTTTAGGCGATGTGTAACAAACATGTGTATAGTCGCAAATCTTGATCTAATAAGGCAAGATTAATCATATGTTTTAACATAGAAAAACATCATGCTATTAGAACCTTTATCTAATAGATTAGACACTACTCGGCTAATCTTGTTGTTAGTCTTACTGGATTATTTTGGGCTTGACATCTTGTTTTTATTGGATCTGTTATATATATATATATATGTTAAGCGAGGTTGCCGCAGAGTTTTTTGTGGGTTTTTATTGAATTGTAGTGCTCCATATCTGAGATTCCCTCCTCTTCCTTCAAAAACAATGTCTAATTTGCAGATTTCAAGGTGGTACGGAGAAGAAAGTCCATTATTTCTTCGACCTTTGCCTCCACCTCTCCTCGTACCTATTTCCTGTGTTATTCTTTAATTTTCACTTTTAATACATGTGAATGTTAGTTATTATTGGTTAATTCAGTTAGTTGTTTATCTTTTTCATCACATTTTATTTGCCTAACTAAATTTATACAATGAATTGAATCGGCCTTGTTTTCCTAAATTTGTTTGGATTTGTTGATAGTTAGCAATTATGGGATAATTATTACATATTGATTTGAATACCAATGGATTTTCTATACATCTACTTTTCCATTTTGATTACTTGACTTTGACAACCCGATCAAATTTGTGGTTTTTATTGTGCACCATATGTTTGCGTAGACTAAACAATAACCTTATAGCTAATTATTTTTCAAATAATAGTGTAGGAATTTTTTATTGTGAAAAATAATTCGGAATTTTAATTGCTTCCCCCCCAAAAAAATTGCCTCTTTGATGAATTTGGATGAACAAATTAATAATTTTCCTCTAAAAAATCTTTTGGACTTGATTTCTTTTTTTCATTATTGGTATTACAATTTTTTGTTACAAATTTAATATGTATTTTTTTACATTAAATCAAACATTTTCAAATATATGAGTTAAAATCGCATAATAAAATTTATATACATACAAAATATTATGATATTGAAAATATTAAGACATTCAAATCATGTTACCGAGTAATATATAATCAAACTTAAAACTTTGACTATATTCTATTTATCTTATAGTTTATTTAAATATCATTAATTTTCATAATTTTATCATGTGCTTTTAGCTTGTATTTAAAATTTTTTATTTAAGGTATAAAATAAATATTTAAATTTATATAAAAATATGACGTATATATGTAATAGGAAATTTGGATAATTGGTTAACTAATATTGGATTAATTAAGTTTACGTGGAGTGATCACTGTGTTTTCCTTTTCTTTTAAAATATCACTCCATCTTTACCAGGTGTCATCTGCATGCATGTAGATTAATTGTGTCATTTATAGCAAGAACACGTACGTATTAAGTACGGTTACCGGAAGGTACAATTGAGGAAAATAAATAAATTAATTAATTAATTAACGTTAAGAATTAGTTAGGGATAAGTGCGGAAAAGCATCTGTTTTCTTAATTTACGTTCAAAATTGTGATTAGATGTAATGATAGATAAATTTCAAACAATGATTTTAAAAACTCCATTTTTCTTCATCCTTATCCTCCAAAATCGCATTTCCTCCCAAATACAATTCTAAACTTGCTCATTAATGCTAGGAAATTTATTCCTAATTAAATATCTCATTATTTTGTTCAGAACCTCAACTGGTACAGTGCCCTTAAATGTTGGGGTATCATAGTGGAGAATCCAACATTTAGGACCTGTTTGGTTTTCTATATTAAAAAAATAATTTATTTTTTTTAAAATAAAATAGGATTAATAAAGTGTGTTTATTTGATGTACTTGTTTTTTGAATAAAATAATTATTTAAAAAAACAAATATATTTGATTAGATTATTTTTTATTTTTATTTTAAAAAATAGTATTATTTTTTATTTTAATTCACTATATATTAATTTTTATGAAATTTGGTTTTTTAAGAATATCTTTTTAAATTATATTTTTTACTACCAAATAAAACTTATTTTTATAATTCAGAATTAAAATTACAATTTTAATAAAGATACAATTTATGAAACCAACATATAAAAGCCACAAACACCCAAAAGTATATCTATTTGGGAATTGGGTTGTTGATACAACAAATCGATTTGATAAATTCTCTAAGCTAATTACCAAAATTAACGACCGTTCAGGTAATTAATTATATGACACCTGAAATGTTATAAAATCAATTCAAAACAATACATACAAAAAATCATTCCCCCCTGGCATCTCCAGAACCGTGACTCGGTGGGTGGACCCAGGACTTGACTATCGGGGTTCGGTCTATGTGCAGGTGGCATTTGTAACAAATAATAATATGAACACCCAAGATCATGTATGTTAATCAATATCACAGGTATAATACTTACCTGTTTTCTCCATAGCAGATCAAGAACGAACGCTATGTGTGTGACTAGTCTTCTCCCCCTTGTTCTCTCCTTGACGGCTCAACTCGATGGATGAGTTAGGGTTACACCAATATATATAGAGAACAGAGGGAGGGACCTAGCCACGCAATGACCTAATGGGCCCTATCCATCAACGGGCTTCATTAGTTTATAAGGCCTACACTGAGCCGTAAAACCATATTAAAATATAGACAAGATGTGCATAGCCCATTAATAAATAAATAACCTTATATGGGCCTACTTGCATTGTTTTGTATCATGACCCGGTTTTTAATCAACAGATCACAATTAACGGTAACCCAAATTTAGAAAACTTCTAACATTCTCCCACTTGGGCAACGTTAATTGTAAACCTAGAAAACCTTAAAATATTTTATTATAGCAAAATATCTATATATATAGTAAAGAATAAAAACTCTCAGGCTGTGTAACAAAGACAACATCTTTAAACAAAACCCGGACCAACAAAACCATAAGTAACGAATCATAGTCATCAATGTATCAATATGCAATACAAGACATCCATGGTTACAATTACCTATCAATCTTGTTGTCATGGGTCCATATGGTAGTGTAGCTAAAAACATCTCAAGTCACTTTATTGATGATGTTATTTATAGTCGGTCCTTAGATTTCCTGTATCTTTAGTTTATAATATATCAGGAAACCAAGTAGGCACATATGCCTCCTGTATGTCTCACAAACTTTATTGCATGCATATTTACGGTGTTTTTATTTGAGACACACCTTTATTGGTAAAACAACCATACTTGAGATTAAACACCAAATCTCAAGATTTTAAGATATATACATCTGTCACATATATACTTCAAAAACAAGAGCTCAACAGAATATATATAAATAAATCAAATAGAAGTATACATTTAAAGCTCATTCAAACAGATGTTCAAATTTAAAAACATAACTGACAATGTCACAAGTTCATAAGAACAATAACAAGCTCCCACTAATAAAATATATCAAAATTTTCGAAAAGACCCATATTAAGAACATGATTCTTGAACCGTATTGGTCGAAGTCCTTTAGTTAGTGGGTCGACAAGCATGGAGTCGGTAGATATATGTTCAATAATGACATCTCCCTTTTTCACAAACTCTCGAACCGTGAGATATTAAGAACACTGCAAGACTATTATCATAATAAATCACAAGAGGTCTCTCAATAGAATCAACAATCTTCAGGCCTGATATAAAATTCCTCAACCATATAGCCTGAGATACGGCACCATAACAAGCCACAAACTCAGCTGCATAGTAGAAGATGCTAAAATAGTCTGTTTTACACTCTTCCATGAGATAGCCCCTCCAGCTAGCATGAAAATATATCCCGATGTTGACCTAAGATCATCGAACAACCAGCAAAATCAGAATCAATGAAGCCAACAACTTCCAAATTGTCAACCCTTTTGTAAACCAACATGAGTTTTTTTTTTTAAGTAGTTGCAAGTATCTCATAACTTTCTTAATCGCCACCCAATGGTCTATACCAGGATTAGATAGATATCTCCCAAGAACACTAATAGTGTAAGCAAGTATCTCATAACTTTCTTAATCGCCACCCAATGGTCTATACCAGGATTAGATAGATATCTCCCAAGAACACTAATAGTGTAAGCAAGTATCTCATAACTTTCTTAAGCGCCACCCAATGGTCTATACCAGGATTAGATAGATATCTCCCAAGAACACTAATAGTGTAAGCAATGTTAGGTCCGGTACAAACCTGAGCATACATCAAGCTTCCAACCGCACTTCTTGTAAGGAACATTTACCATAGAGTTTCTTTCTATATCATTTTGTGGGCATTGATCTTGATTAAATTTATCTACTTTCACAATTGGTACTTCACCAGGACTTATAATCTTGCATAGAAAATCTCTGAAGTACCCTATCGATATAAGATTTCGAGAAAGGCCCAACATCCCACGAGATCTATCTTTATGAATCTCTATGCCAAGGACAAATTTGGCTTCTTGCAAGTCTTTCATACCAAAAGATCGAGATAACATACCCTTAGTATCATTCAACAAGCCTAAATCATTACTAGCCAATAGGATATCATCAACATAAAGTACCAAAATGATAACTTTACTCCCACTTACCTTCATATAGACACACCGATCAAATTGATTCTCTATATAAACATCCTCTGATAGACAACCGTTTAGAAAAGCAGTCTTAACATCTATCTGATGTAACTCAAGATCATAATGAGCAATAAAAGTCATAATAATTCTAAAGGTCTCTTTGGAAGAAACAGAATAAGTCTCACTATAATCAATACCTGCTTCTTGAGTATACCCCTTTTGTAAGGAATCTGGCTTCAGAACATTCAATGTTCCTATAAGTATTTTTCTTGGTTTTAAACACTAAATTGCATCTAATTACCTTTTAACCCTCAGGAAGTTCCATAAGCTCCCACACATCATTAGAAGCCATAGATTGCATTTCATCATTCATGACTGAAATCCACTCCTTAAATTGAGACCCATCCATTGTCCTGAATCACCATGTTTCTCATAGTACTCACCACCTTTATCTGATCTCACAATCTTCATGGCCTTATCTAATTGTTTCTCTACCTCTAACTTGAATATTTTAAACTTCTCAAAAACATCAAATTTTTCTTTACTCTAGTAAATATATCTATAACAAGAAAAGTCATCAATAAAAAATAACAAAATATTTATTTTGACACATAGTAGCTTGATATGGACCACTTTATATCTCGTATGAATAATCTCTAATGCCTCAAAACTACGAATATTAATTTTCTTCTGGGTTTTGGTAAGCTTCCCCACACACAATCAACACAAATATGCTCATCATCATAATCAAGATCAGGAAGTAAATCTTCTCTAACTAGTCATTATACTCGATCTTTCAAAATATGGCCCAAACGTTTATACCAAAGAGTAAAAGATTTATCTTTAGATCAAACTCTCTTAAACTCGAAGATTCATCACATATGATTCACCAGAATGAGATACCAAAGATCATTTATAAAAACCATTAGATAACATGCCGGAACCAATAACTTTCGAATTCAACAATAATTGCATTATTCTATCATGAAAAGAACATTCAAAACAAGACTTGTCCAAAACAGAAAATTGAAATCAAGTTCCTCCTAAAAGTGGGTACATAGAAAATATTGTCTAAAACAAGCTCAAAACCATATTCTAAGAATAGGCTAACAACTTTAATGGATTCTACGATTGCATCTTGATTATTTCCTACCTTTAGATTTGTCTCTCATTCATTTGGTTCCCTTAACTTATTGAACCCTTACATGGTCATATTTATATGGACAGAAGTACCACTATCTAACCACCAAGAATCAGGAGAAACAAATAACACATTAATGGAAATTGTGTTGTTCACACCAAAAGAGACTGTAAAGAAGTGAATGCAATAAATCAATGTACATGTTTATTTAATGAGCTCAAGTATTACAATATCTAACTGAAGAATTCATAATTTTCATTACAAACTCACCTTTGGGCAGAGCAAGCAAGAAAATTAGAAACCTTCCCTTGTGATATATAAATATACATTTATAATGACAGTCAATAAACTTATTACCTTTGGGCAAATAAGCTATTTAAATCATTATATTTCACATCCCAAATGCCCACTAATAAATACACGTGTCATTATACAATAATCACTATAAAGTGAAAACAAGCATAATACAATGTGTTATAAATATCTTATGTGAGCGAACATAATATACAATATATGAAACATTCATGTGTCACTGTAAACGAATCACTTTGGTGATCAAACATCTACAATACAATATGAATTTTCAAAACATATCAACCCTGAGAGAAAAACCAACGTGTCACCAAGAAGGACCACTTTGGTGGTTAGACATACATGGCACAATGTGATTTTACATCCCAAATGCCCACTAATAAATACACGTGTCATTATACAAGAATCACTATAAAGTGAAACAAGCATAATACAATGTGTTATGAATACCTATGTGAGCAACTATAATATATAATATATGAAACATTCATGTGTCACTGTAAACGAATCACTTTGGTGATCAAACATTTACAATACAATATGAATTTTCAAAAAATATCAACCTTGAGAGAAAAACCAACGTGTCACCAATAAGGACCACTTTGACAGTCAAACATACATGGCACAATGTGATCTCTCCTCACTTAAGTTCATTATATTTAAATTAAATATTACACTACATGTACACCCGTGCTCATCCGAATGAGATACAAATATACAACACTATATGTACCTCCACGTAACATAACAATAAGTTGTATTACAATATATCAATTTAAATTTAAACTCATTAAATTAATTACTATTTCTCTTAATATTTTACATATATATACAAATATATGTATACATACGATGACTATAATTTAATATTTTTTTATATATAATTGAGCAGCCTATAATTATTATTAATACCGAGACATGAAAAGGTAGTATTTAATTAATCTAACCATTCGAATTATATATATATATATATACATATATATATATATATATCCTAACCCACTCAATTTAGAATGCAACCATGCCTTTTAATTCAACCACATCGCCCAAGCCAAAGCCACATTGCAAGACGTCAAAAGACAAGGGCCCTCTTCCCTCTCTTAACCTTGACCCCACCAAAAAAAATATAATAAAAACAATACGTTTATTATTATTATTATTATTATTATTATCATCATCATTATTATTCTAACTTCTTTCCACTTAGCTCATATTCTAATTCTCATTGGAATAATAATAATAATAATAATAATAATAATAATAATAATAATAATAATAATAATAAATTCACTAATAGATGTGAAAATTGATAAAGATGATGCGATTGAAATTTGTAGTGCGGGCCATTGGATTTGTAGTTACCGGTGGAAGCAATAATTTCTCTCACGCATGAATGGACGAACGACACAGCGCTCGGGGAGGCAGCTCCGACGCGACAGGGAAGAAAAACAAGGAGAAAAGCATCGTTTTTTTTTACTACTTCACCCGTGCTTGTAATATGTCCTCGCGTTCTGTGGGTTGGCGTCGAAGTCACCGCCCGACGGCCACCCGCTCTCTGACACCACAACCGGAACGCCGCCGCCTTTGACCTTCTCCATGGCGGTGTCTTCGCGCGTCCATCTGCGCGTCAAATAGGCCGCGTACAGCGCGTCCACCATGCTCCAGCTGCACCACTTCCTCATCGAGGACTATTGCTTGTGGATTCGCCGGAAAGAGATCCCAAGGCGAGGGTGGCTTTAGATCTCCAACAGTTCTATCTTCATTAAAATCCACAAGCTAACCCTCAAAACCCGGTTGGACGGAAACCAGAGAGTTTCCAAGCGGCGTACAAGATTGAGGCGGGACTCTCCCGATTGATATGTTCACAGCGCCACCGTTGTTTCCCATGAACTCCTCACGCCACACCTGCGCCAGAGGTGCCGCAGAACTGAAGATGAAGCCGCTGGTTGAGTCATCACAACCGGTACCCTGCCGTGCTTAGACGATGCTGCCAGAGAAGGAGTCGAAGTCGCCGGCATCAAGAACGAGCATCAAGAACCTAGGAATCGTGGGTTTTTCTGACGGGCATCAAGAACAAGCGACGATGTTGAGTTTGATCGACGTCCAAGCGGGGGGAAGGGATCGTGCGAGTGAAAGGAAAATTGACGAAAAGAATAGTTTTTTTTTTTTTTTAAAGATTGTGGTGCGGCGGAACGAACATAAGGAAGAAAAACGCATAACCTACTAATGGCAAGATCAAATAACGATGTAGATATAGGATATTGATAACATACATTCTAGCTCTGATACCACATGTAACAAATAATAATATGAACACCCAAGATCATGTATGTTAATCAATATCACAGTATAATACTTACCTGTTTTCTCCATAGCAGATCAAGAACGAACGCTATGTGTGCGACTAGTCTTCTCCCCCTTGTTCTCTCCTTGACGGCTCAACTCGATGGATGAGTTAGGGTTACACCAATATATATAGAGAACAGAGGGAGGGACCTAGCCACGCAATGACCTAATGGGCCCTATCCATCAACGGGCTTCATTAGTTTATAAGGCCTACACTGAGCCGTAAAACCATATTAAAATATAGACAAGATGTGCGTAGCCCATTAATAAATAAATAACCTTATATGGGCCTACACTGCATTGTTTTGTATCACAGCCCGGTTTTAATCAACAGATCACAATTAACGGTAGCCCAAATTTAGAAAACTTCTAACAGCATTGCCTTCCCTTTCTGCGTCTTCATGGAGTTCAGGTCATTGACTCATTGCCGCAGGCCTCCCACCCGAACATGCATGGGGGCCAAAAATGGCGGCCGCCGCCACGTCTGACGGATTCTACTCTCCCCATTTGAGCACAGCACAGCATCATCATCAACGCAAGAGCCGCCGCCCATTTTGTTGTGGCGGCTTTGGAATTGCAGGAGCTCGCCATGACTCTATAGCGTCGACTCCGAGGGGTTTCTCAATTGTTGATATTCTCTGACAGGACAGGAGAACACCCTTTTTTTTTTTATTTCCTTTTACTTATCTTTATTTCGTTAATTTTTTGCTTCCTGCGTACGTGCATCTTGCATGCATGTGATAGAAGGGTAGTCATTGGAGGTTAGAGTTGCTAAAAATATGTGAGGCTCTTGATCATCATTAGTGTTACATTAAAAAGTGGATGGTTGTGGTTTAAAAAACAATAACTTCCTTTAAATAGTAGCCACCTATAACCTATTTTCATCATCATAATAATCACAATAACAATAAACCATAAATATTTCATCATAAGGGAGGCTCATGATGTCGATATGTGTCTGCCAAAAGAAAGCAACAGAAAAGGTCATAAAACGGGCGACAGGTGATGAACCATGGGCGGCGGAAGATTATCTCCAAGATTCATGACAACGATGACATATTTATTGTTATTGAACTTCACATTGGTGCTACGATTGGCGGGGCAGGTGTCCGGAGCTATTCAAAGGCGGATACAAAAATTCCACCCAAGGATGGATCAAGAAATTCCATTGAAGTGAGTTTCTTGTATTTAAATTTTAAAACTTTATATATATATATATAAAAGTTAAAAGTTAAAATATATTATAAAATATTTATCATAATTTTTTATAATTAATTTTTATGCTGTTTTATGATAATTTTATTATTAATGTTATGAAAAATATCTTTAATTTACAAACATCTTTAATTCACTCATTCTATTAAATTAATTCTTTACAATCCTCATAGCAGTGAGTGTTTTTTTATGATAACCATTGCAATTAGTAAAATTAATATCAAAATTATCAGCACATAAATTAATGAATAGATCATATTTTTATTAGTCATAATTATATTTTGAGTAAAATTATAAATTCCTTCGAGTTTTAAAAACTTAATAATTTTGTCAAAGACAAATAAATTTTCTTTTTTTGAACTAAACTTTTATAAAAATTTTAATTATATATTAATTACTAATATTATTATATTAATATTTTATTTATTCCAGTCACATGCTAATAAAATATACACGTTATTTTTTATACTAAGGATAAATATTTGCGGTCACATGCTAGATCCACCTATGTTCACAATGCCACTCAACCGAAAGATGATGGTGTCGCGAGTCCTCCCGTGCCAAGTCCGATGGCCAAGTTAACGATGGAGTCTTGCATGATTGGTTGCATGCCTATATGCATGAGACTAGACTTAGTTACGGAAAGGGCCTGCTCCAAAGGATGTACCCTAGGATGCAAGCAACTGCTGGGTAGGGGTCGCTACTTCCTGCAGGGCCAAATGAATTAATTAAGTGTAATAATAACGACTTCAGGAAGTCATATGAGCTCGGAAGAAAAACAAGAATATATTTGACTTGATGATGATGAACTTATGGACATATTTTACATGTGACATTGATTATTTTGTAAAGGCACTTAATTGAGTTTCAAAAGCACTATTGATTAGTCTAGGTTTTGTATTAATTTTAAAATGATTCAAGTAGTTTATTAATTAAGAAGTTTATGAGTGATGTCGAAGAAACCGTTTCTTAATTAAGTTCATCTCACATGGAGGTTCAGGTCTCCGGGACAATCATAATCGAAGAAAATTGATTGAAAGAGTTCTTCACTACTAATCATTAAGGATGCATGTAAACATATGGAGTACAATGAAAAATATATAATTAAAATATTAAATTAAACCAAAATAATTCAATATAAATATTTACATAATATTAATCAAATAATAAAATATAATATTTATAAATATTAAGTACATATTTTAATTTAAATCAGAGAGCAAATTATCGATAATTAAATCAATTTGACTGTTTAAATTTTAACAGCAAGTACTCGTAATGTGAAACGAACAGAAATTTGCTCATTACGCATTATATGCATTCTTGTTAGTTTGATATAAGACCCTTGCTAGAAGTGTTTACGAATAACATGGAAATAATGGACATTGGATTAGATATAATGTGCGGCGTTTGATTGTGAAAGTATTATGGCATACGGCTTACAAGAGAGACCCCATGGTATCACAATAAAGTGGATAACCAAATCAATTCAGAAGGGCAACTTCCCTAGCTCATTATTTATGAAGAAAAGATAGACATGCAAAGACCATTAAGCAAATAACTTATACAGTGAAATATAAAATGCATAACTCATTGAATCTTGATTCTTTAAGAGGCTTAACATATATTTGCTTTTTTAGAACATGGTTCTAATGAATGGATGGCTAATTTATATGTAATGTTGGACAAGATTATTTTTGACACTAATAATACTATTTTGTTACAATAGAAAAGAACAAAATTATAATTCAAATCATAATCAACGAGTTGACTTTTTATCCAAATACCTTTGCTCATTATTTTTGACTTTTTACGCAATAACTTTTTATAACTATATATTCAGCTTTAACGTTAATCTAGAAACTAAGTTTAACATATTTTTGTAACAATTGATAAGTGTTACTTATGTTTTTTCTCTTTATTCGGCACTCTACAAATTCTGCATTTGAATATCCAATTAATTTAAAATTAGACTCACATAGAACATTTTCAATCTTTATTAGCAAAACTCTTACACTAAAGTAATATTTAACTTACTACAATAATGATTTGGCTAATAATACTTTAATCTTATTTCATCTATTTCTTTCCTAAATTGTCATTTTACCCAATTTACCTTTCTTTATATTCTCTCCAAATTCTAAAATCTCAAATCACTGTCGAGTTGTGCGTGGGTAGCCGACACGGTCGAGGAGGAAGAGAAACCATTATCGGATGGGGCTTGGTGGCATGCCATAGGCAGAGAAGTCGTTAGAGGAACCATTTTCGAAGTGGATCTCGTCGTGGGAGGAGGTGCGGCGCCACGACGATCCTTGGCGGTTGTCCTGCACCGCTGCCCCGACTACCTTCGAGAGATGTTGGGAAAATGCAAGAGGAGCCAAAGGTGGCCAGATTCAATGGTGAAGATCTAGTTAGACTCACGGTGGTCGGGACCACCAGCACCAAGAGAAGACGAGGCAAAGGCTGATGGGGAAAGGAATAATGAGGGAGGGGTGGTCGGGGTTGTGAGAGGGGAAAGTGGCAGTTATGGCCCAGGGGGAAGATGGGAAGGTTAGAAGGGGGAAGAGATATAGGACGGGGCAAGGAGATATGGGCTAGGGGCAGGGTAAGGGAGGGCGACCAATAGAGTTTGGGTGGAGGGAGGAGGGGAAGAAGGGGTGGAGAGTGATGAGGGTGAAGGGTGGAGGGTAGATGTCAATTACGAGATAAGCTGGCATATAGAGCTAAAATTATATTTAACTTTTATTTTTGCTTTTGTTAATGGTTTACTTAATAAATCAAAGATAGTTTTTAGCCAAGTATATTTTTTTGCTTTTAGTTTTCCTGATGAGTTGAAGATGCTCTTAGGTACTTTATTGTCTCCTTAAGATACCTAAATATTATTTTAATATTTAACAGATGCAATTCTTTTCGATTAGCATGGTACTTTACACATATACAAGTAACAAACATAATGTCTAAATATTAATGTTGAAGATACTCTTAGATACTTCATTGTCCCCTTAAAATATCTAAATATTATTTTAATATTTAACAGATGCAATTCTTTTCGATTAGCATGGTACTTTACACATATGTAAGTATTAAACATAATGTCTATCTTATTTGTTATTAGCTAATACCTACGGATGCTAAATTGATTTGGATGAAGCTCGTAAAGCTGTAAAAATCATTAAATGTCTAGGTATGATTGGATCCCTTATTGAATCTATATTATTGATGGAATACATGTCAAACTTTTTCAAAAGTTATCTAGTGTACTTAGCTTTTATGAAGATTTTATTCTTTAATTGTTTTACCTCGATTCTAAGGGAGTAGTTCAAATCACCCATGGTACTCATTTTAAACTTGTCCCTTGTATCAATTTGCAAATCTTTCATAAACTATATTTTGGATGAGCTAATATGAGTACCTTTAAATCCATAATAATTCAGACAATAAATTTAATAATTTAAAATAAATCAAGTCTTTCTAGTTGAAAGATAAATTACAACCTATCCCTATATATATATATATCCTCACCCTCTTTGAAACCCTAAGCTCCTTCTATAGCAAAATTTCAGCCGCCGTCCTCTTTAGGTTTTCTTGCTTGATTCTCGGAATTAGACAGCCACGAAATAAGCGCCACCACATCAGCGGAATTAGGTTTTCTATAGCACATTTACTTCTAGGGCTGAAATAATTGTACAGGCGTGGCAGTGTTGAATTGACCTCGCCCTTACGTGCAGATTTTGCAGTCCTTGGATCGAACTGGGTGTTACACCTAGCGTTGCTGGTTGCCAAATTAAAAACACGCTGTGTTGGACCGAGGTAGCTGCAGTATCTGTCCTATGTACGTTATGAATTGGTGTTTTTTATTATTTCCTTCCTCTTTTAATGCTTCTTTATTTCTTCAATTTACTGTCCAACCTGGTAGGTCTCCTGGCAAAACAGTGTTATGGTTTCGGGAGATCTCTGGTTTGAGTCTATTGGGAGGAGACATTGGACCGATAATTTTTTTTATGATCATAATATGATGGTGTTTTATGTCCTTGTTTTAAGTTTTTTTTAATGATTATAATATGATGGTTTTTGAGTCTTAGGTCTCGACTGAATTGAGAAAAGAAAATCTGTCACTATTTCTTCGATTTACTGTATTATCCTGTAATTATAGTGAGGCCTAGCCAAATCAAATCAAGGAAAAGAGACCATCGTATCGGCAGTAACTTTTATTCCTTGTACTCAATTGCCATCCTTCCTTTTAATATCCATGTGACGCCCAGTTCCTCTTCTCTCGCACCAAATCCTAGCACATGCACTATAGCAATTCTTCAATTCTTTTTTTTTCTCTCCCACGCAAAAATAAATAATTCCATTCGGCCATGCATGCATGTACTGTTCTTCGATTCTCTATGCTACAGAGACGAATTATAATCTACATACCTATATTTGTAAATTAGTTCTCACTTAATTAATATATATATAAATTGGGTAATAGAATAAAAAGCAAAGAAATTATCTAAAATCAACATTAATTATCTAACCTCATGTAGTGTGTGTGTGTGTGTGTGTTGAATAAATTTAATTAAATCACCCCCCTCCCAAAAAAAAATACAATCAAATATATTAAAACTTTGACTATTATTAAGTTTATAAAAACAATTAACATGAAACAGCAAAATTTGGATTTGGTTAACTATTATTATTGGATTAATTGTGTCATTTATGGAAATAACACGTATTAGTTGACCCGAGAATTAAAAAAACGCCAACAATTAATTAGTTAGGGATAAGTGAGGAAAATCATTTATTTTCTTAATTGAACTTTGACTCTTGAAGTGTCATAAAATCAACTAATTCGAAACAATACATGCAAATCAATCCCCCCCGGCATGTTTCCCATTGACTATAGACGAAAACTTTTACAACATCGCATGCACCCCCCACGCATGGATGATACACACGTACACAAACATACATACATACATACATATATATGAATGAGTTGACTTACATCTAATAAAAAGGAATTAACAAAATCAACATTTCTCGAGCATGAATGACTAGTTCTTCTATGTCCACTCTATCACCCTCGCCGGCGCCGACACTGTCCAGGTTGGTCTGATCCAAAGACACCATAACTGTATCCATCATCCAAACTTATTTGGTGCGGTGACTAGCTGGGCCAAGGATCGATGTAGATCTTAATTAGTTGCTCAAGCTATGACTCGGTGGTTGGACGGGGGCTTGACCTTTGGGGATCCGTGTATAGGGAGGTGGCTGGTCATCGTTCGAGGAGGCCAAGCCATAGGCGCAGGTATCGGCACAGCCGCTGCGACAGGCCCACCACTCTCCGCCCTGCATGCACTGCAACACGCACGGGGAAAAGCATGAAAGCGACCGGCCGCCGCCGTGAGGTCTTGTGGATTCTACTCGGCCCATTTGGGCGCAGCACTGCATCATCATCAACGCTAGAGCCACCTTCCATTTTTTCGTTCCGGCTTTGGAATTGGAGCTTGCCATGAATCTATCGCGTCGGCTCCGAGGGGATTCTAAATTATTGATTCACTCGGAGGAGAACACGATTTTTATTTCTTTTTGCTTGTCTTAATTTATTTAAATATTTTCCTCATGCATGCATAGTCATTGGAGGATAGAGTTTCTAAAATATGTGAGGCTCTTGATCATTAGTGTCTGCTTTCAAAAGTGAATGGTTGTGATTAAAAAAACAAAAAATACTTCAAATAATAAAAAGAGTTTTTATTATTTAAAAAGAGGTGAGTAGTATTCCTGCATCCGCCTCGCATGCATGTAATAGAAGATTAGTCATTGGAGGATAGATCAGTTGCTAAAAATACATGAGGCTCTTGATCATTATAGTGTTATACACTTTCAAAAGTGGATGGTTATGGTTAAAAAAAACAAAAAAAATCCATTAAATACTAGTCACCTATAATAACCTATTTTCATAATAATAATAATAATCCATAAATATTTCCTTCTCAGTTTCCGGCCCATAGGATTTGGTCTTTTGTTCGTCTCCTTTAGTCTCTGAAAGGGCTAAAATTAAGGAGGAGCCTCACAAAGCCGGGGGGACAAAAAAGAAAGAAAAGAAAAGTCATAAAACAGGCGACAGGCGATGTACCACACGGGCGGAGGAAGATTATCTCCAAGGTCATAAACCGTCCGGAAAGACCGACAATGCCACCCAACAAAATAATGATGGTGTCGCGAGTCGTCCCTTGGCAAGTCCCGTGGCAAAGTTAACGTTGGAGTCTTGCATGATTGATTGCATGCCTATATGCATGAGAATAGCTATAGGTATAGCTACGGTGTGCCCTGGGATGCCAACAACTGCAGGGTAGCGGTCCCGCCCCGGCCATAGCCACCAATTAATTGTAATAACGACTTCAGGGAGTCATTATGAGACTGAAGAAAAAGAAGAACATATTTGACTTGTAACGCTAAAACATATGTATTTGATGATGATGACTATATATATGGTTCATTATACAATATGTGAGTTGATTATTTGGTAAAGACACTTTAGTTTCAAAAGCACTATTGATTAGTCTAGCAAGGTCGTGTATTCTAAAATAACTAGTGGTTAATTTATTAAGATGTTTATGTGATGTTGAAGAGACCGTTCTTAATCTTCACGTGGATTGTATGTAACATATACAGAGTAATGAAAAATTAAGTTAAGGATGCCTTCGAGAATCCGGGCACAGGTATCCTTGAGATAACACAATATAATGATGCATTTAAGCATGGTTAAGGTCTATACACGAAGTATATTAGGATATTAATAATATAACCAATATTTGAGCGTGTAATTGTCTATATGAAATGCCTACCGAACAATAACAAATAGGGGCATTTAAAATTAAGAATGCCTCCAAGTTTTTTGAAACTTTCAAATCAAATGTGTTAGAAAATGTAAATACAACATAAATTTAATCATTTATTATATTATAAAGTCTAAGCCAATATATTTTACATTATATCCAACCATGATATTAAGGTTTAAGGATTTAGAGAATAAATATCTATAACTCATTATTACATATTATTTCACATAAACTATATGATTTTTAAAGTCCAAACATCTTTATTTCCAAATGCCTCTTAACTCTTTTATCCTATAAAGACTCGTTTTGGGTAACCTTTTAAATTAGTCTCTTGTTGATGGTGAAAATATTCTAATGATGATGTAGTTATCAGTACAAACGTTTTAATTGTATTTAGGCCTAATTTGAAATTTAGGCCACGAGATACTATTTTATTGTTTTATTGGATTATTAGAATAAAATAAATAATTAAAATAATAATGATAAAATAGGCGGTAGCATGTGAAAGGAGAGAGAATTTCACCGGTGTGCGTGTTAAGCAAGGTTCTACATCTCCTGGATATTGATTAGAGGATAGGTAAGTCGTCTCACCCAAACGTTCATAATGATATCCCTCATCCCCTTTCCTCTCTATCCCTATCTCCTAGCTTGCCCTCTCCAGCTAAGCCAGCAACGTCACTAGCTCTACTCGATTTGATGAAGGTAAATCCACTAGAAGTGTCGAAAGAACCCGATCCGACGAAGGTAAATTCACTGGCCAAGGTCACTATACTTTAGCCTCGATACTCCAACGGACACACTGGTGGATCCTGTGTAGCTACCCTCTCCTCCTCCACATGGAGATGGCGCCATTACGGTTAATGGTGCCATCCCACCAACTAACGATCTGGCCCAACCTTTGTTACTCCATTAGAAGTGCCAAAAGAACCTGATCGATAATCACGATTGTTGGAGGTAGCAACAATAGTTGTTGCCTTCTTCGGTTCATCTTAAGATTGAAGTTAGGAAAAGCTTTACTCACCCCCTTTCTTTAGAGTTCCTCTCACTAGCTTGCTTTGAGAAATCATGATTTTGAGATTTATTTGTTTTAAATTTCTTTGCCTCCAACATAGGTTGCTATGAATTTGGTTCTTAATCCTTAACGTGTGACAACTGTGTGTGTGTTGTTGTGTCCTTATGAATTGATATTTATCTCGGTGTCATTGATTTGATTTGTTGTTTGCATGTATTTTTTTGTATTTGTGTATGAATGTTGCTTTTTGGTCGTGATTTTCTTATTTATCGTCTTTGATTCTTCATCATAGTCATTATTATTATTATTCACTAACTTATTTAGTTTTCATTATTTTTTAATTTATAACCAACAAAAATGTACTATTTTTAGGATGCATGGATCCATATGAAAATATGGAAGAGATTGTGCAGGACAAGATCTTTAATTTGGAGGCTAATTAACCATTCTTTCAAAATTTTGATAAAGAAATGTTAATTGGTGAGTACTTTTTTTATTTAAAATTTTATTAATAATATGATATTGTCGTCTTTTATTTTGCCCAACATTAGATTCATTCATTATCATTATTCATTTTTGTCATTCATTTTATTATTCATTGGATTGATTTATTGATTTCATTCATTATTGATTCATTGTTATTATTCATTTTCATTATTATTCGTTGATTTATCATTATTCATTAATTTCATTTATTCATTCATTGTATTATTCATTGATTTCATTGGTTATGGGTCATCTATTTGATTGATCATCCTTTATTAGTTTATATGTTTAATTGGTGAGTACTTTTTCACTCTCTATTCTTCAAATATGTTTTTACTCTCTTCAATTCACAATTGGTATTCTTTATTTTTTTTTTAATTTGTAATTTCAAGATCTTGTTGTGACATATCCAATCTGCCTATGAAGGGAAGGCTGATTTCTTGGCCTGGTTTTTTCTAGTTATTTCAACAATCATTGAATTATATTTTATTATTATTGTTGTATTGGGTTTTAAAAATATAAAGTGTTGTTCTAGTTTAAATAGAGGCCCGAGTGCAAGTAAAGAAGGCAAATGAAGCTGCCTAGCTAGGAACTTGAGGTTTTTGGCAAGCTTATAGACTGCAAAGTGGATCTTGATAAGCAGTAAGGACGATGAACATTGATATATAGCAATGTTTTGTTGCACTCTAGGTGAGTTATATGGGACAAATTTATTTAGATATTTGTTAGCAAATGTTTTTTCATTATATAATTTATATTACTTTTATTAACATCTTATTTGATTCTTGCAGCCATGAAAACATAGAACTTGAAAACTTGGTCATGATTCTAATACAAGTAGATGTGCTAAGTAGCTTTTGGAGAATTTCTGATTATATAATTTAAATTAGTTTTTTTATTCTGAATTTGTTGATGGTACAATATTAAAGGCCACATTATACGAGATGTCCAAAGTTCTTGATGAGCAAATTGGTGATGGGCAACTAGTGTGGCCCATGGGGGTGGTCAAGTAGTTTTTTGAAGTTTTCATTTGATTTGAATAAGATGGATCACCGTTATGGATTACGGTTTGGTGGTCATCGATTGGATTCCAAACTTGTAAATTTGTAAAGATAAGTGTTATTTTTGTAATAGCTTGTAATTATATTTAGTATTTTTGAATATAATAGTTTATTTTAAAGTGAGTCACACCTATGGAAAATAATTTCTTATAAAAAGTTATTATTTATTATTATTTTAAATAAATATTAAATGAGTTTTAAACGAGTAATAACTTGATTGAGTTCGAGCTCGAGTTCAAATTTAATTTTAAAAATTATGAATATCAATTCTAATTAAAGCTCGAGTCGAGTCCATTCTAACCGAGGGCTTAGCTCGGCTCGAATAATCACCTTATACAAGCTCGAGCTCGAGCTCGAACTCAAGCTTAATAAAGTGTTAAATGAATCAAGTTGAGTTAGGAGTTCTAAAGCTCGAGCTTGAGATTGAGCTCACTCGATTATTTTTTTCTTAAACGAGTCGAACCGAGTTGGCTTAAGCTCGATTCGACTCGACTCATTTACAAGTCTATTGTTGAGCTACGCGGCTTAGATAGGGCTTGAAGCCAACTATGACAGACATTACAAAAAAAAAAAGCTATTGAGATAGACATAAAACCATTCTTAAAATAAATACTTGTTTCATCCAAAGCTAGCTCGTATTTAGGACGGTTTTAAATCATCGCATAACCATCTCAATTATTATTGTCGACAATTATTGTTGTCTCAACGTTAATCCAATAAATTAATTAAATTTAAAAATATTTAAGATGGTTTTTGTTGTCTCAAATTGTTGGCAATGGTTTGTTTCGTTTCAAATTATTAGCAATATTTTTTTCATCTTAAAATAAATTCGTTTTATAACTAACATTGTAACGATTTGTATTCGTCTCATGAGTACTTTGGTGAATCTATTTTTTTTAACATGATTGTTTTTAAAATTTATGAAGTGAAATGAATTTTTATTTCTAATAAATAATTTTAAATTCATTTATTAGAAACAATAACATTTTTAATAATAATATCATTATACCAAAAAATCCCTTTAGGCCCCACTCATCTATGCTTTTTAAATATTTATATGTTGAAAAAAATTACACCGAGGTTGTCAATGGGCCAGGTCTTGATCTGGATCCAATTCGAACCCGCCCGTTTATCCTAACAATTATAATATATTTTTATCTATTTTTATAACTAAAGTTTAATTATTTGAGTACGTAATTTTTAATTAAACCTTCACCCTTTAAATTAAATTTATATTTATTTATACATCTGGATGATACCAAACCTTATCCGGTTACCCATTAATTCCTAATAATTCAGTTCCGGTCATTCAATAACCAAATAAAAGACCGATAAATAAATAAATAGCTGATATAAATTGATTTCGATTGGTTGGAATTAAAATTTATATGCATTTTAAAAAAACTTGTGAAGTAATTAAAGGGCCTTGTTGAGATGGCGTGATCTTCTAATTTTCTAATATAAATAACTATTATATATATATATATATATATATATATATATATATATATATATATATATATACACACACACACATGCCTAAAATTATTTTTTTTAAAAATATTATTGAAGTTCTTAAGTAATTTTGTAATCAAACCATTTTCATCCTTTTGAATTAAATTCTGATTTTTTTATTGTCACAAAAACTTCAATTCAATTCATGTCTTTTAAAATGCATTATATAAAATGTGCCGAAAAAAATAAAATTACTATATTTGGCGCAACATAAAATAATTCTGTATCATTCTTAATATAATTAAGAATATATTTCTGTATGCAAATAAAATTTTCTTATAATATAATTATTCAAATGATAACATTCTTAATATCATCCTGTTTTTTAAAAAAATCATACAAAGTATCTCCATTTTCATTCATAGACAAACCCAAAACTTTTAAAAAATAAAATAAAATAAAATTTACGTCAGTGTCTTCTCCTTCCATATGCCACACCCACCCTCCCCTCCCCCAAGATTCCACTGGCAGAGCCTACCGCTAAAACGTGTTCTGCCACACCTCTCCCTGTCAAACCAACACACCATTAATTCGCCTAAGGCAACGCCCGGCCCCGGCCGTCTGAGTCGGCGCCTCACCAGAGTTCCACGAACTTTGCTGGCCCACGACACGAACACCATATTTGTTGCGTCATGTCTGTAACTGTTCATGCCCGAGTGATGCACAGCCCATTACCTTTTCTCATGTGTCCAAAGGTGCAATTTTCGTAATTAGGTTCCTCAAATATCCTTTTAAAACAAAAACCAAAAAAAAAAAGTAACAATTATATTTGAATTTATCGTGATTTATTATTATTACTATTATTGTAATATATCATGATCTATATATATATATATTCTGATGACAGTTGGATTTGTGTCACCAATATTCTCTGATCCGTCTCCACCTAAGCCGTCTCTTTATTATAATTATTGTTCTTTCTTAATAACGACACTACCCGTCGGATGTCTGTTCATCTCTAATAAGAATCACCACCACTAACTTCCCTTTGGACGGTTGAGAGTAGGACGGTAAGAGCGAGAGAGAGGAAACATATTGTTCCTTTCTTTGCTTGCTGTTTCATCTTTGTCCCCCACCACCACCCCCCCCAACTTCCTTGTTTGTAAATCCAAGAAAATAGAGAGAGATTTCTGGGTCTTCTGAGCCTGTGTGTCAACCCATTTCTCCTGGAATCAGGATTCGTCACCAGACATCAACTAATTCCAAAACCCAAATATCTGGGACATTTTGAAAGGTAACTTCTCAAGAAAAATAAGGAAACAGACGGAGATTTCTGGGTCATTAGTGGTTTGTTGTTTTGTTAGGGAGAGCCCGCTTTTCTGAGAAGCTATGGATTTCATCAATAGGTACTGGGAAATTTGAATTGCTACCACTTTTCACCTTTTTGACGAATCAAGAGGAATATTAGTTTTTAGGGTTATTTTTAGGGGTTGTAGGGTAGTAGTACCCATTTTTCATATAGTTGAAATTGATTCCTAATTAAATTGGTGTTTTTCCTGGGCTTTGCATCTTATTTGGGTAAGTGTTGATTTGGACTTTTTCTTCCCCACATTCCCCAGTTGGGTATGTTGATTCATAGCCAAGGTATATGTTCATAGAATATGATGGTCAACACCATCTGAGCAAAAAAAATTCATGAGGGCTTTGCTCTGCAAGAGACACTGTCCTTTCATTTGCTTCTGGAAACCATCTTCTCATTTGTACTCTCCTGGGCCACTGCCATTGGGAAACGCCCCTCACGTGCCTTCATCCTCACCTACCTCTGTTGCTGATGCCTGTGACCAGTCATCTTCTGAGGCCACTGGGATCAAGAACGGCAACATAAGGGGAAAGCAGCAAGACGGGATTTTGCTCAAAAGCTGTCTGAAAAAGCCGCAGCATTTGGAACTGGGTTGTGTGAAGGAAGGTGTTGGGAAGAGCGTGCAATGGATGGATTGTTCAGGGCAAGATCTAGTTGAGATCAAGGAATTTGAATCTAAGTAAGCGTTCCTCTGCCTCTACATATTTTTATGTTTTTATGTCCTGCTTCAGGATTAAGAAGTACTTGATTTGTTGATTTTGTTTTTATCATTGAACACTTCAGAATTGAGTGCGATGTTTTTTGTGCTTTTTTCCATGCAATAACAATGCCAGTATTGCAAATTAATTTCAATCTTATGTGGAGTCATGGAAGTAATTTCAATTTGCGTAATGACAAATTGATAGTGGAAGAGAAAAAACTGGAGTAGGGAAATTTGCGGAACTACAGTTCTACAAGTTTGTCGTTGTTGATTAAACATAGAAGGTGGAGCCAATGTCGTTGTTCTGCTATAGTTCTGTGAGGGGATAGAATGGAAAGTCTAAAAGAGGTTAGTTTTTAAAGAAATTCACTCATAAAATTTGAACAAACTGATTTGCTATCTTCAAATTGAAGTCTCTCAATGTAGAAGTCAAGGCATATAGATGATGAAGATTGTGGATGAGGTTGCACGGTTTAATGAACACTACAAGTACCTCGTGTGGTCTGTTCAGGGTACAAGTTTTTGGATGCCATCTCATCTGAAGTATTTTAAGGAGCTTGTTGTTGCAATGACGTCTGCTGTCTCATAATTTGATGGGTTTCTATTCAAGGTGCAAAATTCTGCAGCTCTAATAGGAAATTAGGGAAAGAAAAGAAATTTCAGGAATTATTTGAGTAAATTATGTTAATAAATTGAAGTTCTATCATTTAGATGTATAGCTGAAGGTGATATTCAACTAATTTGGTGACTTCTCTCCTATGTGGGTGCTCTGATATAAATTTGTGAAGAAAAAAGCGAAAAGAAGGGTAAAGAATGAAGTTCAAGTGAAGTAAATATTTTAGACCAAACTTTTCCCACCTCTATATTCACAGTATTGCATGTCATTTCTAAGGTCATATTATTATAAGGCATTACTCACCTTTAGTAGGAATGTGATTTGCTGACTATAGTTGTGCTACTTGATGTTCAATATGTTTATAACATAGTCATTAGTTACAGGCAGTTTATTTGATATCTACAAAGGTCCAGAAGCATTTGTTTGGTTTTTTTGCAGGTTTTATGGCGTATATTCAATTCCATCGAAAAGGATTTTGAGTTTTACCAAAACATTATGTGGAAAGCATGGGTTTTAAACCGGTTAAATGTTCTATTGTTAAACAGTTCCTCCCTGAAGAAAAAAATAAGGTTGATTGGAAATTTTAGTAAATATATACAAACTATCAGACCATCACTGTAACTTGGCATGATCAGAACCTGCCTTTGCTATTGAAAATTCAAGAGTACCAATGCTGATCATCCTTCTGATATAATATGTAAACCTGATCATTCTCTTTCCTGTTCCGTGGTTTCCTGCAGTGAAACTGAAGTCCCCGACAATGAAGCTGAGGACACCAGAAATTGTCTGTGCATGTTTTTTTGACCCGCCTGGCCAGCTTTGCTCCGGTAAATTCCTGCACGCATGAGGATAGAGAGCGACCAAGTTCCTTGAATTTGTCCCAGGGTTGCATTGGAGTCAATCTTCTCGTCTTTCCAATTCATTAGCTCGCACCCATCTGTCTAGCTCTATGAAAATATAGAGCGGTTATGTTGCCTTTTCACCGTATTGTAGTAGTGTTTCTTCAACTAATAATGAAATATGGCCCAGGGTCTTTTTTAACTATTGACTCTCAGGTAGTAAATGACCATGGATTCATCATTCATCGGTTGGTTCAGTACAGTTTTTGTGTTGCAGGATCCACGCGCCAGTGGGTACGGTTTTATAGGCGCAGTGAAATGATTGTTTTAACAGTAAATCTGACAGGTGCCATGATTGCTGTGTCGGTCGGACGTTTCACATCATTTATGAAAATGAACATCATCACATAAGTTTCCAACTGCTGTTATGATGAAGCCCATTTATTATGTATGTTTCTAGAAATTATAACAAGCTTTAAAAAATGTGCATCCATCCGATAAACAGAAATAAACGCGCAAATGGTGGCACACTTGTTCAACTATGATGTATAGTCAACGAGTCACTATTTTTTCTTCTCGTTCCCAGACATTTTCTTTTTTAAAAAAATAAAATAAATACATTAATTCACCAATCTCTAATCGTCATCACCATAAGAGGCCAGCCTTCGTTTCGATCAGCTCGATTCCTTTCCCTTCTATAGCCATAGGACCAGCATCAAAACCAAGAGTAATGCTACTTGTAGCTTTTAGAATAAGAGGTGCAATGCAATTATATTGTATTAACAATTTATTCGTGACATCGTTTTAATAAAATTACAAACCCAAAATCTATGCCGCATGTTGGTTGGCCGTCTATCGTCGCCTGACTTGGCTCGCTTGAGTCGCCCCATCACAGCAAATCATCATTACCTCCGGCCTCACCACATTAATATGTCATCGTCATCAAACCAATATCTACGTAAAATTAAACGTTAAGAACGTGTTGAAATATTAATATTTTGAATAAGTACATATTACGTGTGGTGTCACATGTCCGTGCAACATAGTCTATCGTGAAGTTATGGTTCGAAACCTTACATCGACGGAAAATCTTAGGGATATAAAGGATGGAAATGGTCTAGAGGGTATTATTGTAAAAAACATATATTTAAATCTATCAAAATGAAACGGTGTTGTAGTTCTTGCTAATTGAGCCAGTAATGCATGGTAAATATGGAATTGCAATGCATTATCTATGTCGTTCGGAAAATAAATCACCAAAAATTTACGTTTTCTAGTAATTTATGGAAACCATATTTTATATAGAAAAATATGTGTTCATTTAAGATTAACAAAATTCCTAATAAAACAATATTTTTATATTTAAACTAATAATATCATTTACATAATTTACTACTTTTAATTTATGAAATACTTATTAATTATTATCATAAGTTAAAAATCATTCTTATTGTGTATGACTTATATTATGAATGAAATAATTCATAGAGATATATTAGATTCAAATTTAATTTTGAATTTATTAATAGATTGATTTAATACTAAATAATTTAATTAAATATTATTTGATTGGTTAATTAATATATTACTTATGTTATAAGTAATATATTAGTTCATGCCCATGTACTATATAATTATGGGTAATGCAATGCATAAATAAGTTGTGTATGTAATTTGCACATGGACACTCTTATTGTCATTGGATTAATATTAATTTTAAAAAAATATTTATGACAAAAAGATTATTCATGCACAGATTACCTACATAATCTATCATCGAATAAACATTTTATATGTTATTAGTAATATACTAGTTATATTTCAATAACTTTTTTCATGTAACTAAAACAATCATATATATAACTTTGCTTTACATATAAATTATTTCCAATTTTTACTATTTTTGAAAAGTATTTATAACTTTAAATAATAAACTAATAATTTTTAGTAAATATATAAAAATTATTTAAAGTAATTACTTACTAATTTAAGTGGTTAAAACTCAATTTCATTAGACATATACTTGTATTTCTACATTTAATTATTATTTGTATTGAAATATAAACATATATATATTATATTATTATTATTTACATGTATATATATTAATTATATAACTAAAATCAACAAACAAGTGTTTCGTCTACAGGTTTATCTTTTATTGTACATAAAAAAGGTTTCGAAACGAGGCAAGTCCCATGGGAATGAGACAAATTGTTAACCCTTTTTGGAACAACATAATATCCATTTTATGCTGAAATTTTAACTAGACTAATAAAAACAAATTTCCAAAGCATAGAAAAGCAGGAAGATGACAACATCATGACTTCAGATCTTCACCCTACTAGTGTAATGTGGGGTTGAGATTCGAATTTTCACTACATTGTCTATTGTCTATTAGATTTGGATTAACATTTAACAATTCCATAATGTCGGAAAATCGTCAAAAGTTTTCAAAGTTTTTTTATTTTTTTTTTCCCACGCCACAACTCACATGCACGGTTTTGGTCTTTGTTTTTATTTCAAAGTCATGGAATAGGATTTTGGAATCCGTGATGCTACCTAATGAACCAATGGATGATCTAATTGATAGCTTACTAATTTACCAGAAAAATAAATAATAAATTGATAAACTAATCATAACTTATCACATCAATCATAAATTTAAGATAGTTAATTATATAAATTCACTTAGCCTTGCGCTCCAAGGCTAAGTGAATGAGATATATGCCTTGAGTTTCAAATTTTGATCCAAAATAAAATTCCCATCAAATCAGAAAATAAGAACCCAACTTAAATAAATAAAGAATCCCAGCCTGCCAACTTATTTAGGTGAATAAATAAAGAAGATTAAAATAGCAACCGAAAACTGGTTGTACGGAAATGGAGGACACAAGAGCCGTATGCAGATAAGGAGGAGAAATAGTCGCCTGTATTCATACTAGATCCTTTCAAACTTTAAAATTTAAAAAAAAGTTTTAAATTTTTTAAAAAAATACTCCACAAGTCCTTCAAACTCCAAAATTTAGAGAATAAATTTAGAGATTAGATAGAGAATCTCCATATTTGAAGGATTACTATTCATCATCCAAATATTTTTTTTAATATATTTCTTGTTATATGTGTATTTTTAATTAGTTGTAATAAATAGATGAGATTAAAAAAATATTAAATATAAAATAAAAAATTATAATTTATTATATAGAGACAAAAAATGAAGGACATTGTTGTTAGAATACTCTAACAACACTAATAACAAATGTAAGTCTATTTTTATTTATTTTAAAAAATAAAAAATCATAAAATTATTTCTCACAATAAAAATTTTATATAGAATAAATAAAATTGGGGTAAAACTGGAATTTAAAAATAAAAAATATGTAAAATATTAACCTACAGAAATGAAAATAGAGAGGATTGTTCATAATGCTCCAACAGACATGGTAATTAAATAAATAATGTACGCAGTAAATAATTTATAGTCTTCAACGGGTAAGGAATTCAAAAAAAGCCTCCAACGGATACAGAGAATAAATTTAGCAGTAATTTGGCTATGAAAAAACCAACACTTCATACACACAGGGAAAAAGAAAACAGCTGCTGAGGAAGGGGGTAATGGGGAGTTCCATTTCTTCAACTTCTGCCATTAAGAAGTTTTTCATTCTTGAATCTGGTTGGGGATCTAATAAAAAGAAGCAACATAAAATAAAAATATCAAAAAATCTTCCTTCAGCTAAAGCTAAGAACAACCCAGCATGCTGCATCAGCTCTCCTATAATCTCAAGCTACCAGTTACTAGTTTTTCGAAGCAGCTCTATTTCTTGTTGAATATGCCAAACAAAGATTTAATGGCGTTGATAGCATCCTCGTTGATAAATGATTCATCAGAACTTTTCAGAAGAGTTTCAAACTCCTTGCTTGTTCGTAGATTGGCTAGATCAGGATCCGTGCGGATTCTCTGTTAACAGTTGAAAGAGTTTAAAAGAGTCTGTAGCTGTCTGAAGTCATACTCGTGTAATAAAACCACCACAGGTATAAAGAGTTCAGTCCTTCACCTTGAAATCTTCAAATCCTGCTTTGAGAGCATCTTGTAATGCTGAGAGTCCAGCTTGTAGCTGCTCATCAAGGTCAAGGACATACATAAAAATACAAAGAAATCACAAAGGATACCGCAACAATTATGATGATACCTGATTGAGCTTAGAATAGCAGCATGCCACATTATAACTTGCAACTGCGGTTTCAATTGGATCCGGTCTGGATCCCAGCACAGACTCAAATTTCAACAGTGCTTCTTCATATTTGCTATTCCTTTACAAATAATCAAAAAGAAAATTACACAATTAGACCATTGGGGCCCCAAAAACTAGCTTCTTTTCTGGAAATCAAGATACGGAAGGTGAACCAAGCCCTAGATATGATAGAATATAATGAAGACCTACACTGGTTTAGCCATGGACGAAATTTAAAGGCAGGGGCAACTGACAAACAGGCTTTGTGATTTATACATGTAATGCAAATTCAAACAAGGGATCACAAACAAATTCAATGCAAGATAAACCAGCAAGGGCTAAAGCATGTAACTAAACCAGGAATGTCATTGGGGTCCTTCTCTCTTATCTAAAAAAGGTAGAGCGTGGATATACTTGTAAAGTTGCAGTCCTTGACGAAGATCCATCTCTCTACGTTCTTTCTGTTCTTTCTTTCTCATATAATTCTGCATCTGAGATCACATTGGAAGTTTTGGAAGCTTAGAAGTAATATGATTCCCTCACTTGAATTACAAGTACTGGACTATACTCACTTGAATTTCCCTAACTCTGTTACTAATCACACCAGAGTTTCTCTCAGCTTTGATGATCTCTTCTTCTGTTAGTTCACCTGCATCATCCAGCTTTCCTGCAAACATTACAGAAAGATTCAAAGCCTGGAATCATGATACCGAACTGAAACGTAAGATATTCAAATTCAATGTAAAATTAAGAATTTAACACTAACCAAAATGTAATAGAGTGGCCAAGCGCTTAGTTCAATTTTTTTACCGTAAAATGCAAAAGAGCCAAAGGGAAGACATGAGCTAACCATATCTTTTCTGCATTCTCATCAGTAGCGGACCAATCCTCTGGCGGATTGTGTACATTGTTCTCCCATATTCTGCAGCAGGCCAAATCTCTGTCCCAAACACTGCACTGAATAAAGTACGATCCCCATTGTCACATTCTTAAGGTGAAACAAGTGTGGAGTTTTTCCTATGATAAAATGATAATTACAACGACGATGACAACAACAATTAAGAGAGACAAACAGAGGAAATGAGTATGAAGAATAAACGTGAGAAGCATCAAATCACGGTAACAGGATTGATAGTTATAATTACTTTATATCAACACCAACAACCCACTTAGATTAAGTCAAAAGATAACACAAGCCTAACATGATCACAATGATTTGAAATGCATCAGAATTACTATTACAGTCATTATTATGAGCTCAACAGGTTAAAAATCAAGGGATGTGTGACACTAAGACTCACAGCCGTTCCACCTGCTTCCTTCCATGTAACACCTTCGATACCCTCATTAGGAGATTTCCTCTAATCATACTATAACATGTACTTAAAGTAAATGCTGGAGTATCTTCAAAAGGCAGGCTAGAATTGTATTTTATTTTATTTTTAAATTTGTTTCCTCTATCATAATCAACATTCCACAGTTCTAACACAAATAAAAAATAAAATATTTACAAAAAATTAAAAACAAAGTTTAGCCAACAGAAGAAGAACTGAACAAGATCAACAACGGCAACACAAAAAAAAAAAAAAAAAAAAAAACCTGGTGGCGAGAACTTTATCACCGACGGAAAATTTGCTGCTCTTATCGGCCGATCCACCGACGGCAATTGCGTCGATGTACGTCCCACCGTCTCGGCCCTTGGTGAACTTTAGCCCGTACGGCTGTTCCAGCTCCACTTCGTACTCTTCGTAACTGTCGCTCTCCTCCGATCTAGACGCCTGCGCTTCGGTTTCCGAAGCCCTAGCCATCAAAACAGACGGATCCGATGCTCGATAATTGCAGAAACGCATTGAGCAGCGTTCGGGCCTTCGAATCGCCGGCGAACGAAACCGGAAACGGAAGGCGAGAGGGTCTATCATTGGGTTCGGGGGTAGGGACAGTCTGGGAAGAGGGGAAGGGTATGGGTAGGTGGTGCTTGGGGCTCTGATAGTGGGGGGCATGGTTAAGGGATTGGGGCAGAGGTTGGTCTGGTCTCTGCTTCGATGGTTCGATGATGGGTCGAAGATTTGTATTTGTTGCTGTTGTCACTGTTGTTGTTGGATTGACGATGAAGAAAATGGAGATGAGGAGTGGAGGAGTGAGGAAGCAGAGTGGCCATCATTTGGGGTTGGGGAAGAAGAAAAAGAAGACAGCAGGTTGCAGAAGAAGAAGATAACGGGAAAATTGACTAGTGGCTCTAATGGGCTTTTGATGGCTTCCTGACACGTGTCATCTTTGTGGATTTATAAATAATAATAACTATTATTCTTTAAAAAACAAAATATACATAAATTTCCTTTGAACGATCGAAAGCAGTTATGTACAAAAACACCAGTAGATTATATATTTTATATAAGAGTTTGGTTTTTTTTATTTAAAAAAAATAAAAAAACATAAAAATATTTTTTTTGATATTTAACTTTTTTTTATAAAATTTATATAATATTTCTAATATATTAAAAAAATTACTCACTATAACTATTAAATTACATATAAAAAATTCTCACATCTTACCTTAATATTTCTCATATTTTACTTTTATTTTATATTAAATTATAAAATATATTATTAAATTTAAAAAGATATATAAAATATTATTTTAATAATATTAAGAGTAATTTAGAGAATTTATAAATAATAATTATTATTATTATTATTCTTAAATTAACAAAATATACGTAAATTTCCTTTGAATGATCGAGAACAGTTATGCATAAGAATAGTAGTTGATGAGTGCCTGTTTTTCTTTATTAAAAAAAAGTAAAAATATTATAAAAATATTACTATAAAACTTGGTACAGTAATATTAATTAATATTACTTATACTATTAATTAATATTAATATTTAATAATTAATTAATATTAATATTAATTATTTTATCAAATAATATTGTGCTCCGTTTTTCCAGTCCAACAGTTCATTTTTTAAAATCCTAGGTATTAAAAGCGCATTTGGTACGTGAAACATTTTTAAAAATAGTGAGCCGTTATGAGCTTATTTAAATTTAATAATATAAATTTAAAAATAATTTTTAAAAACAATAAGTCTTGTTTTTTAAACTATTTCTAACTTATTTGTATTCTTTTTTAAAATCTAAATTTAATTGTATCTGAAAATTTTAAAAAAAAAAACTTTTCATCTATTATATTATTTGAAACTTTCATTTAAAAAATATTGAGACTTAATTTTAAAAAATATACCTTCTCTTTCTTACTAAATAAAAATTATTTTTAATTTATAATTCAACACGAAATATAACAAAAATCAACAAACATAATGCAGAAACAAAATTCATAACAAATTAATAATTCATAGGTTATTACATATGAGTGACATTAACTATAGTATTCCATTTCGATTTCCCTCAACATGGGCAACATTGCTTTTCAAAAAGGGTTTTGCATCATTGCCTTCCCAAATGATTTCACACCACATGAGTATTATATTAATAAAAAGAAACTAATCATGTAACACATGAGTTTAGATTTACTATTGATTTGGATTTGATTACTAAGTGATTTGGCAAATATTTATTTCAAGATCATTTGATTATAGAATGAAAAGAAAACAAATGTTCATTAAAACGGCATTTTTGAAAATAAAAACTTAGCCAATTTCAATGCTACAAAATTTGTACCCCTTGACACCAAATGGATAACAATAAAAACATATTTTTAAGCTCTGGAATGAAACTTACTTTTTCGTGCAGTTAAGATAGACGCAAAAGTCATGCAATCGAAAACCCAAAAGAAGCTGTAATTTGAAGCTTGATGATATAGTAGTTGCAACACATAAAAACTTATGTAAAACTTTTTGATCCTTTAAAAAATTAGCAAAAGAAAGCTCTAGTGCATTATTAGAACGAAATGCTTTAATATTATAGCTGAAATGTGTAGAAATCGTGTAAAAAACTTGGAAACAATTTGTACTGCATCAGATTTATTCTTCAATAGATAGACCCAAGTAAACCTCATACAATCATCAACCAATTCGAGAAAGAAACCATAACCATTGTATGAGGGGGTTTGAAATGATCCCCAAGCATCACAGATTCACAATGAATCTATGATTAGCAAGGAGGTATTTTATCCATCTTTATGTTATCACAAGATATGTATTCTTTAGAGAATTCAAACGTTTAGTAGAAGGATGACGGAGTCTATTGCATCATGTACATATAGAAACACTATTGACAGAAAAAGATGAGATGTCTTCATATTTTGAGCATCAAGAATATAAAGACCGTGATTTGTCATCCTTACGAATCATTCTCTTGGTAGATAGATCCTGGATGATAAAATGATCGTGAAAGCATTGTACGGTGACAGAGGATCCTGCTATAAGTGCACTGACTGAAATTAAATTGAGATTAAATTGTGGAACAAACAATACATCATCAAAAATGACATTAGCAGAAGAACTCTTATTCCATTAAATTGAGATTAACTATACATCATAGAAAATTTTTCAATGTTATTGTCTAGAAAAGAAAAATAAAATTCTACAAGTTAACAGAAAATAAGAGTTGCGGAGACAGAGCAAACGAGAAAAATGACCCACGATAGTATTATAATTGTATAAAATTCAGTCGGTTTTTTTTTTCTTTTTGGAATTTTGTAAAAAAAAAAAACTCTTATTCCAATTTGACACGAAATAGCTCAAACCAAACCAAAGCTAATGAGAAGTTTTAGTTATTTGGGTGTGTATTGCTGTACAAAGACTAGCGTGACAATATTAATTCTATTCCGAAACTGAACCAAACAAGGTAATAATTCCCCTGGAATAAAGGTGCAATACAGATTCTGTTCCACCGAAACAAGCTAGCTGTTAGATTCTAACAAAATCCCAACTCTGCAACAATACCATACAGAACTCCAAAGGAGATTTTCTAAACTTCTAAACTCGAACTTGCAATTTGCTAGTGCTTCCTCCATCAACCAGATATTTTAATTATGAGGTCGATACGTAGGCACTACCAGCTAAGTTGATTCTTTGATTTCTGAAGTTTGGCATTGTAAGAGTTTTCCAAATCAACCTGCGCCATTTAAAAAAATGCTGTGATTCAATATCATGTTCTTTTTATATATAACCATTCTTCCTGCAGAACTTCTAAGGAAATGCAGATAGAGGAAGGCAATGTTTTATGACCCAAAAAAACCCCTAGGATAAAAGCACTGACAGATAACTAAAACCACAGACGGTATTCAATGATAATCAAGAAAAAGCCTTTCTCCTAAACAATTGAAGTGACAAATACTAATAATTGAGCCTCTTGAGGCACATTTTGCATCTTTAATGCGGTTGTATTATTATTATTTTTTTCAAAAAAATTATTCTTATCAATCCAACGATAAACATGAATTATCTACATAATATAACTACAAATAAACTTTTATTAAAGTCAAGTTCAAATGAAATGTGCGTGTTGTAACAGGTTGGGATTCTCATTTTCCCCACAAGGGAAGGGAGGAAAGATAATGGATAAATGGGAGACATACCTTGCAAGATTTCAACAAGGGCTCCAAGAATGATGATCTTAAAAATCTCACTGATTTTCCGAGTGTTGTTTTATCACATTCTGCCATAAAGAAATCATAATAATTTTATTTTTAATAAGAAAATACCACTGTGAAGGAACCCAAAAATATGATAATCTCAAATAGGTCGTAATCCAAACCAATAGCACGTCCCACCCTACCCTTGGCATCAGTCTCTAATATCAGGCTCTGCAAATTTTAGTTGTTAACTCACTAAAGACTTTCTCGGGTGCTTTAAAGTTTTGGTAAGATGAAAACACTAAACATACCATTATCCACATTTGCTCTCAAACCTCCCATGTTAAGTTCTTCCATAAGCTGCAAATTTGACAGTATTAGATAAGACTTCATGGCATAAAGATTGATTATTCAAATAAAACAATAAAGCAACACTAATGCTGTAGTTTATAATCTCAACATCTTCTGCCTTCAACACATTCACCCTTCAGCACATGCAGAACAGTCTAGATGACAAACACAGGAATATTTCAGCCTAAAAAGCAGATGATCATAATCAACTTATTTGTTTTTGGGTGGGTGTGGGGACTGTGAACACCGGAAGAGGGAGTAGCATTGTTGCAGTACAAGCTGGGGGTGAAAGGTTATTTGTGGCTTTGTTTTTGGATGTTGCTGAAAGTTGAAATGTTCCCTGCTCAGATGAGATTTTTGATATCTCAGCATTCTTGTATTTTATAATTTTGCCGCCATGTTGCTGGTTTAATAATAAAAAGTCCTGATTGCAGTACATGCTGACCTTGGAAAGGGTTGGTACAGTTGCAGGATCAAAGTCCTCACAACAGCTTGGATCAATGGGAATGCACACTCGCCCTGGAAAAATCAGCCAAAAGACGAGGTTAACGTAATTTAATTGAGACAAAGAAATAAAAAAACAAAAACAGCTGAACACTATGATGAAGAGGGTCGAATGGCATGTAATTGGAGTCTTACTGAATATGCAATTCAAACTGCCACATTATCATTTCATAAAAACTAGCTTTGTGTTAATACAACAAATTCATATTGCATTAGAAAAACTAAATTACTGACCTGTTTTTGGATGTACGCAGAATGGAGCTTTCAATAAATGATTCATATGTTTTGAAACCTGAGAAAAAAGTTGCATAATAAGACTTAATATACCCAATCAAAAGGTCAAACACACGTCCCTGTGATTTATCCTCTGAGAAGACCTCCTTATGGTTTCAAATTAGGCATATAATTACTCCATGCCTTGGACTAATATGCAGACATGAATGAAGTTAACAGGGCTTGCAAATTTGGAAAAGTCACTTTATCTAAATACCATTAAAAGGAAACGAAATGTTCACTTTAATCTTACACCTGGTTAGTTGGATGACTTGTTCAAATCAGCTCATCTTGGTCAGTTGGTCTTTCTCTTAAAAAAAAATCCATACATGTGAATCAATAAGAGATTGGAATACAACAAAAATAGACCTTTATTATTAAACAAAGGTCTTTTAACAACCACTTTCACAAATACCATTATATTTGAATTATTGAACCATCAATACTTGAACTATTGTGAAACTTGAAAAATGTTTTCCATTCTCTTTGAATGATCAAATTGGCGCTGTAATGGTAGGCACACTTTTTTTACTTCAGTTCTTGCCTAGTTGCCTTACCTTTTAGTCATTGAAAGAATAATGTTTATTGTTTTAACAAATTAATGAATAAAAAGTATTAATTTGAGGGAATTTATGTCACTAAAAGCCTTTGAATTTTTTTCCTCTTTGTAACAATAATGAGAATGAGAATAATAGATTAATTTCATAGGAGAACCAAACACAAAAGAAAACACAGCCCCTGCGTATGAAGGGACAAGCATTGGGGATGTTTTGTTCCTTGTCATTCATTGTTTTGAACAAGAGTCCAACTACATGCATATAAGGGTGCCCCTGTGCGCACCCTTACCCGCAAGTAAAATTTCCCTTTGTTGTACTTTGGTCCAAAGCATAAGGGGGTTAAAGAACTAATTTGAAACTATAAGGAGGTTTTCTAGATAGAGCATAAACTTTAGAGAGGTTACATACATTTTAATGAACTTTAAATATGGTATTGTCTAAGCCCTAATGAACATATTTTTATATACTCCAAAAATCCCAATTAGATGGAGAAGAAAACCAAAGAAAAGGAAGGATAAGTTCCACAGACCTCCATATCAAGCCTAGGGTAGGTGTAACAAAACACTATCTCTTCTACACACTGCCGAAGCCCTGGCGCCTGAAACAGGAATAAAAGAAATAAATTTAATGCTAGAATCCAAAACCACATCCAACTTTAGAAGCTTGCTCTCGATGATAATAGGCACAGACGTCAATGGTTTAAAGAACAATATTACTAAATGCACTATCCAGAAGCCAACAACATACACCAAAGTGAAGTAATCTGTCAGAAGATGTATCTTCAAGATTGCATTTCCTTCCAAAATAGGAAAACAAGAGCCAAATGAAAATAAAAAACTATCTTTAATTTTCACAAGCGTCAATAACATCTGTCTCCCAGACAAAATTTTACATTTATCAGTTGCGTTAGATGAATCGGAGTTTCATTTTTTTGACTCATTTAATACCTTCTGTTTTCCAGATTGCAGCAAATGCTTTAGCTGCTCCCAGCGAACAACATTAATGTCTTCTTTGGAATTTGGAAATCGCCTGTTATCCTGCCACTTTCCTCTAAGCTCGGATGCAATAGCTGCAAAGGCAGTCATTCATATTATTCACAACTTTAGACAATGAGTGAAAAGTACACTGCATACTCTGAGACAAAAAACATAGTGAGATGATGAATGAATCAGCAAAAATTCCACTTACAGTTATCAGGAATCATCCCTAGTATCTTTTCATATCTCTCCTCAGTTGAGAAAATATTTTGAGTAGAAAGCAGTCTTTCCTCGAAGAATTGCCTCAAAACTTCATTATATGATCTTCTGCAGAAACAAAATATTTGGACTTAGCATATTGGAAATATTAAGAGCATGAAATTCAGTGAATGAAACACTTACACAAGGAAAGGATGAAGAGGGCGACCACCAAAAGAAACTTTTTTCTGACTATTTTCATTTCCCTGAGAGGAAACCAGAATAGAAAAAACATCTGTAGGGTTTTTTTTGTATCAGGGCAATTTCCCAAAATGAACGCATATCATAAACAAAAATAAAAAAATAAAAAATTTCAAAACCTTGTATACACGGAAATATTCTGCAATAGATGACCTTTGTTCATCAGTGAGCCTATCAGAGTAATATCAGCTCATTACAATCCTTGAATTGTCTATATACAGAAATGGAACAAAGTGAACCTTTGATTTTAAGGTGTCAATTTATCAACTGCGTTACCTCCTTGCTATGCCATCACAAACCCAACAGTGAACACCTCGACGACCACTATATACCCATAGAATGTGATTAAATCCAAAATCATCTGCTTTGAATGAAGTTAATTAAGGAAGAAAGAGAAATCAAGACATAAGCCACATCATATTATATGAATGCATAAATCAGCTCAGAGACAATGTACAAATTAAGTACAACAGACGTACTATGGCTTTCTTTTGCAGCAGTGTTAGAGGTTGCCAAAGCAGTAGTTTAAGAGTATGGAAAGAGTAATAAATATGGATAGAAAGAGTATTATAACATGTTAATCATTCATAACTGCAATTAACGAATGCAAAAAGAGGTAGATGCAGGACAAGAGGCAAATGCACAGAAAATCTATTGCACTACTATAATTCAATTACTATTATCAAGTTATGTCATGTGATGCTTTTGGTATGAAAACATTGTTCTTTGACTAGCCTCATACACAATCAGTTATTTTCACTTAGATGGTTTCATTTATTAATACCACCAAGCCCACTACTTTTGGCATCAAATCTCCAGAAGACAAAATGACAATGCACAATGAATTGTGGACCAATAATTGCTAGAGCATCCATACGATGGTCTCTTCCCCCGTCAACATCTTGACAATGAACAAGAGCATAAAAGCGCAGTAGTCTGTACCTCTCAAGGCAGTATCAATAACTTTGATGGCAACTGTCATTAGCGGCCAGCAGTCTGAGCAAACATCAGCTCCAGAGCAACAATATCTAATGTCATCGTAGTCAGATATATCCTGTGGAAATAAATGCAATAATTTTTTTTAAAACAAAAATTATATTGTTTATTGTTTATTTTATAACTATCACATCCATTCTTGTTTACTTACAATGTCAAAAACAAGCTCCCTCTCCACTGGAGTGACAACACCTTGTGCATAGGCATGCCTCTTAGCAGGCTGCAACATAAATGACTACCATAGTTTACTAAGGGTAAAAGGTTTAGACACAAGCAAGTCTAGCCAATGGACAAAACCAAACAGTAGACATTGGATAGTCCAACATTGAATTGAGTATTATATAGAACCATGGCTTAACAATCATTCAAAGATTAGTAGGAAAATCACATAATGGCACAATGAAAACAATCAAATTAATAAATTGTGAAATTCAGAATGCTTCCTGTGATTGGGATTAAGTGATTAAGAATTCATAGAATCTTCTTAATCAGCCACATACTTGGGCGTGCAGAAGCAAAAGCATAAGCACGCTTCCACAAGCCCACATGCACAGTCTATGGGCATAAGTTACCTTCTACACCAAATCAGAGTTATGCATGACCAAATTGATTTTAACTGTACAACAGTACAAAAGCATGAAATCTTACATCAACGCTAAACACAGGCCCAATATCAATTTTAAAAGGGCACTTCTCCTTAATTGAACTTTCCAGCTCGGACACACTGTTAAAAGACTGGTACCGAAGATAGGCGTCACTATCCAGCGTAAAGGAAAATTCTCGTCTGCCAAAGTAGGAACTATCACAACCAGGATGTTTCCCGTCTACAGAAAAGATGCCATGCGAAACCATGAAAAACAAAATAGGAACTTTGTTTGTATACGAACATAAAATGTCTAGTAAGTTACTGAAGCAAGGAATTAAGGATGTCAGGCGAGATTGAAAGTACCATTTCCATAAGACATCCATTTATAGATATCAGCATGAGGAAAAAGCTTCCCTGCAACAAATACAAGCATGTTTATAACCAACCCTTGAGGTTTATTGAACAAGCCTCAACCATAACCTCCGAAAACCAAACAACTAAATGATGAAACTTCATACATATGCGGCACAGAGCAGCACGAATCGATTGCAATTAAGTGTGTCGCGGCTTCTAGAATCTCGTGGCAATGGCGGGAAAAGAAAAACCAAAATTGAACAATTAATAATCACAAATGATTGTATGGACAATAATTACCGTAATAAACTTTGAGATAGTTAGGGTTAAATTCGTCGGACACGGCAGCAGCTTCGGCGTTAACTGTCGGTCTCGATGGAGCCTGCGCATCGATAAGCATGTCGTCGGTTCCGTTGCCAACCTCTTCTTTGCTCGCCATGATCGAGGTCTGTTGAAGACCCCCTAGGCCTGGAAAGCGAGGAACTGAGTCAGATCTGCGAACACAGTCCACAGAAGTCGAGCGGTCGGAGGATGTAATGAAAACAGGACATTAGCAAACAGAAGCCCGGGCAGCTCTAAAGTGGTCGTGAGCTTCCGAATGGAAATGATTGATTTGGTGGGAAATAATTAAGTTTTAAAAACAATTGTTAGAATAGAATACTGACCATAAACTTTTTATACTTGAATTTTATATGTTTGATTATAATTTTTTAAAAAAATTTAAAATTTAGTTTATTCGTCTGGTCAAATTTGATTAATAGGTAATTTAAAATTTTAATAAAATTTACAGACAATACATATATTATGAATATAATTTACTTGAATATCTAAATCTTACTCCATATAACCTCAAAAGCTCACAAGGCTAATAACTATTTACACTGAAATGCTCATATTAGCCGAAAGAGTGGTCATGTTCATTAAAACTGCAAGAGTAACTTATTGCTCTATTAACTTCTAATACATTCGACAATCATTGCACATTGTATCAAAGAGAATATATATTTAACTAGTAGCCTAATCAAGATTGAAGTTAACAAGTACCAATGCAGTGTTGAGAATAATTTTCTATGAGCATCCAAATCATTCGATGAAGAAAATGTGATTGTTTCTCTTGGGGACCAATATATATATGTGTGTGTGTATTAGAAGGTAAAAGCAATGGAGTGGTTATTTCTCGTAAGATGTCTATTTTTTCACAGATATAAATATAACACACTTTTTAGCTTACTCTATTTCCTTATATAGTTACAATATGTATTTATTTTGTAAAGTTAATTATTTATTTTTCACATTTAATTTGTTGGATTAAACTCATTAAATTTGATAAAGCCTTCAAGTTATACTTGTATTAACACTTTAAAGGGCCTTTATTTGCTTGGTTGGTGTGTACAAAAAGTGTATAAGTGTTTGATCCAAAATATGGGTCACCCAATTTGCTATCAAATAAAGAAATCCAATAATACTAACTCATATGTCAAAGAGAACAAACCATCTTTTCATAGTGATTTCATCTTGTCAGCTACATATTATAACTTATTGAAAAGAAAAACGTACTATTTCATTAAAAACATCAAATTACTCGGAGAGCACATTATTTCTAAAGAGTATTTTCATGTAATTGGAGTGAAAATAATACTATTGGAGTGGAACAAGTAAACTGGAGAAGTCGTGTAAACCATCAAAGTAAAACTACTAATCATTCTCGAACAAACACACCATTATTGGATCAAAAACTTTCATCGAATGTTTTTGAATTAACTATCAAAGTAAATGAATGTTTTTTAACTTGTAAAATAGTAGTTAAATGATGTTAGTAGTATATGAATATTAATGTAGTAGAGTGTTTTAATTGAATTGAGGACATTTATTTAAATGATTTGTTGGGTTAAATGGTTTAAAATAATATTTTATGAAAAAAGGAAACGTAAATTATTAGAGGGCATAAATACTTGTAGGGTTTAGGGCATATTTCAAGTCTTGTGACGGCACAGTTGTGAGAGGAGACTGGAGAGGGAAGGGAAGAAGATACGACTCGAGGTAGGTGTTCTCACATCTCTGAATTCTCATGTTATCTAAACTCTAAGGCTGTGTTAGTGAGAGGTGGGGGCGCCGCAGCCGTCGAGAGCCATTTGAGTTGGCTAGGCGACCACCGGCCCTGTTTATCTTTCTGTGTTGTTTTCGCCAGTTCGGTTCATTTCTGGCTGACAGCCGGCGGTGCTTGCAGCTTCACTCGGGTTTTCTGCTATTGGGGTGCTAGTTCTGTCGGTCTCTAGTGAGCAGCACCGATCTGTGCTGGTCCACGGTCATTGTAAGGCTCGAAATCAACGAATGGTGGACAAGTATGTTTTGGCATATCTAGACTGACAGTCTGACAGTATATGAAAACACCCCTTCAGCTCAAAGAACCCAACCATCCCATTTCTTTATTAGACAGGATGAAAATGCAACAATCGTGAGATAAAGAGTCACAACAAGTCTACTTTGTACTCGTCCAAAAACAACAACAACAACAACAACAACAAAACAATACTGAACTCGTGAAGACAACATTAATTAACCAAAATTTCCCTCCTCTCGTCTGTTCAGGCGAGCTGCCGAAGAAGAAGCCAAACCAGATCGATCCTCCCCGCAGTCGTGAAAGCCCAAACAGCCAGTGAGGTGACACATGGATGGACCACAGAGTTTTTTTTTGTTTTTTTACCTTGTTTATTACAGAATTTACACCATCCTCCACAGGAAAAGTCTTGAAGCTAAGACGTGTTAACCCGCCCCGTTGCTGTTATTGAGTATTTGAAGGTCAGATAATATGTAAACAGGAAATAATATGCCCGCGTAATTTATCTATCTATTTATTTATTTTAAAGAGAGAAAGGAAAAAGAAAAAAAGCCATTGCTGCCATACCCACAAATTATTTCTTTATACCATGACATGATAGGACTTTCTTCCCATACGGGTTGGTCCGGAGCACAGGAATGTGTGGTCTAATGGCCTCCACGAGCGCTCCATGGAGTGCACCCTGCAACAAAGAATATGAAACCCAGATATATACAACCACGAACACACACGTACCACGACATTTTTTTTCAGATATCAATCGCTTGTCATTAGGATTTATAGACCAGTATCTCTGGATGTAATATGAGGAACCAAGTAGATTCGAGCACACAGCAATGTCAGCTATTAACAAATGTGCGGTGGCGACCGTAGAGAATTTCTATGCAAACGAGCATAAATCAATTACCTTTGATAGATTTAATGCGGCCTGAATAACATAATTTCCATATGGATCCTGCATGATTTGATCTAGACGAGGGTTATTAATGAGTTCCTGGATGATAACAGAACGGTATTCCTCTCCTGCATACTTCAGGCATTTCTCAACCACATTGCTGCTACATTTCTGCATGGACAGATCCCCATAGCTACCCTGCAGTTGGTGAAGTATATCCATGGTTGCCCATGGAACCTGAAGCTCAAAGACAAACTGAACAACATAGTTCCTGCACCAAGTAAATTCACATTTTACAAGTTCAAAATAGCGCTGATCAAACTTCAAAACATTGGGGGGTGGGAAGTATCATAATTAGAAAGAGAAAAGAAATAGAAGCATCGTACCCAAATGGATCTTGGCAAAGAATTAACACATTCAAGGTGATTTCACAGATTAAGCGATGTCTTTGATCACCATCAGAATGGCCAAGGCATTTCTGAAGCACACAACAGCCCTGACGGTCCGTTGCAAGCTCTACACAATTAGCAATTGCAGCTTCAAAAAGGAACTGCGTCACGGAAGATTGAGAAAATTTTGCAATTGATCAGTTTTGTAAAATGAAAATTTTCCAATGAGAAAAGGGTGAGAGATGATGAGTTTTAATGCTGCATAACACGACAATGCCATTGTGTTATATGTGACAACCAAATCAACATGTAAGTTCCACTAAACAAGTCTGGGGAACCTTTGGTGGTAAAAATATAACTTAAGCAATAAGAAAATGGAGTCATAAATTAAATTTGATGATTAAGGTCAATTCCAGATTCTGATAGGAGCTGTTTTTAAAAGTTTAAATGGATCTCTTCAACCCGTAGTAAAGATTATCAAGTTGTATGACAACTAAATCCATTCTTATTATTACAGAATAAATCAGTCTTCTCGGACATTGGACTGTGAAACATTGCCAAAACTTCAAGAATTTGATTTGATAGGCCAAACTTGGCCTGTCAAAGGTAAAAACAAATCAACAGCGAAAAATAAATGTTTACACAGTAAACAATTCTTTACAGTTCTGAATTTTGAATTTTAAAAAAGCAGTACAGATATAAATGGTTCAATTTTATGCAATGACTATTTAGTGATTATATCAATGAACAAGTACAATTATAGGGAAACCCACAGGTCCACACCATAGTAAATGTAACTAGGGGACAAAGGAGACTAGTATTTTTTGGCAAAACCACATGGGCAGCAGTTTATTATGCAAGTGCATAAATTTGAGATTTGGACGATTCTAGATGAATTTGTTATATCCGTTCAACTTAGAAGATAACTAACATTACAACTTGGGAACACTAAAAATAAGTGACCAATCATTATACTTCCAATCGTTCGCATGGAAGGATCTTTATGCCATTTTTATTCAAACAATTAAAAACACATCCCCAAGCCTACAGATTTATCTTTTGGCTACTATGAAAACATCAAAACAGGTTGGCCTGATCAACTCATATATTTGGTGCTATTATGTGCCTGCTCCAAATCTCAGGTGCCCCCAAAATGGATAGTAACAATCCAATCTAATTGATGTGACTGTATTTTACTTGGCAACATGCCATGATGTCCATAGTTTTGTACAAGCAGGAGTTCAGGCCTCTTATATTTAATTTACCCCCTTCTTGATCACTAATATACATTATCGTATTACATTCATATATAATGAAAATTCATACAGAAAGAGCAACAAGCAGGACCGTACTCACCCCACTGTATTCAGGCATGAAGTACTGCAAGCAGCGCTGTGCAACATGGTTGCCGTTCATGTTTTTAATCAAGGTCACAATACCAGAATTTAAGGAGGAAACAACCATTGAAAACTGTTCCGGAGTCTTGAGGGTCTCAATAATTTTCTGAACAGCCCGGGTCCTATATTGGTATAACAAGTCAACTTACAACAAAAAAACATGGGCATTTAACATTAAAATCATTGACAGAACCTAAAATGTGCAGGGAACTGACCCATGCATGTCACAGGAAATTCTAACGAGATCTCCAGAATTTCTTGTTATTGTTCGAAGAATCTGCATCCGCTGATCCTCATCACAAACTTCTAGCAGCTTCTGGACAAGGTAATTCCCAAATGGATCAGTCATGAGTTTAACAATGTGGTCTATAATCTCTAGAAAAATCGCATTAACATCCTCTCGTGTGCCCTCAGTAAATTTTCTTTGCAAAAACCGACAGCCATTCTGGTTCTTTGCCATCAGATATATTTTACCACAGGCTTCATCCAAAAAGTTATATTTTAAAGGTTGCAGCCTCAGGTGGGTGTGTTTAACATCGGCAGTTTGAGGGGACATGCCCTGTGACAGGACGCTATCCGAACATAAGTGTCCTGGGCTGGAATGGCCATTCGCAAGAATTCTCCTGTTTTGGTGGAAATGATTGGGTGATTGTTCATTTCTTCCAAAAGAGCTATACTTGGTTGATCTGATTGAGTTCAACCCATGCGACCTTGTCAATATCTTTTCAGGAAACATGTGCTTATTCGCTTTGTCCAAAATGGGAGGAATGGATTGATTTAAACCTTTGGAAACAGCATAACCATTCTCACATGGCTTTGGGTTGGACTCTAGGTGTTGGTTAGATGCAGGCATCCCATAGTATGGTTGCATCCGTGGCCTACTCATAAGCACAGCTGACACACTGTCATTTGATAGGATGGGACTATGAGATTCTGAACCCCGATTCCTATGGTGCTGCCAGTACAAGCACTGCTGATGCATCCTATAATACTGATCCTCTTCCACTTGGCCCCATGCAATATGGGGCTGCTCCACTCGTTGGGAATGAAAGTACTGCACCTGAGAATGTGCGTCCAGAAAATACTGCTGCTGATCAGCCATCAAGGGACACTCCATATGAGGGACCGGCACATTTGAGAAAAACTGAAGGCATTGCATTCCATGAGCAAATGGCACGGCAGCAGGGAAATTATTCCCGCTTGGATGGGAAAAACAGGCTTGCTTGAGGCCTTCAACATCAAACTTATAAAACTCTGAACGCTCTCGTCTAAAATCGCCACTTAGGCTATTTGGTGATTGTGGAGAAGAAGTTACCATACCCGGGGAACCCATTATAGGAGGCTGATTTTCTAGTCTGGTTGGAAAGTGATTATCAACCATAAAGGTGTGATTCAGTAAGGGCTTATAAACAGCATGAGTAGGATTAGCAACTCTATTATCACTAAAGTTCAATTCTGAAAATGCAGATGTCAAGGATTGGACACTGCGGCCATTGATCACCGATTGGAGAATCTTATCTCCTGTCATCTCCAGATTCTCAACAATTCCACTGTTCTGTTTCATCCCATCAAAATCTAGTTCCAAAGAATTCATGTGGATGGAAGTGGGTGACTTGTGGGACAAGTCATAGTGCAAGGAGGCTCTCTTAAAATCCTTGGAAGGACTGCTGATTAGTCCAGAATAATCCTCAAAACGTGGGTTCCCAGAAGTGACATTTGGTATCTCACCCAGAAGGATGTCTAATTCATCAAACTCAGACTCTTTCTTTCTTTCTCCCATTCTGTGCGCTGCAACCAAATAAAATAAAATAATCTAAATGGAGAAACGCAGATCCTTTATTGTTATTCTATATCATGAATTTGCCATACACAAATATTGAACTAAATCTATTGTGAATCCAATAACCAAATTATCATCGAACAAAGAAAACCAATAATAAATACCCATTAATCAAAAGACCCATCCAGCCGTTACTTTTATTCTTAATAAATTTTCCATATTTTAACCGATACATTGAAGCTCATTCCAAGATCTAAACAGAATTTTATTTATAAAATATTTTTAATATATATATTTATATTTATATAAATCAACATGACTCATCGACCATAAGTTTGAAAAAGTTGAATAGGCAATAAATGCCAAACTAAAAAATTGGGTCAGTGATCATTGCCCGAATCATCAGACCAACTCAGTGACTGTCTTCTCCTCGATTTTGATGTCCATTATATATAAAAAGAAGAAGAAAAAAGAATCGCAAAAGTTCTAAATAAAATAAAACAGGGTAGAAGTTAATCAGTTCCTCAAATGTGGCAAAACCCATGACGCCCCCCAGATCATCGGATCCCATCATCCTAAACTCAAAAAAGGGCCAAATTTTTTTAGTGGGATATTTTCAAAAATACAAGTAAAATTTGTAGCACCAAAAACCCAATCGAAAAAAAAAATGTACATCAAATTTTGATTAAAATAGCACTGATAATATCATATGATGACTTACCATTACAAAGACGAAGATTAAAAGGCCATGATGGGTTTGGGTGATATGATCGCAAAACTGCAGAGGCGGCGTGAGGGAGAAGGAGAGGGATCAAGGACTGGGGACTGAAGACCGGAGAGATGATGAGAGATGGAAAGAGGAAAAAAACATGAAGTGTTGCAAACAACAAACAATACATGTGTCAGATATATAGCCCATTGCTCATGCATGGACCATGGTTTCTTCTTCTCTTGGTACGTTTCCATCAAATTTACTATTGGTCATTTCTTTGAATTAGCATTAAATATAATAATTAGGCTTTGATATATGCTAAAAAAATGCTTTAAATAAATTAGTTTAATGGTCATTACCCATTTTTAATGGCCACCTTTCAAGTACCCCTAGCCATCCGTATTCTCTCCTCAACCTGTATCTTATTGTAAGACAACATTATCATATATATTAATCCCGCATGCAAAAATTTCAAATGGTAGCTAAAAAAACAAAGTATTGCATGTTGGTTTTATTCTCAATCCAAAAGTTGAACACACTTTAATATATATTTAGCGAAATTTACTTTCTTGCTCGATGCAACAGACTCGTTATAAACATAATGTGCGCACGCACGGTACGGTCCTCTCACAGTTCCAACAATATTAATATGCTTCCGTGCTGCATAATTGTATATTGTTCAAAATAATTGTGAGTTGTTTTATGTAGTCTTAAAAGAGATGTGGAAATTAATTTAATTTCGTAGTGGAACAACTGTACGTAATAGGAATAGTATCTTTACACCATGCTCAAGCTAAAACACATATATGTCTCATGTTTGGCTTGTTACAAATAAATGTGACCCCAGCCTTAGTCATAATGAGAATTTGGTGATGAGGATGTACACTGATCTTGATCGCCAAGATCTTAATGTGTGAGAGAGATACAATATTGTTGAAAATATTTTCGCCAATAAAGTGGCGATTTATTTTAATTTGCTAGGTGTCCTCAAAAGAATATTGAATTCAAAATTTTTACTACAGGTTGGTTGGTTATTGAACCATAGTTTTATGTCAATGAAATGTAGTTCAAAGAGTATTTGCTTGAGCCAAATAATCTCACACATAAGAAGTGTCAATGTGCAATAATGAGATTTTGTACTTGATTGTGTGACCACTTCTTGTTTCTTGGTTCTAATTAAGAGACAAGACTCTCCTTAATGAAAACATATATAATATCTAACACTAAAAGTGTTCTTCAAGTGAACTTGTCTAATTTACATTTAAATATATATACAATGATTTTGGAATGATCATTATCATATAACAATCCTCCTTTTGAGGTGTGTTAGACAAACCGTGTGTTACAAATGTAACATACATAACTGAAGTAGTATTCTGATAAAGAAAATTGTATGGAGGTATGGAAAAAACAGGAGTTTTTGAGGAATAGTATTGTTGGAGAAGATAGATGCATGTGAGGGCATATAGCAAGCTATTTGCACAATCTCTCACACCAAAGCTTTTTCAAAAGTAGCGATAAAAGAGAAAGGCTCTTGTAATAAAATAATAATAAAAAATCGGAAGGATATTGTGAAAGTTTAGGAAAGTAATAAAGGCAATGGCATAATATTTTTTGGGCATTGGTTATTATTAAGCTTTATTTTGTTAGAGTTAGATATTTTCACTTTTAATTTATTAAAAAGCCAAATTTGCATGGAGTATAGTTTTGTCATATTCATATTATTATCAATTAATTTTGAGGCCTCAAATTCATTTCATGTACAAAGAATATTCTAACCAATAATAATAATAATAATTCAGGTTCTTAGCTTTTTTTTTTGTCATAATTATCATCTTATTTTTCAAAAGTAAGGAAAAAAACATTTTTAAAAATAAATTTTATTTAAGATTTAGTTTTCTTATAGATTAAAGTTTTAAATTTTAAAAAGTTCGAACCCGAAAACAAAATAACAAAAAACACCTAGCTACTAGCTAGCCATAAAATGACAACTCTGCAGTGCCCTTTTTGAATTTGTAGGGGTTGTTATATAACCGTTGCCAGCACCGTCACTCTCTCCCTCCACTTCTCTCTCTCTCTCTCTCTCTCTCTCTCTAAAGATAATGCATCTCTCTCTGATAATTTCTATCTACCTCTCTCTCACCTTCATCTCCCACCCAACGCCGGCGAGCTACAGCACCACCGCTGCAACAGTGTCTCCTCCCTACTACTAATTCCTCCACCACCGCGCGGTGACCAAACCCATATCATTGGATCTCTCCACCAACAGGTCCAACACCACCAGAACATATATACTAGCGGCCGCCGGACTTCATCCACTCTTCTACCACGGTATAAGCACGGCAACCGGATGAATATACTGTGGCATTCATAAGGTTTAATTGTCTTGTCATATTGTTTTGACTCTCGTTGTTTCCGCGCGTCAATCTAATAACACTAATCCGGTCCATACTTTTGTCCGCAGGCTCGTGATTTTAATTGTCATATATATATATATATATTCATAAGGTTTAGTTGTCATATTCCTTTTTGCACTCATACTTTTGCCGGCAGGTTCGTGATTTGTATAGGAGGCGGGTGGAGTGATACAGCAGAGTTAATCTAATAACACTAATCCGGTCGCTACCCAGGGCGCGGTAAATCTGTTTTCTAGAATAAGCCACGTCATGGCATAAGTTAATAAAAATAACATTTACAAATGCCAACTTGGATGCTGGCTCGATCCCATGTGATTTCTGGTGAGGCCTAGTACTTCGGCATTTCAATAAGATCTTGGACCTTTCACCTCCACAAATAGAGTTTTCACCGTGAGCATTCCCTAGAGTATGGGTGTTCTTTGCACTTATTGGTATCCAAGTTACGTTGGTGCTTGCGCCTCCATAAGCATCGACTTTGGCTGTAAGTACTAAGTGAAGGAAACTTGCTCTCAACGCCTCTCGATTTACCTCTTAGCCTACTTTTGCTCTAGCATAGGAAAACTAAGGAAAACTAATTACACTATTCCAATCGCTACTCAGGGAGCAATAAATCTTTTTTCTAGAATAAGCCACGTCATCCTGTTGACATGGCATAAGTGAATAAAAATAACATTTACAAATGCCAATACCAATAACACCGAAACACGTAACAAATTCTTGCTAGTGAATATGGTGTTTAACGATAGGGAATTGTTACTTAATTTGGCTGCTTGTTTATTTTTTGGTACATAAATATATATATGTGAGCTTTTCGGATTACCACTCGGTCTGGGCTGTCAAGGCTCGGTCCGCCCCTGACAGCACCTAATACAATAGAAACTTCAACGGATTAAAAAATAGGTTTTGAAACTTTTGAACTTTTTATTGTTTGTTTATTCAACAGAGTGGTGTACTTTATTGTTTGTTTATTTAGCAGCAAAAAGTAGAATCAGGTTTTCAATCTACAAAATATAAATATCCGGTTACTTTTTATATAAAACAATCAGGTTTAAGGATGATGTGTGCTGTCCTAGCATAATTTGGGCTGAAATTAGTATGGGTCAGCTTATTTGGCAGTTGTAAGTCAGTATTTCTGTATTGTTATTTAATAAACTGTAAACGTATATTTCTGTGTCAAGAAATAAATTAGTTGTTTTATGCCCTGTTTTTCATCATTATGTTTGGCCTGAAATTTTACAATAGATAGAATTTGTTTTTTTTTAAGTTTCTTTTGTTTTTATTTTTTTTTAAATTATTTAAAAATAAAATAAATAAAATAAAGAGGAAGGACTGGATTAGTGTTATTGATACTATGGTGGATTCGTGGTAGCACTGGCAAGAATTTGTTACTAGGTGTTCATTTCTTGGAATCTCACAGTTTTTTTGAATATAAATTTTGGGGTTCTTGTTCGTTTAGTTACGTGTGGGATAATTAGCTTGTTTGTCATTTGTTTTTGTTTTTTTAATCTGGTTCCATAATCGCAGGTGGGTATAAATGAGTTAAAGGAAATCAATACATGACCAAAATCATGTATTTTTAAATTAATTAATTGAGACAACTACTTTAACATTCCCATTTTTCATTATTTTACACTCACACAAAAATATGAATTCAGTCTGTTTAGCTATAGGTAAATACCCACTGCTGTTAGACCATCGTTGCTATTATTATAATATATTTGATAATATTGTAACTTTCAAATAAGTTGTTTTTAGTTAGGCTCTGTAAAAATAAATAGGTGAATATTTGATAAATGATGATTTTAAAAGTATAATAGGTATTTATTAAAATTTTAAAAATAATGTGAAAGTTTAAAATAATAAGAATATTTTTTAGTTTTTAAATTTTAAACATATCTCTTTTTTACTTTTAATTTTTAATAAGATTAATATTAATATTTTATAAATTTCAAAATTGCCTACTAAAAAGCAATTTTGAAAAGAAACTCCTGAATTTTACTTTTTACCTTATTTATCAAATTTTTTTTTGTTATTTTTGCTTATAAAATAAATAAAATCAGTCTCTCAAAAGTAATGACAAACTGTATCATTTTTTTTGGAGGTGTCGCCTCCCTCATTAATGCATTAATTTATGACTAATATGACTCTATATAAATAAATTTATTGAAAATTTTAGCTAATTCACTATTATAACTAACCTTAGAATATTCGTATTGAGTTCGCTATAGTTAAAATATAATCAATTATTTTATTAAATGCCATAAAAAGAGTTCATGCAGCCATTCAAATGCTAGAATGAATTTGATGAATTGTTAAACCGCTCAATAAATCTAGCCAAGCATATGAAATTTAGCTAGCGTTAAAATTATTTTTTTATTGCTACGTGAACTAAATATAGGCAGCACAGAAACCCGCTTAGACAAGGTCGGCTATCTCCCCCCTCCCAGCCCTCCCCCAAAGAGGTTGTTTGTTCAGATCGACGTGGGAGTGGCGCCCCCCCTTTCCCCAGAAAGGCTTATTCTGTTCCTTCTCGCTCTTGCTAGGCTTCATGAACTGCACCCCTCCTCTCTCAGTTTCTCTTCCTCAGCGGCGGCTCCTTCATCAGGCCAAGCGACTAGTGCCACATGCCCCCTTATTTGTTGGCCCCAAAATCACCAACTTCCCATGCCAGGCGACTAGGCCCCAACCCCAACCGGCCAACCCTTTCTCTCTCTTCAGACATCAATGCCATCCAGGCTCTGTCAGACTCGAATAGTCAGCCGTCCAAACTCCATGCGTTAACTGTACATTTTATATATTGCATATTGATTAAGTATATAAATGATTAATAATAACTACTGATTTCTGGTCTTTTGGATTATAGTATCAAAATTGCTATGTTTAACGTTTGTATAATATGTATTGGTGACGTAGTGTACAAAATAAACATAATGAAAGATGATTTTCTAATAGATTTCATGCTTTTGTACAGGGATTGTTTAGTCATTTAATACAGAATTAATCATAGATGTTTTTAGTAATATGAAATATGCTAACTTTCATTTTCTTACAAAAGCATAATAATAAATTAAAAATAAGCACATTAATATGTATCGGGGTATGTCTACGGTCATTTGCTTTCCTATATTTTATTGACAACCTATATAAGTTTGTTTAGTTGAGTTTTTTGGTTTTCTAGTTCAAGTCATGATTGTATAAATGAAGAGAAAACAACAATGATTATTCATAGAATCTTATTTGATATTTTGTTTCATTTGGAAAAATATTAGATGGTCTTGGATCAATACTTTAGATCTTATTTAATATGTTGGGGTTTTTTTTTCAAAAACCATTGTCTTAGTGTCTTAGTGGTGTTTATTAACCCCCACTTAGTTCAAAGTAAATAGGCACAAAATTCAAAATAACTTAGCCGCGGTAATTCCCGTGATTAGTTAAAAACTGTCGTTATTATCGTTATAAGGCTCACTTTTCCAGTAGTTTAGAAATCGCAAATAATTCCTTTAATGGTGGTTAAAACCATCACTGAGTCTAAAAAATTCATCACTAAGCTCATGCTTTCTTCCGAGAACAAGAGAAAAAAATAAATAAATCAAGAAGAGCTGTTTGCTACCACTCCCAATATGTTCGCCAAGGCTTCTACTGGTTTCCAAAAGTTGAGTCACTCCTAATCTGGTAAGACCATCCACGTGATGCAACTGACCCATAAGCTGTTGCACATATGCTAATGTTTCTGTCATGATTTAAATATACACTTGTCATGATCAATAGAAATTTTAAAAAATAATAATATTTTTTAAAATAAAATTATTTTTAAAAATAGTAAATTTGATAAATTAAAAATTATTTTTAAAATATTTGGGCACCAAAATTGTGCTATGTTTAAATATTTAAATATTCACTTGTCACAATCAATGTATATATAAATATTCACTTGTCAGTAGACGCGCGCCCGTCATGCCTCTCTATAGGTCATAATTTTTAAACACGTAGGCAGACCACTCCACCCGCCTCCGATGTTCCTGATGTCGGTTAGGAATAATTGACTTATTCTGGTTCCTCAATCGCAGGTGGGTATGCCACCTGGGCTGTCTTCAATCGCTTATAAGCAGCAGCACACGTACGCTAATCGCTAATAAGCAGCATCTGGGCTGTCTTCAATCATATGTTTGACGGAAAGGCCAGTCAAACAAATCACGAGCCTGCCTGCAAAAGTACGAAAATAAAAAGGTTTATTGAAGGGCCATCTACGCGCGTGCGCAACAGGGCAGGGCGATGCAAAAGTGTAAATGCAAAAACTTATGTTTCCGACTGATTTACACGTGTATGAAGACTAATAGGTTTTTCATATCCTTTGCTTGTTTGCTGTGAAAAAATGACTTGCATATGAAAAATGCATGGGAATATATGATGATACATTGGAATGTGTAATGTTATTTTTCTCCTCAAAATGGCGTCAAAAGAGGAAGAAAATGTACAGTAAATTTTATTTCTAAAACTGCCCCTAATATCTTACTATTAATAATCCTATAAATTGGTAAAATTGATATTTCACCTAATATTACTTTTTATTTTTTCTTTAATTCTAATTAAATTATAAGAAATATATTTTCTACCTCTTTTTTCACTCCAACGAAATAACTATTTTTTCCACTATTTTTGTTTCTACCTATTTTCTTTCTATATCTTTTCCATATCAAATTCTTCCACCTCTTTTCTTTATTTTGCCAAGCAAAGGGATAATAAATCGATTGATTTATTTATTTATTTATTTATTTTATTCATTAAACATAAATAGACAAGTATTTCATCTAATGAATAATCACGTGTGCGTATCCTGCTTAACAGTTTTTTAAAGTTGGGCTAAATATATATTAACTAAAAAGATTTTTTTAAAAAAGCTCCCTTAAACCCAAAACCCCAGGCAAATGGCCAGTGAAATAAAATAAACGAATGAATTGCTTAAAATTTTCATATGATCTAGATAAACTAAAAAATCAAAATATTTCTAAATTTCGCTTTTTATTTCATATTTAGTTCTTATGTTTAAATACAAATGATACTTTTAAAATAAAAAGTTCCCGTTAGAGGGACAAAAATGAGCTGGTATGAAAATTTTACATCCTCAGATCGGTAAGAGTAAATATTTATGTAACCAGCTTGCGGTATCATCACGAAATCTTAGAGGATTGAATGGTTACGATCTTTTCTGTTCTTTTTCTCTTCTGGCTTTAATGAATTGATAAACTATCACGTCCCTTACAATTACTCAAATAACTCCAGTTGTATATAGCATTGCTACTCAATAAAATCAAAATAAATTAGTTTGGTGAAACACCTCCCTCACCTTTGTGGTCGGCGTCACCTCCACCACCACCAAGGTCAGCCTCTTCCTTGCCTGCCTGGGCTCCTCCGTCGTCCCCATCTACGTCAACGTCGGCCTCCACAACTTCGACCTCGACCAAGCCCTCATCCACGACTTTGATGGTGAATGGATTTGTGAGCGATGACGATATGATCTCGAAATATACAATAAAAAACTATGTGAGATACCAAGGAATAAAAAACTATTTTCCAAAATTGAATGTGACATGACGAATACATCAAAAATTGAATCCAGTGGGCTGTACTTAAGGTAGGGTTATTATTTTCAAAACATGTTTTAAGGTAGCGAGAACCCGGTGGGCATGCAATGTGTGGCTCGGAGGCACTTGCTTCTCGCAAAAATACGCCAAAAATATAAAATTTATTCAATATGCACTTGTGTTGTGGCCTCTTACGTTCATATTTAATATTCATCGGTTGCCCTTAAAATTTATTCAACGCATCAGGTACACGCGCGGGTCACTGTCATATGCGCCGATCGCAGTATGTACAATATTGCAGCTAACTCGCGAATAAGGAAGACGATATTGCAGCTACAAGGGTCACTTGATTTTTTTTTTTATTTTAGAATATATTACTGTCTATTTTTAAGTGAGACTGTCCTTGAAATAATTATTTTAAAATTTATTAGTATTTTAATTGAGCTTTAAACGAGTCGTGCTTATGTAATAGTTTAGTTTTCTTGACGTTTTTCTCTTCCTTTGCTAACTGCTTATTTGCGTCGTCAGTAATAACTCCGTCCGGCCCAGCAGGATCTAGAAGGCTTATCCAACTGACTTTGACGGAATTGGTTTTAAAAATTATAAAATATTAATTCTAACTCGAGCTTGAGTTGAGCTAATTAATTAAGGCTTTAAGGCTTTAAGGCTTGTTTGGTTTAACTTGAATAATCACCTGAGTCCGAATTTGAACTTGGCTAGTAAATAATGAGCCTAGTTGAGTTATGGAAGAAGAATAATAATTAGTGTCGATAAAGTTAAGTTGGGTACCGTTGGCTTTCATTTATATAAAATTTACTCAATTTTACAATTTTAAGGAACAACTTCAAGTCTGGGAGTAATTTAACTTTTGGGTTAGAAGGGTATTTTTTAAAATTTCATCATGATTTTTTATACATGATGTTAGCTTCTTTTTTCTTTTTTTTCAGACTATTACATATTGGTTACATATATACAAGTAATTTTCTCGAAGCAAATCGATTACTTTCAAGTGCTTAATTTTCTTACGCCAACCGGGCCAGTGCCATTACGATCCCAGCATGTAAAATCGATTCATTTCAAAAAAAAAAAAAAAAAGAGTATTTTAATTTCCTGTTGCTTGAGAGACCGTACTTACTAAATAGGATATGATGCTTTTAAAATTATTATTTACCCAATAATACCTGTTTTTTTTACGTCAGTTTTTTTAAGCACACCGAAAATTAACATCTTTCAAAATTACAACATTATCAAAGTATACTATAATCAAAACAACGGTGTGGATATGCCAGCGCGCCGTATAGGAATTTGCGGTCATGAGGTACGGGTATTTACCTATAGCTAGACTGAATTCATATTTTTGTGGGGGTGTAAACTAATGAAAAATGGGAATATTAAAGTAGTTGTCTTAATTAATTAGTTTTGAGTTTAACCAAAAGACAAAAATACATGATTTTGGTCATGTATTGATTTCCATTAATTCAAGATCACTTGGAAGATATTGATTTCCATTAACTCATTTGTCGGAAAGAGAGAGAGAGAGAGGTACATGGCCACCTGTGATTATGGAACCAGAATATAATAAAAACAAAAACAAGAAATGACAAACAAGCTACCCATAGGCTGTTGCACGGACGACTAGACGAGTAGGATATATATATATATATATATATATATATATAGCACACGCTGACGCACGAAATATATAAAACACACAGCATTACATATAGATTTGCAGTTCTAAAGGCATGCATTAAAAAAGCGGGCGACATGGAAGACGACGACGAGGCCGATTATTTATTTAAAGGAAGTTGCGGAGGTGGGCGGAGAAGACGAAGCGTCCGTTGGAAGTGTCCCAATGCAACTCAATCTTTTCGCCGGCTTTGAGCCCCCTCCTCCTCACGAACTCCGCCGACCAATTGTTATTGAGGACGTAACCCTTGCTGCTCGTCAACCTCTTGAAAGTCATTCGGTGATGCGTCTCCGTATCCCAATCGTACACCAGCACTCGATGTCCCTTACGGTCCAGAACCCTGGCCTTCTCCTCCTCGCTCCAGTGGCACAGAATCTTGGACTCCACCTCTTCCTTCTTCAGCATCAGCCTGCACTGATGACTGCTCACGTCGCTCATCGTCAGCTCCTTCCTCACCGACATCACCCCAGCGGCTCCTTCGTCTCCCTCAGCTCCTTGTAAACAAATATAAGGAGTACTCGTCTTGAGGTCCAAATACATTAAGGAGTACACTCGTATTTATTAACGTCTTGCGCCTTCTATTTTCTGCCTACGGTACAGTTGCCCCACCAACTTTTCGCACTCTGATGTGACTCCTTGATTGGTCAAAAATAAGCGAGTCGATGATATTGCGGCATGTAGTTTGTTTTTACAATATCATCAACTCGCTTATTTCAGTCAAGAAGTCACATCTACAAGCGACTCGCTTATGGTAGTAGATGTGACTCCTTCGCCAGTCGATGATAATGTGTCATGTAGTTTGTTTTTACAGTATCATAAGCTCGAAGGACTCACATCCGAGTTGGAGTTGGACTTGGATTGGAGGTGCGAAAAGTTGGACAAACTCGGTAGTGAAGGACACATAAAATAATATTATGTGAAGGAGCAGTTGTAGTGCACAAACTCGGTAGGGAATTAATCCTTGACTCCGTGTACAGGTCCTCGACAACTGGTCCATCTCCAGCCGCTGGGGAGTGTTTGATTATGTATTTGCAAATATATATGCAAATATGATTTGATTATCTTTTGTGGGAGGCGGGTTTGGGTACGTGGGAAACACTGAAGGCAGAAAATAGAAGACGCAGTAGCGTTTGGTATATCGCTATTTAATAAATACGGTCTCTCAAGCAACAGGAAATTAAGATACTCCTTTTTTTGTTTTTTTGTTTTTTGAAATAAATCAATTTCCCATGCTGGATCGTAATGGCAAAATATAATGACAAAATATTCTAAAAATGAACTATTTTTAGTTCGATGTTTTTCCTATAATGACAAAATATTTTGACGAATTACAATATCTTATACATCTGGGCCCAAAAAAAACCGCCTAGGCTTCGACGTAGGCCTATACCAAACGCTAAACTCAGCACCACTAATTTTTTTTTTTAAAAATAACCCAATCAAATTTTGAAACTCATAACTAAAGTTCATGCAATTGCGGATTCAGGTGATCGTTCCAGTCAAACATAGCGAGCTCTTCATTAGCTAATATTTAGAACTAATATCTTATAATTTTTAAAATCAATTCCTACTAAGAGATGACAATATTACCATGCTTGTCAGCCGGCTCGTGATTTGTTTTACTGCTTTTCTAAATATTGAACTTTAAAATATTTTATGACATTAAAATATTGTTTGTGTAATAAAATACCGTTTAACTGGTTTGAATCGAATTTGATGTTCATCTGTACGGACATCAGCACCTAGTGAGCCATCCTCAGGATGGCGCCACATCAGCTTCTCATCCAATCCAACGATATCGAATAGGACGAAGAAAACTAAATTAGTCAGATTGCATTTATTCTTATGAATATAGCTTTCGATACTATAATAAAGTCAGGCCCGGGTTGTCGTTATTACGGTTTTCGAATTCTAAACATTCGGAAAAATATTTTTAATGGGATGGATGACAGTCAGCTGGATAGTGACACGCAATATATATATGTGATAAATTTTTTTAAACACAAAAAAAAAAGTTACTACATGAGTAACACATTACATGAATTAGTCTGATTATATCGGACTAATTCATTCAGCTAAATATTAATACTGAATTTAATATAATTAAATTTTAAATTTTATTTTAAATAAATTAGTCTCGGTTAAAAAATTATTTTAAATTTTTTCTATTTTAAAATTTAAACTTAATATTAACAGTAAACATAAATACTTTTTTATTTTTACTTTTCCTATACTATATTACCTCTAATTTTCTTACCTTTCTTTGCAAAAGAAAACTCATATCCTATTATTTAAAAAGTTCGAATTTACGAATAAATTTTTTTTATTTCTCCAAATCTCTAACGAAGTAATATAACTTTAATAAAAATAAATAAATTTAAAAATATCAATATAAATATGTTTCAAAAAATTAATACAATTAATTTAAATTAAAAAAATTAAATATCCTAATGAAGTAATGAAAATAAATTTTTTTTGTAAAGAATAACTTTTGGTGTCCTAAGAATACCTTAATTAAACAGAATTAATTTAATAAAAATAAAGATTTTCACTGATTTAAAACGACAAAAACATATAACGTAATTTAAAAAAAACTGAAAACTCCAAATTTACCCACATACTTTTTAATGTCATAAAATATTCCAATAAGAAGAAATTAATTTAATAAACAATTATTAACCAATCAAAAATAGAGAAACAATATTGTCAAAATAACCTAAATAAGTAATAAAAATATTTCAAAAATATAATAAAGAATACTAAGGTAATAAAACACGTAGTAAAAAAGAAAACCTATATATATATGTGTGTGTGTGTTACAATTTTCCAAATTGAAGTAAAACTTAACCAATGGGATAAATTTATACCAGTAATAGGGAAAATAAGCAAAAATGATAAAATGTTTTTGAGTTTGATTAAAACTTGACTCATAAAATACGGCCTGAGTAAAACTTGTTTGAGTAAGCATATAATGCAACCTTATATATAGGGAGACTAACATTATTTTGTCCTTCGTTTAATCCCAAGAAACCAAAGCTTTGAGCCAACATAAAGATTCATTTAGTTTTAAACCACAGCCAAAAGACACTTACCAGCAAGCCACTACACCATAAAATTATAGTGTAGCTTGTTATGGTTTAATGCTTTTCGCATCTAGTATAGCACATACAATGCCAATCACAGGCTAACTTTAATCAATTGAGGCTTATGAAGACTACTTTTGCCATACCTTAAGCTTAAGCTTATTAAGAGAACGATATTATGTAAGAATGTTAAAATCTTTGACCAATATCAATTTTTCCCAACTCATTGAGTGTAACACCTTTGAACTCTTAAAGAACTTCACATGCATCCCTCACCAATTATTTGAAGTTAATACTATGTACACATGTTAAAATACTCCTTCTAACAGTTTTTTGGAAAAATCATATTTTATAATAATCCATGCAAATGACAAAAAGGTATAATCAAATTTAAAATTTGAACTTAAACAATTATTCTTAAATATAAAACTCAAAAATTTCAAAATAAAATTTTAAGTATATTTTTATACAAATTTTATTTTTGTATTTTGATTTTAATGTTTTTTTTTCTCTATTGGAGTAAGAGCTTAAATCATGGTTTCAAATCAATACTTAAAAAAGAATAAAAAAAACTTTGCATTTAAGCTTTTATGATTGAAATCGTGTCTTTTTAAACAATATTTTTTAAAATTAAATTCAAAAAAAATAGAAATTATGATGGGCCCAAATAATAAATTAATAAAAGAGATATAATAATAATAATAAAAATTGAATACAAAAAATTAAATTTAAGAGTATTTTTTTTACTAAATTTGATTAGCTGATAACTCAAAGTTTAGAGTTTAATAAATTTATAACACAAATTTTAAATATAATTTATAGTCATTATTGTGCTAGATAAATTTATTAAAATATTTAATTATTCTAAAAAAAATCTTTACTTTATTCAAATCACAATTTATATCCAAAATTAATTTATATGACTATGCCAAATATGTTTACGGTGTGTGTGACACTTTTTTTTATATTTTCAAATAAAGAATCATGAGTCCATAATAGTGTACCAAACACGAATTCTATACTTTATAATTGGTATGTTCGAGAAACATATTTTCGCTTTTATATTTTAATTTCATGACCTTTAAATTTATTAAAGTTGAAACTTGAATTTTATTTTTGTTAAAAAAGTTTGTTATTATAGTTTCGATATAATTATTAAAATAATAATTTTTAAAAAATAAAATATTTTTTAAAAATCAAGGTCCACAAAAACAAGAAAGAGATGATATAATACGTTTAGGTAATAAAGTAAAAAAAAAGTTTATATTTGAAAATAAAAAATAATTAAAATATTTTAAAAAAAGAACATAATTTATTGGATTTGAATAAGAATTCAAAGACAGACAACCAAACTAATTTTGTTTTTACGTAGAACCTGCGTTTTTTTGTCGATAGTCTATTAAAACACGGTACAAAAAAAGACTCGAGTCTTAAAAAGAACTGTAAACAAATAATTGATAGTTTGGCACACGTAGGAGTGATCAAGAACCGAACCAAATTGATGAACCAAACCGAACTAAACCGTTTAGACCGAAAAAAAGATGATTTTTAAAATTATATTGGTTTATTTGGTTTTTATTTTTGGAAAATCGATACTATTGGTTCAGGTTTACGATTTTGGGGGTTTGGTTAACCGAACCGACCGAATTCTACTTTGACACGTTAGCACTTTCCGCTTCTCAATTCCCACACATCCCTTAGTTTTGTACTTTCTCAAAGTAAAAAGGCCAAAGATTGATATTCCCACTTCCCAATTTCCACTTATCTCTGTCGGATCTAATCGTAGAGTCGTAAACTTGGCCGATTGGTGATAATGTTTCGTAATTAAAATGAATGTATTGTTTATTTGACGTTAAAATTCAAAAAATCGATTCAAACCGATGAACCGAACCAAAACCGATGGTTTTTAACATTTATTGGTTGGTTTTGGTTTGAATTTTTTCAAACCGAATGTCATTGGTTTGGTTTAAAAATTATATACGAACCGACCGATGCTCACTCCTAATAAGCCAGAGGGAGGTCGCGGGGAGATCTGAGCAGAGGTCGCGCCGAGGGAGGCGGAGTTAGCATAGTGGGGAAAGGAAACTTCACCGGAAAACACATAAAAAACAAAATATAAAAAAAAAAACATCTTAAATGTGTTTTTCTCGCACATAAAAACAATTTGTTTCGACAACAAAAAATAAAAACAGTGTCAAACAAGAATAGATAGGTATTATCTGTATTTAAATTCAGGAAAAAAAATATCGCAACCAAACAAGCTAAATTGTCATATAGCTTAAATAAAAATCAAGGTATCCATTTATTATGTTCTATATAAGCCAAAAAATGAATTTCCAATTAAAGATATAAAACATAAGACTAAAAATTTCCATAGAAATACGCAAACCCGCTTCTCAATGTCTAAAGCAACGAATTTTTACAAGTTCAATAAAAGGGGTTTCGTTGAGATAATTACCTGGTATACTAATGAAGTTGAAGATGCATCGAAGGTAGTCTTTTTTTTTTTTTTGTAACAGGGTATCCTCTCGTACTGTAAGCTTCGGCTGCAGACGACAAGAGCTCGCACAAGACGAGCCTCGGAGAAGGTAGCCTTGGAAAAGGAAAAAAGATAAATAATAAAAAGAATGGCACACCATACAACATGTTCATTGTAGTCCCCCGAAAGAGGCAGTGTCGGGGTGAAACCGTGACAAAGTAATGGTTCCTGCTTCCAATAGGACACAAAACATTAGTTTAAAAAAAAATAAATCAAATGCGTGTATTTTATTTTATTTATTTTTTGAGAAGGCTGAAAACATCAACTTGCCCTCAAATTGTTCCACAATGTTCTTTGTGTCCACCTTCAAGTTCAACGCTTAAATTGAACCATTTGTGTACTTTGATTCGTTAAGCATGCTAATAGGACGATAACATGGCAGGTGACATTTTATGAAATATGATGTTGCCATTCTCAGGTGGTGCTTGAGGTCAAAAATGTCCGACCCATAATCTTTTGATTGGTTGATGTAATTGAGAATTTTCAAAATGTATCTAGAATCATTGACTTTGTTATGAGTAACGATCTGATACTTATCCATTTGCAGATACGATTCTCAAGAGAGCCTAGTGTCACATATACATGTTTGTACATCTCCCAATGGGAGATACGAATAGCAGTACCATCATGTAAAATATATCATTCCGTGTGTCTTCTAGTGGCATAATTCAAATAGAACTAATATTTATATGTAGAACAAGATTTTATAGAATAGTTTTAATACTTGTAAAGTTTTTCATTTAATCAATAAAAGAAAACATATTTCTCACATAACTCTTCGTGTGTTTTCTATTGTATATATGGTTGCTTTACAGGTTTCATAATTGAAGGAGAACAATCCAATCGAAAAACGGCTAAACTTAGCGATCCAAGATACATGGAAACCATAATGACAAGCCAAACCAAAACCTGCAGAACCATAGAACGTTTAGAAACTTCTTAAATGAAAAAGGATATGAGTAGCAAACTATTTATTAGGAAGCAGAATAAAACCAACCAAAAGGTCTATAACGGAATAACCTAAAATGCTACTAATAGCCTAAAATATATCTCTTCATAATACCGCAATAAATTATCCATGTAGCCCAGTAATTTAGTAAGCATGAGTGTGTTTTGTTTCTTTAATATTCACATGAGAATTTATTTATTAGGCTGATATTAAGCAAATTACGAAACTGGATGGAATAAAAGCGACAAAGGCATGATGTCGATGACTCAGGATAGTGATAAATACCGTGATCGAGGCCCTAGGAAGCCAAAGATCAAGTTTTAGTGGCAAGAGTTGATCGAGTTCCAGGTAGTTTGCATGTATCTAGATGTGAAGTTTAATAGCTAGTGGCATTGGACAAGTCCCAATACGATCAAGATGGGCAACGATTGGGATTATTACCGTTCGAGCGAGAGTTCCCGTTTAGGTGGGAATCCTCTCCAATTATCAACCACCATGGTTAACTAGCCAAATTGAAGCAGGATAGAAAGATAGCTGATTATGTGGAGGAGTTTCGACGACTTCAAATCCTTGTTCGATTTGCTTATTATTTTTTATTTTAAATATTCTTATTATTATAATTTATAAGATCGAATCCGCATATTTTTTTGGTTCAAAAATGTTTTTTATAGAAAAATGCAAATTATATGAAACCATTGTAGTTTTTTAAAACAAAATTGATATTTATAATCTGCTCGTGATATTATCGTGAAATCGCGGATGTTGTGGGGCGGGCCATAATTGGTTCATAAATTTATTATTTTTTACTTTAGTAATTTATTATGCTACCATATCGTCAAAGTTATACATCAGTTATGTAATGTACGTAATATTACTCTTTCGAAAATGCACATGTATGTGGTTTACATAAATTAGTCTCTTAAAAGTGATGGTATAAATTATGCTCTAGAGGTAGTTTGTTATGTGTTTTAGTTTTTGTATTCTAAATCTTTATTGGAGTTGGCATTTAATTCTAAATTTTGAAAAAAAAATCAGGATATAAAATTTATTGTAAAAAACATGTTTTTTAAAATTGATGAAAATAATAGTAGGCTCAAGTAATAAAAGAAAAAATAAAAATTAAAAAATAAAAATTATTGACATCTCCTATTAAAATTAAAAATAATTTTTTTTTAAAAAAAAACTGCTGCAAGACCCACATTGAAAATTTAATTATATTAAATTCAGTATTGATATTCATTTGAATTAATCAATTGAATTTGCAACCGGATATTACTGTGACCTAATAAAATTCATGTGATGTGCATATTACCCCAAGTTTCTATCCAGCTCTAAATTTAGTTGAGTTTCCTATCGAATTACCAAATAATTTTTTGAATAAATTTTTTTTAAAAAAAGGCAAAAACAAAATAAACTTTTAAAAAAAATAAAATCTATCTATTGTAAAATTTCAGACGAAGGATAATAATGAAAAACAGAGCATAAAACAACTGATTTATTTCTTCACACACAATCTATCTCTTACAATAATATACGTTTACAGTTTATTAAAACAACTGCCAAATAAGCTGACCCATATTGCACACGCTGACACGAGAAATATATAAAACACACAACATTACATACAGATTTGCAGGCATGCATTAAAAAGCGCAAATTAATGCAACCGATTAAAAAGCGCGCGAAATGGCCGACGACGACATTGAATGGGGCCCTCATGGGGTTGTTTTGGGTAGGGTGGGCCATGAGAACTCGAAAAAGATGAATGTTGCAGTCAATGTTGCATGCAACATTCTATAAAATTGAATGCGACATTGAATGGGGCCCTCAAGGGGTTGTTTTGACTATTCATGTCGCCCAAATGTGAAAATCACTCGCCTCTGAGTCGTGTCGAGGATGAAGTAATCCATCGCTATAAACTATTAGATCATCCAGACTTTCTATATATATATTTTTTATTAGTATAAAAAGCTAATTTAATAAAAATACCTTAAAATTAACTTTTAAAACTCTTTATTCTAACAAAAAATTTAATAAAATAAATAGTAATTCTTTAAATTTAATCAAATACTATTCACTCTCTATTTATTAAAATATTATATTTTCTCTCATTATATTTACTTTTCTATTTCTTTTTTTCTCTTTTCACATTTACTTTTCCATTTAAAAAAATATATAAATATTTAAAAAGTAATATTTTAATTGATAAAATGGTTAAAATAGAGAGACTAAAAAGTATGCTTGAGTTGTTAAAATAGAAAAGATATACTTTTGGTTATTTTGAAAAGCCAAATTTGAAGAAGTTTATAGTAAATTTCTAAGAGTTAAATTTTTAGTTAAATTTACTTAGGTGGAACAATATGGATCATAAATTATACTTAAAATTTATATTTTAATTATAAATTTTATTAAAATCTAAACATCACAGGTATCACTTATTTAAATTTAATCAAATTTAGATAGTTGATGTCTCTATTTTTGAATTTTAATAAAATTTATATTAAAAATATAAATTTTAAATATTATTTATTACTCATATTATTTTATATAAATTTAACTAAAAATTTTAAAATTCTACACCTAATGCTCGCTCTAGTTGATGGCAATGGATTACTTCATCCTCGACACGACTCGAGGCGAGTGATTTTCACATTTGGGCGACATCAATAGTCAAAACAACCCCTTGACGGCCCCATTCAATGTCGCATTCAATTTTATAGAATGTTGCATGCAACATTGACTGCAAGTATTGATCACTTTAGCAGTTTGGCATATATATCTCGCCCTCGGGCCTCGAGACGCGAGTATAAAGCACAGCCAAAGAAAACTTGTTTCCGATAGACGAACGAGACAGCCAAAGAAATCACGTGCACAGGGGAGCCCACCATAGCGAGCCGGTGTACGTGCACAGCCGCGTAATTGAACTTTAGAATATTTACACCCAATCACTTCTAAATATTGAACTTTAGAATATTGTTTATGTAATATTATGTCAGCAGGCTCGTGATTTGTTTGATTGCTTTTCTAAATATTGAACTTTAGAATATTTTATGACATTAAAATATTGTTTGTGTAATAAAATACCGTTTAACTGGTTTGCACCGAATTTGATGTTCATCTGTACGGACATCAGCACATAGTGAGCCGTCCTCAGGATGGCGCCACATCAGCTTCCCATCAAATCCAACGATATCGAATAGGGACAAAGAAAACTGAATTATAATATCGACCCATTGCCTGATTCCTAACCATTAGAAAGCGGAAACATGCATGCATTTACTCTCTCTCTCTCTCTCTCTCTCCCTCTCTCTCTCTCTCTCTCTCTCTCTCTCTCTCTCTCTCTCTCTCTCTCTCTCTCTCTCTCTCTCTCTCTCTCCCGGCTATTTTTTTTTAAATTTATATATATATAACTTATATATATTACTTATATATATATTAAAATTAATATATAAATATATAATATAAAATTATAAATTCTAATAGTAGATAAATATATATAGCTATATTTTTTTAATTTTAATTATTTATATTACATATATATAATTATAATTATAATTAATTAGTAATATAATTTAGCGTTGTTTGTGATAAACATGTTACTAATTATAATAGTGGTAAATAAATTATATGATTTAAAAAAGTTGTCTAACTTGATTATATGATAATTTGATAAATTTTTTATGCTTTTATGTTATTAATTTTAACTTAAATGATACTAATCATCAATGTTGGTCTCAAGGCCTAACAAGTGAGGCCTGAGTCTTTGGCCTCCAAAAATTAAATTAAAATTAAGGCTTTCAGGGCTCATCTCATCTTGGCCTAACTTCGACGGCAAGAAATAATCGAAAATTAATTTATAATTTCGACAATAATATATATTTTAAAATTTTATATTTTTCCTATAATTATAGTAAATAAAAATAACAATCGACAGTTTAATTTATGGATAAAGACTTTCAATTTAATAATCATTTTAGACCTCATAAATCTTGGGACTGGTCCTACTAATCATAGTTTTAGATAACAGTTTCTGAATTTCATATTTTATAATTCGGCCTAACCGAATTTTTTGGATCTGTCACTACCTGCTGGTAGCCCTTCCACAGCTTTGGGAGCGAGTGGTGCTTTATATAGAACAAAAAACAACATATCCAGGACAAAAAAAGCGACTGTTTCACATTCACCGGGAGCATCATATGGATAGAAGCGATGACTTTTTGTATCACTATATGACGTTTTTTTTTTGAGTGCAGCAGCGATTGTTGTTTCTTCTCCTACCACTTCTCCGCCGCCCTTGCAGCCTGCAGGTAAAACAGCGACGGCAAAACAAAGAAGAAAAAAGAAAGAAAAACGACAGGCTGTTTTGTTTTTTTTTCTTTTTCAGCGACAGTCTGCAGCCCGTACTCCACTTTTGGGAATACGTGCAGACGGTGCAGTTGCAGTGTCAATTTTAGATCTGTACTCCACTTTTGGGGTAGACTATAAATACATGGCCGGGGGGCACGCCTGCCTGTGGGCCGAACAAAAAAAAACGACGAATGAATCAGTTGTTTTATGATCTGTCATAAATTTTACAATAGTTCGATTTTTTTTAAAGTTGATTTTGTTTTTGCTTTTTTCTTTTAAAAAATTTATTTAAAAAAAAACATAAATAAAATAAAGAGGAGGGACCCGATCAGTGTTATTGATACTATATATGGATGGTGGAAGTAGCACTGGCAAGAATTTGGTCCTCTGTTTCGGCGTTAATTCCTTGGAATCTCACATAGTTTTTTTAATGTAAATTTTGGGATTCTTGTTCTTTTAGTTACGTGTGGGATAATTAACTTGTTTGTCATTTCTTGTTTTTGTTTTTTTTATTCTGGTTCCATAATCGCATGTGGCCATGTACCCCTCTCTCCCTCTCTTTCCGACAAATGTGTTAATGGAAATTAATATCTTCCAAGTGATCTTGAATTAATGGAAATCAATACATGACCAAAATCATGTATTTTTATCTTTAAGTTAAACTCAAAATTAATTAATTAAGAGAACTACTTTAATATTCCCATTTCTCATTAGTTTACACCCACACGAAAATATGAATTCAGTTTAGCTATAGGCAAATACACGTTGCTCAGATTCATATACGGCGCGCTGGCGTATTATTTTGATTATAGTATACTTTGATAATGTTATAATTTTGAAAGATGTTATTTTTAGCTGTGAAAAAAAACTGACGTAAAACAAAATAGGTGTTATTGATAAATAATAATTTTAAAAGTATTATATCGTATTTAATAAATACAGTCTCTCAAGAAAATACTCCTTTTTTTTTTAAGGAATCAATTTCACATGGTGGGATCGTAATGGCACTGGCCCTGTTGAATTGGCCTTAATTTAATGTTCGGTTTTGGTTGGTTTTAGGTATATTCTAGTTGAATTGGGATAAATTCTTTATAGATACCAAATCAGATATAGGATGACGTATTACTATATTAACAATATTTTATCATGGCTTATATAATAGACTACTAAAGAATGGAGGACAACAAATAGTATGTTGTATTTGGATTATCAAATTATCATGTTGAGTAATTACAGGGATATTATAAAATGTTAACGTAAATATTATTATATATTAATTTTATTAATACATGTGAATTGATCAGGTTCAAGTTATTAAGATGATTAGCTTGAATTTCAACCTGAAATTAAAATTCAAGTTAAATTATTTAATTTGGATCAATTTTGGGTTTTAATATTTCCCCCGGCTTAATTTTGGCCATTGTGTGAATATTTTGTATGAAATAGGCATTATGACATGTCTTAATTTTAATTTTTTTTTTTATGTTTCAATACCATGGAATTCAGTTATTTAAAATGCCTTTACGTTATTATATTATCAAATTAAGTTATTTTTAAACGTTAATTTCATTTTCATGTGATTGAAGCCCCACATCATAGTTGTAGGCAGGAGTCTGAGATGGATCGGATTATATTAATTTATTATTATTTTTTTAAAAAAAATATAATAAGTTAATTTTGTTAAGTGAGGAGCGGGGAGGCGTCTCATTGCGAGAGCCATCGTCTGGTTGCAGGGTCGTCGCGGGGGGGAGCCGATGCGAGTGGAGGCCGTCGGAGGAGGAGGGAAAGACGGCAAGGAAAGCAGAAAACAAAGTAAAAACAACGTAAATGTATATACCGATCGTTTTTTTAAAAAAAATACCTACCAAATATAAAAATTAAATGATATTTTTTATATTAAAATATAAAAAATAATTTTCTAAAACAGCTACCAAACAAACAACGCCAGCTGGGTTGGGTTGGTCTCTATTTTTAGTTCGATGTTTTCCCGACAAAATATTTTAACGAATTTCAATATCTTATACATTTGGGCCCACAAAAACTGTATAGCAGACGAAAGGTGTATAGCAGTACAGGTATGACGAAAGCTGATATTTTAACAAAATGGGTTCAGCTACTAATGACGGTCACGGCGAGTATTCGCCATACTTTGATGGGTGGAAGGCTTATGACTGTGGCCCCTATCACCCCATCTACAAATTAACCCCAAGGGTGTCATCCAAATGGGCCTTGCTGAAAAACAAGCCTAAGGTATACATAGAATTAAAAAAACTATGTGAGATTTCAAACGAAGGATAAAGATGAAAAACAGAGCATAAAACAACTGATTTATATCTTCACACACAATCTATCTCTTACAATATACGTTTACCAGGTTGAAATTACCACTCCCTAACGAGAAAGCACAACATTAAAATAATAAAAACCAACACGGAACAGGATAGTTCTCCGTGGAGGTGAAGTTGGATTTTTTTTTTTCCGAAATCGGCAGGAACCGTGTATTTCGCTCGTTGGGTATCTGGTCTTTGGACTTTGGGTTTTTTTTCCTAATGAGTTTTGACTCGTTAGGTGGGTGTGGAGTGATAATGATGAGAAAAGTGTTTTGTAATGAGCAATAGTTGAATACCCAAGGAGCAAAATAACGAACGGGTCAATAGTCGAATACCCAACGGGTCAATTTAAACGTTCGGATCGCACGGTAATTTGAGAGGAAAAATATTTTTAATGGGATCGATGACAGTTGGCTGGATAGTGACACGCAATATATGTGATATATTTTTTTAAAACAAAAAAAAAAAACATACTACATACATGAGTAATATTGTAACACATTACATGAATTAGTCTGATTATATCGGACTAATTCATTCAGCTATATATTAATACTGAATTTAATATAATTAAATTTGAAATTCTATTTTTTAATACATTAGTCTCGATTAAAAATTTTATTTTTAATTTTATATATTTTTAAATTTAAACTTAATTTTAACAGTAAACATAAATAATTTTGTATTTTTTTTCTTTTCCTCTTCTATATTACCTCTATTTTTCTTACCTTTCTTTACAAAAGAAAACTCATATCCTATTATTTAAAAAGTCAGAATTTACGAATAATTTTTTTTTATTGCTCCAAATCTCTAACGAGTAATATAACTTTAATAAAAATAAATAAATTTAAAAATATCAATATAAATATGTTTCAAAAAATTAATAAAATTATTTTAAATTTAAAAAATTAAATATCCTAGTGAAGTAATGAAAATAAAAAAATTATAAAGGGTAACTTTTGGTGTACCTACCGAGTCCCCATCCCCATCCGGATGGCGACCGGAGGACCTCTAGACCGCAGTTAAGGACTCATTCCCTACGGAGTTTGTGCACTACATTCCCTACGGAGTTAAGATGGCTACTAATGACGGTCACGGCGAGTATTCGCCATACTTGGATGGGTCTTATGACTGTGACCCCTATCACCCCTTCTACAACCTCATAACACCTGTTGCTTGAGAGACCGTATTTATTAAATACGATATAATGCTTTTAAAATTAATATTTACCCCATAACACCTGTTTTTTTAGGTCAGTTTTTTTAGCACAGCTACAAATAACATATTTCAAAATTACAACATTATCAAAGTATACTATAATCAAAACAACAATAGATGGTCCAACAACTGTGGGGATACGCCAGTGCACCGTATATGAATATGAGCTATGGGTATTTACCTATAGCTAAACTGAAATCATATTTTTGTGGGGGTGTAAACTAATGAAAAATGGGAATATTTGACAAGAAAGAACATAGAGAAAGAATTGCTTCTCTTGCTTATTTTCATTAAGTTACTACGTATATATAGATACAAAGGCTAGACCTATCAGGGAAAGAATCCACAGTGATAAGGAAAGAAAACAAAATAAGTTGTACATAGGGAAATAACCGAATAGAGATTGCAGCGGGGGAGTTGCCCAGAATAGCGGTAGCGGGAGTTGCCCAGAATAGCGTAGCGGGAGTTGCCCAGAATAGCGTCGCGTCAATACCCCCCCACAAGGCGGAGCGTGGAAATCACAAATGCCCGACTTGCGAAGTAGTATCTCAAATTGTGTCCGTCCCAGAGCCTTGGTGAAGAGATCCGCCACTTGAATGGTTGTAGGAACATAAGAAGGCGAAATGAGACCATCCTGCATCGCATCACGAACAAGATGACAATCAGCCTCAATGTGCTATGTGCGTTCATGAAAGACCGGATTGTGGGCGATATGCAAGGCGGATTGACTATCGCAATGTAACGGGATGCGGGTGGTATGAGAAACACCCAAGTCACCAAGTAATTGTTTAAGCCATTTGACCTCGCAAGTAGCTGCGGCCATAGAACGATATTCGGCTTCGGCGGAAGAGCGTGACACTGTAGGTTGTTTCTTGGTTTTCCAAGAGATAGGGGAAAGACCAAGAAACACCATCCAACCCGTTAAGGAGCGGCGTGTGAGCGGGCAGCTAGCCCAATCCGAATCACACCATGCATCCAAACGCAAGGGACCTGCAGACCGGAGAAGAATCCCCTGACCCGGACTCTTCTTCAAGTAGCGAACAACACGCAAAGCAGCCTGCCAATGAGCGTCACAAGGGTGGTGCATAAACTGGGCAAGAATATGCACAGAATAAGAAAGATCGGGCCGAGTAACGGACAAATAAATCAAACACCCGACAAGACGGCGATAAGAGTCAGGATCAGCAAGCGGGGGAGCGGTAGCCAAGGCCAGGCGGTGATTTTGTTCCATGGGAAAAGTCCTGGTTTGGCACCCAATAATCCAGCTTCGGCAATAATGTCCAAAGCATACTTCCACCGGCACGAGAAAAATACCGTCGTGGCTATGGGCCACTTCGAGACCCAAAAAACATTTCAAACTGCCCAAATCCTTCATATGAAAACAACGTCCCAAGTAAGTCTTAAAGAGTGTCAAGGCGTTAAGATTATTACTGGCGATGATTAAGTCGTCGACATAAACCAGGACATGAAGATGGATGTCCCCCCGGTGCAAGGTAAAAAGGGAATAGTCGGAATAGGATCGAACAAAGCCGTACCGGGTTAACGCCGTAGAAAGCTTAGCGAACCAACAACGGGGCGCCTGTTTTAAGCCATACAAAGACTTCTGCAAACGACAAACCAAATTCGGGTCAGTCGTGGTAAAACCGGGAGGCAATTTCATATAGACCTCGTCGTCCAAATCACCATGAAGAAAGGCGTTGTGGACGTCCATCTGATGGACGACCCATTTCTGGACAGCGGCCACGGCCAAGAAGGTACGAACAGTAGCCATCTTAGCCACCGGGGCAAATGTCTCACCATAGTCGATGCCCTCGCGTTGATGATGACCAAAAATAACAAGACGCGCTTTGAAGCGTTCGACGCTACCGTCGAATTATATTTGATTCGGTACACCCACTTGCTCCCGAGAGCTTTCTTCCCTGGGGGGCAACTTGGCCATGACCCAAGTCGATTGGCCTCTAGAGCTTGGATCTCAGTTGCCATTGCAGCCCGCCATACAGGATCACGGAGAGCATCACGAAAATGTGTGGGTTCCTGTCCGCGGGTAACGGCTGCAAGAAAAGCTCGATGGCGAGAAGTAAATTGATCATAAGAAACAAAGTGTGTAAGAGGATAAGGTGTACCTGAGGAAGGTCGATGGGCAGTGGAACCGGGTGAGGACTTTACTTTGTGCGTGGTACACGTGACAAAATCTTTGTAGCGAGTAGATGGTGTCTTATGGCGCATACCCCTGCCCAAGTCAGCGGGGAACTGCGTGCGGGTGACAGTGGGGGCAATTGGTTCCAGTAGTTGTTGGTATCGGCGGAGGTGGTGCAGGCTCCATGGTGGGAGTACCAACCTCACGACCTGGGGGACTGTGCGGACAAGGAACAGCGCCCGGGTCCTGCCCGTTTTTGCCTGCAGAGGATGCCGAAGAGGGGAGAGAAGACTGCTGATCTGTGGGCAAGACTACCGCGGGAGTCTCTGTGGGAATAGAAGGAGCCGGTACATCCTCATCTTCAGAAGAGAAAAGTTGAGGTACAGAAGGAGTAACAGGAGAGAATTCATGTTGTACAGCAAAGGGAAAGTCAGCTTCATAGAATTGAACATCCCGAGACACCAGGTAGTCGCGAGTCTCTAAATCATACAACTTCCAGCCCTTCTTCCCATATGGATAACCAACAAAAATGCACTTACGACTACGACTAGCAAATTTGTCGCCATCGCGTCGTTGGTGATGAGCATAGCAGAGGCAGCCAAAGACTTTCAGGTTGTCGAACTTCGGAGGGTGACCAAATATTTTCATAGGGTGTGAGATGATCAAGCAAATGAGACGGTGTGCGATTGATTAAATAACAGGCGGAGAGCACACATTCTCCCCAAAATTGCATGGGCAAATGACCCTGAAAACGTAGAGCACGCGCCACATTCATGATATGTTGATGTTTGCGTTCGACTCGCCCATTTTGTTGGGGAGTACCCACACAAGCACTCTCAAAGAGAATACCTTCGTGGAGAAAGTACTCATGAAGACAATAAAATTCAGTACCATTGTCACTCCGAACCCGCTTTATTTGGGAACCAAGCCGACGATCAATGAATGCCACAAAATGCAAAAATAGAGTCTTGATCTCGGTTTTATTGCAAAGTAGATAAACCCAGACAACACGCAAATAATCATCAACTATTGTAAGAAAATAAGTCGCCCCACACGAAGAGGGAGTACGATAAGGTCCCCACAAATCACAATGCACTAATTCAAACAGATGCTAGCATTAGTTGTACTCAAAGAAAAACTTTCTCTACGCCGCTTAGCACGAGGACAAACGTCACAGTGCGTTTATCTCGCCGACAATGAAGCGGACGCACATGAGGAAGAAAGCGCAACACTTTGTCGAGGGATGACCCAAACGTCGTGCCATAACTCCAGAGAAGTGTCTGCCGCCATCGCACGCACTCGGGGAATACCACAGAAAAAGTAAAGTCCATCATCCCGTTCACTCGCTCCAATCAACGTCCTCGTCGTCGGTCCTGTATTACACACAATGTTTTATTAGTTTGAATGATACAATTAGAATCATCGGTCAATTGTGATACCGAAATCAAATTGCATTTTAATTGGGGGACAAACAATACATTGTCCGGTTGCAAGCCACCATCCAAAAGGACACTCCCTTCCTGTGTCGCCACTGCATCTTTCCTGCGTCGGCAAGCCCACCGCCACGTTGGGAATTTGTTTTAAATTAAACATGCAATGACGATTCCCTGTGACATGATTTGTTGCTCCAGGTATCGATTATCCAAGCATCCTGGCAGCTTACCGTGGAGACATTCCTTGGTGTGCGAGTGATTCAATGCATCAAGGAGCTGCCGCCATTGCTGCTGGGGTGATGCCCGCTATGCCCGTTGTCGTACGGTTGTTGTCTATTGGAAGGAGTCGACTGTTTTGGTGCCCGAAGCACCGGGTTCGGTGATAGTGTTGTTCGCACGTACAGGTACAATGGAACCCGCCTTCCCGCGTCCAAGAACACGACCGCCACCTCCTCCTGGACGTCATTGTACCGGCACGTGTAGAACCGCGGCCTCCCCGTGGGCGATCGCCCCACCATTCTGGAAAACCATGAAGTTGGAAGCAGGCTGTCTCGTCATGTCCACTCCTATGGCAATGAGTGCAATATTTGTCCGAGCGATTAGACTTAGCTCGGGTGTCCGAGGTGAGCCGGAAAGCCATGAGATTCTCACGATTCCCGTGAGGGGAGCCCGCCCGCGTTGCTGTCTCATCCTGGATGAGACGTTGATAAGCTTGCTCGATGGTCGGCAAAGGATCTTGACAGAGCATATGCGACCGTAGTGAGGCAAAGGCTCCATCAAGCCCAATGAGAAAATGCTGCAGATAATCTTCGTCACGAAGATCATTCACCTGTTTATTAATATTGCACTGACAACCACCGCAAGTGCAAGACGGTGTCTTGACATATGTCACAAATTCATCCCAAAGCCGCGAAAGACGACCAAAGTAACTGGCCACGTCTTCATCCTTGCCTTGCTTGCAGTCACCAAGAGAGGCCTTTAGTTGACATATGCGCGTTCCATTGACAACACAAAAACGTTGGCGTAGGTGTTTCCATAGAGCATGCGCATCATCATAATAAGAGAGGGTGGATCGCAGTGAGGGCTCAATGGTATTGAGCAGCCATGCTATGAGCATAGAGTGCACTGTGGTCCAGTCCTCCAAATTCGCAGGTGCCGTGGGTTTGGAGATCGTTCCTTCCACGAAACCATATTTCCGTTTCGCTTGTAACGAGGTTCGTATTGCCCTCGCACATTCATCATAATTAGGCCCACGCAATTGTATAGGCGTAATCACGTTCCCAGGATTATCACTGGACCCAAGATAATAGGTCAGATCAACCTTCTTCTGATCACCCTCACCCATATTGTTGGATGAAAGAAAATCACGTTTGATATGTGTCAAAACTTGGCTTTGATACCATGACAAGAAAGAACATAGAGAAAGAATTGCTTATCTTGCTTATTTTCATTAAGTTACTACGTATATATAGATACAAAGGCTAGACCTATCAGGGAAAGAATCCACAGTGATAAGGAAAGAAAACAAAATAAGTTGTACATAGGGAAATAACTGAATAGAGATTGCAGCGGGAGAGTTGCCCAGAATAGCGTCAATAATTCCAGCGGGGGAGTTGCCCAGAATAGCGGTAGCGGGAGTTGCCCAGAATAGCGTAGCGGGAGTTGCCCAGAATAGCGTCGCGTCAATAATATTAAAGTAGTTGTCTTAATTAATTAATTTTGAGTTTAACTTAAAGATAAAAATACATGATTTTGGTCATGTATTGATTTCCATTAATTCAACATCACTTGGAAGATATTAATTTCCATTAACTCATTTGTCGGAAAGAGAGAGAGAGGTACATGGGCACCTGCGATTATGGAACCAGAATAAAAAAAACAAAAACAAGAAATGACAAACAAGCTAATTATTCCACACATAACTAAAAGAACAAGAATCCCAAAATTTAGAGGAGGTGGGAGGAGAGGTCCTTGACTCCTTGTACCTTATAAGGTCCTTCACCATTATGTTGGGTGAAAAAAATATTATTTTATGTGAAAGACCTTATGGGAGGGACCTTACGAAGGGAATGTGTAACTAAAAGAACATGAATCCCAAAATTTAGTGGAGGATGTGGGAGGAGAGGTCCTTGACTCCTTGTACCTTATAAGGTCCTTCACCCTTATGGATGAAAAAAAAATATTATTTTATGAGAAAGACCTTATGGGAGGGAGCCTACGAAGGGAGTGTGGGCCTTCACATAAAGTAATGGGTAAGTGAGAGAGAGAAAATAAATCACACAGTACACACACCCACCTAAATCCAAATACAATTGTGGGTGTGTGTGTGAAAAGAGAAGGTCAAAAAAATATAGGACTCCAAATACAATTGTGGGTGCGCGTCTAAGGTACCAAAGATGAGTTCCTTCAATAATGGAGTGTACAACCTCCGTGAGACTGACGAACTCATTTCCTTCGTGGAGATCATCAAACATCCTCTCCTTGGGCCAATATTTCAAAGAAAACTAGTCTTCAAGTAAAATATTTTAAGCACACCGCATCCACAATATTTTAAAATATTAAACAATAGGCACACCCTTATAAACTAGGCTCCTTTGTAGGCCTCTTTCCTGGATTGGGTTGGTCTCTATTTTTATTTTTAGTTCGATGTTTTTCCGACAAAATATTTTAACGAATTCCAATATCTTATACATTTGGGCCCACAAAAACTGTATAGCAGACGAAAGCTGTATAGCAGTACGGGTATGACGAAAGCTGACATATTAACAAAATGGGTTCAGCTATGGATGAGAACACCCGTTCCCTTCTCTCTGAGAGTATAGCTAAAATTTAATAAAAAATTTACCTTTTATAAAATTTAACAACTCTCTATTTATAATAAAATATTAATATATTTGAAAAGAATCGGTGGTCGGACAGGGGCAACATCATGACTACTAATGACGGTCACGGCGAGTATTCGCCATACTTTGATGGGTTAAGGCTTATGACTGTGACCCCTATCACCCCATCTACATTCTACAGCCCCAAGGGAGTCATCCAAATGGGCCTTGCTGAAAATCAGGTTCTATATATTTCACCACCTCTATTCTTAATCTTTAGTAAATATATTAATTGCCATCTTCATTATCTTATTTTCTTATTATGAGAGAGAGAGAGAGAGAGAGAGAGAGAGAGAGAATGGTCGGGCTGGTTCTTATATCACATGTATAAAATGATATTGACAAATAATTATTTGCTTTTGTAAAGCTTTGCGCGGACTTGATCCGAGACTGGATTTTGCACAACCCGGAAGCCTCAATCTGCACAAAACGAAGGATAATGATGAAAAACAGAGCATAAAACAACTTATTTATTTCTTCACACACAATCTATCTCTTACAATAATATACGTTTACAGTCTATTAAAACAACTGCCAAATAAGCTGACCCATAGGCTGTTGCACACGCTGACACGAGAAATATATAAAACACACAACATCACATATAGATTTGCAGTCCTAATTAAAGGCATGCATTAAAAAGCGCCCGAAAGGGCAGACCACGACGACGTCGATTATTTATTTAAATAGGGAAGTTGCGGAAGAGGACGGAGAAGACGAAGCGGTTGTTGTTAGTGTCCCAATGCAACCCAATCTGGTCGCCGGCTTTGAGCTCCCTCCTCCTCACGAACTCCGCCGACCAATTGTTATTGAGGATGTAACTCTTGTTCCTCTTGAAGGTCATATGGTGAGGCGTCGCCGTATCGAGATCATACACCAGCACTCGATGTCCCTCACCGTCCAGAACCCGGGCCTTCTCCTCGTCGCTCCAGTGGCACAGAATCTGAGACTCCGCCACTTCCTTCCCCAGCATCAGCCTGCACTGATGACTGCTCACGTCGCTCTTCGTCAGCTCCTTCGTCACCGAAATCATCCTATAGCTACCACCGAGTCAGACGCAGCCTGCAGCCTGCCGGTTTAATATATAGCCCTGCTCTGGAATCTGAGTGCTGCATGCTTAATTTATAGGCCGAGGAACGACGAATGTCAGCGTGTGCAGCTACACGGGTCACTTGATTGGTTTATACCAAATCTGAATTAATTCATCTTTTTGGTTTATATATGCAGTTATGCACAGTCCTAAATCCTCAGGCAGTTTTGCACAGTCCTAAAAGTCCTAAACCAATAAGATGAATTTATATTTGGTATATTTGGTTTGTTGACTTTTGCATGCAAAATATAATATAAACTCTGCATGCGGGTCACTGTCGTATGCGCCATCAGTAAATTGTTACGTAGCGACGTGGTCACGTGAGGTATATATGTTCCCAGAACTCCTGGCCTCACGTCGCTATTATCCAAATATTTTTACAACAGCCCACTCGATTTTACAACATACTGTAATTATCTCAGGCAGATCTTGAGCGAGTTCCATTCCATCTCCAACGCAAGGTCTTCCTTTCTCGTTCTCTCTCTATCTCGATCGCAGCTGAAACACATTTAACGATCTATCAGCAGCTGGTTCCTCATTTTAAATCTTCAATTACGGATTTAATTTATTAGGGTTTCATAATTCAATTTATACAGCTTTCGTCTGATATATTAAAAAAAATGGGTTCAGCTATTGATGGGAACGGCCGTTCCCTTCTCTCTAAGATGGCTACTAATGACGGTCACGGCGACTATTCGCCATACTTCGATGGGTCTTATGACTGTGACCCCTATCACCCCTTCTACAACCCCAAGGGAGTCATCCAAATGGGCCTTGCTGAAAATCAGGTTCTATATATCCACCACCTCTATTCTTTAGTCATCCAAATGGGCCTTGCTGAAAAACAAGGCTAAGGTATACATAGAATTAAAAAAACTATGTGAGATTTCAAACGAAGGATAAAGATGAAAAACAGAGCATAAAACAACTGATTTATATCTTCACACACAATCTATCTCTTACAATATACGTTTACCAGGTTGAAATTACCACTCCCTAACGAGAAAGCACAACATCAAAATAATAAAAACCAACACGGAACAGGATAGTTCTCCGTGGAGGTGAAGTTGGATTTTTTTTTCCGAAATCGGCAGGAACCGTGTATTTCGCTCGTTGGGTATCTGGTCTTTGGACTTTGGGTTTTTTTTTCCTAATGAGTTTTGACTCGTTAGGTGGGTGTGGAGTGATAATGATGAGAAAAGTGTTTTGTAATGAGCAATAGTTGAATACCCAACGAGCAAAATAACCAACGAGTCAATAGTCGAATACCCAACGAGTCAATTTAAACGTTCGGATCGCACGGTAATTTGAGAGGAAAAATATTTTTAATGGGATCGATGACAGTTGGCTGGATAGTGACACGCAATATATGTGATATATATAAAAAACAAAAAAAAAAAATACTACAAACATGAGTAATATTGTAACACATTACATGAATTAGTCTGATTATATCGGACTAATTCATTCAGCTATATATTAATACTGAATTTAATATAATTAAATTTGAAATTCTATTTTTTAATACATTAGTCTCGATTAAAAATTTTATTTTTAATTTTATATATTTTTAAATTTAAACTTAATTTTAACAGTAAACATAAATAATTTTGTATTTTTTTTCTTTTCCTCTTCTATATTACCTCTATTTTTCTTACCTTTCTTTACAAAAGAAAACTCATATCCTATTATTTAAAAAGTCAGAATTTACTAATAATTTTTTTTTATTTCTCCAAATCTCTAACGAGTAATATAACTTTAATAAAAATAAATAAATTTAAAAAATATCAATATAAATATGTTTCAAAAAAATAATAAAATTATTTTAAATTAAAAAAAATTAAATATCCTAGTGAAGTAATGAAAAAAAAAATTATAAAGGGTAATTTTTGGTGTCCTAAGAATACCTTTATTTCCCCCGGCGCCAATATTTGAACCCATGCCAGAGTGAATTTATTATTTTCACGAACAACGTACCTACCGAGTCCCCACCCGGATGGCGACCCGAGGACCTCTAGACCGGAGTTAAGGACTCATTCCCTACGGAGTTTGTGCACAACATTTCAACTCGTCCTTCATATAATATTATTTTACGTGTCCTTCACCCCAGCGGCTGGCGTAGGACGGTAGGGTGAGTTGAATTTTTTTTCCGAAAGCGGCAGGAACCATGTGGAAAATCATACTATCCCCCCATCGGCGAAAACACCCCCACACACACACCGACAGAAACCCACCTAAATCCAAATCCACAGGGGCGCGCTGCCTTTTCGCCTGAGCGATGTGGGCCATTTGACATCTACAAACTTTTTTTCTTTTTGAAAATAATTGTCGTGAGCAAATATATGCAAATACATGATTTAGCTTTTTTTTTTTAGACTATTATATATTTAAAAATAAATAAAATAAAAGGGAAGGACAGGAGCATAACGATGAAAAAAGAAGTGACACCTTCAAGAAGAGGATTATTATTGATCGATGATGAAAAAAAGAAGATGATCTATCTCATTTTTTCTTGTATAGATGTGACTCCGTCCCATTATACATAAAATAAAATTCATAATTTACAATGCAAGAGATAAATTATTTGATCATGCCAAGGAGTCACATCTACTGGTGCTTATTGTTTGTTTTTAAAAAAATAATAAAATCACACCGGAACACAATCAGGTTTTCTTTTAAAATAATAAAATCACACCGTGATGTGCTTATTGTTTAATATTTTAAACAATAAGCACACTTCAAACCAAACGAACAATATTTTGAAGAAAACCTGATTGTCTTCAATATTGTAAAATATTTTAAGCACACCACAGTGTGATTTTAAAATCCACAATATTTTAAAATATTAAACAATAAGCACACCGCGGTGTGATTTTATTGTTTCGTAAGAAGAAAACCTAATTGTCGGTGTGATTTTATTATTTTTTTAAAACAAACAATATTTTAAACAAACAATAAGCACACCGCGGTCTTCAATCGGAAAGGGGAGCCCACCGCAATCTTCAATCGGCGACCTTGGGTGGGTATGTAGCATAGGTCATAAAAATCACACCATTCTTTAGGAAGCAAAACTCAATGATTCTACTTTAAACTAAGGTTTTCTCAGTTTTGACATCTTCCACTGGTGTGATTTTAAAATATTACGCGAGTAACAAACAATTAAACTGTCACGCCCCAAATTTCCAACCCAAGAAAACCGGTTCGTGACTCCCCTTTACCCACCCGGTCGGCAAGGGGTTGAAATTAATTCCACACAGGACTTAATGCACAACCACAATAAATTTGCACAAAAACAAGATCATATTATTAATAATTTCAAACTACAATTAAATGTTTATAATTCTTCCCTACTCTGGGGTTACATCATTTTCCACCTGGGATTGCAAAGTCCCACAAAACATCATAACATGAAATAACATTTAAACAAAGCAACATGGCGGAACCTGTCTTCCACCTTGGTATTCCCACCTAACGACCGTAGGTCCCTGAAAAGAAAAGAAACACAAGTAGGAGGGGTGAGCAACCACAACTCAGGAGGGATCATGTCTCCCCAACCCATCCCATGCTCCTAGCACCTACATGTCAACAAATCGGTGCAGTGTCGTGATACAAGTATGAACAGGTTTTATTCAACTTAAATAAATATGACAACATACAAACCACAAGGGCAAACACAACTATTTCCACGACCATACAGGCTCCACGGCCACACAGGCCCACGTCCACATCCACACAGGCCCACAATCACATCCACACAAGCTCACAATCAGCCACACGGCTCACAACCAGCCACACATGCATACAATCAAACACATAACATGCATCTCAACCATATAGGCATAAAATCAAACACATAGCATGCATCTCAACCACACAGGCATAAAATCAAACACATAGCATGCAACTTAGCCACACATGCATATAATCAAACACATAACATGCGTCTTAGCCACACAGGCATAAAATCAAATATATTCCCCCCCCTGGAAACCTCAAGGTTTCCCTACGTGAACTTACAGGTGGAACGAAGCCTAACAAACAACACAGACATTCTCAATGGCCTCTAAGACACACCTGCCACGCCACGAACCCCAAGAGTTCACACTAAACAAATTACGTCATTGAATGCCAACATCCATATAGGAGATCACACATATATAGATTTACATATATATAGTATAACAACGACAATACTCTACAAAATTATTCATCACAGGGCCTAACCCCGAAATGGGTACTAGAAGAGACAGAACCTCTACCTCAAAAGGTTCGTCCTTGCTCTTGCTCCCACATTAGACGCCGTCCACCCATGCAAATCACCACAAAGCACAACAATCAGGAACTCTCTCTCTGCGATGGCCGGGCGGAAAGAAACCCTAAACCTAAAACAAAGCGACCTCTACCTCCTTATATAGACACCTTACTTATCAAAACGACGTAGTTTTGATAAGTGAAACCCAACATTAAAATGACGTAGTTTTGATAAACGAAATCTTACCATCAAAACGACGTAGTTTTGATAAATGAAATCCCACCATCAAAACGACGTAGTTTTGATAAATGAAATCCCACCATCAAAACAACGTAGTTTTGATAAAGGGAACATGACACAACCTTCCTGCATCCACAGGACAAAATACCCACAATTTGAACATGGTCCTTAAGGAAAAGATGATCAAGCATAACAAAACGAAGAAGACGGTGCAAAAACATGGCCGCAAGTGACAAAGGCCATTGTCACGTGCAAGCTCCAAATGCCCTAAGATTTTGCCACAAGACTTAGAATAACTTCGGAAGGCTCCCATGCAAAAACACCCTCGCCCGTGACAAGCCATTGTTGCGTGCATTGTCACGTGCATCCTCTAAAGGTTCTCTATTGGGCTCATCTCTTACCTCAAGCTTGCCTATTATCATACAAAGTGTTCAAGCCAATGTGTGTGGGAATAAAACTCCCTAAAACCCAACAATTGCCACCCCGAAAGGTAAAACGTGACTAACTCCATATCCTAAAACCCTGGTCATTACATAAACAAACAATAAAATCACACAGAACACAATCATCTTTTCTTTAAAATATTGTTTATTTGTTAAAAAATGAGATGTGCTTATTGTTTAAAATATTCTACTTACGTAAACATTATGTGCACGTGCTTGTAAGGCGGTGTGCGCGCGCATTTAATTATATTGTACTTGGTTAATTTAGAATCAATCTTTTAATTATATTTAATTTATTAATATCATATAATTAAAATGTTTATATGTTATTAATAGACTACATGTAATTAAAAGATGCTTCTAAATCAATGAATGTCGGTATGATGGTTATTGGGCTTAATAAAAATTAGAAATAGTAGAGTTATATGTATATCAATGTATTTTTTTACTTTTCTAATGTGACATAAAATGTGAGTGTGACAAGTAGTTCTTCTCTATCGAAGAATGTTATTAAGGGAAAGCGGAAATGTGATAAAATCAATACATTTAATTCACTCATGGATTTAGGTATGCTTCGATTAAGATTCATAATTTCTATTAAATAATTATAGGTAAAGAACAATCTTATATTAAATTCTTACAATTAGAACCTCATACATATTTTGTGGATTTTATTTTATTTTTTTATGGATATATATTGTTTGGATTTTATTTTATACATGGATATATTGTTTGAGAAGAAAATTATCGATTCCTATAATAAAATTTAAAACGGCTACAAATGGTATTCAGGGAAAAAAATAGTTCGTCATTAACTTTTATCATCACCGGATTTCGTCCAGGAGAGAAACCGCTTTTGGAGTGCGGTTCCCTTTAACCTTCATCCGAATGGTGATAAAAAATTAGAGTCACCACCAATCATTTTTAGGGTGCGATTGGTCACCTATACGAAAATTTATCTATGCCGCTAGGGATAGGCTCGGGAGTTTGTTACGTGTAGAAAGGGATTAACACCCTCACAACACCCTTTTGGTACTTATCTATTGATATGAAATGAATGGATTGAATAACATAAAACCAAGACAGATATAGAACGTTAAGTCTTATGTATTTATTCATAGTTTCTTGACAAGCAATTAACGCTATTGCTTGTTAATGTATTGTTGTATTGATTTGTTATTGCAGGTTGTTGGAAATATAGGATTTAATGAAGCTACCAAAATACGGTCTAAGTCCAGGAGACTCGAAGATCCGAAGGTCATAGGGTCGAAGAGTCGAAATTCGTAGATGTAGAATCGTCACAGGACATAATAGGTAGAGGCTCGTAGACTCGTATGGTCTAGAGACTCAAAGCAAAATTGTGACAGAACATATTATGACTCGTAGATCTAGGGTCGAAGGTCATAAAGTTGAAGTGCGAAAAAGAGAGAGTTACGCAAGCGTAAATAAACTCGGAGACTCGTAGAGTTAAAAAATTCTAAAGGACAATAACCAACTTTGAATGACTCGAAGACTTGAAGCCCGTAGAACCGTAGAGTCCCTAAGAGCGCCTAAGCCAATTAATAGAACATAAAGTAGACTCGTAGACTCCAGGGTCGTAGAGTCGAAGTCTTAAACACCGTTAAGAAAATAGGACTCGCAGACTTGTAGGCCGAAGGTCGAAAAGTCGATGCCATGAAGACCGGCAAACAAATGAAACCGTAACTCAAGGGATACGGTTATTCTAAATAAATTGCCCGGACTTACGGACTCGGAGATCTTGGAGGCCGAGGCTTATAGTTGAAGGGTTGTAGCCGTAGAGTCGAAAACTCGAAGAATACGGAGACTTAGTTCATGAGAAACTGCGAAAGACTAAGGAAGAAATGAGAAGTCTAAGACTCGTAGAGTCAAAGATTTTGATGGTCTCTCGTAGAGCCAAAGAACCTCTTAGTCAAGTAAAGTAAACCGAGAGACCCGAAGGTTGTAGACTCGCAGAGTTAGGGTCGTAGACTTGCAGCTATAACAACAGGTAGATTAGATGCACTACGAAGAAGTCACTCTAAGAGCCATTAGGAGAGTCGTAGACTCGTAGGGTCGTAAATTCGTAGAGTCATAGACCTAAAGTTAATAGAGTGACACAAAAGAACTAATCTAACCTGAACTCTAGCCTTGAAGACTCGAAGATATGTGAGTCGTAGACTCGCAGAAATTAACGTTGTAAAGCCTGAAGCCAACTTCCGCAACTTCTACAGACCGTACTCAAAATCTTCGAGTCACCAAACCTTCGAGGCATCCGCCTTCAAGGCAAATGTGCAACCCTAAGCATACCCTAAGTATACTAACTTAGCGATATCGTTAGCTTGGGTTTGTATAGTAAGTCTGCGCCATTCTCGAGCAATTGAGCGCATTTAATGTCGCATTAATTATTGCCAACCACCATCCACGGATAAATGGCCAAGATCGACCGCATACAAATACGCAGGATAAGCATCCGATCCGCAAATCGAGCAGATCAACCCATCCCCCGACATCTCGCATTTTCGGTGGCGGGAAGTCGGTTTGTCGTTATGGACAACGAGGCGCACAACACTTTAACCTTAAAATATATGTCTCACACACACTTAACAACAAAAACCCGAGTCTAATTTCTCTCTCAAAAGCGTGGAATACACGAACACAAGATATAGGATTCGAAAAATAACAAAAAGAAAAGCTTTTGTAGAATTGAATGCAAGTATTCCAACGCTAGAGAGGGAGTCTCTGAGAGAGAACTTCTAAGTGTTGTGCGCCGCTTTGACCTAGAACAAGATCACGCCTATTGATTAATCGCAAACTCGGTTCATCAAAGATCCAACATTATCATCGAGTCTAATCTCTGTGTTGTTTCCCACAATCCAAACTATCACAATTCATTCCTGTTACATCCGAGATCTGTTCAACAAAGAGCATTTACTCCCATCTCGATTTGTCCGATAGTTCATTACGACTCACATTATCACTCACATTACTATCGTCATCTTCTTCATTAATACTTCTATCATAGTTATCCATAGAAGAATCAAAAGTCGGCTAATAGTCTAGCTTCCGCGCACGAAGAACGAAGAAAGTCTATTCACCCCCCCCCCTCTAGACTCACTTTGGGACTTACACAAGTGAGAACACACTTTGCAAGGCCTAAATGGGACCTACATGAGTTATTGTTACAATTGAAAACCTCAAGACCATTAGTGTGCAACTGTTAGTGTTAACTTATGATTAAGGAGTTGTGTTTGGTTATTTTAAAGGCTTTCGATTAGTTAAGAATCAATAAGGAGACGTAAAAGGTTAGCTAGATCATCGACCTTGTTTTATCTTCCTTTTTTGTGGTAGTGTCGTTAGTTTTGGTACGACACACTTCAAGAATATCTGAAATAATAATATTAAGTAAACTGGTGTACTTTTGAGGTCATACCAAATAATAGAGGAGGAAATTTGAAAACCAACGCACTTGACTACACTCAAATCCAAGTAGTAATGAAGAAGTTATAGTTAAAATAGTTCTCATAGCAAAAGTCAAAGTTGGTCAAATACGGTTTTGACTATAACTTCTTGATTTGACCTTAGATTTGGGCATGATCAAAGGTGTTGATCCTCAAATTTAATTTTTTATCACTTGATATCGGCTATCAATTTTATCTGGTTAAGTTTCTTTATTGTTTTTCATCAATGTGAATTTTATATTTGGGAATTGGGGATGGGATTAATAATGACATGCCCGAAAGAGTAGTTAACCAGGGGCAGGCACACAACCCACAACAAGACTTTTTGCAAGTTCATGTGAATTTTCAAGCCTATGCGTAACCCAATATGATTCTCGGGCGTTCCACCCAAAGGTAAAGCAACCATCGTAAACCGACTAATTATTTCCTGATCTAACTCCAATTTAACTACCGTAGCATATGAAATAAAAAAATGCATAGCACCAAGTATCAATCAAAATAAAATAGATAGTGTGAGAAATGGTTAAGAGAGATTACTTAAAAATATGATGAAAGGGAAAAAAAATTAGGATAAAAAAACTCGAGAGATTTTGAAGATTTAAAAGAAAACATTTTATTTCATTATTCTTTGGAAAAACATCTTAAAAAATCCAAATATAATTGATGTAGGAAAATATGGAAGAAACAAGAAATGAAAAGTGAACATTAGGCCAATTGTTGGGAAAGGTTAGACTTCCAAAGATAGCTTCATCTTTGACGATCCTGAGATGATTAGACAATCATATCCTAATGATATTTTCTTCCATTTAGTATCCTTAACATCTCGAGGTATCATCATATGAATTATCAGCCTTTACTTTGCATTAAGATGCAAAGTGCTCCCGTTTTTCATATTTAAAACATCTAAGTAAAGGTTATCCTTTTTCTTTTCATGGGCTAGTAACTAGGCCAATAAATAATAATAATTTTTGTCACTCGATCTTATTCAAATCCTCAAAGCCTTCGAGCTTTTGGGCCTTGAAAACCTAAAGCATTCAATAATTTTTTTTTTATTTTAGAATATATTATTGTCTATTTTTAAGTGAGACAATTCTTTGGAAATAATTATTTTAAAATTTATTAGTATTATAATTGAGCTCTAAATGAGTTTTAAACGAGCCGGGCATATATAATAGTTTAATTCAGTTTGACGGGTTTCGTTTTAAAAATTGTAAAATATTGATTTTAACTCGTGCATGAGTCGAGCTAATTAAGAGCTTGTTCGATTTGACTCAAATAATCACCTAGTTCCAATTTAAACTTGGCTAAGTAGATAATGAGGCGATTTGAGTTTTGGGTTAGAAGGTATATTTTAAATTTCGTCATGATTTTTTATTTGTGATGTTAGCTTCTTTTTTTAAAGACTATTACATATTGGTTACTTACAAGTAATTTTCTCGATTACTTTCAAGTGCTTAATTTTCTTATGCCAACCGGCCAGTGCCATTACGATCCCAGCATGTGAAATTGATTCATTTCAAAAAAAAGAAAAAGAAAAAAAAAGAATATTTTAATTTCCTGTGGCTTGATAGACCGTATTTATTAAATACGATATAATGCTTTTAAAATTAATATTTACCCAATAACACCTGTTTTTTTAGGTCAGTTTTTAGCGCAGCTACAAATAACATATTTCAAAATTACAACATTATCAAAGTATACTATAATCAAAACAACAATAGATGGTCCAACAACAGTGGGGATACGCCAGCGCGCCGTATATGAATCTGAGCTATGGGTATTTACCTATAGCTATATAAGCACTCCCCACCCTCCTCCAGTTCTCCTCTGTAGATGATAGATGATGAAAAAAGAAGATGGTCTATCTCTTTTTTTCTTGTAGATGTGACTCCTTCCCATTGTACATAAAATAAAATTCATAATTTACAATGCAAGAGATAGATTATTTGACCACGCGAAGGAGTCACATCTTCAAGCCGTGTCGATGTTGTAGTCGACAACAAATTCATCGACTGAAATACCCAAAGGATGTGGAGATGAGGAAGAGCACTCTTTCTCTTGGAAACGAGGAAATGAGAAAGGCCGGGGTATTTGGGTCTTTCTCTTTTCTTCCAACCGGACTAACCGTACTCTTAAGATTTCGATGGCTTTCTCTTTTCGTCGACTGACTGAAATACCCAAAGGATGTGGAGATGAGGAAGAGTACTCTTTCTCTTGGTAACGAGGAAATGAGAAGGAGGGGGTATTTGGGTCTTTTCGCACCTCAATAATCTCCAACCCGCGCATCCACTCCCCACCCACCCACCTCCTCTATATAAGCAAACACTCTGCAGGGTGCGTCTAAGCTACCATAGATATATGAGTTCCTTTACTGTAGTGCCTGTAGTGCACAAACTCCGTGAGACGACTGATGGCCTCATTCCCTTCGTAGCCCTCCGTGGAGGTGGAGATCATCAAACATCCTCCTCCTCCTCCGATGTTCCTGCTGCTGGGGTGATGTGGGTGACGAAGGAGCTGACGGAGAGCGACGTGAGCAGTCATCAGTGCAGGCTGATGCTGAGGAAGGAAGTGGTGGAGTCACAGATTTTGTGTCACTGGAGCGAGGAGGAGAAGGCGGGGGTTGTGGACGGTGAGGGACAGCGAGTGCTGGTGTACGATCTGGATACGGAGTCGCTTCACCGCATGACCTTCAAGAGGTGGAGGAGCAGCAAGTGTTACGTCCTCAATAACAATTGGTCGGCGGAGTTCGTGAACAGGAGGGCGCTCAAAGCCGGCGAACAGATTGGGTTGCATTGGGACACTTCCAACCGCTGCTTCTTCTTCTCCGTCCCCCTCCGCAACTTCCTTTAAATAAATAATCGGCGTCGTGGTCGTCTTCCATTTCGCCCGCAAGTTCCTACTCGTCTAGTCGTCTGTGCAACAGCCTATTCTTGTTCTTTTAGTTACGTGTGGGATAATTAGCTTGTTTGTCATTTCTTTTCTTTTTTTTGTTTTTTTTTGTTTTTTTTCAGGGTTTGTAATGATTTAGGTCAGGTTTTACATCTGTCGATGTTTGTTTTGTGGAGGACGACTCGATCGGCGCACTCTCTCCTTAATTATATGTAGTGTCATATATGTTTTATTTATTTCATAGTCAAAGAGGGAGGGAGGGACGACTGGCCCTCCTGATTTAGGTTTTGTGGTTTTACATCTATCGATGTTTTATATATGTTTTATGTCATATATATGTTTTGTGGTTTTGTGCTGATCCGGTCCATCCTCTCCTTGTTTGTTCGTGAATGTTTTTGTGGTTTTTTTTTCGTTTATGTTTTTAAAATATTTATTTAAAAATGAAATAAAATAAAAAAAATTTATGTTTTTTTTTGATTTTATGTTTTTTGTGGTCCCTCCTCTTTATTTTATTTTTAAATAAATTTTTAAAACAATATCAGGGCTTAATCGTTTCATTTATTAGGTTGTAACAAATTGTGTCTCATCTGTCATTCTGTTATCCCCCAAAATTCCGCTAAACCATTTCAATTGGGAATCACCTAATTGCCGCCAAGCATTTTAGTTCTAACAATCCGACTTCACCGTTTCAGAGCATTCGAAGCTTCGAGGCAAGAAAACCCTACATTACCATTCGAAAGGCTCGCGAAAAAGCAAGCTTCGTGTTCTCGAATCTGTAGGTTCAACTCATTTCTGAAAACGTTGTCATCATCGATCGGTTATTGATACTTAATTAATCGAGAATGAGCTATGCAGCTCTGAATTCGTTGTCATCATCGATCGGTTATTGATACTTGATCGAGAATGAGCTATGCAGCTCTGAATTCATCGTTCGGTATAATCACCGAGGATGGTCGTTTAAGGTTGGTAATTGTAAACCTTAAATATGTTCTACACAAACAGATTTTTTGCCTTTCCCCCCAATATCAGGTTACTTTTTATAAAACGCAATAAGGTTTTGTTTCCAGTGCCAGCAGTGGAAGATTAGAAAACTTAACAATCTCGATGATTTTGGGAAAACGTGATAATCCCGATGATTTTTTTTGGTATTGTCAGTCATCCTTTAATAATTTTGGGTGCAGGTTTTCTAGATTGAATTAAAACCTACAAAACCAAAAAGTCAAAAAACCACAATCACGGCAGCTATAAGAAACAAAATGGGCCGGATAAGGCAAAAGGAATACATCACCATGACCAAAATCATGTGGAGGAGTACTCGGTTAAACTCAAAATTAATTAAACTACCTATCTGTATCGCTGTTTTGTGGAGGAGTACTCTCGCCCTCCCTCCTTAATGCTTTGGTTTCCTTGTGGTAAAGGTTTACGATTGATTATCTATTCTTTGACTATGGCTTTGATGCTGTAAATCTAAACTTAATTTTGATAGGAGACATAAATAATTATTTCATTTTATTTTTATTTTATCACTGAGTCTATTATTTTTTTAAAAAAAAATTATGTGATTTAATTTTTAAAAAATACAATTTCATGTATTGAGATCCCAGAAATCCAACAATAATGTCATATTTTATGCACTTCAGGATTTCAATAAATTTCACAACCATATGTTATGCAGGCAATGTCCTCACACATGTTGCGGATAAATATTAACATAATTACCTTTTCCTCATCATTATCAAGCTTGTCCTTAATAACGTCGTGCTGATTGAAGACCGCAATGCCGTTCGTGTCGGCTGTTTATTGGCGTATTCTATAAGCAGCCCACACGAGCACAGGCGAGTTACCGCGGTCTTCAATCGGTGACCGCAAAGAACTGTATGACAACATAAAGGAAAATACCCATAAAAACCCTATGCTTGTTGTGTATGAATAGTTATTACATTATCCGAAATCTGGAAAATCCCAGAGCTAACACCAACGACAAATTCTCATGCTTGTTGTGGTGAAAAATTGATATCAAGAGTGTCCATTTCCAATGGTATAGAAAAAGTTCCTATCATCTTATTTTATTATCAATACCATTGATCACTTTTAATAACATTAATAAATACCATTGATCACTCTTGATAATAAATACCATTGATCACTCAGGGAAGGGACACTCTTGATATCAATTTTAATACCATTAAAATACGAGCTTGATACCACTCTTGATAATAAAATAAGATAATAGGAAATGTTTGCGAAAAGACCCGAGCTTGATACCACTCTATATAATAAAATAAGATAATAGGAACTGTTATTACGTCCTCAATAACAATTGGTCGGCGGAGTTCGTGAAGAGGAGGGCGCTCATCGCCGGCGACGAGATTGGGTTGCATTGGGACACTTATAACCGCCGCTTCGTCTTCTCCGTCCTCCTCCGCAACTTCCTTTAAATAAATAATCGACGTCGTCGTCTGCCATTTCGCGCGCTTTTTAATCTGTTGCCTTGCCTTGATGATGTGTTGTCTCTTTTGTTCGTGAATGGTTTTTTTGTTTTGTTTTTTTTAAATGCATTTATAAAAAAAAAAAAGGAGGGCCGGATTATTGTTATTGGTATGGTGGTAGCAATTTGTTACTTTGTTTCGGTGTTAATTTCTTGGTATCTCATATAGTTTTTGTAGTGTAAATTTTGGTATTCCTGTTCTTTAATTTAGTGACGTGTCTTGTTTTTGTTTTTTAAATCTGGTTCCCATAATCGCATGTGCGCATGCACAAATGGGGTGGGTATGTACAGGGCGGCTTTAGAAAAAAAAAAAATGTACAGGGCGGCTTTAGAAAACATTTTTAGTGTTAAAATTTTTTTTGCAGCAACTCTACCGAGCAGTGACCAGTGAGCAGGGCGACTTTAGAAAATTTATTTACGGTGTTCAAACATATATCAGGTGTTATATATTATTACATCAAAAAGTCCCTAATAGCTATTTTAATAATATTAAAATAAGTAAATAATGACTACTTTAATTTTAATAATACTAAAATAAGTTAATAATTATTAATTTAATTTTTTATATTGTTATTATTATTATTATTATTAGGAGGGAAGAAAAAAGTAAATATTTGTGTGAATTTTTACGGAACAATCATAAAAATATGAGAAAAAAACAAAAAGAAAACCAACATTTTAAATAAAATACATTTGTGTATTATGGGTGTTTAGACTCCCCTCGAGTCTCATATTTTCCATCTTCAAAGAAAACCCCACACAAGCTCTGCAGCCAGGAACGGATCCAGACATTTTGGTTAGGGGGAGCCGAGTTAGTAGTTATACATGTTTGGTATTGCATTCAAAAACAATTTATGTTTTTGAGGACATAAAAAACATGTTTTTTCTTCTTTGACAAATGATTCTTATTTTAGTTTTTAGAAACAACTTGTTCTCAAATGCCAAAAAAAATGAAAATACATTTTTTGTGTTTTTGTTTTTTTCAAAACCGTTTTCAGTCATATTCCAACGCATGCTGCCTGCGATGCCACCCGCTACACTCTCTTATGACGTGACCCTCTCCTGCGACATGACCCCCGCCCGTGCCCCCATGGCTTCGACTCGAGCTCTCGTCCCTGCGGTGCGACCCTTCCCCTGGCGATCCCCCCTCCCCGCGACAGGACCCCCCTCCTGCGATGCCCCGCTGCTCACGTAACGCGACCTCCCACCCCTCGCAACGCACGCGACCCCCCTCCCGCAACGCCCCGCTGACGATGCGACGCCACACACACACACAAATGCAACCCCCTGCTGCCGCTGCCGATGCAACTCCTTCCTACCGCTTTCAATTCCAGAAAACATTTGACAAACAAAAATATTGTATTCGATTTACTAAAAAATAATTTACAAATACAGTTTCTAAAAATAATTTTTAAAAACAAAAAATCAAAACACCACCAAAAATAATACAGTTTACTTTCTTATTTTCTACATGTGCTGTCTTGCATCCCACGTCTCCGACTAATAGAAATAAAAGGCAATAAAAATAAAAATAAAAGTCAAAAAAACCAATCAAAACAAACTTTCCCGACTAATATCCATCAAAACATCATGGGTATACATGCTTAACTAATTTTTTCACAAAATTGGGGGGGGACCATGCCCCCCCCCCCCCCCCCCCCGCAGATCCGTCTCTGTCCGCAGCACACAGCTTTACACTCTCTCTCTCTCTTTCCTCATATCTCTTCTTAGATCCGTCTCTTCTTAATGCTTTGCTTTTAGAAGAGGATTTGAAATATGTTGGTGGCGTTGATGTGAGTTATCTATTTTTTTTGACTTTTGGCAATTGCATACTTTTGAGGTTGTCTATGAGGATTATGTTATTGCCAATCTCCCGGTCCCATGTGTACTTTTGGGAGCGAGTGGAGTGGTATACTTTTACCGTGTGCTTGGTTGCTGCGGAAAAGTCCTGGTGGAGGTATAGAAAAGTTACGTAGTGATACAACAGACTTAATCTACAGCACCTGATACAATAGAAACTTCAATATATATCGGATTAAAAAAATAGGTTTCGAAACTTTTTATTGTTTGTTTATTCGACCAATAAACCACACCTAGGCTGCGACGAGAGCGGCTTGACGAGAGGTATTGTATCATCTTTGACTTTGACAATTAAAATATTGTTTGTCTTTACTTTTGTTGTGTATTGTATCTACTTTATTGCTGTTGAATATAAAGTAGGATTTGAAGGTAGCATTAGCGTACTCTATGAAACTAATAAGATTAAACAATAAAACAGATAGGCTGAGGTTTAATCTATTTTTTTTGTTGTTTATCTTATTTTTTGTGTGTGAGATCCAAGTGTTCCTCATCAATTCCAGATCTCCGTAAAAGTAGTAGGATTAGGATTGGGATATCAATAGGTTCAGGGGCGCCCAACATTCAGGGGCATTGCTATGATTACTACATGGAATTTTGCGTACCGCCCGCCCTAAATCGGATTCCTTTCGTGCATAGTTTCTTACGGGTCTGGGAAAACTATTTTTCACATTAGGGTTTAAAAATAAAACTATCGTTGTGAGACCCACCTGAGACCCATAATTTCAGGGCCAAAAGTAATCTAAATTTAGCGACACGGAGGCAGAGACGGATTTAGACCCCTCCTCCCCCTAATTTTTTAAAAACATAATATATATATATATATATTAAAATTATATATTTTAATTTTAATTTTAATTATATATATTATATATTTATAATTAGAATTATTTAGTAATATAATATACTGTTTTATAATATTTATAGTGAACGCTAATTACAATAGTAGTAAATAAATTATACGATTTGAAAAAATATTTGACTTGATTATAGAATGATTTGGTGAGCTTTTTATGTTTTATGTCTTTACTTCTGACTTAAATAGTGTTAATTATAGTTTATAAACATGAGTTACACAGTTTGTATCTTGATTTTCTCCTAATCGAATTTTCTAATTTTGTCCCTGGTCACATGCTTTTTAATGTAATAAAATATTATAAAGTTCAATATAATCGAATAATCGACAATTATTGATGATTGTCAATAACTCATAACAAGCGTAATCCCATTCATCTTTCTGCATGGACTTTTAGCATAATGACCTTTACCACTTAGAGCACTGGTATTAGACTTACTAAATATTTTTCTGAATTATATATACGTAGTTAAATATTAGTCACATATGACTATAAGGTAATTTTAAAGTATACATTTTAACTAAAAACTTTAGTAAATTGTGAATTTTACTTCATTGGTTTCTCAAAGGAAAACCAATAGACAGGGGTGAATTTAGGATTTTTTTTGTTAGGATGCCCAATATTTATTACGAAGATTGAATATAACATTGTATTATGTTACGAGTAGCAAACCGATAATAGGTATAAATATAATAGTAGGTAGTTAGACAAATAGATTAGATATCATGAACATCAAACACTAGATATTCATGTATTATTTTAAAACTCTCTAAATTAAAATCCTAATAATTAAAATTCCAATTAAATTTATTGATAGCATAATATTAAATAACTAATAATAAAAAAACAATGAAAAAGCTACAATTAGAATTGAAAAAAAAAAGACTAAGTAAGTAAGCCGAACAAACCGTCTCCTAAGTCTAATACAAATTGTTTGAACAGAGGGATAATTATCGGCCAGGGTGAGATTATCCAACGCTAATCGAAAATTTAGAACAGATTATTCAGCGTTCACCAACCAATGCAAAAACCATCCAAATCTAAACACCCTCATAATATTTAACTAACCAAACAATCAATAATCTTAATTTTTTTAATATTTAATTATTATTATTATTTATTATTACTTAAAGAGACAAGCCGGTGTGTAAAGTTGCACACCCTTATTTACCTGTAGCGCTGCCCCTCGCTAATAGAGTAAAATTACTAAATTTCTTAATTAAAATGCATATTTGAAAAATATTTTATAGTCATATATATATATATATAGTTAATATTCACTTAGAAAAATATTTATTAAGTAATTCCTGTTTGTTTTAACTTTCAATAAGTAGCTTTAAAGAAATGAGCCAATTGCACACCCTCACTTACCTGCAGTCTCCCCTTCGCCCGACAAGATAAACTTACTAAATTTTTTAACTAAAATGCATATTTCAAAAATATTTTATATTTTTATATATATATATATATGTAATTAATATTTAACCATATATATAATTTTAAAAATATTTAATAAGTAATTCTTATTTGTTTGAACTTTCAGTAAGTAGCTTTAGCAATATAGCATAATGCTAAAGGTTACGTCGTGAAGTAAAGTGAAGAAGAAGTCCGGTCAAACGATCAACAAGTCGGACTTCCTCTAGTTGACTTAGTTGTTATCTTTCTGTTTGTAAGTTGTAGTATCGTTTGATTTGTTAGCTTTAATAACCGCCTGAGCCATTCATATGTAAACCATATAAATAGTTCCGGATCTAACGAACAGATCGTACCTTTACTGTTCACCATCCTCAAGCTCAGTATCTTTCATATTGGTATCGAGCTACTTCATTGAGTTTATACAAATTGATCAACATGGACGATAAAAATCTTACTAAAATTCCCTACTTTGATGGCCATTATGATCATTGGAGCGAGTTGATGGAAAATCTCTTACGAGCAAAAGGTCCGTGGCATCCGATTGATCGAGGTTTTGATGAATCACCGAGGGATGTGTTTTCATCGAGAGGAAGAACAAAGGAATTTGGACGCCTTTAATTCAGGATTATCAGGTGAAACATTACCTCTTTCAAGCCCTAGATCATACGGTGTTTGAGCAAACATTGGATCGAAGAACGTCCAAAATCGTGTGGGACTCCATGAAGCGGAAGTTTGGCGGCAACGAAAGAGTCAAGAAATCTCTTCGGAACACACTCGCGAAGAGAATTTGAAGTTCTTGAGATGAAGAAGAGTGAATCGATCTTGGAGTATTTCGCAAGAGTCATGGTGGTGGCCAATAAACTTCGTAGTAATGGTGAAGACATGCCAGATGCAAAGATTGTAGAAAAGATACTGCGAACATTAACAGACAGATTCACGTATGTAGTTGTATCGATTGAGGAGTCTCGAGATACAAATACGATGACGATAGATGAGTTGCAAAGTTCACTAATGATGCATGAGCAGAAGTTCATGCGTGAGCACAAAGACGATGATGTTCAAGTGCTAAAGGTTGAAGAACGGTCTGGTACAAGACGGGGACGTGGTAGAAGTTTTGGACGTGGTCGTGGACGAGGCAGAGGATGAGGTATATACAATAAAGCTACGGTTGAGTGTTACGAGATGTCATAACCTAGGACATTTTCAATATGAATGTCCTAGAGGAGTAAGAGGCCAACTATGCTCGAGGATGATCGTGAACCTGACAGTATTGTTCTTGGCGAAGACGAATCGCTTTTGATGGCCCATTTTACACAGTAGGAGAAAGGAAGTTGTGTGGAAGGTGTTTGGTTTGTAGATTCCTGGATGTTCAAACCACATGTGCAAAGATAAAGGCTTGTTTGCTAATTTGGATGAGTCTTTTTCACATTCCGTTAAACTTGGAAATAACAATAGACTTCAAGTTGCAGGAAAAGGTTCTGTGAAACTTATTCTTGAAGGTGACAGATATATCATAGGAGACGTTTATTTTGTACCTGATTTGCAAAATAATCGTTGAGTGTTGGACAATTGCAAGAAAAGGGAGTAGACATACTTTTTAAAGGAGGAGTATGTCATCTTTATCATCCGAGGAAAGGCTTGATGTTGCAGTCTGCTATGAGTTCCAATCGATTATATATTATTCACTCGAACATGGAGATAACACGACAACAGAAAATGAGACTGTACAACTTAAACGATGTTTGACTATCGTTACTACCGATGTAACTACACTATGGCATCACAGGTATGGCCATCTTAGTTATAACAGATTGATTGCATTACAAACTCATGAAATGGTACATGGACTATCGAAACTGTCAGCCTCTTCTACGGTGTGCGCCGATCGTTTGAATGGCAAGCAAACTCGTTTGTCGTTTCCTACACATGCAATCTGGCGAGCAAGTAAGCGTCTTGAACCGATACATTCTGATATATGTGGACCCATTACACCAATGTCTATTGGTGGAAAACGTTATTTTTTGAGTTTCATTGATGATTACAGTAGAAAAGCATGGGTTTATCTCTAGCACATAAATCGAAGCATTTACTTGTTTTAAGACTTTTAAACATGCTGTGGAAAACGAGACAGACATGAAAATAAAATGTGTCCTGGACGAGATAGGGGGAGAATATCTTTCTACTAAATTTATGCATTCCGTACTACCAAATGGAATTAAGAGACAATTGACGAATGCTTATACACCGCAACAAAATGGTGATGCCGAGAGGAAAAACCGAACAGTGATGAATATGGTTTGTTCCATGTTGTCGCCAAGCAAATTCCAAAACACTTTTGGGCGAGCTCGTGAATTGGGTTTTCTATGTCTTGAATCGATCTCCTACAGAGATGGCGAATATGACTCCTCAAGAAGTTTGGAGTGGATTTAAACCATCTCGTACATCACTTCGAATTTGGGGCTGCCTTGCACATGTACATGTTCCCAATGAAACACGGCGTAAATTGGATAACAAAAGTACACCCTTTGTAGTGACAATACAAAGGGTTATAGACTTTTTAATGTTAACACTCACAAATTTTAGCTTAGTCGTGATGTGATTTTTGATGAGGATGCTCAATGGAATTGGGGACAGGACTATAATGGATTACAACATGCAGAGTTGGAGTGGGAAGGTACAGAAACAGCTCGTGTTCCACTTGTTAACCAGGAGAGTGAAGGGCCTGCAGATGTAGTCCCCCAAGCATCACAAGGTGCGATCGCAACAATGGTCGATCGCTGGAGTTAATATAGACGAACAACATAGTACGGTTCTGCATCAAGGCGGAACAACATAGTTCCGTTCTCGCATCAGGGCCTTCGAGTCTGTTATTGCACCAACATCTCGCTCATGGACAACATAGTAGACTTCATAGAGCACCAACATGGGCTGAATGAATATGTTAGTGGAGATTTTTTGTCCGATGATAAGCTTAATATGGTGACTGAAATTGAAGCTCTTATGACAGATGATCCAACCTGTTTCACGAGAGGCGGTTAAAGAGGAGAAATGGAGGAAAGCTATGGATAAGCGAAATTCAATCTATTGAGAAAAATGCTACCTGGAGTTTGATAGAATTACCAAAAGGGGCAAAGAAGGTTGGCGTTAAATGGGTCTATAAAACCAAGAGAGATGAACATGGAAATATTACAAAACATAAAGCACGGTTAGTGGCTAAAGGATATGTTCAAAGGGAAGGAATTGATTTCAATGAGGTTTTTGCCCCGGTAGCGCGTCTTGACATCGTCCTGGATGATTATTTCATTGGCAGACCCAAAGAGGATGGAGAATTTTTCAACTTGATGTCAAATCGGCATTCTTACATGGTCAATTGCAGGAACAGGTTTTTGTTGAACAACCCAAGGGCTATGAGAAGCAAGGCCAAGAATACATGGTATATCAGTTGCATAAAGCACTTTATGGTTTAAGGCAGGCACCACGGGCCTGGTATGGCCGTATCGAGGTTACTTCATCAAATCTGGTTTTCACATTTGTGAAAGTGATCACACTCTGTTTATTAGACAACACAGAGAACATAAGATTCCGATTGTGAGTATATACGTTGATGATTTACTCTACACTGGCAATGATGAAGACTTAATTGCTGATTTTAAGACTTCTATGATGTGTGAATTTGATATGTCGGGATCTTGGAACCATGAATTATTTTTTGGGTATTGAAATTATACAGAGGCCACAAGGAATTTTCATCGCGAAACGTTATGCAGAGGGGATATTAGACAGATTTGGGATGACCAACAGCAATGCTATAGGAACTCTTATCGCACTTGGGCCGAAAGTTCACATTGATGTAGAAGGATCTTTGGTAGATGATAGTTACTACAAGCAGATTGTAGGGAGCCTGATGTACTTAACTGCCACAAGACCAGATCTTATGTTTGCTATGAGTATGATCAGCAGATTTATGGCACGTCCAACAGAATTTCACTTACAAGTTGCAAAACGAATCTTACGATATTTGAGAGGGATTGTGGATTTTGGAATCTTCTATAAAAGATCGCATCATGCAACGAGTTGACTGCTTACACCGATAGTGATTATCTGGAGATTTAGAGGATCGGAAAAGCACGAGTGGTTATGTCTTTCTCCTGGGTTCTGGTGCAGTAGCTTGGAGTTCAAAGAAACAGCCTATAGTGACGTTATCCACTACTGAAGCCGAGTTTGTTGCTGCCACTGTATGTGCTTGCCAAGCCATTTGGATGAAATGGATTTTAGAGACACTTAGTTATGATGGAGCTATGAAGACTGATATACACTGTGATAATAGTTCAACGATAAAGCTCTCAAAGAATCTAGTTTTACGTGGTCGCAATAAACACATCGATGTACGTTTTCATTTCCTACGAAATCTATCGGATGAAGGGGTTATTTCTTTGATATACTACGGAAGCAAAGATCAGCTTACAGACATTATGACAAAATCATTGAAGTTTGATACTTTCAAGGCACTTCGCACCGCCTGGGAATATGTAGTCTCGAAGAGGTAAGCTAATTCTCGTATCACGATCACAGATCTGTCAAGTGCTGATGACGAGTTTCGTGGCCTCAAGCACGAATTCGCTTACGGGAGGGTTTGAAGAAGAAGTCCGGTCAAACAATCAACAAGTCAGACTTCCTCTTAGTTGACTTAGTTGTTATCGTTCTGTTTGTAAGCTGTAGTATCGTTTGATTTGTTAGCTTTAATAACCAGTGAGCCGTTCATATGTAAACCATATAAATAGTTCGCATCTAATGAACAGATCGTACCTTTACCTTGTTCACCATCATCAAGCTCAGTATCTTTCAAAAGCGACGCCATATCGCGATCAAGAACCAAAATATAAATATTTTAGAGACCAAAATTAAAAAACGATTAAAATAAAATCGATTAAATCGATTAAAATTGTATTATTATAGGGACCAAAATTAATAACATCTTAAATATATACGCACACATACTTTGCGAACTTGATGTGATGATTCTCTCTTCAATGCGCATTCCCTTTGCGGTTTCAATTAGTGAGGGAAAAGCCATTCGAAGCCTATGGCATGTGCTCTGCCGTCTCCAAAGTCCAAGCTTTCCAATGTCGGCTTCCACAAACAACGCCCGGCCTCCTACGGCTACATGCACGGGATAATTTGGAAAAAAACGCTCGCGCGCACATAGCATTCCTCGTATATATGTATACAGATTAACGTGGATATATATATATATATATATATATATATATGATAGAGTCTCACGTTTGAAAAGTAACCAATCATAATATGCTTGATATAGATCTAACGGTAGCCTCTCTTACAACCAATTGGTTTTAGTATGTAGGTCCTTGGATTCTAATATGGTATCGGAGCGGTTGCGGCCCGTATCCACATGCTCGCCAAAGTACTCTCGCGAGAGATATGCGTGGTCCATGATCCCAAGTTGGGAGGGAGCCCCTAACAGATAGGGGTTGACCAAGAGGACGTCTTGCACGCATCGCGTCCACCAACGTCGGACGCCGAGCCATGGTGGAGTTCCTGAGGATGGGATGGAGTAGCGCTGCGGTCGAGAGGAGCGCGTCGCCAAACGATCTTGGTTCCTCCGAACTCATTGGACACAACGAGAACGTTGCGAAATCAAGTGGGGGAGGGTGTCATGCCCTGAACAGCGAAGTCTGGCGGGTGTCTCCCAAGTGGCGTAGGTGCGCGCTACTTGCGAAGGGACAGAGCGAAAGCGTAGCTAGTGCGGACGGGATAGGCTCCACGACGCTGTTGCTTTAACTAATATCATTCCAATGGTGAATAATGTATTTTTTTTGTTTAACAATTAATTTTTCCAATCTACCCTTGCATCACCTTTATCAAATCACAAATCTTTAATTGGAAATTGGGCACGCGAGGTGGGGGGGCGCGCGATGGGGAAACGGGGGACGGGGGGTGCGAGAGGAGAGGGGGGGGGGGGGGGGGGGGGGGGGGGGGGGGAGAACGGGGGACGGGGGCAGAGGGGCTCGCGACAGGAGATGGGGGCGAAGGGGGAAGGAGGGCGCGCGAGGGGGGACGATGGGACGGGGGGCAAGGCGCACGCGGGGGACGGGGGCGGGGCGGGCGCGCGAGGGGGGACGGGGGATGGGGGATGGGGGACAACAGGACAAGGGCAGGGCGCATGCAAGGGGGGACGGGGGACGACGGGATGGGGGCGGGAGGCGTGCGACGGGGGGACGACGAGATGGGGACTGGGAGGAGGAATGCAGGAACGCATGGAAGGAAGAGTGATGGAGGAGTGAGGGTAAAGAGGAGAACTACAATTGTTTGGTGACATGACATGTTCAGCTAATGCAAAAGCAAAAGTCAAATTTTGTTTTTTTGGTTTTTTTCCTTTAACTATGCATTTAACTAATGCATTGAAGAAGGTTTTTAGCTAAATATAGCTTTAGCTATACCTTTACCTAATGCATTAATGCTCTAATAGATTAAAAACAACACCACAATAGCAAAATAACATGATTCTACTTTGCAATCTATTTATTAGAATTTAAGAGCCAACATCCTAAAACTAGTTGACCGTAGGAGAGACTACCCTTGGATCTATATCAAACATACTTAGTTGATCACTTTCTCTAATATGGGACTCCAACACTATTATAAAATCATGTTTATCCTAATCATCCCTGTTATCACTCCCAATGATTTTTTATGGTTAATTTGGTCAATCATCTGTTTACTACTTTTATATATTATAAAAAAAAGTTGAGGTTTCCATAAAAATCAATCTTATGTTCTGTTTTTCATCATTATACTTCATTTGAAATTTTACAATAGATAGATTTTGTTTTTTAAAAGTTTTTTTTTTGCTTTTGCTTTTAAATGAAGAGGAGGGACCAGATTAGTGTCATTGATACTATGGTGGTAGCACTAGCAAGAATTTGTTACTTTATTTCGGTGTTAATTCATTAGAATCTCACATAGTTTTTTTTCTTTAAAATCAGATTTTTCAATCTACAATACAATAGCTTTTTGCTGATTCTACTTGTTGATGCTGTTAGGTACAATTTAAAACCTACTTTTTAATCAAGAAGACTTTTTAAGAAATATTCCAAGGTGCCGGTTTGTTACCACTCCCAATGAAACTTTTTAATTTGTTGCCTTGCCAGCCTTGATGATGTATGTTGCCTTGTTTTAGTCAATGTTCTTAATGTAGAGAAGGGGGATTAGTGTTGTCTTGCATTTCACGCGCTTTTTTGTTTTTATTTTTTGAAGATTTATTTAAAAATAAAATAAAGAGAGACCGGATTAGTGTTATTGATACTATGGTGATAGCACCGGCAAGAATTCGTTTGTTTCGGTGTTAACGCATTAATTGTATGTAGTTTTGGATTTTATCGTTGTGGTAAAGGTTTACGATTGATTATCATTGCTTTGACTATGGCTTTTGATACTGTAAAAGTCAGGCCCAGTTTGCCATTATTACGGTTTTCGAATTCTAAACGTTCGGATCGCACAGTAATTTGATAGGAAAAAAAAAATTAATGGGATGAATCGCACCTGACCGTCTGACGGGTGGCGCAATATGTGTAATATATTTTTAAAAAAAACACATAAAAACACAATAGTAATATTATAATGGTCATCAGTTTTTTTAAATCCGGCTAAATATCAATATTGAATTTAATATAATTAAATTTTAAATTTTATTTTTAATTACATAGATTATATTTCTATTTTTTTCTGTTTTAAAATTTAAACTTAATTTTGACAAGAAATAAAAAAAAATTACTTTTCTTATACTTTATTACCTCTGCTTTTCTTACCTTTCTTTACAAAAGAAAACTCATACCCTATTATTTAAAAAGTCAGAATTTATTATTAATAAAAGAATTTTATTTCTCCAAATCTCTAATTAAGTCATATACTTTTAATAAAAAATGAATTTAATAAAATCAATATAAATATGTTTGGAAAAATTGAAAAAAATATTTTTAAATTAAAAAATTTAAATATCCTAACGAAGTAATAAAAATAAAAAATTATAAAGAGTAACTTTTGGTGTCCTAAGAATACCTTAAATAAACATAATTAATTTAATAAAAAAACAAAGAATTTCACTAATTTAAAACAAAAAAAACATATAATATAATTTAAAAACTCCAAGACAAGTTAGACAAATAGAGAACGTTAAGTCTTATGTATTTACTCTTGGTTTCTGGCAGTAATTAACGTTATTGTTTGTTAATGTATTGTTGTATTGATTTTGTAAGGTGTCGTAAAGTAAAAAGAAAGTAGAGACCGAATTTGGAGAGTGAAAAAAAAGGAAAGTGGGTTAATTGGAAAAAACAAAATCAATACAACAATACCGCTTATATAAGTAGCAACTACTTATATACCAGGAAACAATGCTCGCCGTTGTATTGATTGACGCTGAATGTTTTGTTTTTGGTATATAAGTAGTGTTGAACCCTACCCTCTTTCTCTCTCTTTTCGGTGAGCATAGCAGTAGCAGACAGGTTTCTCCCCCTTCTGGTATGATTGCCATCTCGAAATCGTCTTCTTCCTCTGGCAGGTGTTCGATGCTTGTGTACCATCTATGTGGGGATTTGTGTACCATCGTCCGCTTTGGCATTCTGCAACAATCGTGTTTCAAGGTACATTGCTTGCTTCGTTCTTTAATCTATTAGTCGTTGTACGATCAGTAGGTGAAACCTGTCTCTCTCCACCATCTGTTCGGTTTTTCGTAATGCCATCGTGCCATCCGAATATTTGACAATCTGAATATTTGTAATCTGCACTCCTCTTTGATATAGTGAATTATTCTGGCGCTACTCGTGGACGTAACTCTATTCTGGGGTGAACCATGTAAATCGGTGTTCCTGTTTGTGGTGTGATTTTTTATTTTTTGTTTTCTTTGCTTAATTATTCCTAACAAATTGGTATCAAAGTTGTTGGTTCTGTCTGTGGGAATCTGTCCTAGAGCAAGGATGATATCACACACTATAAAGATCTAAAATTTACTAGCAAAAATAATTTTAGTGTGTGGCGCATTAAAATGCGTGTGGTTGAAACAAACAAAGGATTTGGGCTCCGCCTGTGAGAAATAATTTGTGACCGTAGAAGATTTTGAGTTGGCTATCATGGAAGAGAAAGCTTATTCGACAATTCCTGGTCTGTTTGTCGGATGAAATTATTTGTGAAATTGCGGATGAAAAAATGCAGCAGTCCAGGTTGAAGTTAAAGAGTCTCTACATGACAAAATCTTCGACAAATAAGTTGCTCTTAAAGCAACGTCTGTTTTCTCTCTGAATGGATGAAGGTAAATTCTTAAAAGACCATCTTGATGATTTGAATTCAATTTTGATGGATTTCGGAATGTAGATATCAAAATTGATGATGAGGATGCAACCCTTATATTATTTGTTTCTTTACCTCCTTCGTATGAGAATTTTGCGAATTCATTTGTTGTTAGAAAAGAAACAATCAGTCTGGAAGAAGTCGGGTCAACACTCCATACACGTGAGCTTCGTCACAAGGCATCAGGAACTAGTTCGATAATTCTAGTGGCCTAGTTGTGATGAATTTTGAGAAATTTAGGGGTCGTCAATTGCATAAGAATAGCAACGAAACAAAGACAGAGGAAGATCCAAATCGAGGGACCATTATATCAATCCCATAGATATTTGCAACTACCGTAAGGAACGTGGACATTGGAAAAATCGGTGTCCGAAGAAGCGGACAAGAGAGAAAAATGCAAAAGAAAAGGTTATATCTCGTAGTAGAAACGGATACCTCATCGAACCTTGATTTGGTTTTGACTGCTACGGATCGGTCTCACCCGATAGATACATGGGTGATGGACTCAGGTTGTTCTTATCATATGATTCCGAACAGGGAGTGGTTCTCAACATATGAGAAAATCGATGGTGGAAACGTCATTATGGGTAATGATGCCGTGTGCAGAGCAATAAGTATCGGTTCAGTGCGATTCGATGCATGACAGGTATTGTCGAATACTCACCAATGTTTGACATGTTCCACGACTGAAGAAAAATCTCATATCCTTGGGTACCTGGATTAGTTGGGTTGCAAAGGTTCACTTGAAGGTGGAGTCTTGAAGGTAATTAAAGGTTCATTGGTAATAATATCACGATGTGTCTCTTAGGTGGATCTCACAACGATTCCAATATCACCCCCATCTCATGTAGTGAACGAAGGATATGCTTTCAGTGTGCTTTCTGGAAGACTCGACTCGGACTCGGATGTCATTGGAATGCCAAAAGAAAATGGAACGGAAAGCTCTCTTCTTCCATCCAAGTCTGGTTCAGGTTGCTACTCTTATTTCATAATCTCTTTGTCTTCGCCGCCCCCAAGCGTTTTCCGATAAACCCTTCTTTAGGTAATAGTATCGAAATCCCTCTCTTTTTACGTCTCTATTGGATGTATAGTTCTACCTTACGACTCTTTTCTCGGAGTCACGACTCTTTTTTATATTGGATTGGTGGCGTTGCCTAAAACGATTGACTCTGAGAAATTTACCCTCAACCTCTGACAAGAACATGCTGTAGGCAAGAGGAGAACAAACAGGTAGATTGCAATAAAAAAAGAAAGAAAGATAAAATGAATTAAAAAAATTTAAATGATGTGTTTTAAAGCATGCGAGCCAACAATATTATAACATGTTATTGAGCCTTTTTTAAGAAACGATTCTAATAAATTGATATTAGAATTTGATTGTTATGTGATTAAATAGTATCCTGTTGGTGCAGTAGCATATGGATTATGATAATTGTCTTGTATTATTTTTTCGAGGAGCGGAGACCGACATCCTCTTATTTTGATTCATATAGTCCTATAGAGTATTTGTTCTCGCTGTGCATAATCAACTGCAGCACAATTATAACTGCATATATTATTTAGGTGGTAGCAGCTGCTGCAAACCCTGTTTTAATCACTCGAGGCATTGAGAAAATTACAAAATTTAAAGCTATTGTATCGGAGCTTAAATTGGTTTGACCGAGAGTTTATGCCTTTTAATATTGTGGAATCTATTTTTGTGTAAAATATAATAAAGTTTATGCCTTTTAAGGTGGTTCGAACCAAATCTCATGTCTTGATTTATATCATAAAGTATTGAAAAGTTTCTCATGTCATCCTAATTCTTCATAGATGACAGATGTTGCTGCTGTCAGTGCAGGGAACAATTATGAGATTGGAAATATGATTGCTGAAGCAATGAACAAAGTGGGCTTAAAAGGTGTGGTTACTCTTGAAGAGGGTAAAAGTGCCGAGAACAACCTCTATGTGGTCGAAGGAATGCAGTTTGATCGTGGTTATATATCACCATATTTTGTAACTGATAGTGAGAAGATGACAGTTGAATACGAAAACTGCAAGATTGGCATTGCATCTGACCATAAATAACACCGACGAGTAGAGGCAAACTGACTTACAAATTCTTGCCAGTGCTACATACCACCTTATTATATCTTACAATATATGAAATAACAATAGAGGCAAACTGACTTACAACTGCTAAATAAGCTGACCCATAGGCGCGCTGTTGCAAAGACGAGTAGGATACATATAGCACACACGAAATATATAAAACACACACAAAAATTACATATTGATATAGATTTGCAGTTGTAAAGGCATGCATCAAAAAGCGCGCGAAATGGCAGACGACGACGTCGATTATTTATTTAAATATGGAAGTTGCGGAAGAGGACGGATAAGACGAAGCGGCGGTTGAAAGTGTCCCAATGCAACCCAATCTGGTCGCCAGCTTTGAGCTCCCTCCTCTGCACGAACTCCACCGACCAATTGTTACTGGGGACGTAACTCTCGTTCCCCTGCCACCTCTTGAAGGTCGTGCAGTGAAGCGTCGCCGTATCGCGATCGTACACCAGCACTCGATTTCCCTCACCGTCCAGAACCCGGGCCTTGTCCTCCTCGCTCCATTGGCACAGAATCTGGGACTCCACCTCTTCCTTCTTCAGCATCAGCCTGCACAGACCGTTTACGTCGGTCTCCGTCAGCTCCTTCGTGACCGACATCATCCTGAGTCAGGCGCGGCCTGCAGGGTTAATTGCCCAGCTTTGGGAGCGAGTAATTGGGCTGTGCTAGCTTTATAGCAATCTGTTTGTGTTTGGTCAATCATCCGTTCACAAACAAACAGGTTTTCAGTATTTTGATAGCAACCTTTTTTTTATATAAAAAAAACTATTTTAAGAAAGGTAAATATAAATACTGTAACCCCAAAAAAAGATAAATATAAATACTGTAGTCGTAGCGATGCTGCGATTAGAATATTTATTTGCTAAGTCATGCCGGTCATTGTCATATAAAATATAAATTTCATGTGCGTTTACAACTCGGTAATTGTATTGTACAATACATTAAAATTATATTATTTCGATAATTTTTTAAAAAACTGCATACCAAAATAACGTAATTTAAAGAATATCAAAAGTTTTAGTTTTAATGGACTCTACAACAAGCACAGGATCCCCATTCAAATTTCATTTTAAGTTTTGTATTTATATTTAATATTTTTAAATATTAAAAGAAAATAAAACCTTTTAAAAGGCCTAAAAAGGGTTTTTTTTGACAATAAAATCCAGGCCATTTTAGGGGTTTTATTGTCTTTTAATATTGTGGACTAATCCCCACCGGCCTCCTATTATATAAAGCACACCACTCCACCTGCTCCCAAAAGGTAGCCGCCAAGATAGGAAACGGATCCCTCAGAGCCGACTACCGAGAGTACACTGGAAAAGGGATTTGCTTTTTTTAATATCTATTGCACAGTATAGGGAATGACTCGGACACGTGGCAATCACTGATTGCAGTGACGGAACGAGAATTAAGGGGGTTGGCCCCCCCTCACTTTTTTTAAAATTTTCTTTATTATATATATATATATAATAATAATAGTCATACGTCTGGCTCCCTCCCTCATATTCATATACTTTTAAAGCAAATAAGCAAAGCAGCGCCGCCGCCAGAGAGAGAGAGCGTAAGGTATCTCTTCGGGTTAAGAGATCAGATGAAACAAGAGAAAACACTGGAACAAGGAAAGGACAAAACACTGGAACAAGGAAAACACTGAGGGTGATCAAAAGTCGAACCGAACTAAACCGTTAGATCGAGAAAAACTGATTTTAAAATTTATATTAATTTATTTGATTTTTATTTTAAGAGAACCGATGTTATTTGTTCGATTCACGATTTGAGGTTTGATTAATCGAACCGACCGAATAAATGTTACCACTTTGATACATCGATACTTTTCGCTTTCAATTTCATGCATCCTTTAGTTTGTGCTTTCTCAAGTAGAAAAGCCAAAGGTTTAACATTCTCACTTCTCAATTCTACATATCTCTATCGAATCTACTCGTAAAGTCGTAAACTTAGCCAATTGGTGATGATGTTTAAGAATTAAAATGAATGTATTTTTTTATTTATGTTAAAATTCATAAATTGATTCAAACCGATGAACCGAACCAATTTTTATGCACCGAAACCGAACCAAGATTGATGGTTTTTAACATTTATTGGTAGGTTTTGGTTTGAATTTTTTCCAAACCGAATGTTATTGGTTTGGTTTAAAAATTATATATAAATCGACCGAACCGACCGATGCAAACACTGCACTAATAATATAATTTTAATTGATTTAAAAATAAAATTTATGGCATTTATGCTTACTTTTCAATTCAATTATTTTATTAATTGTGCTGCTATTATGCACTGCGAGAACAAATACTCTATAGGACTATCAATCAAAATACCTTCAACCTTCTGCAATAAGACCCTGTGCAAGAACGACTGATGTTGTTGAACCATCCCCAGCCAAGTCATTCGTCTTTGCAGCAGCCTGTCTGACCAGCTTAGCACCAATGTCCTCAACTGGGTCTGCCAACTCAACCTATAAGGCCAAAGTATTCCTTCTGATCAGCAATATGGTTACATTAAAACTAGTCAATTATCACCATGAATATAAGCATGATTCGTGTCTGACATGAAGAACATAGTATAATGAAGAAGAAGAAGAAGAAAAAAACATAACCAAAATAAACACCTATGTATCATAATTCATAGGGTTGTTCGCATTAGAATTAGATTGTAACAGATGTATACTGTTGAACTTTCAATTGGCTTGTAACTTTTTCAAGAACGACAAATATTGCAAACCTACATAAACCACGGGCCCAATCTCATATAAATTCTTGAATCTAGGGCCCGTTTTATATGCGATTCATAAAGCGTGTATTGCAATCCATATTTTTGATAACATCAGCGTGCTGTGCCGTGTACCTCTTTGGCAACAGTCACACCATCATTGACAATTCTTGGAGATCCATACTTGCTCTCCAGAACAACGTTCCTGCCTTTTGGGCCAAGAGTGAATCCCACTAAATCTGCGAGCTTGTTCACGCCAATCTAAGAGCACAGAAACAAAAGTAATAAGAAAAGCGAAAAAAAAGGAAAATGGCAGCATGGGCCCACAATCACATGAAAACTCACCTGAAGCTTCTTAACAGCTGATCCGTCCTTGTTAAAGTGCAGATCCTTGGCCGTGGCACAAATTTTGGAAGAACGGTACCTGCCTGAGGTTACAATCTGGCGCCTGCAGAGGGAGGTTGAAGAAATGGAAGCAAAAGAAGACAACCTCTTCGACGAAGAGGCCAGTTTCTTATCCATACCATGGTTGTTGCTAGAAGCAGCCAATAAACCAATTGAAGACATTGCAGTGAAAGTAGACGCCATCTATTTTCCTTGCGAATATAAAAAACAATCGACAAATGGATCAGTGAGCAAACATGCTATGGAAAATTTACAAACTTCAACTCATGAAAGCTCACTTCACGGTTTTTTTTTCCTCCCCACATAGGAGAACGAAATATTTCTCGGGAAACATGCAGAAAATATCAAATCAAAAGCCCTTCTAAAGCTCATTTCATGCCAACTTGGATGCTTTGCTTTTTAAAGGGTGAAAAAAAATCCAGAAACATACAGAAATTATCAACCCACATTAACAGACTAAGTAATGATGAACAGGAGTACGATGGATAACAGAAATTATCAACCCATAGACAGGCAGTTAAACCCAATTTCAATTTCACGTCAATTTGTTTCCTGTTTTTCCCACCGAGATAACGAAATTTTCTCGGGAAACAAACAGAAAACAAATCGAACAGAGACGAATCGCAAAGGTCAGAGCGAGAGGAAGAAATAGAGAGCTCACCAGATAAATGACGGCCGGGCGGGGCGAAGAAGAGACTGCGAGGGAGGGGTAGGTAGTTGGCCGACAATGAGTGGGGATGGGAGGGACTGTTACTAACAAATTACAAAAGAAGGAAAAGAATTATAGAACCTCTCTGAAGGCAAGAAATCCAGGCACATATGGGACCGGGAGATTGGCAATAGCATAATCCTCATAGACAACCTCAAAAGTATGAATATCCAAAACAACAAGACCAGCACAAGCAACGTACGGATGGAGTATCCCGAGAATAACTCACATCAACGCCACCAACATAATTCAAATCCTCTTCTGTTCCTCCCCTCATGGGAGTGGTCATCGGCAATTGCCAAGTGAAATCATCTTTGACATTTAATCTTTGTCGCAGTGAATCTCGAACCCTAAAGAAGGTTCATTTCCAGTTCACAGTTTGAAGAATGTGCAAGATGCAGTTGAGAAAAAAACATAACTTAGAAACTGAATAATAACGCTTTGCAACAATAATTTGCAAATGATTTCGTACGCAGTTAACTTTTTCTCCAGCTCTTCAGTAGATCCAGAAGCCTCTGATGCATCATCCCCAGTTTCGAGTATCATATCTGATGCAGCTATCATTACAAACCCTACGTCAGTACATTAGAATATGTAAGATCAGATGAAACAAGAGAAAACACTGGAACGAGGGATGGACAAAGCAACGAATCAAAGAGGAAACACTGCACACATAATATAATTTTAATCGATTTTAAAATAAAATTTATGGCATTAATTCTTACTTTTCAATTCAATTATTTTATTAAGTTAGTGAAATTTGCCGATTTTTTTCAAACATATGATGAACTGTCAGTCTGTGAAAAATATGTGTGGTGCACTACTGCACTTGGTGCTTACAGTGGCAAATACATTACTTTTCACAGCACCATGCTCGTTGAGTCATTTCTTCAAACACGTGGTATGTATGCATGCATGTTAAGGATGCAGTTTTGATGTAACCAAGAAAAAAAATACAACACACTCGTCAATGTTTAGATACTATACAAATTGTGGGGATCATTGGCGATTCATCAAAATCGCATTGGAACCAAAATGCATGCATAGATATAGTCAGTAGTTACCAAAACGAGAATAGCGAGTAGCAGGAGGTTTGGGATCTAAAATGGTGAAAACATTTGCCGCTTAGGAATCAGCGAAATGCCGGCGTCAGAAACACAGGGAGAGGCAAACAGTGACGTCGGCGGAGGCCGGCAACAAAGCGGCAGCGGTCGGGGGGATTTGTCGATGAAGAAACGAACAGGAATAGGAATGTAACATCAACGCTGAACTGAATTCATATTTTTGTGTGGGTGTAAAGTAATGAAAAATGAGAATATTAGAGTAGTTGTCTTAATTAATTAATTTCGACACTCAAAAATACACGATTTTTGTCATGTATTGGTTTCCATTAATTCAAGATCACTTGGAAGATATTGATTTCCATTAACTCATTTGTTGGGAAGAGAGAGAGAGAGAGAGAGAGAGAGAGAGAGAGAGAGAGAGGGGAGAGAGAGGGAGGGAGGTCGTACATGCCCACCCCGGCCCATTTGTGCATGCGCACATGCGATTATGGGAACCAGAATAAAAAAACCAAAACAAGACAGGACCAAGCGTGTGGCGTCGACCGAGGCTGTTTTTCGTATTTAAAATAAAAAAACTTGAGCGCTGAGTTGGCGTTTGTTTTAAACTTTGTTTTTTTCTCACTTTGTTTTTTCCTCTCTACCTGTTCCTCTCCTCCCCCAGTGCTGTTGCCGCTGCACGACCCCCACTCCCTGCATCCTCTTGCTGCTGCGAGATCTCTCCTGCCGCTGCAAGATCTCCCTGCCGTTGTATGATCTACCCTGCGGCTACTCGATCTCCCGCTGTTTCGCGATATCCCCGCCGCTGCTCAATCTCTCCCCCTGCCACTTCGTGATCTACCCCACGGCTGCTCGATCTCTCCCTGCCGTTGCGCGATATACCCTGCCGCTGCTCAATCTCCTCCTGCTGCTGCGCGATCCACCCCGCGGCTGCCCGTTCTCTTCTCTCCGCCGCACCCACCCGCTGCGACACCCACTTCCGGTGTCTACAAATATGAAATACGATTTTTTAAACTTTATCGAGAATAACCCCAAACAACAACATATGTTTTTAATTTGCCGTAAAACAATTTTCAAATATAATTTCTTAAAATAATTTTAAAAAACTATATATGTGAGATACCAAGAAATTAACACCGAAACGAAGTAACAAATTGCTACCACCATCCAATAACAATAATCCGGCCCTCCTATTTATTTTATTTTTAAATACATTTTAAGAAAAACAAAAACCATATTCTCGAACAAACAAGACAACACACATCATCAAGGCAAGGCAACAAATTAAAAAGCGCGCGAAATGGCAGAGTACGACGTCGATTACTTATTTAAAGGAAGTTGCCGAGGAGGACGGAGAAGACGAAGCGGCGGTTGGAAGTGTCCCAATGCAGCCCAATCTCGTCGCCCCTCCTCTTCACGAACTCCTTCGACCAATTGTTATCGAGGACGTAACTCATGCTGCTCCTCCACCTCTCGAAGGTCATGCCGTGAGGCGACGCCGAATCCCGATCGTACACCAGCACTCGATGTCACTCACCGTCCAGAAACCCGGCCTTCTCCTCCTCGCTCCAGTGGCACAGAATCTGAGACTCCACCACTTCCTTCCTCAGCATCAGCCTGCACATATTATTGTTCACATCGCTCCAGCACCTTCCTCACCGACATCATTCCAAAGGGAATGAGGTCGTCAGTCTCACGGAGATTAGACACGACATTAAAGGAACTCATCTTTGGTACCACTGAGTCAGACGCAGCCTGCAGGTTTAATATATAGCCCTGCTCTGGAGCGAGTATTAGGACTGTGCATAACTGCATATTTTATCGTTATAGCGCTCAACGTAGCACTTAAATTTTTTGCTAGCTGGTGGCTAGATTTCATATACACGAAAAACAACGATGCATCGTTAAATAAATGATAAGGACTAAATTGCCATGCATGGGTGACAATTTTGCCCACGACCCGCACCTACTGTTCCAAATTTGTTTTGTCCCGGCATGCCATTGGGTTTGAGTCTTACTCGCCCCGCTTTGATATTTTTAAATAAAATTAAATTTAAAAAAATCTATTCGACCCAACCTAAAGTTTTCAAATTGACATAATTGGTTCGCCTATAAAATTTTAAATCGAATTGGGATTAGACACAATCCAAACCCGATCCAATCCATTGTTATGGTATAAAATAAAAAAGACTAAAAGACCATTGGTATAAATTAAAAAATAAAAGACTAAATGCATTTTAACCCATTAGCTATTATAAAAGTTATATCAAAAAATGACTGAAATTACTCTCATTATGTAAATCATTAGCAAAATCAAAAGAAAAAGGCAAAAATAGCTTGTGTTGTTGCTTTAGCTGATTCTAGCAGGTCAGCAAATGAGACTAAATTACATCTGGTCCTTGTCCTCCTCCCCCCCCCCAGCAGCTCTCTCGTTGCCCAATTCTAGGAGGTGGCGTGTGGGATGGGCCAACAGGGCCGCGTCGAGGGACCACGGAGCTCGCAGGGGAGCTGGATCGATGAAGGAGGAGCGGGCGGGAGGTGGCACGCGGGAGAGAGGTGCACCAGTAGGGGGCCATGCCAAAGCTGGCAGCGGCAGGGAGGAGGAGCCTCAACGTTCAGTCGCGCCAGAGATAATGCCAATGCCAAAAGTCGCCAGGAACATGCAAAAGGAGAGAAGAGAGGGAGAAGGGGAAGAGGAAGAGAGAGGGAAGGAGGAGGTCTGGCGGCCGCCATAGGTTTCTTCGATTAGAAATTTGAGATTTTTGATTTTGGGAGGATATGGTAATTGAGAAAAAATAAAAGTTAAGCAAAAATATAACTAATATATCATTAAAGTAATATTAGCTTATAATGGTATTGGAGAAAATTAAAATTAACTTTAATTATTGTGATATGGTTAGAGATGGTGTATTGATAGGGCTGTAAACAAATCAAACGTTCACGAACAAATTGGCGTTTGGCTCGATAAAAGATCGTTTATGTTCGTTCGTTTAAAAAAGGTTATGTTCGCGAACAATCTTTTTTTTTTGTCGTAAACATAAATGAACGAACACGAACAAGGCTATGTTCGGCTAGTTTATATTCATGAACATGTGTTCGTGAACAATGTTCGTAAACATATATTTGTTAACATGTGTTTGCGAATAATGTTTGAGAACATTAATAATTAATTCATGAACAGGATATTCACGAATAGTATTTCACGAACAATGTTTGGAAACATTAATAATTAATTCATGAACAAATATTCATGTATAATATTTCATGAATAAATGTTAATAAATAGTTAAATAAATGAACATACAATTGAGTAAACGAAAAAACAAACGAGTATATTTGTTTATAATTTTGAATCATTAGTATTTTAGTTTACAAACAATTAAACAAATGTACAACCTCTTGAGTTTGCGAATAAATGAATGAACGAACTAATTTGTTTATAAATTTTAAATAATTAGCTATTTTAGTTCATGAATAATTAAATGAGCGAACATTTTAAGTTTGTAAACAAAGTAAAAATGTAATGTTCATGAACAAGTATATTAGTGTATTCATAAACATTGTTTGCAAGCTTTCGTGAACATTAACGAATTATTCACAAACATCAATAAACAACACATGAACACGATGATTTAGTGTTCGTGTTCAATTTCAAGTCATTAAGAAATAGTACTAAATCAAGTTCGAATACCTTACTGCCGCTCGCCTCGTTTACAACCTTAATATAGTTATTTAAAAATATAAAGTATTCTCCATACCCACGCATGGTCGCCGTGTGCGGATTGAAGACCGCAGTGCTGCTCGTGCCGGCTGTTTATTGGCCTATTCTATAAACAGCACACACGAGTACAGGCCAGTTACCGCGGTCTTCAATGGTGACCTTGGGTTGGGTGGGTATGTAGAAATGAGCCATAATTTTTAAACGAGGATGCATTAGTCCTCTTAATTTTATACCAATGGGTAGTAAGGTAATCTACACAGAGTGGTCTCACTGGTATGCTTTATATAGTAGGAGGCGGGTGGAGTGGTGCCGCTGAGTTAATCTACACAGCACCTGATACCATAGAAACTTCAACGGATTAAAAAATAGGCTTTGAGTTATCTGTTACTCGCGCAATATTTTATTGTTGTTTATTGTTAGAAAACAATTGTGCTTTAATAGATTGAAAACAACAGCACAACCATTGGGAGTACGTACTGGTAACAAACAATCATCGAGAAACTGTTTAAGAAGATTCTACTTTTTGCCGGTGTTAGGTACAATTTAAAAAATATTTTTTAATCAAGAAGACTTTTTAAGAATAATCCATTACCACTCCCAATGAAACTTTTTAATTTGTTGCCTTGCCAGCCTTGATGATGTATGTTGTCTTAATGTAGAGGAGAAGGGGGGATTAGTGTTGTCTTGCATTTCACGCGCTTTTTAATCTGTTGCATTGTTGCCTTGTTTGTTTGTGAATGTTTTTTTTTTAAAGTCATTTTTTGTTTTTGTTTTTAAAAAATTTATTTTAAAATAAAACAAAGAGAGATCGGATTAGTGTTATTGATACTCATACTATAGTGATAGCACTGGCACGAATTTGTTTGTTTCGGTGTTAATTCTTCGTACATAGTTTTTTTTTTTTTTTGTAAATTTTGGGATATGTACGGATACCAGTTTTTTTAATTAAAAGCTAAACTTCAATAGCTTTTGATTGTTTTTTGGTGTTTAATCATGTATTTTTAACTTTCGGGAAAACTCAAAATTAATTAATTAAGACAACTGCTTTAATATTTCCATTTTTCAATACTTTACACCCACACAAAAATATGAATGTTTAGCGAGAGGTATACCCCACACCTGTAGCTCATGACCGCATATTCCTATCCGGCGCGCTAAAATATATCTATCGTTGCTTTGACTATATCTATCGTTGTTTTGTGGAGGAGTCGCCCTCCCAAAATATTCCAATAAGATGAAATTAATTTAATAAACAATTATTAACCAATCAAAAATAGAGAAAAAATATTGTAAAATAACCTAAATAAGTAATAAAAATATTTCAAATATATAATAAAGAATACTAAGGTAATAAAACACGTAGTAAAAAAGAAAACATATATATATGTTACAATTTTCCAAATTGAAGTAAAACTTAACCAATGGCATAAATTTATACCGGGGGGAAAAATAAGCAAAAATGATAAAATGTTTTTGAGTTTGATTAAAAATTGACTCATAAAACTTGGTTTGAGTAAAACTTATTTGGGTAAGCATATAATGCAACCACATAGGGCCGGGGAACTAACATCATTTTGTCCTCCTGGCTCCAGTGTCCAGTGGCACAGAATCTGAGACTCCACCACCTCCTTCCTCACCATCAGCCTGCACAGACTGTTCACATCGCTCTTCTCTAGCACCTTCCTCACTGACATCACCCCATGCAGCAGGAACATTGGACGAGGAGGAGGATGTTATTGATGATCTCCACCTCCACCGATGGCTACGAAGGGAGTGAGATGTTGTCAGTCTCACGGAGATTAGACATGACATTAACACCATTATAGGTAACATGAACAGGTAATTAATGGTGTTGCTGTGTTTCTTATAGCGCCGCAAAGGCGTCAAGTAAATCAGAAACACCATTATTTTATCTGTTGCATGAGAACGATAAAAATAAATGATAATAATTTTTTTTTTTTTTTGAAATTCCCAGGTTCCTTTCTGTCCTAAGGAGGAGGTTAAAAAGTAGCACAAGCTATATATATATATATATATATATATAGCGCCGTATAGGAATATGCGGTCATGAGCTACGGGTATTACCTATAGCTAAACTGAATTCATATTTTTGTGTGGGTGTAATCTAATGAAAAATGAGAATATTAAAATAGTTGTCTTAATGAATTAATTTTGAGTTTAATCAAAAGTCAAAGAGTGGAGTTGTATAAATTGGAGGGGAAAAAAAAGATCGTTCATAACCATAATGATTTAAATATAAAACAATTGCACAAATTGTTTTTCTGATCGTGTATTGATTTTGATTTCCATTAACCGGGGGGTTGGTGGTTTGTTGTAGGATGCGTACAAGCAATGGGAACCAGAAAAGAAAAACAAAAAAAAAAACGAAAACAACAAAAGACAAATGAACAAGAATTACCAAAATTTATTATAAAAAAACTATGTGAGATACCAAGGAATTAACACCGAAACAAAGTAACAAATTCTTGCTACCACCATACCAATAACACTTACCCGGCCCCAGGCCCCTCCTATTTATTTTATTTTTAAATACATGTAAAAAAAACATTCACGAACAACATTGACGAACAAACAAGACAACACACATCATCAAGGCGAGGCAACAGATTAAATAAGGAAGTTGCGGAAGAGGACGGAGAAGACGAAGCGGCGGTTGGAAGTGTCCCAATGCAACCCAATCTGGTCGCCGGCTTTGAGCTCCCTCCTCTTCTCGAACTCCGCCGACCAATTGTTATTGAGGACGTAACACTTGCTGCTCGTCCACCTCTTGAAGGTCATGCGGTGAAGCGTCGCCGTATCCCGATCGTACACCAGCACTCGATGTCCCTCACCGTCCACAACCCGGGCCTTCTCCTCGTCGCTCCAGTGGCACAGAATCAGAGACTCCATCACTTCCTTCTTCAGCATCAGCCTGCACTGATGACTGCTCACGTCGCTCTTCGTCAGCTCCTTCGTCATCGACATCCTCCTAGCTTCCACAGAGTTAGACGCACCCTGCATGTTTAATTGCCCAGCTTTGGGAGCGAGTGCTTTATAGGGAACCGTATGGGCTCCCTTGTGCATGGGTTTATATTAGGTCCCTTATCAACCTTAATACTTTAATAATTATTATAGTGATGTGCTGATGTCCCATCGCGGAACCACTCCATTGTTAAAAGTTTTGAAGTTATGAAATTTTTGACAACAATCTAAGGATTGGTGGGGTCTCGCGACCGCGACGTGTGGGACGCACTCTCCATCCCGCCTCCTACTTTATATTGTAGCAGATATATAGATTCTGTGTCAAGAAATAAATCAGTTGTTTTATGGGAGCGGATCCTCAACGGTAGATGTTTATACGGTAGATGTTTATAAATCAGTTGTTTATACGGATCCTCAACGGTAGATGTTTATACGGTAGTATTACGGTTGGCAGAAACGATATCGTTTTGTTATTATAAAATAAATAAAAATTAAAATAACAAAACCAACACCCCTCTCTCTCATTTTTATACGGATCTGCCGATGGCGGCGCTGATCGACGACAGCCCTGAAGCCTCGGTCCGCCGGCAGCGGCAACGGCCGCAAGGACTGCTGGAGCAACGACGCGACGGCGGTGCTAATCGACGCCTGGGGCTAGCGCTACCTGGAGTTGAGCCGCGGAAATCTGAAGCAGTAGCACTAGACCGAGGCTTCGGGGTGGCGAGGGCAAGCGTCAGGGCGTTCTCCGGCGTCGGCAGCCCAAGGGAGGCTACCGTCACCGTGATCTGGGCGGTGGACGGTGGCGATGACAAGGCTGGAGATTCTGTCGCCGGCAACAGCTGCGAGTCGTCGCCGTCGGTAGATCCGTATAAATAGAAAGATTTTGTTTTTTTAAAGTTTCTTTTGTTTTTAATTTTTTTTTAAAAATTATTTAAAAATAGAATAAATAGGAAGGACCGGGTTAGTGTTATTGATACTATGGTAGATTAGTGATAGCACCGACAAAAATTTGTTACTTTGTGTCGGTGTTAATTCCTTGAAAATTCAGTGGGACGATCACCCTTGGGGGTGAAGAATTAATTTTTTGCAACAGTGGGTTTCAAAAATTTTTGGGTGAGAATTTTTTTATTCAAAAGTTAAATTTTAGTTATAAAATATAATTTTTTTTATAGTTTAGCACATGTGAGTACAAATATTTACAATAATGGCTAGTTTTGTAATGAAAATGAAATATTTCATTATCTTATGATACATGACTTTAACCACAAAATCCATTGTCGTCAGATGTATACAATACATCTGAGTTGGCATTGTCATTGTCGTCAGATGTATACACAAAATCCATTGTCGTCAGATGTATCCATTGTCGTCAGATGTATACACAAAATCCTGCACTGAAGTATTATTTTGAAAATTACAAATGTATCCAACAAAATCCATTGGCATTGTCGTCACCTCTCGCCCTGCGTTGTCCTCAATAGATACCTTCCACCATCTCCTCCGAGCACTTGCAGCGGCTGCAGTAGAATGGAGCAATAGGAAGCCTTTAACCACACTATGTAAATCAACTTGGTGACTCCATACTTGGTTCTGAGTTTCAACGGAACAATCAAGCTCAAGCTCAAGCTCAAGAAAATTCAGAGGATCATCATGGAAGGCCCGAGTTATGGACTCAGTGTCACATGTCTGGGTGTTTGAATTTCCATTGCCAAAACTGAAAGCGGGGTGGTCATACCCAAGATCGGCAATACCATGCAATGGATTATCATCTAAAGGACCCCGGTCTCCTATGGCATAGATAGATGAAAAAACCACGTCTGGAGAAGATACATTTTGTTGCACATAGGAAGCATTGGGAAAATGTGAGGTGCCACTTATTAGTGAGGCTTTATCATCGAAAGTGGTCACATCCCTCCAATTTTGGAATGCCAAAAGTATCAACTCCTTCGCATCAGGCTGATGGCAAGGTTGATTGGAATTTACAAACATTAAATGAAGACCTAAACAATAAATTGAATGAAAATTAGACAGAGCCTGGAAGAAGAGAACCAGAGTGAGAAGAGACTTACGCCTTTTCAACTTCCGACAGCTCAAAAACAGAAACATATTTGCAATCAGAAAGAAAGCAGTAGTCCCAAGTTTTGGTAGACATGCCTGGCCAAGAATCTTCAACCATTGAAACAACGTAATGCAATTTCCTGATTAAGGAGAGAAAACCTCCTTAAAAATAAAATAAGAAATAGAGATATTTGGCAAATTTATATTATTTTTAAAAACATGAGTATTTTAAAGACTGTGACTCAAATAATTTTTTATCACTTATAAATAATTTTAAATTTATTGAATATATTATTTTTAATAATAATTATATTTTAAAAATAATATAGGATACCAAACATCTCCTAATTATTACATTGTGAAGCTTTAGAGGATTTATATATAGTAGTCCCCAAGTTTATAAACTTTCATCGTCAAACCTCAATATGTAATACAAGTATTTTGTCGCGCTCACACTCTCAAAATAATATTTATAAAACATAATTAACTTTTAGAGGAGACGTAAGGGTCAATCCCATATAGACATGGTTGGAAATCTTTAACTTAATTGTGCTCTTATTGTCTAAGCAAACAATGTGATTAAATAAAATAAAATAAATAAAATAAAGAAATCCTAGAGAAAATATAAAATAAGATAATAAAGTTATATGATTGAGATTCACCACAATTTCTAATTACTAATCATATGTTTTAACCGATTATTATTATAGTTCTCTAATCGTCTGAAGGTAATTGATCTTAAGGTAACTGGCAATTGCTTTAGTGTGAATAATGGCGTGTTTTGCCTTAGTAACGACCTACTTTCATGACTCATTGAAATATCGCCAAACCCATTAAGAGGTAATCAACCATGAATCCTCCTAGGATCACGGACTACTCTCGTGACTCGCAAGTCATAGGTTTCATTTTATAAGTTCTAATAATTAAATTTCAATTTTTAATTCTTCATTCAATTATCTCAAACATGCATTAGGTTAATAATGCCCACAACATGAATTCAATCGGTAAAATAAAATCATTCATGAGATATAGATAAGAAATAATTATAGAAATTCATATAATCAAGATATTGAGATTGGGCTACACCCAATTCCTAGGAAAAGGGATTATTCAATGAAATAATGATTAAATATATTATTGATTATCAAATTGGAGATTACAAGGAGAGAAGAGAAGATAACCAGCTTGTCACGAGGACGTACAAACAATCATTATCCAATAACAATGTGTTCTTCATTCAATCAAGATTACATGAAAATCATCTAAAATCAAAGAGAATTCTAAGAAACCAAACTTAGGGTTCTTAGTGTTAAGGAGGGCTCCTATAGGGCTCGGAATCCATAAGCATATCTGTTGGACCCTAATTTATCCGGGTTGGACATATTTTATCAAATTCAATTTTATTCGATGCCCCCTCGATTTGTTGAAATTTTGTAGAACGACGGAGTCGTGGCCATGGAAACGCAAATGCCCGATTTCAAGAAATTATTTGAACGGCTTTCAAATGCCAAAGAATCAGTCACGGGCAATAGAAAATCCAATTTGAGGATCAACGCAATCGACCGCGCTCAATTCGAGGTCGAACGAAGAAGATATAGTCAAAATAGCGTTCGGGTGCCATCGGGAGTCAAAACGGTAATTGACCTTTCATACGGAGCTTCGGATCAGACCACGAACCTCATAATCTCATCCTACTCGTCGTTCTGAGAAGTTTGACATATATATTGTATATATTCGCTCTCGGGGCTTTTTCGACAAAAATTAAAAATAAATATATTTTTCGGTAATAAATAATCGCAGTATAGGCTTGGCGTAAAAACGGAGTCGTTTTAAAATAAAATTGACACGAGAACGCTCGTCATAACGCCCCGAGTCCGAAAACAATTTTTTCGAGATTTTTTGAAATCCGGATCATCCTGCCGATCCCGAAAACTCAAAGAATGCGAGTTAAAAAAATACTAAAACACAAAAAAAAAAGGGTCACAAACCCTAGCCGCCACCCTCTTCTTTCTGCCACATATCTCAATCCACACGTCCTCTTCCTATTGGCTTAAGAATTAAAAAAACAAAAAACAAAATACAGGTCAACTCTCATCTCTTTCTCCCCTCTCTCTCACGCGACGCGCAGCGCAGCAGCGACGCAGTCTGTCTTCTCCTCCACGCCCGGCCACTGCATCAGAGGTCCCCTACACGTCCGGCCATGCCTGTCAGCCACAGGCCACGCCACGCCTCGCTTGCCCATGACCTGTTCTACCGAGCCAAGGCGCCCCACCCAAGCCGGATGAGGGACCACGCCGAACCCATCACCAAAGCGATTTTCGCCAGCCAAATCGAGCCCCAAACCCTAAAATCCATCCTCTATATAATCCTTGGGAACCGATCTATTGCGCACGGGCTCTCTTTCCTCTCCCCAATCGAAAATTCAATCGCAAAAATCTTCACCTCTGTCTGCTGAAATCAGCGAAGAGCCCTCGCTTTCTCCAGTCAGGAACCCTCCCTCCAGCCACTGTGGAATATAGTCCTTCTCCCCTTTCAATCGATCCATGGACCATCCCCCCTAAAAAAAAATCACACTAGATCTCCACGAAAGCTACCCCTTCCTGCACGGTTTCCGTTCCCATTGCGCGAGGTCTGAGCACTCACCAGCAAGCGCCGAACGCACTAATCGCCCATATCTCTTTGCCCCGACGGTAGTACAGCCACCAGACGGGGCGATACACTAGCCGCCGTACCAAACCACACTGTCCAGACGTTGTGACTTTTTGCCTTCATCGCCTCCCTCAACCGTTGGCTGGCCAAGGAAGCGAGAGGGCATCTCCATTAGCAGCTTGGAAGAAAGGAGCTACTGGGGGGAATTCTTTGATTATCCGGTTGGTGTATTCTTCTCTCTGCTCTTATCTTGCTCATGCTTTGGCGATGTCTCTCTGGGTATTGTTGATTGGTCTTTAGTCCATTGCTCCTCGGGTTCTGCTTCTCTTCTCCTTTGCGTCTTGCTTCTATATTTCCTTGTGTGTTTGTTGCTTAGGTTGTATACCTTTATTCACGTTAAACATATTGTTTGTTTCGATTGGTAAGCGATGCATAATAAAAAAAACGAAACAAAACAGAAGAAGAGCGCGCACAATAACGAAATCGGTTGCTGTTGCCTGATCTATGTGGATGGTTTTCTTCTGTTTTGCATTAAACGGTAGAAATATCATAGTTTTCAAGACAAAAGGAAGAAACAAAGTTCAAAAAAAAAAAAAAAAAGGACACGGACAAGAAAAAGAGGAGAATGCAAGAACAGTCGGTTTTTTTTTTTTTTTTTGTGTGTGTTTACCACCTGATTTTTTGTCTCTACTTATTATGGTTTTTGGTGGATTACGTTGCTGGCATGGTTGTTATGTCTCCACTGGGACCGTTAGGACTGGCATAGTGGCATGACTGCCACGTTCCCTTTTTTTCTCCACTCCTGTTCTCCCTGTTTCTCTTTGTTTCTTATGCTATTCTGTTGGTGATTGGGTTGAACGAGTTTCTGGTGCATGAGTCATATCCTCCCCTGCCTGCAATGGTTTTGGCTTTCGGTTCTGTTGATCAGGGTGTTGAAAATCCTTTGTGTTTTGATTTTTTTGTTTAATATTATGTCCTTTTTCTTTTTTCTTTCCTTTCTTATCTGGCCTTAAGGATTAATGTTGGTTTTGGGCCATAGAAATGATACCCGTGGGACATATAACCCAAGCCATTGTAACTTGTAAATCAATAGTAAAAAGAAAAAAGAAAAAAAGAAACAAAACACAAAAAAAAAACAGAAAAAAAAAGAGAGAAAAAAAAGAGAGGAAAAAAAAAAGTGAGCTTTTTTTTAATTGTGAATGACACTCTCATACACATCACTTGTGTCTTTGTTTATTTATTCATTTGTTTTTGTTTAGCATTCAAAAATAATAATTTTAAAATATTTGTTTATTTAAAAAAAAAACATTTTCCTAAAATACATTTTCTTTAAAAATGTTTTCAAAAAATCTTTTTTTTTTAAAAAAAAAAAACTTTGCTCCCCCAAACACAAAGACAAAAAAAAAAAAAAAAAAAAAAAAAACAAAAAAAAAACAAAAAAAACAAAAATTGTTTCTTCAAAAACAAGTCATTCGCCTAATTTTTTTTTTTTTTCCTTTCTTGTTTTCCAAAAAGAAACAAAAAAAAAAAAAACTCAAACAAGAAACCCCTTTTTTAAATCTTTTCAACATTTAGGCTTTTCAAAACTTGGGTTTTTTTATTTATTTGGACTTCTTAAACACCTGAGATGGCTTTTGCTTTTGTTATTTCTTTTTTACCTTTAGCATTGTAGTTTGGAACGTTAACATAGGACTTGGAATTAATTCAACTTTGATTTTTCCTTTAGATCTTTAGATAACTTAGAGTTAGTTTGAATTTCAAAAAAAAAAAAAAAACAAAAAAACAAAACAAACAAATAAATGTGTTTTTTCAAACAAACAAAAAACAAAAAACAAAAAAAACAAAAGGGGTAAACAAAATAAAAGCTTTGAAACACTTTTTTTTCAAAAGGGATTTTTTTAAAACATTTTCGGCTTTGAAAAAAAAACATTTTCAAACACATGGACTTTACAACATTTGGGCTTTTCAACATTTATCTTTCTTTTATCATTTCTTAACCTTGCAATAAGCATTTAGTTTAGCACTTATAATTAATTTAACTTTGGTTTTTCCTTTAGACTTTTAGATGACTTAGATTTAAGTAAATAGATAAAACACAACCAAACATATCAACAAAACAAAACAACAAGGATCAAATCATTAGGACTTCCTTTAGATGTTTAGGGTAAATTGGACTTAATTTTATTTTAACAAATAACTTAGAAAAATAAAAAAGAGATTAGACTTTTAGGCTTTGTAAATTCAACATCACCTAAGACCTCACCTTTAAACGGTTAAAGCAAGTTAGAAACCTCCAACTCCTAAGATAGGTACCAGAAAGGGCGCGTAGAGTGCTAGTCCTTCCTTACGTGTAACCAACTCCCGAGCCCATCCCTAAGTGGCTTAGATCAATTTCCTTTTAGGTGACCAATCGCACCCAAAAAACGGTTGGTGACGACTCCGTATTTTTCACCATTCGGATGAAGGTCGGGGGAACCGCACCCCAAAAGCGGTTTCCCTCCGGACGAAATCCGGTGATGACAATATCCTATACATGTTCCTTATATAGTTCTCAAAATATTACATCGAAATAAAATAAGAAAAATACAAAATGAGGCAAAATTTGATGTTTGTCACAACGAAGGCAAAAAGTCTTGTCGTGACGAAATATATTGTGCCGTGACGAAGGTAAAAAATATTATCATGATGACATTCTTTGTCCAAATTCGTATTATACTTCGATTTGTTCAATTTTTTCCGTTTGCCTGATAAAATATACCCAAAACACAATACAACTATAAAAATACTAAAACATGACAAACTACATGATTTAACATTCAATCATAATAAAAACATTCAAAACACTATAAAAAAATAAATACATTAAATAGAGAAAAAACATGTAAAATTTTTATATAAATTATGTTCATCAATGTGGGCAATGTTACATTATGCCATGAAACATGAAATTTAAATCTTATCCGTAAATATAGCTTTATCTCGGCTTTCAAACAAATTATGTATTGCACCCGACGTATTGGCTTAGGAACACGATGCTTGCACATCATTTTAGCAATAGCAACGGCAGTAGCAAGTAAGATGCGGTGACCAATCGAAATAAATGTGGACTTCACATATCTCTCCTTCAATCGAAAAGACTAAGTATTTTGGTTGAAAATTTAAAATTGTTAAAATCAAAGTACAAAACGTAAAACATAAATAAACAGAGAAACAATCACACAATATAGGTGTTGCCGGGCTCCGCCGCCGTCGCTGTTTGAATAAATTGAGCACTACCCTACCCAAAACACCCCCACCTCAATATATTAAACCTGCAGGCTGCGTCTGACTCAGTGGTAGCTAGGATTATTTTGGGTAGGGTAGTGCTCAATAGTTAAACTTTGGTGTTTTGTGAAAGAGAAATATTTGGTTTAAGTGCTCAATAGTCAAGGATCGAAGTTTGTGAAGGCTGAGGTTTAAACGTGAAGAGGTATGAGCATGCAATGTGTGGCTCGGAGGCACTTGCTTCTCTCACAAATACGCCAAAAATATAAAATTTATTCAAGCACTTGCGTAATTGTGTTGTGACTACCAAACCTGATCACCGGGCCACAACACAACACAACACAAACTTTATATAATAATAATATTATATACAACACACACTTGCTTCTTTTTATGTTGTGTTGTGGCCCTACGTACTTTGACCGTCTGACGCTGATCTATGCATATTTATTACTATATATATAATAATAATAATTTTTAAAAGTAAACTAACTTCCCAAGATTCAGTTTGAAATATAGTCGATGGATAAAAATAGTTAGAATTGTGTTATAGTTTAGCAAAATTTTATAAAGAAGAAGATGATAGAATTTACAGAAAAAGATTATTGTAAGTGCAGTATGCACCGTGTTGGAACCAAAAATCCAAAAAATCAAAAAGCTAAAACTATCAAGGAGCCGGTGATTAAAAAATAAAATTGAAAATCAGTACTTTTAATAGTGCTCAATTTTGAATAGTGATGATAATCACTATTCAAAACAAAAATTATGAATTAGAAATAATCCGAAACTGCCTTGTTTGGCTATAATAATAATAATAACATAAAACAAAATAATAAAAAACAAAGAAAAAAACAATCAAAGCTTCTCTCTCTCCTTCCCCGGCAGTCCAAGCATGCCTCACCCGATCGGACGCATATAAAAAAAAAATTGTATTAACTTTTTTTTTATTTTTTTAAAACTAAGTGCCATGAACAAAGTACATATACATCAAATTGCCCCGAAAAGTCAGTAGAATAAAAAAACTGATAACCTTGACTTGACCTGGAGTGCCACTTTTAGGATTGACTATCGTTTGATCACTTATCGGCAATTTAAACATAATTTTGATCCAAACATGTTCGATTGATTTCAGAATTAGAGAGGTGACAATTTTTCCCAACCCCGTCCTATTTTGATAAGTTATCGGATCGGGTTCAAGTCTTACACAATCCGTCCCGATTCGATATTTTTAAACAAATTTAATATAAAATATCTCATCCTACCCCGACCAGCTCCAACCCGAAGCATCAAAACCATCGGATCAGGTCGGGTTCGGTTGAAGTATAAAATTTTGAGTTGGGTTCGAGTCGGGCAGTATCCGGGTCCGACTCGAACAATTAAAATCGCACGCTTTTTGGATTATTTGGAATTAAGCACAATTAAAATCGCACGAAAGTCGAAATTGATAACATGTATTCAATTCGGGTAAAATAGGATCCAACACGGTACATATTGTACCTACAACAATCTTTTTCTCCAAATTCTTTATAAAATTTCATCACACAATTCACTTATATATACTGCAGCTATAACACAATTCTAATTATTTTTATCCATTGACTATATTTCCAACTATATTAGGTGATTGAATCTTGGCAAATTAGTTTACTTTTAAAAATATTATTATTATCTAAATAATGATAAATATTTTTTTCCCAAAATAATTTATTTACAGCTAAAAATTAAATACCATTTTTATAAAATCTAGAGTTTTACTATCATTTATTTTTCAAAGATAATATAAATGAAAACCTCAAACTTCAACGTTGTATTACTTCATTATTAGTTAATCATTATCAAAATTTATCATTTGTAATACCATTATAAATAATTTACAAACTAAATTAAATACCATTTTTATAAATAATTTACTAACTTCTTGTATATATCCTCACCAAATACAACATAAATTCATTATCAGTCACTTCCCCAATGATTAAAAAAAGATAAAAAAAATTACCAAAATAAATCTCAAGGTCCAGTAAAGTTTTTCATGCCCTAATGACCTTCTTGGTGGCGGTTTAAAACTGAATTTCGATCTCAGCACTAAAGATTTTATAAATGTTCATTGGAAAAAATCTCAAGAAGAACTAAGTACACATGAACAATTTCAAAATGAGCATAGTAATGAAAAAAAGATATTATTTTTAAGTAAAAAAGAATATGAGTTAAAACAAAAATAATTTTATTTTATTTTGTTGAAATTCGAACCACTCTCCTAATCCCCAAAACAAAATTTATGAGTTAAAAATAATCCAAAACTGCCTCGTTTGGTTATAATAATAATAATAATAACATAAAACAAAATAAATAAAAAAAACAAAGAAAATAACAATCAAAGCTTCTCTCTCTCCTTCTTCCCCGGCGGTCCAAGCATGCCTCACCCGATCGGACGCATATAACAAAAAAAAAATTGTATTAAATTGTTTTTTTTATTTTTTTTTAAACAAAGTGCCATGAACAAATAAATAGATGCGACATATATATCAAATTTTCCAGAAAAGACGGTAGAATAAGAAAATGAAAACCTTGACTTGATCTAGAGTGCCACTTTTAAGGTTGATCATTGTTTGATTACTTACCGGCAATTTAAACATAATATTGATCAAAACTTGTTTGTTTGATTTCAGAATTAGAGGGGATAATTTTTCTCAACCTCATCCTATCGGATTGGGTTCAAGTCTTGCACGATCCGTTCGATCCGATATTTTTAAACAAATTTAAGGTAAAATATTTCATCCCGCCCCGACCTGCTCCAACACGAAGCATCAAAACCATCGGATCGGGTCGGGTTCAGATCAAGGTATAAAAATTTGAGTTGGATTTGAGTTGGCCAGATCTCGAGCCCGACTCGACCCGTTATCATCCCTGTTCGGAATTAAGTACAATTAAAGGCATTGATTTTTAATTTTGATTTTCACTTGAAATGCCTCACCTGAAATGGCTCCTTTGACATTTTCAAGCTTTTTGAAAAAGTTATTAAAATTGTACACTTTTTAATTTGTTGGTTCCAATTTTTTATTGACTTATAAAATAATGTAGCAAGTACAGTGATATGAAGAAAGTCAAAATTGATAATATGTGTCTAATTTGGATTAAAATGGGATCCAACACAGTACATAATGCACCTACAAGAATCTTTTTCTTTAAATTCTGTCATCTTCTTTATAACATTTCATCACACAATTTATTTATATATAATGCCGCTATAACACAATTCTAACTATTTTTATCCATCACTATATTTCCAACTATATTAGGTGATTGAATCTTGGCAAGTTAGTTTACTTTTAAAAATTATTATTATTATTTAAATAGTGATAATTTTTTTTCCAAAATAATTTATTTACGACTAAAAATTAAATACCATTTTTATAAAATCCAGAGTTACGGTCATTTATTTTTCATAGATAATATAAATGAAAACCTCAAACTTCAACATTATAATACTTAATTATTAGTTAATCATTATCAAATTTTATCATTTATAATACCATTATAAATAATTTACTAACTAAATTAAATTCCATTTTTATAAATAATTTACAAACTTCTTATATATATCCTCACCAAATACAACATAAATTCATTATCAGTCACTTCCCCAATGGTTAAAAAAAAAAGATAAAAAAACATTTATCAAAATAAATCTCAAGGCCAACAGATTTGTGTCCAGGAAAGTTTTTCATACCCTAATGTCACGGGGTCGCCTTTGTAGCAGCTTAACTCGTGCGGCACCTAGTTCCCACCCGTACGAAGGAACGCTAGGTCGGCCTAATTCGTCGCATTTGGATCGGAACCCATCGATCCGTTGTAAAGCATTTGTGTAGGGAAGCGCTTAGCGGAAGATCGATTTAAACGAAGGCAACAAACGATTGTATTGATTGCTTGAAAGCTTTACAACATCACTCCCCTACATATAGATGTTAACACTTTTCCGGCTATGTCGCCAGGAGACATCATATATGATCGAAATCTAAAATCTCTACAACTCACGCTATAAGCTAAGTACAACACTTTACAAGGGGGAAATACCCCAAAATGGCCTAAGTATGCTAGGATAAGCCTCGGTCCGTGACATTCTCCCCCCACGATTTCGCAGCGTCCTCGTTGCGTCTTCGGCTTCCTCGAACTTGTCGAACCGCTGGATGTAGCGTTCGGTTTCTTCCCGGTACTCTTTAATCTCTTTGGAGAATTGCCCCGGATCCTCTTCCTTCTCCCAGCTTGCCTCTTCTACCGGCCTTGTTCTTCCATTGGACGTAGTACTCCACCCGGCTTGGATCTACCCCTTCTTGGCACGACTCTACGAGAGTGGATTTTCTCTATTTCTTTATCGTAGGTCTTGCCCGTTGATCTTGTTGGTGTACGCACCGCCCGTTGTCCGCTCGTATCTTCCAAGTCTTCGTGGTAAGGCTTGAGCAAACTAACGTGGAACACCGGATGCCTTTGTAAGCTAGTCGGGAGGTCCAGTTGTATGAGACCTTCCCAACTCTCTTAAGTACTTTGAAAGGCCCCTCATATCGGCGCACCAAACCCTTATGCAATTGTCCGAGTGCTTTGGTTTGGCGCGGAAGGAGTTTAAGCATCACCATGTCTCCTTCCTGAAATTCCAAGGGCCTCCTTTGTTGATCCGCCCACTTCTTCATCTTCTTCGCCACCTTGTGCAAGTATGCCCTGGCCAGATCCGTCTGTTCATGCCATCCTTTTGCAAACTTGAACGCCGCGGGGCTCTTTCCAGTGTACCCCCGAGTGATGGAAGTGGGCGTCAATGGTTGCCGCCCCGATTGCGAGTTCGAACGGGCTCTCGTTCGTGGACTCGCTCTTTGCAAGTTATATAAGAATTGGGCTATGTCCAGTAACTTGGCCCAATCTCTTTGATTGGCACTCACATAGTGCCTCGGTACGGCTCCGGTAAGCCATTGACACGTTCTGTTTGGCCGTCTGTTTGTGGGTGGAAACTTGTTGAAAAGTTTAAGTCCGAACCCATTATCCGGAACGGCTCGGTCCAAAACCGCCCAGGTGAATCGTGAGTCCCGATCGCTCACGATTGTCTTTGGAATGCCCCGATACTTCACCACGTACTTGAAGAATAGTCGGGCCGTGTCGTCTGCCGTGCGATCCTTCGGAGGCTGGAATGAAAACTCCGTACTTAGAGAATCGGTCGACCACCACAATTATCGTACCGCATCCTTTGGATCTTGGGAGACAAACAATGATGTCCATCGAAACACTCTCCCAAGGTCTTTCCGGAGTAGGCAAAGGTTCTAACAATCCTGCCGATTGCCGATTCTCTATCTTGTCTTGTTGGCACACAAGACAAGTCCTCACGTACACTTGGACGTCCTCGTAAAGTTGAGGCCAATAGTAGCTCCGTTCCACCAACGCCAAGGTACGATCGACTCCGGGATGGCCAGCCCACCGCGAGTCGTGACATTCTTTGAGGATGTCTCTCCTCAAACTTCCCCATTTGGGAACGTACACCCGTTCCCCTCGAGTATGGAGCAAGTCATCCCTTAGCCAAAATCGCCGCGTCTTCCCGGCTTTGACGCATTCCACCAAGGACTTGGCTAATGGGTCATGCTCCATTCCTTCCTTTAATTTGTCCACCAAGGGGAATTGTGGTTGGCTAATGGCCGCAAGTTCCGCCTTCCGACTTAGTGCATCGGCCACCACATTATTTGTGCCCGGTTTGTACTCGAGCATAAAGTCGAATTCCGCTAGAAGTCCTTGCCACCGTGCTTGCTTCGGAGTTAAGTTCCGTTGAGTTAGAAAATAACTCGTAGCAATATTGTCCGTCTTCACTACGAACTTGGACCCTAGCAAGTAATGCCTCCACACCCGAAGGCAATGCATAACAGCCGTCATCTCCTTTTCATGCACCGCGTACCTCCGTTCGGTGCCATTAAGTTTTCGGCTCACATATGCTACAGGATGCCCCCTCCTGCATAAGAACTCCACCGATGGCAATGTCTGAAGCATCGGTGTGAACTTCATAAGGTTTCGTATGGTCCGGCACGGGCCATCACCGGTCCGTTGGTCACCGCCGCTTCAACTTCTCAAATGCCTCTCGGCAAGCATCATCCCACACCCAAGTCTTGTTCTTCTTTAGTAGTTCCGTCAAGGGTGCGGCAATGTGGGAATAGCCGCGGATGAATCTTCTATAGTAGTTAACCAAGCCAAGGAAGGAACGCATCTCCGGGACTTTCTTGGGCGTCTCCCATTCCTTGATGGCTAACACTTTCTTGTTGTCCATCTTTAGTTTGCCGCCGCCAATGATGTGACCCAAGAAGGGCACCTCCTTCTTCGCAAAGTCACATTTCTCCTTCTTCACAAAGAGTTGGTTCTCCCTTAAGATTTGGAAAACCCGCCGTAAGTGTGCCTTGTGTTCCTCCAACGTTTTGCTATAGACGACAATGTCGTCAAGGTACACCACGACGAATCTATCCAAGTATGGTTGGAAGATCCGGTTCATCAACGTACAGAATGTGGCAGGGGCGTTTGTGAGGCCAAAGGGCATCACCAAGAACTCGTAAGAGCCATATCTTGTGACGCACGCCGTCTTTGCCTCATCACCTTCGGCTATCCGCACTTGCCAATATCCCGACCGCAAGTCTAGCTTTGAGAACCATCTCGCAGCACCAAGTTGATCAAAGAGGTCGGATATAAGTGGGATGGGGTAGCTATTTTTCACCGTTATCTTGTTTAGCGCCCTATAGTCAATGCATAGCCGCATCGACCCATCGTGTTTCTTTTGGAACAACACCGGTGCTCCAAATGGCGCTTTGGATGGCCGAATGAACCCGGCATCCAACAAGTCCTTCAATTGTTTCCGAAGTTCCTCCAACTCCGGTGGTGCCATCCGATAGGGCACCGCAGCGATGAGGCCTTGCACCGGCCTCTAGTTCGATCTTGTGGTCCACCTCCCGCTTCGGCGGAAGTTGTTTGGGGAGTTCAGGTGGCATAACGTCCCCAAATTCTTCAAGGACCGTCTTCACTTCGGTTGGGGGCTCCTCCCCAACACTTGGGCCTTCTTCCTTCACCATGGCAATGAAGGTTGGCTCCTGTCGTCTAACTCCTTTAGATAGTTGGAGCGCCGAAAGAGACTTCGCCTTGAGCTCTTCCTCCCGCATTACCTTCACCATGCACGTTTTCCCCTCGTCCATGATGCACATTGTGTTGGTGCTAGGAATTGGAATTGCCCGCACCTGGTCAACGAACTCCATCTCCAACACCATGGGATAGTCGTCCATCGACACCACGGAGAGATTCACTTTGCCTCTCCACTCGCCAATACTTAGCTCGACGCCTCGAGCCACGCCATGGATTGGATTGGCGCCGGAGTTCACCACCTTCACCCACCCCTTCTCTTCCTTGTAGACTATCCCCCGGTCTACGAGCTTCTTCGACCTTGATGAAGTTGTTGGTCGCACCCGTGTCCACCAAGGCCTTAGTTTCAAGGTTGTTGGCCTTAGCGAGCACGTACATGCGGCCCTTCGTCGTCCGGATGGTGGCACCTCCACCTTCGCCTTGATTGCATTGAGGAGTTGCAAGGAACCAAGTCGTGGATCCCTCGCATTCCTCTCTTCGTCTTCGTTGATCATCGCGGAGAGCTTGGAGCGCTTCGGGCACTCGAACGCCTTGTGAGGACCTTCACAAAGGAAACAGGAGATCCTTGGCTTCTCCCCGTCCTTGGAACCATTCGCGAAGTGTTTTGGGCGAAAGTCCTTGGACGGTTGGAAGGGTCTCCCTTTTCCTTCACTCCGGTTGTCTCCCCCACGTTTTTCCTTGTGGAACTGTTCGCCTTGGAAGTCGATGAAGAACTAGTGGTTTTCTCCGGCTTCTTGTATTCGATGAGTGATTCGGCCACCGCCATAGCCGACGCCAGGTCCCTGCACATTCCTCCGTTGCAACTCCGGCTTCGCCCATTGTTGCAATCCGTCCATGAAGGAAAATAATGAATCCTTCGCGGACATATCCGGGATCTCCAATATTAGCTCGGAAAATTCACGGACGTACTCCCGCACCGTGCCTTTGTGGGTAAGGCGCCGAAATTTCGCCCGGGACTCGTCTTCGCGTTCGGGGATAGAAACGGGCCTTGATCTCCCGCTTGAAATCGCCCAATTGTCGATAATGCATAGGCCGCACTCCTTGTCGGCATATCGTCGCCTCCACCACACCATAGCCGAATCGACTAAGTATAGTGGAGCGGTCTTCACCTTCTTTGCCTCGTCGACAATGTTCAAGGCATCGAAATCGCTGCTCCATGGTCCAGAGGAAGTTATCTAACTCCCTCGCATTCCTTGACCCAACATAGGTCTTAGGCTTTGGCACATCGATTTTAGAGCTGGAATGGCCGCCAACGCCACCTTGGGTGATCGCCATCTTACGAGAGAGACCAATCCGCCTTGATCTCTTTGATTTCCTCTTGCATCGCCAGGATTTGGGACATGAGAGAACCCTTCAAGCCCTCAAATCGAGAGTTCATGTCGTCCATGACGGAGTTGAGAAGCCCTTGCATCCTCCCATAGCTTTCCTCACCCTCTGAGTCGAGCTTTTCGATGCTTTCGGTGTGCTCCTCGACCACCTCCATCCGTTCGGCTAACGCCAACTCCAATTTGGCTAGTCGACTCTCAAGCGGACATGTTTCCCTCGAAACGGACTTGTCTCTCCTCCGTTCCTTAGCGTGGTGCTCCTTGTCGCGGCCTTCGTGGTCGCCACCACTAATGACAACAGATCCTCCGTTTGTCATTTTTACACCGTCTCGAAGTTTTGATTGTTCCACCGAACTTTAGCACCAACCGTGCTCGATACCACTTGTCACGGGGTCGGCCTTTATAGCGGCTTAACCTGTGCGGTACCTAGTTCCCACCCGTACGAAGGAACGCTAGGTCAGCCTAATTCGTCGCATTTGGATCGGAACCCATCGATCCGTTGTAAAGCATTTTGTGTAGGGAAGCGCTTAGCGGAAGATCGATTTAAACGAAGGCAACAAACGATTGTATTGATTGCTTGAAAGCTTTACAACATCACTCCCCTACATATAGATGTTAACACTTTTCTGGCTATGTCGCCAGGAGACATCATATATGATCGAAATCTAAAATCTCTACAACTCACGCTATAAGCTAAGTACAACACTTTACAAGGGGGAAATACCCCAAAATGGCCTAAGTATGCTAGGATAAGCCTCGGTCCGTGACACTAATGACCCTCTTGGTGGCGGTTTAAAATTGAATTTCGATCTCAAAGACAAAAGATTTTATAAACGTTCATTGGAAAAAATCATAAGACATAACCAGGCGGCTCAAGAAGAATTTACAAAAATGTTGCAAAATGAGCTACTATTACTTGAGAAAAAAAATTGCAGCGGCATTTCACAAAGAATAATACGAGTGCGTTTGATGGTTTTGTAGCCAACTTATTCGGTAACAATACTCACCCAAAGAAAGATTACACAAGCAAAATTTGTTGGGCCAGAACATATAAAGCCGGAGTGAGTACAAGCCACCTATTTTGGGGCTCAAGAAACCACGGACCAAGAATTAGATTTACAAAACTTGAAGACCCATTACCCAAAACAGGGAAGCTATCGGCATGTTTGGTAGCGTCATTTGTTTTCGATTTTTCTGTTTTTTAATACAAAAAACATGCCGTGTTTTTTGTTTGGTTAACGTTTTTGTTTTCCATTTTCAGAAATAAAGAGATTTTGAGTACATAAAACAGAGAACACCAATTTGGTGTTTTCATTTTGTTGAAAACGTTTTCAGCAGCCCGCTAGTTGTTCGCCCGTCAATGCGCACGCCGCCCGTCGCCCGCCGTCGACCCTTGCAACGCTCGCTCGCCGCCTGCCACCGCACTGCCCTCGCAACGCCTGCCCACCCTCCCTCTGCCGATTTACAACCTCTCCCTCCAACCCAGCGACGGCCATCTACGACCTCCTTCCTTGGCGACGGCCGATCTTCGACCTCCTCCTCCAACCCAAAGAACGGCCATCTTTGACCTCCCTCCCCCGGCGACGCCGATCCGCAACCCCTCCCTTCAACCCAGCCGACGGCCGATCTACGACCTCCCCCTCCAACCCAACGAAGCCCATCTTAGAGCGATGGCCACCCGTGCCACCCCTGCCGTGCGATCTCCCCACCCGCTGCCTCCCTTGCCGCCGCACGACCGCCACGCTAGTTGCGATGTCTCATCTCACCGCATCAATGAAAACAAAAAGCAAAAACGAAAAACAACGCCCAAACAATAAATGCGTTCTCAATTTAACAAAAAATAATTTTTAATTATAATTTTTAAAATTAGTTTTTGAAAACGGAAAACGAAAAGCGTGACCAAACAGGCCCTATATTTGCTACCGTCCGTTCGGCTTCCCACGGTTGAAAGAAAATCAGTAACCATATCCTGGCATAACAGAAGGAAATGAGACATTGTTAACCAAATGGTCCAAATGCATCTCAAGAAATTCAACACAACTCAACAACATATTTCATTTGGGTTGGGATTATGAACCTGAGTTGTCCATTGGGTTTCCAGGCGGGAACCGGTTCAGGTTCCTTGATTTCAACAACCACACAATCGGACATTAAGAAAGTTTTTGCTACGACGATGCATGTTCCAAGCAACATCTCACCACCTGAAAGATTCCAAAGCGTTTTAATAGCATAATCACAGATTAAACGTTTTAGCAGTTGCCCAAAACTCAAAACAATGAACTGCACCGACCTTTGTAGGATCGATAATTCCAGCCACCATTAGATCCACATAGTTTCCAGTAGCAGCATTGTATCCAAATTTGGGATCATCACTTGAGAGCACCTGAACAAAAACACACATCGACCATTGTAACTAGGAATGGAAGAATGTGTGTGTATATAAATCTCTGTGCGCTAAAGAATAAAAAATATGTACCTTTTCACTAACCACGCCTCCAGCATTTTTTGGCAATCAGCTTCAATGGGTAGACTAATGCTCTCTTAACAATATCAGCACCAACCTACAAAGTACAACCATTTGAAAACGTCTCCAGTGTTTTGAGAACATTAAGGGCATGTTTGTTTCACCTGTTTTCTATTTTCGTTTTCAAAATGTGATAACCGTTTTCGAATATAAAAAACATAAAATTGAAAACAATAAAATGTTGTTTTCATTCTTTAGGACATAAAAAATGAAAACAAGTTTTTGTTGTTTTCAATTTTCAATTTTTTTACACGAAAACAACTATTACATTTTGAAAACGAAACAGAAAACACCCCAACCACAATGGCATAGTTTAAGGGCCACAGTTTACCACAAACAATATTGGCATGCTTTGAAACCTGATAAATTCATGTATTGAGATCTCAAAAATCCAACAATAATGTCATATTTGATGCACTTCAGAATTTCAATAAATTTCACAAGCATATGCAGGCAATGTCCTCACTAGTTTTGTGGATAAATATTAATAATTACCTTTTCCTCATCATTATTAAGCTTGTCCTTAATAGCGTCCACCTTTGATGCAAGCCGTAGAAGGGTGCATCCCCCACCTACAACAATACCTTCCTCAACAGCCGCCTGATTTCATAAAAGCATTTCAGGGATGTTTAAAGTCGCACAAAATCCATAATAGATTGGGGAAAAAAATCATTAGCAATTGCCATTACCTTCGTAGCATTTAAAGCATCCTCAACCCTCAGCTTCTTTTCTTTCAGTTCAGTCTCAGTTTGTGCTCCAACCTTTAAGATTTCCAACGAAAACTCAAACAAATCTAACATGTACTACAAAAGATTTCAAAAATCAACTCAACTTTCTAAATTAATCAATGGCTTACTTGAACAACAGCAACACCACCAGATAATTTTGCAATTCTCTCATTTAATTTTTCTTTCTCATAATCTTGCTCTGCAGCCTACAGGAAATACATGTCTAATTTACATCACAAGATTCATATAACAAATAGCAAACTGTGTGCATAACCATGTGGATACACACAAAGAGAAAAAGATTGGTACCTCAATAAGATTTCTAATCTGTGCCACTCGTTTGTTAACTGCTTCTTCAGTGCTTCCATCACCAACAATCGTGGTGGCATCCTTGGTGAGCACCACCTTGGCAGCATGGCCAAGGACTTCATTTGTTGCTTTGTCTAATGTCAGGCCTACTTCGTCTCTAATTACAGTTCCTGTAAATACCCACATAGGATTGGGTTGGAGATATGATAAGGAAATATATAAACCGACAACATATCATGACAAAAGGTTCTCCTCCACAAGGACAATCAGAAAACATATCATGCCCAACAAAACAGACAGCAAGGTTACACATTGATTTGAAGTTGAAAATAAGGTCTAAAATATAATAACAATAAGCAAAAATGCGGCCAAGATAGCAAGCACGTGCTAACCTCCTGTCAAAATTGCAATGTCGTCAAGGTACTGGCTCTTGCGTTCTCCAAAACCAGGAGCCTTTAGTGCAGCGATTTTCAAAGGCCCTCTGAGCTTATTCACAACAAGGGTAGCCAAAGCCTCCTGTTCAATGTCTTCTGCCACTATCAGAATTGGGTAACCACCTCTAATAGCTTCTTCTAAGACTTTAACAATATCCCTTGCAGTTGTTATCTTTTTGTCAACTAGAAGCAACTGCAGCATGGAGAAAACAACAGCTACTGAAAAAGATCTAAAAATTATAATTCTAATAAATAACAGGAGCCACCAATATGATCAGATGCAATGCCTACCTTGCAGTTTTCGTATTCAACTGCCATCTTCTCACTATCAGTTACAAAATATGGTGAGATATAACCACGATCGAACTGCATTCCTTCAACCACATAGAGGTTGTTCTCGGCACTTTTACCCTCTTCCAGAGTCACCACACCTTTTCGGTCCACTTTGTTCATTGCTTCAGCAATCATATTTCCAATTTCATAGTTGTTCCCTGCACTGACAGCAGCAACATCTGCCAACTCGCTGTCTTCAACCTGTAGGTCAATACTTTAGTCATTACATTCTAGATACTCACGAGACACCAATAAAACTCCTACCAGAAGCCAATTTGCCTCTTTGGACCGTGATAATGAAATTTTCTCCGGAAACAAACATTAAACAAATCGAACAGAGACGAATCGCAGACGTCAGAGCGAGAGGAAGAAATGGAGAGCTCACCATCGAAATGACGGACGGGCGGGGCGGAGAAGAGACTGCGTGGGGAGGGGTGGGTAGTTGGCCGACAATGAGTGGGGAGGGAAGGGGTGGTACGGTGTAGGCGTGTAGCGTAGCGCAGTGTAGGGTTTCTCAGCGAGGGGTGGGTTTTAGGAGGAACATTGGTGTTGCGTAAAATACCGGAAATCCAATACCATATAATAAAATTTTAACACACATTAATTCAAGATCACTAGGAAGGAAGATATTGATTTCCATTAACTCATTTGTTGGAAAAAAAAAATTAAATAAAAAAACTGGATAGCGTACATATCCCAAAATTTACATAAAAAAGCTATCTGAAATTCCCAGGAATTAACACCGAAACAGAGTAACAAATTCTTGTCATTGCTACCATCATAGTATCAAAACACTAATCCGGTCTCTCCACTTTATTTTATTTATTTTATTTTTAAATAATTATTAAAAAAAAAAAAAAGCAAAAACAAAATCTGTAAAATTTCAGACGAAGGATAATGATGAAAAACAGAGCATAAAACAACCGATTTATTTCTTCGCACAGAATCTATCTGTTACAATATATTAAATCACAATAGAAGCAAACTGACTCACAACTGCCAAATAAGCTAAAGCTCCATAGGCTGTTGCACAGATATATTAAATAGCACACGCACGCTGACACGCGAAATATATGAAACACACACACAACATTACATATAGATTTGCAGTTGTAAAGGCATGCATTAAAAAGCGCAAGTTAACGCAACAGATTAAAAAGCGCGCGAAATGGGCGACGACGACGTCCATTATTTTTATTTTTTTTTTGAATAAGGAAGTTGCGGTAGCGGACGGAGAAGACGAAGCGGCGGTTGGAAGTGTCCCAATGCAACCCAATCTGGTCGCCGGCGATGAGCGCCCTCCTCTTCACGAACTCCGCCGACCAATTGCCATTGAGGACGTAACTCTTGCTGCTCCTCCACCTCTTGAAGGTCATGCCGTGAAGCGTCTTCGTATCGCCATCATACACCCGCACTCGATGTCCCTGCTTATTACCGTTCTGAACCTTGGCCTGCTCCTCCTCTTTCAAGTGGCACAGAATCTGGGACGCCTCTACCTTCCCCAGCATCAGCCTGCACTGATGACTGCTCACGTCGCTCTCCGTCAGCTCCTTCGTCACCGACATCACCCCAGCAGCAGGAACATCGGACGAGGATGTTTGATGATCTCCACCTCCACCGAGGGCTACGAAGGGAATGAGGTTCTCAGTCTCCCGGAAATTAGGCACGACAGTAAAGGAATTCATCTTTGGTACGTACCACTGAGTCAAGACCCTGCAGCCTGCAGGTTTAATCGTACGTCCTGCTTTTGGGAGCAGGTGGAGTGGTGTGCTTTATATAGTATGAGGCCGGTGGGGATTAGTCCACAATACTTCAGTCCACAATACTTTAGTCCACAATATAGTAGCGATCATTGTCCTGCGCACTTCTGCGGTCATTGTGCTGTCACGCGCGTTTCGCGAACTCGCGTAACAATACTGTAGCCGAAGCGAAGCTGCTAGTAGAATATTTATTTGCTAGTCATGCCGGTCATTGTCATATATACCCTTATTCCACACGTGGCAGGCACTGATTGCATATATCTATTATCTTTTCGGCTGTGGACACGGAGACAACAATTGGCATCCGTCATATTGACAATTGTCACAGCCTTAAACACAGCTACACAGTGTCACGACCCGAGCAGCGTGGTGCTGGCGGGACGTTTCTTAGTGGCACGATTCAGGAATGGATTCGTGCTACGTAAAGGAGAGGGGTTGGTTGAAGCGTAGATGGTGCGCAGCGAGAAGGTTCCAGGCGATTCGTGGAGGAGAACGGATGGAACCCCTTCGGAGTTGGGACGTGCCGACCTGGTTGAATGCGGGGAACACGCCGCTAGTCGAGGACTTGACGTTGAAGAAGGGATTTGGCCATCCTTACACAAACTGGTCGGGAACTGGAGCCGTTCTCCTGATGAGCCCAGTGGCAGGGCGAAACCAGTCTACGTGCGCTTCAACCCTCAAAGGCTAAACTTAGCGGACCGTGGATAGAGAAGCTAAGTGCCGCAGTGGGTTGAGAGGCGCAGGAAATCTGACCCCGTGACAAGTGGTATCGAGCCGAACCGGCCCGGTATCCTGAAGACTCGCCGAGCACTCTCGCGAGTAGCGTGATCCCAAGGTGGGAGCTCACAGAGGTGAGTCGACCGATAGTGTCTTGCACGCCTTGCGTCCATAGAGTTGGAGTATCCTAGAGTGTGATACAGAGTTGGGCAAGGGAGTACGAAGGAGCGCGTCGGAGCGATCTTGGAAGCCTCCCATCCTTTGGACATTGGGCGAGTGGGGCGGGCATCTTGGTAAAGGTGTTGCAACCTGCGGGGAAGCGATGTCCAAGCTGTTGACATTGGGCGAGTGGGAGGGCGTCGAGGTAACGATGCCATCGCCTGCGGGGAAGCGATGTCGACAAGCGCAATGAGGACGTTGCGAGGATTGGGTGGAGGAGAATGTCACGACCCGAGCAGCGTGGTGCTGGCGGGACGTTTCTTAGTGGCACGATTCAGGAATGGATTCGTGCTACGTAAAGGAGAGGGGTTGGTTGAAGCGTAGATGGTGCGCAGCGAGAAGGTTCCAGGCAGTTCGTGGAGGAGAACGGATGGAACCCCTTCGGAGTTCAGACGTGCCGACCCGGTTGAATGCGGGGAACACGCCGCTAGTCGAGGACTTGACGTTGAAGAAGGGATTTGGCCATCCTTACACAAACTGGTCGGGAACTGGAGCCGTTCTCCTGATGAGCCCAGTGGCAGGGCGAAACCAGTCTACGTGCGCTTCAACCCTCAAAGGCTAAACTTAGCGGACCGTGGATAGAGAAGCTAAGTGCCGCAGTGGGTTGAGAGGCGCAGGAAATCTGACCCCGTGACAACAGGCTCCACATCCACAGCCACACAGGCTCACAAACACAGTCACCCAGACATATAATCAAACACATAACATGCATCTTAGCCACAAACATATAATCAAACACATAGCATGCATCTTAACCAACAATCATTATATCAAGTATATTTCCTTCGGAAACCTCAGGGTTTCCCCACGTGAACCTACAACGGAACGAAGCCTAACAAACAACACTGACATTCCCAACCGCCTCCAAGGCCCACTACCACGCAATGAACCCCGATAGTTCCCATACCCCGGACGCAACATCAAAACCAAACAAAATATGCATTAAAGGCCAACATCCATATAGGATATCATACCTATATAGATTTACATATATATATTATAACAACAACGATAATACTCTACAAATCATCCACAACAGGGCCTAACCCCGGAATGAGTACTAGAAGAGACAAAACCCCTACCTCAGAAGGATCTTTCACGCTTTTGCTTCCATACCAAACTTCGTCCAACCACGGGAACCACCACGGCAGCCACGATCTGGAGCTCTCTCTCCCAATCCCCCCCCCCCCCCACTCTCTCTCTCTCTCTCTCTCTCTCTTTGCGACGGCTGCGGCGGATGAACCCTAAAACCCTAACACAAGAGGTCTCCACCTCCTTATATAGACACCACAACATCAAAACAACGTAGTTTTGATTAAGTGAACCTCATCATCAAAACGACGTTGTTTTGATAAATGGAACATGCCACAACCTTCTCGCATCCCACAGGATAAAATACCCATAATTCAAACATGGCCCTTAAGGAAAAGATGATCAACATAAAAAAAATGAAAGAGAACATAAGAACATTTTTAATACACTTTTATCAACCAATAAAGCAAAAATAGTAACAGAAGCAATCCTATATAACCGTACACAACCTATGTGAGATTATGTGAAAAGGAAAAAAAACTGATATACGTACATATCCCAAAATTTACATTAAAAAAAACTATGTGAGATTTCAAGGAATTAACACCGAAACAGAGCCACAAATTCTTGCCAGTGCTAGTATACGCTCATCCCGTCTACTTACATTTCTCCCAACAAAAAATAACGCTAATCCGGTCCCTCCTCTTTACTTTATTTGTGTTATTTTTAAATAAATTTTAAAAAAGTAAAACAAAATAAACTTAAAAAAAAAAAATCTATCAATTGCAAAATTTAAGACGAAGGATAATAATGAAAAACAGAGCATAAAACAACTGATTTATTTCTTCACACACAATCTATCTCTTACGATATATTAAATAACTGCCAAATAAGCTCCGTAGGCTGTTGCACAGATATATTAAATAGCACACGCTGACACACCAAATATATAAAATACACAACATGACATATAGATTTGCAGTTCTAAAGGCATGCATAATGCATTAAACAGCGCTAGTTAATGCAACAGATTAAAAAGCGCGCGAAATGGCGGACGACGATGTCGATTATTCATTTAAATAGGGAACTGGCGGAAAAAGACGGAGAAGAAGAAGCAGTGGTTGTAAGTGTCCCAATACAACAAGATCTGGTCGCCGGCATTGAGATTCCTCCTCTTCACGAACTCCGTCGACCATTTGTTAATGAGGACGTAACTCGTGTCCCCCTTCCGCCTCTTGAGGGTCATGCGGTGAAGCGACCGCGTATTGAGATCCCACACATCCACTGGATATTCCTTACCGTCCCGAACGTCCCTGGCCTCCTCCGGGCTCAAGTGGCACAGAATCTGAGACTCCACCACTCCCATCCCCAGCTTCAGCCTGCACTGATGACTGCTCACGTCGCTCTTCGTCAGCTCCTTCGTCACCGGCATCATCCTAGCTACCTGGCCAGTACTGAGTCAGACGCAGGCTGCAGGGTTTAATTCCCCAGCTTTGGGATCGGAGCGAAGTGGTGCTTTATAGAGGGAGCGAACAATATGCAGGCACCATATGACAAGAGAGGAGCAAAAAGCAGGGTCCATGTACAGTGTGGTATGTGTAAACCGATTTTTGCTTATTCAACCTACCAAAATAAATGCGACTAGATCAGCATAAATAAAAAATTGGGTGTCCGGGCCAGAGATGAGTGGATGGGAAAACCTCCGGGTAACAAATGGACCACATCTCAAAAAAAAAAAAAAAAAACCTACCAAAAGCTAGACTCTGATACCATTGGTCAAGAAGGAAGAGGGCGAGTCTCAAATATAAAGGTCGGGAGGTAACTTAGGAATTTAATTATTTTTAAAATAATGACACATAGTCTTTGGGAATCGTGATGACTTAAAGGTGCACAGGAGAGAGAGCGCTAATAATATATATTTTTTTAAAAACCCCGATCGTGATCGTGACCACCCTGATCAGCGTTATTTTTGGACCCGTTGAGTGGTGCATCACCACTTAGCAAGATTTGCAGCGAGTCATTGCGAGTTCTTTCTTGAAGAAAAAAGAAAATAATTTAGCTTTAATTTCGTCTTTTTCGTCTTAGCTAAATTAAATTTTTTTAAAGTTCATTTTCACTATAGTTAATTGTTAATCTTATTACAACATTGCGCACATCATTTTAACAATAACAATGGCAATAAAAAGTAAGATGTGGTGACCAATCAAAATAAATATGGGCTTCACATATCTCTCCTTCAATCAAAAAGCTTAATTTGTTTGGTTGAAAATTTAAAATTATTAAAATCAAGTAAAGTGAAACCAAAGTGGTGCTTTGTCAACGATAGGAGAGACGGAAGCCAGTGATGACTTGAAGGTGCAACGGAGAGACAGGCCGGCGCCAAGGCCAGGCAAGTACGGCCTGCCTTGGGCTCCAAAATTTGGACCACAAAGTAGGGCCCTGCCCCTGTCTCATCGTCTCCTTATTCAATGTTGCGACTTCTCCCACAGGCCACAGTAGGGGTGTAAATTGTGACGGATATCCGTTTATTTTTTATACTTAAATATATTAAAATTTAAAGAATTTATTATATTATATAGTTTTAATTAAATAATAAGATTTTATATGGATAATTATAAAATAAAATTAAAATAATATTAGTTATATTTAATTTTATTAATTAATTTTAAATTTTAAATAAATAAAATAATAAAATAAAAATAAATATACAAAAATGGGCCAGCCCACAAGCTCCCGTGGATTCTTATGGGTCGTAGGCCGAGCGCTTGGTTAGTCCGTTTAAAAATCGAACTTAAACAAGTAACTCGTTTAGACCCAGTCCGTTACGGGCCAGGGCGGGCTGACCCGTTTTACACCCATGGCCACAGGCGCACACAAAAGATAAAACACCACCTTGAGGAGCAAAACAATCATCGAACTCCAGCTTCCGTTCGTATTATTCCATTTTCTTCCCGACGGCCGACACCCGCTGCCGCCTCATCACCCTTCACGGATCGACATCCTCCGACGCCTGATCATCACCCTTCACAGCTTCACCAATTCACCTTCACCGGCTCTGGCGACTGGCGGTCCGCCTCTCAGCCTTTGCAATTGATTTTGTTGTTTGACAATTGAGATTTGAGACCGGATCCGTGTGAAACACTGAGTCTCTTTCACTCTAACTGTCTGAGGTATATACAAAGTGCATAATATTTTTTATTTAATTTACAAAGTGCAAACTCGCGCTCGTCCAAAAGCAGGTACCTAAAAAAGTTCCAAAACCAAGGAAGGTTTCTTTAGGAATATTAAAGTCGTTTTTAGTTTTTTTTGGAATATAAAATAGACAACTACTTCGATATTTCCAATTTTGAAGGGAACTCCCTGAGCGCACGTCTCTCCATTAGTCTTGATACTTACATGCGGGTCCCCATTAGTCTTGAGTGGCAGCAGTCACCATATCCTAAGGAAAAAAAAAAAAAAAAAAAAAGGAAGAGAAGGGAACTAGGGTACCAGACGTGATGACTTGAAGGTGCACACGGAGAGAGAGCGCCAATTTAAAGGGAACTCCCTGAGTAGTCATAAAAGACATCATTCTTATAAAAATAAAAAATTCGGGAAACTCTATTTTTAAATTTTAAAAGTCAATAAAAAAAATTCTAAATTCTTGCTGATATTGATTTTACCTTGATAAAATTGTACTAAAAATCGGTACATAGCAATTCACTTTTCAAGATTTTTTTTTTTGAGTATTTTACCAGTTCGGCAGTTCCGGCAATTTTAATACAACATTAGTGAAATTCCTATAATTGACAATAACGTCCCATTTATTAATTGGAGCCTAGCTTAAAATAAAATTACTACTACATATAATAATACATGCGCAAATAAATTTTCTAAAAATTATATAGTTGTAAAATAATTTTTAAATTTTGTTAAGCGACATAAACTTTTCAAACACCTCGCCAAACATTTGTGGAATTCTTAACGACATAAACTTTTCAAGATTTGTTTTGTGTATTTTCCCAGTTCCGGCAATTTTAATACAACATTGATGTCGGGGAATTCTTATCCTTGATAATATGTCCCATTTATTAATCGAAGCGTAGCTTAAAATAGAATTACTACTACATATAATACACAAGAAAATGAATTTCCTAAAAATTACATAGTTGTAAAACATGACAATTATTATTAAATTAAATTAAAAATTTTAAATACAATTTTTTGGCATGTAGATGGTATTATAATTGTATCATCCTAGCACAGCATTTAAAAAAGAAACTGACGAAAATAAAGATAGTATACGCAAGGTAGGCAACACAATTAGACGGCAAGTCAATACAGTAAACCCATTTCTGGGGCTCATGAGGAGGTTACACGCCGAGAACTAGATTTACAAACACTCAATCACCCATTTCCCCGCAATCTGGGAAGCTATGATTGCTACCACCCCGCCAGCCTACGTGCGTTTTGCTTTCATCGGCTGAGACATTAAATCAGTAGCCATATCCTGGCATGACAGAAGGAAAATGAGGGATGGTAAGTAAACAAACCAAATGGTCTTTTTTCTTAAAAAAAAAAAAAAAAAGTCTATTTGAGTGTGGGATTATGAACCTGAGTTGTCCATCGGGTTTCCGGCGGGAACGGGCTCAGGCTCCTTGATTTCGACAACCACACAGTCGGACATCAAGTGAATCAGTGAAAGTAGAAGCCATCTATTTTCCTTGCGAATATAAAAAACAATCGACAAATGAATCAGTGAGCAAACATGCTATGGAAAATTTACAAACTTCAACTCTTGAAAGCTCACTTCACGTCAATTTTGGTTTTTTTTTTCCTCCCCACATTGGAGAAAAAAAAATCTTGGGAAACAAGCAGAAAATATCAAATCAAAAGCCTTTCTTAAGCTCATTTCATGCCCAACTCGGTTGCTTCGGTTTTTATTGGGTGAAAAAAGATCCGGAAACAAACAGAAATTATCTACCCACGTTAACAGACTAAGTAATGATGAACACGAGTCAACCCATAGACAGGCAGTTAAACCCAATTTCAATTTCACGTCAATTTGTTTCCTATTTTTCCCACCGTGATACTGATTGATAATGAAATTTTCTCGGGAAACAAACATAAAACAAATCGAACAGAGACGAATCGCAGAGGTGAGAGCGAGAGGAAGAAATGGAGAGCTCACCAGAGAAATGACGGACGGGCGGGGCGGAGAAGAGACTGCGTGGGGAGGGGTGGGTAGTTGGCCGACAATGAGTGGGGAGGGAAGGGGTGGTACGGTGTAGGCGTGTAGCGTAGCGCAGTGTAGGGTTTTTCAGCGAGGGGTGGGTTTTAGGAGGAACATTGGTGTTGCGTAAAATACCGGAAATCCAAAACCATATGATAAAATTTTAACACACATTATATTACATATACACGTATAATACAAATCATATATAAATAAACCACGTACACTGGGTATTTTAATTAATTAATTCTTAGTTTAACTCATTTGTTGGAAAAAAAGAAATTAAATAAAAAAAAACTGGTATAGCCTACATATCCCAAAATTTACATAAAAAAGCTATGTGAAATTCCCAGGAATTAACTTTGAAACAGAGTAACAAATTCTTGCCATTGCTACCACCATAGTATCAATAACACTAATCCGGTCTCTCCTCTTTATTTTATTTGTTTTATTTTTAAATAAATTTTAAAAAAAAGCAAAAACAAAATAAACTTTTAAAAAAAAAAACAAAATCTGTCTATTGTAAAATTTCAGACGAAGGATAATGATGAAAAACAGAGCATAAAACAACCGATTTATTTCTTCGCACACAATCTATCTGTTACAATATATTAAATAACAATAGAGGCAAACTGACTTATAACTGCCAAATATATGAGCTGAGCTGGCCCATAGGCTGTTGCACAGATATATTAAATAGCACACGCACGCTGACACGCGAAATATATAAAACACACACACAACATTACATATAGATTTGCAGTCCTAATTAAAGGCATGCATTAAAAAGCACAAGTTAACGCAACAGATTAAAAAGCGCGCGAAATGGGCGACGACGACGTCCATTATTTTTTTTTTTTTGAATAAGGAAGTTGCGGTAGCGGACGGAGAAGACGAAGCGGCGGTTGGAAGTGTCCCAATGCAACCCAATCTGGTCGCCGGCGATGAGCGCCCTCCTCTTCACGAACTCCGCCGACCAATTGCCATTGAGGACGTAACTCTTGTTGCTCCTCCACCTCTTGAAGGTCATGCCGTGAAGCGTCTTCGTATCGCCATCATACACCCGCACTCGATGTCCCTGCTTATTACCGTTCTGAACCTTGGCCTGCTCCTCCTCTTTCAAGTGGCACAGAATCTGGGACGCCTCTACCTTCCCCAGCATCAGCCTGCACTGATGACTGCTCACGTCGCTCTCCGTCAGCTCCTTCGTCACCGACATCACCCCAGCAGCAGGAACATCGGACGAGGATGTTTGATGATCTCCACCTCCACCGAGGGCTACGAAGGGAATGAGGTTGTCAGTTTCCCGGAAATTAGACACGACATTAAAGGAATTCATCTTTGGTACGTACCACTGAGTCAAGACCCTGCAGCCTGCAGGTTTAATCGTACGTCTTGCTTTTGGGAGCAGGTGGAGTGGTGTGCTTTATATAGTATGAGGCCGGTGGGGATTAGTCCACAATACTTCAGTCCACAATACTTTAGTCCACAATATAGTAGCGATCATTGTCCTGCGCACTTCTGCGGTCATTGTGCTGTCACGCGCGTTTCGCGAACTCGCGTAACAATACTGTAGCCGAAGCGAAGCTGCTAGTAGAATATTTATTTGCTAGTCATGCCGGTCATTGTCATATATACCCTTATTCCACACGTGGCAGGCACTGATTGCATATATCTATTATCTTTTCGGCTGTCGGACAGAGCTCTCGGAGTCCACAATTGGCCTCTTGTGGTTACACATTTTTAACATTAAAAAAAGTTACAATTGGCCTCTTGTGGTTACACTTTTTTTAACAATTGGCCTCTTGTGATTTCATGAAAAGGCATTACAGTGATGTTTATTGTATGCTTGCAACAAATCCATAATAGATGCATGGATATATTTTGTTTGATAGGTAATAAAGATGGATGGATATATTTAAATAATTTATTTACAACTACAATTACCTTTGTTGCATTTAAAGCATCCTCAACCCTCAGCTTCTTTTCTTTCAGTTCAGTCTCAGTTTGTGCTCCAACCTTCAAGATTTCCAACCAAAATTCAAAACAAATCTAACACGTACTACAAGAGACTTCATAAATCAACTCAACTTTCTAAATTAATCGATAGCTTACTTGAATAACAGCAACACCACCAGATAATTTTGCAATTCTTTCATTTAATTTTTCCTTCTCATAATCTTGCTCTGCAGCCTACAGGGAATGGGTGCATAATTTACATCACAGGATTCATATAACAAATATCAAACTGTGTGCATAGCCATGTGGATGCACAAAAGGAGAGAGAAAAGATTGGTACCTCAATAAGATTTCTAATCTGTGCAACTCTTTTATTAACTGCTTCTTCAGTGCTTCCATCACCAACAATCGTGGTGGCATCCTTGGTGGCTCTGCTTCTTCAGTATTGATTTCCATTAATTCAAGATCGCTGGTAAGATTTTGATTTCCATTAACTCATTTGTTGGTAAAAAAGGTAAAAAAAAAAAAACTGATATACGTACATATCCCAAAATTTACATTAAAAAAAACTATGTGAGATTTCAAGGAATTAACACCGAAACAGAGCCACAAATTCTTGCCAGTGCTCATCCCGTCTACTTACATTTCTCCCAACAAAAAATGACAGCTAATCCGGTCCCTCCTCTTTACTTTATTTATGTTATTTTTAAATAAATTTTAAAAAAGCAAAAACAAAATAAACTTTTTTTAAAAAAACAAAAAAAAACAAAATCTATCAATTGCAAAATTTCAGACGATGGATAATAATGAAAAACAGAGCATAAAACAATGATTTATTTCTTCGCACACAATCTCTTTCTGTTACAATATATTAAATAACAATAGAAGCAAACTGACTCACAACTGCCAAATAAGCCCCATAGGCTGTTGCACAGATATATTACATAGCACACGCACGCTGACACACGAAATATATAAAATACACAACATGACATATAGATTTGCAGTTCTGAAGGCATGCATATATAATGCATTAAACAGCGCTAGTTAATGCAACAGATTAAAAAGCCCGCGACATGGCCGACGACGATCGACGTCGATTATTCATTTAAATAGGGAACTGGCGGAACAAGACGGAGAAGACCAAGCAGTGGTTGTGAGTGTCCCAATGCAACAAGATCTGGTCGCCGGCATTGAGCTTCCTCCTCTTCACGAACTCCGTCGACCAATTGTTAGTGAGGACGTAACTCGTGTCCCCCTTCCACCTCTTCAGGGTCATGCAGTGACGCGACCGCGTATTGAGATCCCACACATCCACTGGACGTTCCTTACCTTCCCGAGCGTCCCTGGCCTCCTCCGGGCTCAAGTGGCACAGAATCTGAGACTCCACCACTCCCATCCCCAGCTTCAGCCTGCAATGATGACTGCTCACGTCGCTCTTCGTCAGCTCCTTCGTCACCGGCATCATCCTAGCTAGCTACCAGTACTGAGTCAGACGCAGGCTGCAGGGTTTAATTCCCCAGCTTTGGGATCGGAGCGAAGTGGTGCTTTATATATAGAGGGAGCCAACAATATGACAAGAGAGGAGCAAAAAGCAGGGTCCATGTACAGTGTGGTTTCCACACAACACACACACACAGTGTACAGCGTGGTATGTGTAAACCGATTTTTGCTTAATCAACGTACCAAAAGCTAGACTCTGATACCATTGGTCAAGAAGCTAGGAAGAGGGCGAGTCTCAAATATAAAGGTCGGGGGGTAACTAAGGATTATATTTTTTTAAAATAATGACACATGGGCCATGAACATAAAATGAAACCTTAACTTGAGCTTGGCTCAGCCTGTATTTGCTAGGGAATCAGACGTGATGACTTGAAGGTGCAAAGGGAGAGAGAGCGCTGATAATTTTTTTTTTTAAACCCTGATCTGATCCTGATCAGCGTTATTAATTTTTGGACCCTCTTCCGATGATTTCCGATTCAGTGGTGATTGCTAAGTGGGGACATCCAAGAGTTTGCAGTCACGATCAAAGATTGATGGCGACTGACGAGTTTTTTCGTGAAGGAAAAAGAAAATAATTTAGCTTTAATTTCTTCTTTTTCGTCTTAGCTAAATTAAATTAGTTTATTTATATTTAAATTCTGGTATTTATTTGCTAAATTCTGGTATATTTAAGTTCATTTTCACTATAGTTAATTGTTAATCTTATTACAACATTGCGCACATCATTTTAACAATAACAATGGCAATAAAAAGTAAGATGTGGTGACCAATCAAAATAAATATGGGCTTCAGGTAGGGATTGAACGATAGGACAGAGACCGGAGCCAGTGATGACTTAATAAATATGCCGACTGGTGATCCGCCTCTAATTGATTTTGTTGTCTGACAATTGAGATTTAAGACCGGATCCGCGTGAAACACTGATCAGTCTCTTTCACTCTAACTGTCTGAGGTATATACAGAGTGCATAATATTTTTTATTTAATTTACAAAGTGCAAAGGTGGAATTAATTATATATACAATAATGCCAATATACAATACACAATTAAATTATTATATAAATACAAATATAATTATTATCATGAAATATATAAAAATATAAGAGCCTCAATGATGGGCTTGAGCCCCCTAAATCTTGAGGCCGGCCCTGCGGAGAGAGAGCGCTAATTTAAAGGGAACTCCCTGCGCGCACGCCCCTCCAAAGTAACCAAAGGGTCACGATTGTATTCCAAAAAGTAGTGTACCTTCAGATTTGGCAACTTTTCCTGTACAAATATATTATCACTCTTAATATAATTATAATAATATTTTATATTATTTTTATTTTATATTAAATTATTTAATAAAAATAATATAGAGGATAAATAATATTTTTTAATATATTAATGAAAAAAATTAAATATAAGAAAAACATGTCAGAATCTATATTTTTAATTTTTTCTTAGAGAAAAACATGCATGCCTTCGAATCTATATGTCATGTTGTGTATTTTATATATTTCGTGTGTCAGCGTGTGCTACTTAATATATCTGTGCAACAGCCTATATGGAGGTTAGTTGTACGAACGGTGCGTCATGACCAGGACGGCCCTGGAGTTTGGGTGGTTCCAAAGTTTTGAAACGAGACCCTCTAGAATAGTATATCTACGAATTTTATTTTTTTTAAACCAGCAGCATCTCCTAGAAATTAGAATAGTAAACTAGGATTTTACTAGCCTAAAACAATTAATGAAACCAATGAGGTATAATATTTTTCACCTACCATCACACAAATTATGTAATATATTTATGTAAGTATTTACATAAATTATATAATTATAAATTATGTAAGACAGACATAGAGGACAGTCAGTGTTGCGTATCTGACCAACTACGTACCAACGGCAGATTTGGGGGGTTGAGGGCTGACGGTAGAGGGCTGAGGCAGAATGGCGGATCTGGGGGCTGGCCATGCAGGGGCACTGCAGTGACTGCTGGAATAGGGATTCACAGTATGGGGAAAGGCGGAGAGCCGGAGGGCGGACGGCGGAGGCAGGCAGGACCGTTGAGGCAGAGCAGAGCTGAGGCGCCGGCGTGAAGGGGTCCCAACCGTCCAACCGTTAGATTCTAAATAATTTTATTCTTTTATTTTTTTTAAATTTTTTATAATTATATTTGTGCAGAATACTACGTTAAATTACTATAAAATTTTAACAACAATAACAATCGCGCTAAATTGTTATTTTAACAACAATAACAATCTCAACGTGCGGTTTTTTCTTCCCTCGCAGCAAACTCGCGCTCGTCCAAAAGCAGGTACCTAAAAAAGTTCCAAAACCAAGGAAGGTTTGTTTAGGAATATTAAAGTCGTTTTTAGTTTTTTTGGGAATATAAAATAGACAACTACTTTAATATTTCCAAAACACAAAAATATGAATTCAGTTTAGCAATAGTTCATGACCGCAGATTCCTATACGGCGCGCTAGCGTATACCCACCAACTTTGTTGGACCATCAATCGATGCTTTGAGTATATCGATCGTTGTTTTGTGGAGGAGTTGCCTCCCTCCTTGATGCCAGGGCCCGGCCCCAACATTTAAGAGAGTAATCATTAAATTGGGGCCCTTAAGAACAATGGAGAGAGGTCGCATTACACTTAAATGTGTGCAGAAAAAATCATGTTCAACTTAGTAATTTTGAGAGGCATAGGTTTTTCTTTTTCAAAATTTAAGAGTGAAATCATCCAGTTCTACTCACCAGAAACATTAGCAAGACCATAACTTAGTAATTAATTATTATAAATAAAGAAAGACTTATCATTAAGCTCTGATACAAGAGCTTTTGTAGTTTTCTCAATGCCTCGGGTGATTAAAACAGGATTTGCACCAGCTGCCACCACCTAAATAACATATTCAGTTATAATTGTGCCACAGTGGATTATACACTAACAACAGCAAATACTCTATAGGTTTGTCGATCAGAATACCTTGACGCCTTCTGCAATAAGACCCTGTGCGAGAACGACTGATGTAGTTGTGCCATCACCAGCCAAGTCATTGGTCTTTGCGGCAGCTTGTCTAACCAGCTTAGCACCAACGTTTTCTACGGGGTCTTCCAATTCAACCTATAAGATCAAAATATTATACCATTGATCAGTAATGTAGTTTCAATACAAATATCGCTACAAATATGTGTAGGATTTGTTTGACAAGAACAGCATTGTATAAGAAGAAAAAAAGTATAACGATGTAATTCACACTAATAAGTTTGTAACGTTTCGAGATGGAACATGGAAAAGCAATAAGAAAAAGTGGAAAAGAAAAAAAAATAAGAAAAAACCAAAGGCACGGGGTGTCGAAGTTTAATAGAAATTCTAAAATCGATGGTTTGTCTTATATGTGAATTCAGAATGTTTTCATTTCAATCCATTTTGTGTACCTCTTTGGCAACAGTCACGCCATCATTTACAATTTTGGGAGATCCGTACTTGCTCTCCAGAACATCGTTCCTGCCTTTCGGACCAAGGGTGACACCCACTAAATCTGCAAGCTTGTTCACGCCAATCTAAGAGCACAGAAACAAAAGCAATATGAAAAAGTGGGTAAGCAAAAGCAACATTAGCCCCCATCCAGTCACATAAAAAATCACCTGCAGCAAACTCGCGCTCGTCCAAAAGCAAAAAGCAGGTACCTAAAAAAGTTCCAAAACCAGGGAAGGTTTCTTTAGGAATATTAAAGTCGTTTTTAGTTTTTTTGGGAATACTTTAATATTTCCAAAACACAAAAATCTGAATTCAGTTTAGCAATAGGGTATACCCACCAACTTTGTTGGACCATCAATCGATGCTTTGAGTATATCGATCGTTGTTTCGTGGAGGAGTGGCCCTCCCTCCTTAATGCCAGGGCCCGGCTCCAACATTTAAGAGGCTAAGGTAATCATGAAATTGGGGCCCTTAAGAACAATAATAATAGAAGAGGGATCCCGTATTATAATTTATAACATTTGAGCTTAAATGTGTGCAGAAAAAACCATGTTTAAAAATTGAATGTGAAAATTATAATCCACTCTTTACTTTCAATTTAGTAATTTTCAGAGGCATAGGTTTTTCTTTTTCAAAATTTAAGAGTGAAATCATTCAGTTCTACTCACCAGAAACATTAGCAAGACCATAACATAGTAATTAATTATTATAAATAAAGAAAGACTTATCATTAGGTGCATATATGCTGCTTTTGGACATCATCACATCAAACTTGTCCATTAGAGCCAAGAAAACCTTATCAGCATCGAAAGCTGCTTCCTAAAAATATAATTGCAGAGAACAACAATTAAATACAAAAAATTAGCTATGCATTAAGATGCCAAGTTGGCAATCATGGACTTCAAAACAATTAATATGGATCTAAAGCTATAATCAAAACACTCCAGCAAAACGGGAAGAAGCTTGAACCACTGCTCCCAAACTCGAGAGAAATGTGAATGTGATAAGAGATATTTAATGTTTTCAAAAATAAACGTAAGAAAAAGAAAAGTGACATAATCTAATGGATAAAAAAAAAAAAAAGCAAAGCCAATGCCTAATTGTATTGGGCTCTCACGTCATTCCCGTCAATTAACAAAGCCAACCTATATTTTCTTCCAGCCTCAACAAAGAGTTCTTCACAATCTTCACACACATTTACAAGAAGAAATATACTCACACACATTTGCATTGCAGTGTATATATATAATTCTTCAATGTTCAATCTTCACAGCCTCTAATTAGTAATTAATCATAAGCTGCTTGTAAGAAACACATGAGAAATAAACATACTCACATCACATGGAACGGATCACGGATCACGGATGTCACGAATTGAGGCAAAGACGGTTACGGTCTCATAGTCGGAGTCGGACGGATTGCCGGTCGCCGGATTGAGGCAGGGATGGTCTCACGGTGCCGGTCTGTAAGACCCGCAAAAATTTAAGCTCTTTCTTAAATAGTAATAATAATAATGTCATTACTAAAAATAGTTAGAAAGAATATTTTAGATATTATCAAAATAAAAATAAGTACCCAATATAGTCATTTAAGTAGAATGTGACTAGTGTCACGACCCGAGTAGCGTGGTGCTGACGGGACGTTTCTTAGTGGCATGATTCAGGAATGGATTCGTGCTACGTAAAGGAGAGGGGTTGGTTGAAGCGTAGATGGTGCGCAGCGAGAAGGTTCCAGGCAGTTCGTGGAGGAGAACGGATGGAACCCCTTCGGAGTTCAGACGTGCCGACCCGGTTGAATGCGGGGAGCACGCCGCTAGTCGAGGACTTGACGTTGAAGAAGGGATTTGGCCATCCTTACACAAACTGGTCGGGAACTGGAGCCGTTCTCCTGATGAGCCCAGTGGCAGGGCGAAACCAGTCTACGTGCGCTTCAACCCTCAAAGGCTAAACTTAGCGGACCGTGGATAGAGAAGCTAAGTGCCGTAAAGGGTTGAGAGGCGCAGGAAACCTGACCCCGTGACAAGTGGTATCAGAGCCGAACCGGCCCGTATCCTGAAGACTCGCCGAGCATTCTCGCGAGTAGCGTGATCCCAAGGTGGGAGCTCACAGAGGTGAGTCGACCGATAGTGTCTTGCACGCCTTGCGTCCATAGAGTTGGAGTATCCTAGAGTGTGATACAGAGTTGGGCAAGGGAGTACGAAGGAGCGCGTCGGAGCGATCTTGGAAGCCTCCTATCCTTTGGACATTGGGCGAGTGGGCGAGCATCTTGGTAAAGGTGTTGCAACTGCGGGGAAGCGATGTCCAAGCTGTTGACATTAGGCGAGTGGGAGGGCGTCGAGGTAACGATGCCATCGCCTGCGGGGAAGCGATGTCGACAAGCGCAACGAGGACGTTGCGAGGATTGGGTGGAGGAGAATGTCACGACCCGAGCAGCGTGGTGCTGGCAGGACGTTTCTTAGTGGCACGATTCAGGAATGGATTCGTGCTACGTAAAAGAGAGGGGTTGGTTGAAGCGTAGATGGTGCGCAGCGAGAAGGTTCTAGGCAGTTCGTGGAGGAGAACGGATGGAACCCCTTCGGAGTTCAGACGTGCCGAGCCGGTTGAATGCGGGGAGCACGCCGCTAGTCGAGGACTTGACGTTGAAGAAGGGATTTGGCCATCCTTACACAAACTGGTCGGGAACTGGAGCCGTTCTCCTGATGAGCCCAGTGGCAGGGCGAAACCAGTCTACGTGCGCTTCGACCCTCAAAGGCTAAACTTAGCGGACCGTGGATAGAGAAGCTAAGTGCCGTAAGGGGTTGAGAGGCACAGGAAACCTGACCCCGTGACACTAGTAAGTAGCCATTAGAATAGTAACTAGCAGTTAGAATAGTAACTAACCGTTGGAATAAGTAACTAACCGTTATGAATAGTATCTGTTTGAATTGTTATAAATAGGTATGTGTATGTAATAATGTTTTATAATATTATACTTTATAGGTTTATAAAGTAAGGAGTCATGGAATATAATGTTATCTTACTTTATTGTTTATTGATTACGTAATTATATTATTTTATCCGCGTTAATATTAAATACGTTATAAAAATAAAATAATTTGTTATACGTCATAAAAAGTTTAGATGCTATATATTATGTCATTTAGTTTCTTAAACCAAAATTACTATGGGTAAGTAAGTATTACAAGCCTTAACTTTACCAAAAGTATGAAACATAGGTAAGACCCAAAAATTTGAATAAGGCAGATTCTGGAGGTCTCATTCAAAAATTATAACTTGAGTTATACAGATCCAATTGACATGAAACCAAAGCCCATTTGTTCCTTTATCACTTAGCTAAAACGTGTAAAAATTTCAGAATTTAATATGAAGCCAATCAATTCCAGAAGTTAAAATACTACACATAGGTTCAGTGTGAACGGGTAAACATTTTAGTATGACTTTAAAATTCAATAACTTTTGTTATACACATGTAAAAATTATAAAATTGGTACCCATTTGTAGATATTTGAGTTACTAATGCAATACAATTGGCCATTTGTCAAAAACTACAAAATTAAAAACGTTATAATTGAATTAGTAGGGAGTACACCAATATGGACTTTTGATGCCAAAGGAACCTTCTAGGTTTAAAAGTCTTAAAACATTTTTTAATGGTAAGAGGAGATAACCACGTTTTTAATAAGAGATAATATGAGGAAAATAAAGTATTATATATATTTTAAATAATTTAATTTAATGCCAAAGTCAAATTCGTACACTATTTTTCACACTATTACACCTACCACCTTACCTATAAATAGCATGCCTCACTTCCCTTCTCAAGCACTCTTTCCATTCAAATAAGCCACAAAACTCTCCTCCAAAGACTTCCCAAAAAGTTCTATTAACACCCTAATAGCCCTCCAAGCCTTCTCTTCTCTCAATCTTCCTCTCACTTGTTGGAAGTTCCAAGAGGTAAATATTTCAAGCATATATTAATCATGTTCTTCCTCCTCATATATATATATATATATATTATGGATGGTCTTGCCCCTCAATATATATATGTATATTTATTAAACAATACGTAGATGTATATATATAAATTATTATTATTCCATGGAAGGCTAAGCCTCCTCATACATATATATATTATGGATGGCTTTGCCCCTCAATATATATATGTATATGATACGTATATGTGTGTATATAGATTATTATTATTCCATGGAAGGCTAAGTCTCCTCGTACATATATATATTATGGATGGCTTTGCCCCTCAATATATATATGTATATTGTATAGTATATACGTATATTATATATGTATATGTATACGTATAGATTATTATTATTATTATCATGAGAAGTTTTTCCACCATAATATACTTATATATGTCTCTCAATATATTATTTATGAATATACTATTATTATTCAAACTAAAATATTAACTTTTAAATTTTGTTTCAAGGTTTATAAACGCGGAAGACAAAAAGATAGTAAGGATCCCCTCTCCCTTTCCTTACCACGATCTCCGACGTGGAAATTCATTTCCTATTTCTTCTCTATATTTCTATCTCAAGATTTCTCCTCATAATATTATTTTAAGAAGAAATTAACTTTCTTTGGCACTTCTTGGGAAATTTGGTAATCTAATTTATTGAATGACGAATAACCCTTTTACTTATTGGGGCTATTATTGCAAGACCTTCCTTTACGTTGAAATTTACCATGGATGTGATTGTTTGAAAATTTATGAAGATATGTTTTATGTTTGGCAATATGTTTATGGGTGGTTCCAGAAAGACCTCCAATGCATTGGGTAAAGAACATCACTGGAAAGTGTCAATCCAGTTGATAACAAGTTATGCAAGATATCTAGGTAGTGAACCTAGATGAGTAAATATTCTTATTTTTCCATGAGTTGATTATTCTCCATATATTATCCCTTACTTTTAATCTTACTGGGCTATTTGAGCTCATTTCCTTTCATGTTTTGTTTCCAACCCCAGGGAACTAGGACAAAGCAAGGATGCTAGGATAATGGTGTCCAAAATGCTTGGAATAAAATCATAAGAAGATTATGCATGTAGTATTTATATGTCATGTAAAACTATAATGGGTTATCAATACCTAGTCTCTAAACGCTAAACCTTAGAGATCTTATGATGAATATTGATGTAATAAATAAACCATCGAATTTATGTTGAGTAATAGATTACTATTCATATAATTGTAATATTTTATTTGTCTAACGCACCCGGTCTGGAAGTCCAGATTTGGGGGCGTTACACGGTCGGACGGATGTCACGGATCGCACAGCAGCAGGGCCGGGGAGGGAGGACCTGCAGCGGGCGGGAGGGCTCAACCGCTTAGGGCGACAGCACAGCAGCGGCGGCCGCAGGCGGCCAGGCAGGAGCGTGGAAGGGCAGACGATGCCGTCGGCTGTGGTCGCGTGGAGGGGAGGAGAAAGCTGTCAGTGGTCACGTGGAGGGGAGGAGGAGGCTGTCAGGCTGTAGAGGCCGTGAAGCATACACTAGGTCAGAATGGGAGAAGAGGTGAACTGGTGAAATGGGGCCCTAGTTTTGGCGTAACTTTTGGGGGCCCAAGGCCCAGGCCTCCCTTGGGGCCGGCCCTGCTGAACTATACGTTACGAATTCTAACGTACAGATCGTACGGTAATTTGATAGAAAACTCAGCTAAATCCTAACGTAATATGTGTCATGTGTTTAAAAACACATCACGTGAGTTTTATTGTGTCACATTACAATTTGGTTGCAAATGACATTGATTCATCTGAATATTAATATTGAATTTAAATACGTGGGTCTCATAGTTTTTTCATTTATTTGTAAATTTAAATTTAATTTTTGCTAGAGATGTCAATAACTTTTAATTTTTAAAATTTTAAATTTTTCTTCTACTTTATGACCTAAGCTTACTATAATTTTCATAGAACTCATTTTTAAAAAAACATAATTTTTCTACAACATAATTTATATCTCTTTTTTTTTCAAAACTCAGAATTAAATGTCAACTTCAATAAAAATTCAGAAAACAAAAATCAAAACGCGTAACAAATGTCACATAACACACACACACACACACACACACATATATATATATATATATATATATATATATATATATATATATATTAGAAAGAGTAATGTTACGTACAATCGGTTCCTCTAAGTTCACTCGACATAACGAGGGCGTTGCAAAATCAAGTGAGAGAGGATGTCACACCTCGAACAGCATAATACTGGCGGGCATCTCTGAAGTAGCGCGAGTGCGTGCTATTTAAGGAGGAACAAGGTAGAAAGCATAACTGGTGCGGACGGAAAATGCTCCGTGACAGTTCGTGCGGGAAATCGATAAAGCTCCTTTGAAGTTTAGACGTACCGACCCGATTAAATGCAGGGAGTACAGCGCTAATTAAGGACTTGATTATGAAGAGGGGACTTGGCCATTCATATACAAATTGGTCGGGAACTGAAATCGTTCTCGTGATGAGCCCAAGGCAGTGCGAAACCAGTCTACGTATACCCCGATCGATATGGCTTACTCGAAACATCTACTAGGGGTGACCGAGTGTCACACAGGTGAAAACCCTGATACCGGAACACAGGGGAGTGTTCCTACGTGAATTACCACATAATATACCTGCAACTAAACTTTTTCTATCTATTTTATAATTAAACATTTATACATGTATATATAAAATCCTGTAATTCCTTTTCTTTTTTTATTTTAATTAAAATAGATCAACATGGTGGAGGTATGTTTACATGTTATAAACTCCAATGTAAAACACTTATTATATAAATAAAATATAACTTTATTAGCTAATTGATTACATAATTAATTTAATAAGCATTACTTATTATTTAACACGTGCTCTTTTATGGTTTTTAAGATTATTTTTAATTTATCATTGAATAATTATCATATATACATGACAAGTATCTTTTAATAAAATAAAAATATTTTTGAATTTTAAAATTATTATGCAAGTTTATAATATTTTTAAGAATAAATATGCAGTAAACTACACTGCAGGCTCTTTTTACTTTTTCTTTTCAAAATAATATCATTTTAATTAATAAATTTTTTATCAAAAGACATCATTTTTATAAAAATAAAAAAATTGGGAAAACTCTATTTTAAAATTTTAAAAGTCAATAAAAAAATCAAAATTCTTGCCGATATTGATTTTACCCTGATAACATTGTATTAAAAATCGCTACATAGCAATTCACTTTTCTAGTTTTTTTTTTTTTTTAGTATTTTACCAGTTAATACAACATTAGTGAAATTCCTATAATTGACAATAACGTCCCATTTATTAATTGGAGCCTAGCTTAAAATAAAATTACTACTACATATAATAATACATAAGCAGATAAATTTTCTAAAATTTATATAGTTGTAAGATAATTTTTAAAAAATTGTTAAGCAACAATTTTTCAAGATTGTTGCCAAACATTTGTGGAATTCTTAACGACATAAACTTTTCAAGATTTTTTTTGTGTATTTTACCAGTTCTGGCAATTTTAAGACAACATTGATGTCGTGAAATTCTTATACTTGATAATACGTCCCATTTATTAATCGAAGCGTAGCTTAAAATAGAATTACTACAACATATAATACACAAGAAAACAAAATTCCTAAAAATTATATAATTGTAAAACATGTCAGTTATTATTAAATTAAAATAAATTTTGGAAATAAAATCTTTTTTCGCATGTAGATGCTATTATAATTGTATCATCCTAGCACAGCATTTAAAAAGAAACTGACGAAAATAAAGATGGTATACGCAAGGTAGGCAACACAATTAGACGGCAAGTCAATACAGTAAACCCATTTCTGGGGCTCATGAGGAGGTTACATGCCGAGAACTAGATTTACAAAAACTCAATCACCCATTTCCCCGCAATCTGGGAAGCTATGATTGCTACCACCCCGCCAGCCTGCGTGCGTTTGCTTTCAACGGCTGAGACATTAAATCAGTAGCCATATCCTGGCATGACAGAAGGAAAATGAGGGATGGTAAGTAAACAAACCAAATGGTCTTTTTTTAAAAAAAGAAAAAAAAAAGTCTATTTGAGTTTGGGATTATGAACCTGAGTTGTCCATCGGGTTTCCGGCGGGAACGGGCTCAGGCTCCTTGATTTCGACAACCACACAGTCGGACATCAAGAATGTTTTTGCAACTGAGGATGCATGTTCCAGGCAACATCTTACCACCTGAAACCCAAACCAGCCATCAGGTGAACAAAGTTATCTAAGGATTCAATAGCGTGTTTTAATAGGCAGAGTCATAATTCATAAGCAAGAAACATCATCAACTAGCACTCACCTTTGTCGGATCGATAATTCCAGCCACCATTAGATTCTCATAGTTTCCAGTAGCAGCGTTGTATCCATATTTGGGATCATCGCTCGAGAGCACCTGAGGAGAAATACACACGCAATATTGTAAATAGGAAGGCAATATTGTAAATACACACACATATCCGGGTAAGCTAAAGATTCAAAAATATGTACCTTTTCACTAACCACGCTCCCATTAACACCCGCATTTTTAGCAATCAGCTTCAAAGGGTAGGCTAATGCTCTCTTCACAATATCAGCTCCAACCTAAAAACCATTGTGACCATAGGACACCAATAATATGGCATATTTTACTATTTTAAGTGCCACACTTAACCTCGCTAATTACAAATTGCATATATTCTAGCATATTTAGACTGCTTCAATATCTTAGCTAGCATTTGAATCGCTGCCACGAGCATATGCAGGAAATGTCAGCAATTACCTTCTCCTCATCATTATCAAGCGTGTCCTTAATAGCATCCACCTTTGACGCAAGTCTTAGCAAGGTGCATCCACCCCCAACAACAATACCTTCCTCGACAGCAGCCTGATTTCATGAAAAGGCATTACAGTGATGTTTATTTTATGCTTGCAACAAATCCATAATAGATGGATGGATATATTTTGTTTGATAGGTAATAAAGATGGATGGATATATTTAAATAATTTATTTACAACTACAATTACCTTTGTTGCATTTAAAGCATCCTCAACCCTCAGCTTCTTTTCTTTCAGTTCAGTCTCAGTTTGTGCTCCAACCTTCAGGATATCCAACCAAAACTCAAAACAAATCTAACACGTACCGCAAGAGATTTCATAAATCAACTCAACTTTCTAAATTAATCGATAGCTTACTTGAATAACAGCAACACCACCAGATAATTTTGCAATTCTTTCATTTAATTTTTCCTTCTCATAATCTTGCTCTGCAGCCTACAGGGAATGTATGCATAATTTACATCACAAGATTCATATAACAAATATCAAACTGTGTGCATAGCCATGTGGATGCACAAAAGGAGAGAGAAAAGATTTGCACCTCAATAAGATTTCTAATCTGTGCAACTCTTTTATTAACTGCTTCTTCAGTGCTTCCATCACCAACAATCGTGGTGGCATCCTTGGTGAGCACCACCTTGGCAGCATGGCCAAGGACTTCCTTTGTTGCTTTGTCTAATGTAAGGCCTACTTCATCTCTAATTACAGTTCCTGTACGTAGCCACATGGGATTGGGTTGGAGATATGATAATGAAATACATATAAAACTGACCACATATCATGACAAAAGGTACTCCGGACAAGCAGAAAACATATCATGCCCAATAAACCAGACAACAAAATAAGGTCTAAAATATGAAAACGTGGCCTATACAGCATCGGCTAACCTCCAGTCAAAATGGCAATGTCATCAAGGTACTGGCTCTTGCGTTCTCCAAAACCAGGAGCCTTCAGCGCAGCTATTTTCAATGCCCCTCTGAGCTTATTCACAACAAGGGTAGCCAAAGCCTCCTGTTCAATGTCTTCTGCGACAATCAAAATTGGGTAACCACCTCTTATAGCTTCTTCTAATACTGTAACAAGATCCCTTGCGTTTGTTATCTTTTTGTCAACAAGAAGCAACTGCAGAAGAGAGAAAAAAAATCCAATTACCGAAAAACATTTTCAAATTATAATTCTAAGAAATAGAAGAAGCAAACTATATGATCAGAAAAATTGTAAAAGCAAAGCCCACTTTGCAATTTTCGTATTCAACTGCCATCTTCTCACTATCAGTTACAAAATATGGTGAGATATAGCCACGATCAAACTGCATTCCTTCAACCACATAGAGGTTGTTCTCAGCACTTTTCCCCTCTTCAAGAGTCACCACACCCTTTCGGCCCACTTTCTTCATAGCATCAGCAATCATATTACCAATCTCATAGTTGTTCCCTGCACTGACAGCAGCAACATCTGCCAACTCGCTGTCTTCAACCTAAGGGCCAATAATAAAGTCATTACATTTTAGATACTCACTAGACACCAATAAACCTCGTACTATATAAGCCAAGTTGCCTCCTGGGACCATGATAATAGAATTATGATAGGCCATAAGGATATATTAGTACATACAACATAAAAATAAATTTAACCATAATAAAAAGGCACAAATTCTCATTCCGAGATCAGTTGATGTTTACCTCTTTTGACACCAATTTAAGCTCTGATACAAGAGCTTTTGTAGTTTTCTCAATGCCTCGAGTGATTAAAACAGGGTTTGCACCAGCTGCCACCACCTAAATAACATATTCAGTTATAATTGTGCCACAGTGGACTATACACTAACAACAGCAAATAGTCTATAGATTTGTCAATCAGAATACCTTGACGCCTTCTGCAATAAGACCCTGTGCGAGAACGACTGATGTAGTTGTGCCATCCCCAGCCAAGTCATTGGTCTTTGCAGCAGCTTGTCTAACCAGCTTAGCACCAACGTTTTCTACAGGGTCTTCCAACTCAACCTATACGATCAAAATATAATACCATTGATCAGTAATGTAGTTCCAATACAAGTATCGCTACAAATATGTGTAGGATTCAAGATTCAAAAATAATTTTTTGATGTAGTATGGTACGGAATCGAAGCTGCACGGTAAGGCAAGCGCCTCAACCGTAGATAATTTTTTTAAAATATATACAAAATATAAAAATCAAATGAACAAATTTAATTTTAGTACAAGTATCAAATGATTGAAATAATAAAATCATAAAGGCATATCCACATAATTAAAATTTAAAATTAAATCAATTTATTTAACTTAATTTATAAAATAATATATAATATAACATTAAATTTAATTTTAAATATAACATTTAAACATGTATCAAATTTAATTTTTAAAATAATAAAACCATAAAGTCATATCTACGTGATTAAAATTTAAAATTAAATTAAATTATTTAACTTAATTTATAACCTTAATATTTAATATAACATTAGTATATAGCTTAATGTATAAAATTTTAACAAAGAAATGCAACTGCTTTCCTAGGATCGACGACGACGCTGGAGCACTGGACGAGCCGACGACGACGCGAGAGCACTGGATCGACGACGCTGCACTAGACAGCCGACGACGCGCTGGATCAACGACGTGTCTGCCTGCAACGATGTGTCTGCCAATATGCCTGCGACGACGCTGGATCGACGATGCTGCTACAACAATCGAACGACGAGGAGGATGAAGACCCTGCTTCGACTCAATGATGCGAGGCTTGAGGTGATGCGAGACAGCTTAAAATTAAGTAAGGCTTTTACTTCGACTGTTTTTTATTTACGACGCGTCATTCGACGTCGTGGGCGCCTCATCCCTGGTATGGGATCAGGCGCTGAAACGGCCCGTCTTAGGCCACCTCACCCGTATGAGGTGGCCGGCGGACGAGCGGGATCTAGTGCACTGCCTTCATCGGGATCTAGGCGCCACCTCCCCCGCCTCAGCCCGTATTTTCAAACCTTGGTAGGATTTGTGGTAAGTGCAATTTCAAGGACTTGAAATTAACGTGAGAAAAATAAAAGATAATGCTCTCCTGCAGTTTACTTTCTGGAAGAATCTTGACAGTCAGTAAATGCAAAAGCCCAGAGAGAATCTCCAAAGAGAATTGATATTATTACTTACTTGCCTCCAATTGAATTATATCAAACTAATAAATAACATAACCAATGCAACAAACTCCTAGAATAAAGGGCTAACAAATTCCTAAAGAGAAGCAACAAACTGCACTTATTTGAATTGGAAAAATAGAACTCAGTCAAAGAAAGACTTGTTCAAACAAACACAATTTAATGGCTGCTGCGCTGGCGTCTCCTATGATAGGTGAGGATGCTATCACTACTCCCGCTCTTGAAAACCGACTTGTCCTCAAGACGGAAAACCGGAAATTGAAGAGCTAGTAAATCATAATCTTCCCAAGAAGCCTCTTCAGCGGGCCGAGTCTGCCACTGTATCAATAATTCCAAATGCTGACCAATCCAACGATGGTCCAACACAGTCTCCGACTGGAGTGCCAACTCCAAATCAGCTGATAAGGGTAAGTCTGCTGTTGGTTTTGTTAGCAGTTGTCCCTTAGCAGGACGAAGAAGGGAAACGTGAAACACAGGATGAATACGAGCAGACGGAGGAAGGTCCAGCTCATAAGCAACTTGCCCAATACGGCAAAGAACAGTATAAGGCCCATAAAACCTCGGGGAAAGCTTATGAAACTTTTTGTGAGAAAGGGAATGCTGGCGGAAAGGTTGGATCCGCAGAAAAACAAAATCCCCTTCCTTAAACGTCAGCTCGCGCTTGTGCTGATCTGCATAAGTTTTCATTCGATCTTGGGCCTTCTAAAGGTTTGCCTGCAACAACCTTAGCACCTCATCTCTTGTTTCCAGCTGGGTGGCCAACTCGGCAATTAGAGTCTCTCCCCTGACAAATGGGTGAAGAGGAGGAGGCTCCCTGCCGTACACAACCTTGAAAGGAGTGGTGTTGGTGCAAGAATGGAAACTGGTGTTGAAAGAATATTCGGCCCAACAAAGGTATTTACTCTATGTACGAGGTTGATCCAACACAAAACAACGCAAATACGCTTCAAGACAACGGTTAATAACTTCAGTTTGGCCGTCCGTTTGGGGGTGATATGCAGTGCTCATCCGGAGACACGTTTGGCTTAGTTTGAACAACTCCTACGAAAATGCGCTAACGAAAAAAGGATCACGATCTGAAATAATAGATCGGGGAATTCCAAGCAAGCGAACAATTTCCTCACAAAATCGGGCAGCAACTGTCTTGACAGTGTAAGGGTGGCATAGCAGAATGAAATGACAATACTTGCTCAAGCGATCCACAACAACCAATATGGTGTCAAAGTGCCCAGACTTAGGCAATCCCACGATGAAGTCCAGAGAAATATCCTCCCAAATCTGTTGGGGGATTGGAAGTAGTTGTAACAAACCGGCAGGAGACAATGTTTCATACTTATTTTGCTGGCACACCAAGCAATGTTGAATATAGGTTTTAACATCCTCCTTCATGTTAGGCCAATAAACAGATTCAGCCAATCTCTTCAAAGTCTTGAGGAATCCCCCATGTCCGCCTACAGGGGTGATGTGAGCCTCTTCAAGTAATTTAGCACGGATGGGGGAACTCTTGGGAATTACCAATCGTCCATGATGATACAAACGCTGCTGGACTAGCGAGTACCCTGGCCGAGAACTAGCATCAAGCTGTAATGCGGCTATAATGGGGCCAGTAGTCGAATCCTGCAGCAATGCGTCATTATGGTCCAAGAAATCCAAGGATACAGGCACCACCATAGTGAGGAAATCAGCATGTTGGGGGCGGCGAGACAGGGAATCTGCCCCAACATTCTCCTTACCCACCTTATACAATATTGTAAAGTCAAACGGAAGGAGTTTGAGAAGCAGCCGTTGTTGATTGTTTGTCAATGTTTGCTGGCCCATAAGGTGGCGGAGACTGTTGTGATCAGTCCGGACCGTGAAGTGGCGGCCCAGTAAGTAATGGCGCCAATGCTGCACTGCTAAGACCAAGGCTAGTAGTTCACGATCATAAGTAGACTGATACCTATTAGAAAAAGAAAAACCCTTGCTATAAAAAGCAATAGGGCGGTTGCACTGTATCAGAATCGCCCCTACTCCTTCCATGGATGCATCACATTCAATGACAAACTCTGAAGTAAAATCAGGGAGGCATAATACTGGAGCTGATATTAAAGCAAGCTTGAGATTCTCAAAAGCCTTTTGAGCTGTAGGAGACCATAGAAAAGCATTCTTCTTCGTGAGATCCATTAGCGGTCGGGCAATCTTCCCATAATCCTTCACAAACCTTCGATAATATCCCGTAAGGCCTAAAAATCCACGGAGCTCCGATACATTGGAGGGAACTGGCCATTCCTTAACAGCACTAATTTTCTCACGTTGTGTCTCCACGCCCCGTGCTAAAATGAGATGGCCCAAAAAGGAAACTCAAATCTGCCCAAAAGCACACTTCTTCAAGTTAGCATAATAGGATTGTTGTTCCAGGGTTTGCAAGATTGTCCCAAGGTGTGTCTCATGCAAAATTATATCTTTGTTGTATATTAGAATATCATCAAAAAAAGACCAAGACAAACCTTCGTTAGAAAGGCCGGAATAAGTCATTCATGGCTGCTTAAAAGGTAGCCGGAGTGTTGGTAAGACCAAATGACATGACGACATACTCATAATGGCCGTTGTGTGTCCTAAAGGCAGTTTTGGGAATGTTTTATGTTTGAACCCAAATTTGATGGTAGCTGGACCATAAATCAATCTTTGAGAAGAAGACTGCTCCATGTAATTCATCCAAGAGTTCATCAATATTAGGAATGGGATATTTATCGGGCACTGTAATCTGATTTAGTGCGCGATAGTCCACACACATACGCCAAGAATCATCTTGCTTCTTGACCAACAAAACAGGGTTGGCAAAAGGGCTAAAACTCGGCCGGATAAACCCCTTCGAAAGAAGTTCTTGAACCTGCCTCTCGATCTGATTCTTTTGGGAATATGGGTACCTATAAGGCCTCCGGTTGGGCAGCTGGGAACCAGGAATAAGATTTATCAAGTAGAGAAGAAAAGCCATCCAACAGTCCCTCCAAGTTGCTTGGAATAAGATTTCCTGGATGCTTAACCTTGGACAATGTATTCAGACTGGCCTCCTGATTTTCTTTCCTTGGTACTCCTTGTAATTTAAATTTCTTCCTGTTGATCTAGAAAATCAGAAACATCTCATTCCAGTTAGCTTGGATGGTATTAAGGGATGCCAACCACTTAATACCTAAAACCAAATCTGTCCCGACTAAGGAAAAAGGATAGAAATCCTAGGTAATTGTCAACCCAGGAAGTTGGACCTGGATGCCACGACAGATACGGTTGCAGCGTACAATACTCCCATCACCAATCTGAACACCAAAGCTTGAAACTGAAGATATTGCCACAGACGTCTCTTGTGCCAGGGAATCCGAGACGAAATTATGGGTCGAACCGCTATCCACCAACAGCAAAACTTCACGCCCAGCTAGGGTTCCCATGAGCTTCATCGTCGATGCAGTAGGCCTTCCCAAAATAGCGTTGAAGGAGATTTCCGCGGCTACCGGCGCCTCCTTGTCACCCTCATCTATTGGCTCCTCTGGATTGGACATTGGATTCCCCTCTTCGTCGAGCTCCATCAAGGAGAAAGTAGTTGAACACCGGTGTCCAAGCCGAAATGGTTCACCACAACAGAAACATAGACCTTTGTCGCAGCGCTGTTGACGAGTCGCGTCCCAGGATCGTGTTGCGGGGGCGATGGTGGTCGGCTCCTTCTTCGTGCCGACTGTAGTTGCTGAAGAAAAAGGCGTCGTACTTGGGTTTGTCGAAGTCGCTCCCTTGTCGCGCAAGGGGTTGGCGGTAGGCGTGGGCCGAGAAGAAGAAGAAGAAGAATAGCTATTGGGCCGGGGACTCTTATTATGTGTTGACTTTTTCTCAAATTCCAGGGCCAGGCTCGCTGCCCTATAAACCGTACGAGGTTTATGAACTCTCACCTCGGACCTGAGGTCTTCTTTAAGGCCATTCAGGAAAACCCCAAAGAGACAATGCTCCGGCCAATTGAGGACGCGCGCCACCCGTTTTGCCCACTCCTGACGGTATTCAACGACTGTGCCAGATTGCTGGATATTGCATAGATACTCATCAAGATTTAAGAATTCCAGGGGTCCATAGTGCTCTTCGAATGCCTTTACTAGTTCCGGCCAATATAACATCGTTCACTGGGAGTTCAACCACGAGAACAAATCCAAAGCATCTCCCTCCAGATACATCGAAGCTATATCCACCTTATCATCGTCCGGTATCTCATAGTACCAAAAGTATTTTTCAGCTTTAAGGATCCATCCTCGCGGGTCTCCCCCTTGAAATTTAGGAAAATTAACCTTGGCATGCAAAGGTTGCATACGGCGGTACTCCGGCTCATCCTCGAAATCGTCCGCCCATTGTCGCATTTTTCCCTTTCCTCGGTAAGGCTTAGAGGCTTGCTCCTCCAAAGCTATAACCTTTTCCTTAAGCTCATTCAGAATATCCAACTTGGCGGCAATGGCGGCCAAGGGATCTTCGGCAGGGTTATCACCAGCGGATGAACGTGTGGTCACCATTTGCCAACGAAACTTGGCTCTGATACCAAAATGGTAAGTGCAATTTCAAGGACTTAAAATTAACGTGAGAAGAATAAAAGATAATGCTCTCCTGCAGTTTACTTTCTGGAAGAATCTTGACAGTCAGTAAATGCAAAAGCCCAGGGAGAATCTCCAAAGAGAATTGATATTATTACTTACTTGCCTCCAATTGAATTACATCAAACTAATAAATAACATAACCAATGCAACAAACTCCTGGAATAAAGGGCTAACAAATTCCTAAAGAGAAGCAACAAACTGCACTTATTTGAATTGGAAAAATAGAACTCAGTCAAAGAAAGACTTGTTCAAACAAACACAATTTAATGGCTGCTGCGCTGGCGTCTCCTATGATAGGTGAGGATGCTATCAATTTGTTTGGCAAGAACAGCATTGTATAAGAAGGAAAAAAAAAAGTATAACCATGTAATTCACACTAAGTTCAATTTTGGAAGAGAAGTATGGAAAATTGTGTCAGAGGATTGTAGCGTTAATTTGCAACAGAAATACTCCCGAACTAGCAATTAGCTTATAACGTTTAGAGATGGAACATGGAAAAGCAATAAGAAAAAGTGGAAAATAAAAAAATCAAAGGCACGGGGTGTTGAAGTTTAATAGAAATTCTAAAATCGATGGTTTGGTTTGTCATATATGTGAATTCAGAATGTTTTCATTTCAATCCATTTTGCGTACCTCTTTGGCAACAGTCACGCCATCATTCACAATTTTGGGAGATCCGTACTTGCTCTCCAGAACAACGTTCCTGCCTTTCGGACCAAGGGTGACACCCACTAAATCCGCGAGCTTGTTCACGCCAATCTAAGAGCACAGAAACAAAAGCAATAAGAGAAAGTGGGAAGGCAAAGGCAACATTAGCCCCCATCCAGTCACATAAAAATTCACCTGCAGCTTCTTCACGGCAGACCCGTCCTTGTTGAAATGCAGATCCTTGGCCATGGCACAAATTTTGGAAGAACGGGACCTGCTGCCTGACGTTACAATCTGGCGCCTACCAAGCGAGGTTGAAGAAATGGAAGCAAGAGAAGACAACCTCTTGGAAGAAGAGGCCAGTTTCTTATCCATACCATGGTTGCTACAAGCAGCCAATGAACCAATTGAAGACACAGCAGTGAAAGTAGACGCCATCTAGCCCCTAACAAGGATTAAGGAACTTAGTTATCATGGCGGTAGACAGAATCAACAATCATTTACAAAATTCAATCCATCTAAGTACCCAAAAATGAAATTAAAACTCTCATTCCTTGTCACTTATCAGTTATTTTTCCCAGGAAACAAACAGAAAATATGAAAGCAATCAATGAACAAACCCGACACAATTAATATATACATTTTTAAAAAAAAACAATTACCCAGAAACACGCAGATATCACATAATCAGTTAACAAACTAATCAATGAACAGAAAGCTCGCCAATCATTTTCGCTCGAATACAACCAACCCATTAAGAGAACTCAACAGGCAATTAGAGCTAATTCCAGGCCAGGTTTGCTTCTTTTTTTTCCCCTTTTTCGTTTCTCCAACGCGATACAAACAGAAAACAAATCGAACAGAGGCGAATCGCAGAGGTCAGAGCAAGAGGAGAAGTGGAGGGCTCACCGGAGAAATGACGGCCAGGCGAAGAAGAAGAAGAAGAAGAGACGGCGAGGGGTGGGCGCCTGGGCGGGTGGCCAACAATGAGCGAAGAGGGTGGAGTGTGCGTGTGTAGGGTTTTTCAGTTGGGTTGGGTTGAAAGGAAATATGAAGGATGATGGTGGATGGCTCGCGAAGCTTCCGGTGTTTTTTTTTTTGTTTTTTTTTTTTTTTTTCTTATCTTCTTTTGTGTTTGTGTTTGTGTGTTCGGCTTCACGGATAGGTAAGTGAGCATGAAGATTGGCCCAAAACCGACCTGGCCCAGAATAAAGCTTCTAACAATAGACCACCACCTCCGGCCTCTTTCTTATTACCCCTATTGGAGGATAGACTGAAGCCCATTAAGTGATTGTATGAAGGGCTGCTAATGAGCTTGTCACAAGTCCTCTCTTGGATCCTACCTGCTTATGCATGTGACATGAAATTAATCCAAACACATACATAGAAATTGAACACGAGTTCTTGGAGAATAACATCATGGTCTTAAACAGTGAAAGTACTAATATACTATCTTGTCACACAACAAAAAGTACTTAAACACTGAATTGATTGTTAAGAAATCTTTGCAAATGAAAAAATATAATATGTAAATATCAAGTAAAAATATGGACCTTTCATTTAAGTCCGATTTGGATTGGACACCACATGTCATATTTATAAGTTCTAAAAGTAGGTGAAACTAAATAAATGTATCATCCAAATTATTAATGGGTGATAACACTTTATATTCTCACGCTAACATAATAATTAAATAAGCAATCTTAACATTAATAAGTATAATATAATTAAGTACTATATATATACATATAATACAAGTCCCATATTCTATTACATGGACAGGTAAAGATTTATATAAACAAATTAAAACCTCAAAATATTTCGTATTACATATGAAATAAATTATAAAACAAAAAACTATATTAATCAATCAAGCCCCACAAATCATAAACGTAGAACAAGCTCATAAGCTTACACGTATACTCTCAGCTTATTCAACTAAGCCCTTGTTGGTGCATGCTACAAAACTCAATCTTTGCCCTTGTTATTAGAAATCGTGAATTAATTCCTGATATTACACCACTGCTGTACTTGCATACATCAACTGAGACTGCTGCTTTTATCATCAATGCAACAGGGATTGCCGGTCGCTACACGACAGATTTAGAGCATGATGGCATTAAAACATTTTTTTAAATTTATTTAATATAACTCACTCCTTGTTTTACCAAAAATTCTTCTACCCCTATCGCATATATAGTGCTTCAAAGGTTTAAAAGCAAGGGTGCATCAATCATTAAGCTTGCCAAATACAGTCGTTGCCACGAAGACCTATCACCGCTGCCGATGTTAGCTGAGAATTTGCAGTTGCACGCCATTCTTGGCAGCTTTTGATATGTTCCCTGCCGCTACACGCACGAGTACTCCACAATTGTAATCACATGTTGCCCCAATTCTCTTCTTACCCAAGTATATGTATCTCCACATGCATGAAGAAGGGTATTTTGAGAACACAATGATTTAATATAGACCATCCGATCATATCATAGTATATTTAAGGGTTGAGAAATAAGTTACGCTCGTTAAAGGCTTTATGTCACTTTTTTTCAAACAGCCACCTATATAATTTTTGGACAATAACTTATAAAAGTTAACTTTTATTTTAAAAAATATATTTTCTTTAGATGATAAAAATTATTTTTGTTTTATAAAATTAAGTTAAATAAAAAAATAATTAATTTTGATTATAAATTAATAATTAATTACTAAATAATTAGTCAGCTAAATTTAAAAAATAATAAAATAACGTTACTACTAAAAATTTAGAAATAAAGTATTTATAAATATAAGTACAATTTAATACAAGTTAATAATCTATTAATTTCACTTTAAAATAAATAAAAAATAAATTATATCACCCACCGATATAAGTAATAATCGATACGATCATTTAAGATTCTTTTTTTCATCTAATGTAATAGCATCTTCAAAGGCTTTTTATTATTTGTAAATAAATAATCAAACCCAACAATATTACTTTAACACATTTTTCAATTGCTCTCTCTCTATATTTAAAAAATATTATAGTTGGTTTTCATTTGTGAATAGTAACTATTCACTTTATATATTAATATAATTTTTATTCTTTACGTGTATTAATAAAAGAAATAAGAAGATTAAAATAAAATTTAAAAAATAATTCAAATACATATAAAGTGAAAAGTAGTATTAAAATTAAAGGTGAAAAATAACATCACAAAAATGAAAAACTCTTTACATTTGAATAAAAATGTCAAGTAGTGTTGGAGATGTTGTAATACCACCAGGTGAAGAATGTATTGCTGAGGTTCACGTTGTGTTTCACGCAATCAAAACTGACCACATAAATAATAGAAAAAAGAATTAAAAGAAAGTGAAAAGAAACTACGTAGGAAAAAGAGCTGTTTGATTGTAATAAAAAAATATTTTTTTTATAGTTTTATTGATATTATAAAAAAAAGATAGGAAAAATAGAATTGCTCCAAAACTTATTTCTATCACTATACGTATAATTGTGTAATTTTATGTAATAAATGAAAAAAAATAATTTTAATAATTTTTCATAGTAAATTGATAAAAATAATCTTAATTGTTCATATGACTTTTATTTCCAACCCTTATCGTGTCTTTTTCATCCAACCCCGCTTTCCGTGGTTAATGTCCATCGATTCCTTCTAAAAATGTTATTTATGTTTATGGACAATTATTTTACGACAATATTTGTTTGAAGTGAATGGGACCAATTAGAAAACAAATAAACATAGCTTAGTAATTAACTAATAATAACAAGACTTTTAAGTTATAATAAAAATAGGTGCTGATCTCTCCCATATATATAACAGAGTAACAAACAAACCCATTATAATAACGAACCCATAAAATGAAAATGAAAAATCAAGACTTAGACTTTATAGCATTGTTGACCTGTAAAATATGATCAACATATTCCCATTTTTTTTACTCGTTAACTGCTTCCTCGCTAGTGTTTGAATGTTGAGGATGGCTGCGTTGACTATGTAGTTGTGTCAATAGATTATACTGATGATTGGCGCCGGTTTCATCGGAAGATGCCGGAGACGGCGCCTTAGCATGGTTGTGCGCTCCCTGGTACACCACTCGAAGCTCACCGGGCTCCGTGGAGGACCATTCCGCACGCTTCTTCGCTCGGCAATTCCTATTTTGACACCTCCAATAGCTCCTGAATACCAGATCGCATGCGTGTGTTTGTATGTGTGTGTGTGTGTGTGTGTCAAATACGTACATAACATAACTCCTGAGATAGAAATTTACATGTGTGTGTGAATATATGTGCGTTCATGTATAGAATGTTTATACATGACATATATAGAGTGCGCATCAAATCTAAAACGTACCTGTACTTGCCAATGTTTCTGATGAACTTTTGACCATACTTCTTCCAAGTGTACCCATCTTCTGGCAGGAGGGGTTTGTAGCCGCCTCGCTCCGAATCTTCGCCTCCTCTTGGTCTCCCCTCACCCTCCCTTCCGTTCATGAAAAACATGATGGTTTGATATCCATAAAATAATAACATTAATTCATCTGGATAAGCAAATTTTAATTATATATATAGAAGAAATATGGAGGTCGATCTCACAAGATCATCATCACTATATTATTCATCGCTTATAAATTATAAATGTTGGATATTGCATAATCAGTGACCAAATATGTGTGTTTATAACTATGAAAATGTGTAACACACACACACACACACACACACACACACACACATATATATATATATATATGTTTGATTATATATGGAGGAGGAGAGCAGATAGACTAGGTGACCAAAAAAAAAAAGAGCAGATGACAGAAGACAGAAAGCGAGGGAGCTGGGTAGACCATTTGTGCTTAATATTTGTTGAAAAGTTGTCTACCCAGATCTAACAGAGCATATACAGAAAACTACTGCTTCGATAACCTATTTATACATTCTCTTTGTATGGGTGTATAGAGAGACATACATTAATACAGATTTACAGGCGAATTGAAGAAGCCTGAGAGAGAGAGAGAGAGAGAGAGAGAGAGAGAGAGAGAGTAAATGCAGGAAGGGGTTTGAACTGCTGATTCGTACCGTGGGGGGAGGTGTTTCTTCTGTCATCGTCCCACCCAGCGGCCACCTATTTTCCGCTCTTCTGTACTCATTGGTGGACATATAGTGGTTGGGTAACCCGTACAACGTATATGAATATATATATATATATATATATATATATACGGTACTAATGAGTCTTTTTTTTCTCCACAACCCACCAGCTGTCAGCATTTTAATCTTCGTACCTTTTGCTAAAATTAATGCACCAACTAAAATAATTAAATAAATTTATAAGAAAAAAAAAACTTGAAACATCGTCTGTAACTCTTGTTTATTGTTATTAATGTCACTCATCTGAAATTATGATGAAATATGTGACTGGGAGGAGAGGGTGAGGAATTCCTATACCGGTATCCCCATCATTGATGAGAATGCATTAATTTTTGGTATAAACTTCGTCGCTGACTGACTCATTTCAAAATGAAAGCATGTGTAAAACATGCTTTGAACGGCTTTCAATTTGCTCAGATGAGGTTGTGACATTATTTTAATTAACTGTTTTATTATATATTTTAAAAGTAGTGATAATAAGCTGTAAGCATATATGCATAAAAATTTGTTGTTGATCCCGATTTAATTATTGCTGGTAATTTTGATATTTCGTTGATATTTAATTCAAAAATTAATTATTAAATTTAATATTAATATAATGTGTATCGTGTCAATAAAATTTTATGATAATTTAATGGTTAAGTTTTAAGTAAATTTAAATAAAAAAATTTAATAAATAATTTAATTTAAATTTATTTATTTGTAAGTTTTTCTAATTAAATTTGTATAAAACATTTGATCACCATAAAATTATAATATGAATATTTAATATAATAATACATATTATTATTATACACAATAAGTATCAACAAAACGCCAAAATTATGAAATAATCATGATAATAATCGAATCTAAATCAGCAGCAAATTTAAACTCTATATAAAATGTGCTATTTAAAGCAAATTTTGTAAATTAATTATATTATGATAATAAAAAAAATGTTATCAATAATAAGAAGAAGAAGAAGAAGAAAATGTTACATATTATACTATAAAATATTTGAATTGAATTTTAAAAAATGTTAAAATATCTAATTTGTACGTTATGATCAGAGAAATGATGAAACAGGATGCAAAAACCGCAAATACCAAGGGATGCAAATACGTTTAAAAAATGTTTTGTGGACGCTGCTCACCTCCTCACAGCACTGCACCGCGCCATACAGACAAAAAAGACTCCACTGCTCACACCCACAATGTCTCTCACTCTACTCTCTACAAATTGAAGTTCGTGGCTATTTTCTTTCTCAAGCAATCGATTCATTTAGCACGTACACTTTTAATCACTCAAAAATATATTATTTAAAGTATTTAAGTAATATAATAATTTGATTACCTGACCATATATATACTTATTATTAGAAGTATAATATCATCATCTCTCGCTCATGGATAGCCTCCCCTTCTCGGTATATACAATATTTAATCAATATATGATAGGCACTGTAGATCTATATCATATTGCATTTTATTTGATATATTCACCCCACCATTAGTTACAAGCTTATAAAAATTCAAAAAAAATTATATATCCTATAAATTTGTATTATTTCGATAAGCTATCAATATTTATTTTAAAACTCGATTGTTCTTGTGTATTGTTAAATATGTCCATAAAATTTCTCAATGACAAAATTAAATTTCAACACAAATTTAATTACAACGGTTGATTTCAGCAAAAATTTAATTTTAAAAAATAATTAGAAAATAAATAAATAAAATGTGTATACATTAATCGTTGGAAACGTTATAAAATCTTATATGAATATTTATCTATACATATAATTTTTAAAAAAAATAAATATCACCAGTACTAATTATTCATTAACCAACCCATCATCAATAATAGACACTCCTGGCTGGCTGGCATTCTGGTCGCGGTGGACGTGTATATGTGAATGGCAAAGCTTTGGAACATGAGGTCAACCACCAGTCAGCCCTTGCGTGACGTCACGCATGACTGGTGTGTGGTGTGAAAACAGAAGGCCCTGATTCGTGACATAAAGGCCGTCAGATTTCGACGCCTGGGATAAGATCCGTCGTTTACACTTTACACACAATTAGTTTTTATTTATTTAATTAATTAATTTAACACGCGTCCGCATCTGCCTCATGTCCCGTCCTGCAAAAACAAAAAAAGAAGAAAAGTTTCCCTGCTGCATGCTTTCCCATGACAACTTTTCCACACACAGGGGCAAGTCACTGCGTGTCCCCGTCCGTCCACCCTCGTCCTCGTCCTCCATCCATTATCTATATCTAATTATCTATCAACAACAATGGGGATGGTTCGGCCGCAAAGGTTAAGGAAAATGTATGTACTCGTATCGTGAAAATTTTAATCTAAATTATTGATATTATAATTAAAATTACTAATTAGATTTTAATTTAAATTATTGACCGTTAATTATTAATATAGCGATATAATTTTTTTTTTCATGATAAACAAATTATTCAAAAATATATATATATAATAAATTTATTGTAAGTCTACATAATCAATTAAATTTTAATTGTAAAAAAAAAATACCTTTCCACTTTGGCACTTGGCACGGGTGGCAGCCGCCGGCGGCGGGTTTAAAGATGTGGCCTGTGTGTGTGTGGGTGGGACAGCTGTGTTTATTGTGACGTAAGCTCCAACGGCGTTGCCAAGGGAGAAGGCAATCGCGTGCTGTTTCCTTCCTGACACGCCCGCCAATCTCGGCGTAGTGTCCCCCCCTCCATCCGCACCCCCAACAGTGGTCGGCGGCGTTTTCTTCCATCTTCAATGTGGTTTTTTTATTGTTAATTTAAATATCCTACCACAAATGTTTTTTATTTTAAAATTTTATGATAATAATAATAATAGTAATAGTAACTTATAAATAATTTTATAAATATTAATATCTTTTTATGTTTTATTTATAAATTTTAAAGGTAATTAAATTATGAAACTAGTTTTTTTTTAAATGATTAATGTTGTATTTATAAATTTTCTTGACTTTGAATTGATTTTTTGTAGGCACATCATTTATAAAACAAGAAGATATGGATATTCAAAACATCTTGAATGATTATAATGAAGCGGACGAAGGTTGGGTCAATAGCATGGAAGAGAGTGATATGACCTAAAGATTGGAGGTATATGGAAGGATTTTTAAATTATACACACTTTTAATATGTGGTTCTTATTTACAATTAAAGAACTAGTGGGGTGGGAGGTTTCATAGTTTATGAATGTTGTATATTAGGATAGAATTCTAGCTGGGTATATGAATGTTGTATATTAGAGAAGCCGGTCTTGCCCCTCTTGATGGATTTTTTAAGCAGTTAGGAGCTTAAAGGCCTTATGTAGTTTTTGATTCCAGTTAGGAGCTTAAAGGCCACATGAATTTTTAGATTGCTTTGAATTGTCACTTCTAAATCATGATTTTCACATAGAATCAGATATTGATTTTCACATATAACAACCGAAATGACTTTGGATTTAATGATGGCTGCAAATTATCTTCATACCTGATGCGGTTATGCTTGTTTTTATTGGGTGGTCTTAAGATGTACACTCAAAGATACTAGCTTTCTCTTGTCATGCAGTGAACTCACTTCAATTGCAGCGTACTAGCTTTCTTTTTATTGGGTGGTCTTGTTGTTGTAAACTCACTTCAATGCCCAGGACAATCATGCTACTGTGGTTGTCATCAATGTCCCTATTTATAATTGACGTGCCTATTTATTAATGTCCCTATGTAAACTCACTTCAATGCCCAGAACTCTCTTCATTGCAGCTTCAATTGTTTGTGTTTCGATGCAGCTTAGCATATGAATGTATGTGACTATTTATAATTATAACTATTTGTTATAATTATAATTTTTAATAATTATTTGTTTGAATTGTTTTTGTTTTGTAGGCACATTATCTAAAAAACAAGAAGATATGGACATTCAAAATGAAAGTTGGATCAATTGAAGAAATGAATGTGCTTTTTGTATTTTGTTTGTTTTAGTGGTTGAATATTGGATGTTTAAATCTATACTTCATTTTATTATTTTGTATTTGATTTTTATTAATGGTTTGTATGAATTATTGTTTTATTTGAGTTTTTGGATGGTTAGTATTAATGTTTTGATGGCTGGTTTGTTTATTTCCTATAAATGTTATATGATATTGATATATATTTCATTCAATTTGAATAATAATTGTTAAATCGGGTCGGGTCAGGTCAATAATTTATGACCGGGTTCGACGGGCAGGGCAGGGCGGGGTTCTATAATCGGAATTTCGGAGCGGGGTGGGGCGGGCTCGGGCATGGTAACCTGCCCCGACATCGGGCGGTGCGGGTTCGGGTATTTATCTTATATGTTCGGGCGGGATCGGGTCACTCACTACCCGGTCCCGATCCGCCCCGTTGTCATCCCTAGTAGTGTCCCCCTCCATCCGCACCCCCAACAGTGGTCGGCGGCGTTTTCTTCCATCTTCAGTGTGGTTTTTTTATTGTTAATTTAAATATCCTCCCACAAATGTTTTTTATTTTAAAATTTTATGATAATAATAATAATAGTAATAGTAACTTATAAATAATTTTATAAATATTAATATCTTTTTATGTTTTAAAATTCTAAAATAATAATAACTTCTAAATATTATTATTTTAAATGTTATTAGTTAAACTTTAAAAAATACATATTATATTTTAAAATAATTAATATTAAATATAAAACAGTCATTTTAAATTTGCAGTGAGTAATCGTCTTATCTGTTTTAATTTTCTATTATATACTTAATAATAATAATACATATACATATGTACATGATAAATTTCTAATATAATTATTATTGTATTACTCCGAAGGAAAAATAAAAAACGATTCAGGTGTACCCAACAATAATGCTAACTATTATTACTCAACATTTAATCATAAATGTCTGCCGCAACATTTACAAAACGCTTCCGCTACATACCTACAACGTCCTTTTTAGAAGACGCTAAAACGCTGTCAAGAAAATACCGCCTAAAAGCACCACTCAAATTTGGAAAAATTATTGGAATGATACTTATAATTGGTTAAAATTTTAAATTAAAATACGGATTTTAACAATATTTTATGGTTATATGTAATTAATATTTAATTATGTATATATAACTTATATATATTAAAATTAATATATAAGTATAAAATTATAAATTTTAATTATTTATATTATATTTACATAATTATAATTATAATTAACTAGTAATTATAATTATAATTATAATTATAATTATAATTATAATTAACGTGAATGATACATACGATTAAAAAATCATAAGTAAAATAAAACATTAAAAATAAATTTCTTACCGAACGAATATCACAAGTAAAAATACAACCTGCTATGATACCATATTATAATCTAATGATTAATGCACTAACACTAATTGATTATAAGAAAAACTACTCTTAATTATATATTAGAATCTACTTATTTATAATTTCTCAAATGTAGGACTTTAATAATACCTTCGAAAGGTTATTCCGGTTAAGGAGTTGGTTAAGATTTATCGGGGGTGAGAAATTAAAGCATATGTTCGTAGACACGCACATGAAATGAGCTACATCTAAGTCGACGTGATGGAAATTGGTACTAACTTCTACAACAGCAATATGTGCAAAGCGATTCTTTTCCTCGCCTTCAATCTCTGATGCACCGATATGCCATTTCGTCCAACAAATCGGTACCACACACGAGTCCGACACTAACACATTCATGACACGCGATCGACGTGCCTACGACACGCTGGTCAACGTGTGACGACTTTTTTCGATCACAGACGCATTCGATACGAGGTCCAACACGTTATGATGTGAGGCTATATGTTTTATTTAAAAACAAATAAGATAAATACCTAAAATTCATAATTGCAAGGGAGCTCCAATAGCGCCGCGCTGATCGAATCCTGCCCAGCCGGCATCCAGCGTCTCCAACTAACTCTCTTGCCCAACTCCCTGTGTGCCGGTTACCGCTGGCCCACTGCAACTCTGCGAAAGCTCGTCATCACCTCGACACCCCCTGCCTGTTAGAGTTCTGATCAAGAGTTCGAACTTGTTAGTTGTTTTAATTTTTTATTTTATTTATTCAACTTTGTTTTGTTTTGTTGCCAACTTGTCGTCCTGTGTGTTTGTGTGATGGATTTGTAATTTTGTACAGTGATGTGGTGTCAATGACTCAATGTCATACTTTAGTGTTTATTAATTATCTTCAGAATAAGGTATTATCGATCGCCATTATTTCCGATGTCATAATATTTTTTCAGTTTAAATAAAATCAAATCATTTAGCTTTTTTTGGAAATATTTTTGTTTATGTCATTTTGATCACTCTGATATTCTGACTGATTTAACATTTTTTTAGTTATTAAAATCATTTAAAATAAACAAAGTGTGTACGCATATATCAACTAGAATAAAAATTATGCTATCACGACCAATATTGCACACGACTAATAATGATACAGCTAGGAAGATTTATGAGAACCAGTAGATCCGAAGTAGCGTGCGCTATCATTATAATGTGAAGTTCCGTAAAGAAAATTGGTAAGTATAGCACAAGTAATATGGGTAAGAAAAAAAAAACAAGGAAAGGTAAACTTTTCTTCATGATTTTTGGTGGATTCGTATAATTAGCATATAATTTCCATTGGAACACGTGAAATATGAATATTAAAAAAAACATAAAACTTTTCGAAATGAATTTTTTGGATATGTATATGGTGTCTATGATAATGAACTGAATTTTCCATCTTTTAATATAATATAAAATTAATTCATTTTTTACTTTATAAAATGACCAAATGTATTATTATAGACATATAGTAAATAGCGTAATTATTTGTCCACTATCAAATATTATTTAGATGCAGATTAAGTAAATTATTAATTTAAATAATGATTAATAAATTATTATTCGGTATTAATAATATTTACTTATCTCATGGTAAATCTAAACCCAACCCATCATTGGTTTATATTTCGAGGGGCCTTTTCATCACCCATCAATCAAAATGAGTGTATCCTCCGTGGGCTACAATTTCAGTTTTGTTTTATCTTGTTTTTTTTTTCGGTTTTTTCTAATTACCAGCTGCTGAGCTGCCTGAGCATCATAATAATGTCGCTGCTGACATTTATTTCTTTCTCCTATTCTCTTAATATTTACTGCCTTTAAAAGGGAGGGGGAAAAGGACCTCATTTATTGGTATATATGTAGGCTATTGGCTATTGAGACTAACTCCAAGCGAGCAGTACGAATTATTGAAATACGTCTTAGTACAATAATAATATACTGATTTTGAAAATCACAACTTTTCTTAAAGAGAAAAAAAATCACATCTTTTAAGGAGAAAGTAAATCTTAGAAAATTGAGTCAATTAAAGTGACGTAAGGAAAAATAAAAGCCATCATAATGTCTTGATTATTATTATTTTTTCGTTTGTGTCTTTTGTCTTTTTCTTAAAAGAGAAATTCAAGTCATGTAGTTAGAAATTCAAATTTTGAAGCGTAATCGTGACTAGGTGAACACGTCAAAATGTAATCCGTGATGACTGGTTTAGATTTCTTATTTTTGCATGTGATCCACCACCCAAAAAAAAAAAAAAAACCATCCTTGCTACCTTTGTATATATTTTTGCTCCTTTAAAAGAAGTCATATTTGATAACGGGACCTTTTACCCTCAATTGGGTTTACATTCCATCAGGGATGTAAAACACAGACACCATATGGGGGGAAAATGGGGCTGGCACAGATATTTTGGCTCATTCAATTTTAGAGGGGTGAAGCTATTCTACATGCCATTCCTGGAAAAATTTAAAATTTACCATATCTAATAGGAGCTCATCTATATAACTATTACACAGCCGCGAATTCTATATTCATTTTTAAGAGGTAAGTAAAAAGTATTACCAAAACCCTCGAATCCCTCGACGCATAATGTGATTATTTTATTTTATTTTTGCTTTGGTTTATATTTGGGCTATTTTTCAAATTAAAATTTGTATTTTTTCAGTTTAAATAAAATCAAATCAGGCCAAAACCGATAATTTATGATTTGATTTAGTTTAGACCATCAGTTGAAAATATTTTTTTTGTTTACATCAATTCAATTGGTTAATGTATCAATTTGAATATATATTGAATTTATACTTTTAAAAAATCTCCAAAGTAAATAACACAATTCACAAACACAACATATTTAATTTCTAAGTGTCTTCAATCCATTTCAACTGCTTCTTTGTCCCTTCTCGTCTCGTGTTGGCCTCAAATTTCATTGACCTATACTTTTTGAATATATTACACCAATCTATCTAGTTTAACTAGTCATAAATGAAGTGAATGTGTGAAATTCGCCCAATAAGTGGGGTTCGATTGCTGCCAACTTACTACTCTCCACAGTTATTACATTGGTAATAACTTGGGTCGTGGCCTTGCCCTAACGTACATAAAATCCATAATATATGTAATAATTTTGTTAATCAAACATTTTTTTTACTGTCTGATATCAACCTATCACGTCCCTAAATTTCAGAAATCTTAAAAATGAGTAAATAACTCATCATGCATGCACTAGAATAGTCAAAAGGTTGGTAATTATCACCTATGAATACTACACGTTGAGTGTTGTCTTACAGACATAACATGTGTAGTTAAGTAACAAGGGTGCTTTATACTATCCCAAATTACATAATCTCAATAATATAAAACATTATAATAATCATGTCGAAGAATCACAAATTTCTTATATAATAATAATAATAATCAGAGAATGCCGGTAAACTCTAAGTAAGTGGTTTTATCATTTTTCATCCTTCACACGTCTCCGTGTAACCTATATTTGGATAATTTTTGCATGAACCTTAGTCCTTAGGTTGAATGCGTAAATGAATTCACTGAATTTCGTTATTTTAATTGACGCCTTTCATTAGTTCATGTTATCGATCACTGAGTTCAATGTTTGATGTTTGATTGCTGCTGAATTTTGGGTTAATTGTCAAAAAAATGGGTTGATATGGTATTGGGCTGTGAATGTTGGTAGAATGTTCACGGTTAACATGGAATAAGATCGTTCATGCTACCATTATTTAATATTATTGATGTTTTTAATATATTTTTCGACTATAAATAGGCGTCTGGGTGTGAAACCTTTATTTTTTGATGTGTTTTTGGGGGTGAATTGATGATTATTATGTAAAAAATAGTTGTTATTTGTTGTAATGAACTGCATAATCAACAGGGCATGAGCATGTTTTATATAACACATGCATGAAACATACACACCATATAACATAAAGTATTAATCAGAATTTGAAACTACATGAGGCATGCATGATATGATGTGGTTTTGCATGAAGCACAACTGTTAAGGTTGCACATGCATCTTTGTAGTGTTTGGAACGTGAATGTTTCATGTATATGTTTCATGCAGTAACTTTTTTAGTTTTAATTCTCGTATTTTCGGTGATGTTTGATTCAGTTATATTAGTATGGATTGGGTAACCCATATGAGACATACTGATATTGTTAGTTAGGTATAGATTTTGGATTAAATGGGTCTTAAGGACCTTTGTTCATTTGTTTGCTTGTTCCCCATTGAGAGACATTTGTTGTCTAATTTAATTATTGAAAGTGCATACAACATTATTGCAACAAATTAAAAAAAGGAATTCATAATGAAAAAAATATGTAAATTAGATAAGTTGTACTGATAATGGAGATAATAGAAATGCGAAATGCAGTAAATATGAATAAATCATATATGCTTCTAATTAATTATGTTAACAATGATTTAACATGAAAATTGGGGTTTTGGGTAATGCTTTTTATATTAGATGGAATTTAATCTAATAATTGTTATCAAAGCCGCCTTCATGTTGAATCATTAGAATTTGTGATCGTTTGGATTGAATAGGGATGATCCCAGTTAATTTGATTGTATATATATGAATGTAAATAAATAATTATTCACGTAATGTTTTGTTAATATTTGATTAGTTTAAGAAAAAAATTGCATTTATATATTACAATTACCTTTTAAAAGCACACACATATGGCTTTTCATTTTAACTTTATACTAATTTAAATATTATTTTATTATAATTTAAATATTAATATAATCTTACTCATTTAAAGTATTCATTTAAGATAAATACATTCAATAATTTTTTATTAATAATTTTATATTTGCTCAATAATTCATAAAAACATTCAAATGAAAGAAGTTTTTTAAATTTGACTAAAGGTTGTACTTGGTTGCTACGGAAAGGAAGCATGGAAAAGATATGAAATGCATGGTTTTCCATCACTTGGTTAATAAAGAATCTGAACAAGAAATAATGGAAAGATTATCAAAAATGTCTTGGGCGCCATGATTTATTTTCTCAGCTCAAATACCGTAAAACATATGAAAATTCTATAGTAACACAAACTTCCAAAACTACCATCATATAATTATTGATCACATCAAACGAAAAGAATAAAATTAATAATTCATAGAATAACATTTTATTTCTTTATTTCCTATTTAATCTAAAGAAATAATTTTTTTACTCTAATAACCTATGAAAAATTTATTTTGCATCTTTTTTCTTTTCATAACTTTCCTTCCTATTTTTTTCCGTCTATTTTTTCATCTAATTTTTTTCTTTTGACAAGCACACGGTAAATAATCTCCTTTTGTTCCAGCACCCACTAAGAATACTCTAATACATAAATACTATGCATCAAGCACTATAATGGCTAAGTACTGCGGCACTTGCATTTAGTTTTTTCTTTATGTATTTTATGTGAGTGATAAAATTTATAGTCAGTGTCACAAATGAATCTCAAAACAATAATTTTGAATTAAACGAAAATATGTTTATGATTAACAAACGTCAAAGAGTTGCATGACTATCGATCAGTAACAAATAAAAACAACAATCTAATACCTTTAAAATTTAAATTTGGAGCCGAACTACAAAGCCCATACAAAATGTAACTTATCCCATAAAAATTTAAAAATTGAATGGTAGAGCCAGATTTGATTTTGATTGAATTGTGGGTGAAAGTGGGAAACAGCAGAAACCGGCACGTGCGCCCCCTCCCTAGGATCCTTTGTTCATGTCTAAAATTGCTGACACAAAAGTCATGTAACATTAAAAAGAAAAGGAAAAAGATGGTACAAAAAAACAAAAACCTAGGGAATCCCAAATTTTCCAAACCATCCGCCCTTGGATTCCCAAACGTCTCTGTCTCCGTCTCTCTCTCTCTCTATTACGAATCTTTAACTATTAACTGTGGTCTGGTCTCTCCCACGGGTATTGCATTTTTACCCCCCTCTATTTTTTTTTTTAACTTTTCAACATCTTAAATAAAATAAAATATTATATTATATACTTCCTTATTATCTCGTAGGTCAGTCGGCTGGGTGGATTAGCACAAATCATCCCACATCTTCCTTAACTATATGGTATAAACTATAAACTATAAACCCCCCCCTCCTCCTCTCTCTCTCTCTCTCTCTCTCTCTCTCTCTCTTGGGTTTTTGAATTTGGGCTTTTGAGCCTTGCCATTAATTTTGCTACCACATATCATCTCATCTATATTGCAGGCATATATATGTGTTGGAGACAACCAGCAAATGGCACCATCTCGTTGCACGCGAAGACGACGACCGCTGAGAGCCACAACAAAACCAGCAGCCCCGGACTCGCCGAGTCCTCCTCAACCGTCGACTACTACTAACTCCGACTCGCCGCGGCCGCCGCTGCCGGGCTCCTCCCCTTCCGACCACATCCTTTTCGACCACAGTTTCTCAGCGAAGACAAACCCCGGCGGCGGCGGCGGCGGCGATGGCTGTACAACGCCGAAGGCGAAGAGGTTCCGAATACCGGAACCGGAGACGTGTCCGCCGGCGCCAAAGAAGAAGCGCCCACTTCCGGGGACGAATAGTAGTTGTTCGCTGCGGAGGTCGCCGATTCCGTTCCTCGCGTCCCCAGACATAGAGCTCTTCTTCGTCCTCGCGCTGAGGACTAGTGATCAAAGAGCCAGTTAGGTTTTTTTTTTTTATTATTGGTTTTGTTTTGAGTTTTGTGTTGTATGCTTAGCTTGACTTGCTCAATTAGTTAGCTGGGTTCTTGAATGTTTAGGACATGTTGATGACTAATTATTAGGGAGCTGGCTTGTTTTCTCTTGGCCAGGTTTTAGTTGTAGTTTTTTTTTTCATTTTCTAATAAGGTGTTTTGTGGCTCGTGACCTTGTGAGTGAGTAACCTTTAAATTGTAATGGTATGTTTGAGGGGAGCTGGCTTTGGATTGTCAGCTTTTTGGTAATTTGATTGGAGAATGAAGTCTCCTAAAATGCACAGGCTTCCATTCCCCTTTGTGTGTGCAAATCAAATCATTCATTTTATCTTAAAATTTTAATATTTTTTAAATAATAATAATAAATAAATGAATAAATACATAAATAAGCAGTTAATGTTTGTTCGAATTTTATTTTTATTAGTGGGTACAATAAAAAAAGGCTTTGATTTAGATCTGCTTCTAGGTGCAAGTTTGAAGTGCAAGTTCTGATATATGTTTATGTGGCTTAAGATTTTGGATCTCAGCTTTCTATAGATAATGTGAGTCCAAGCTTTTAAGAATTTTGTGTACGTACTTTAAGCATATACCTTGTCGGAGTCAATCATAAGCCTCGTTGAACTCACAAGAATGGCATCTCCATTATTATGTGCTTGTCACAGTATTTTAGGATAACGCTTGGTTCATGTAACTCACAGTGTTTTTGTGGATCTTTAGACGGTGGACATAGCCTTTGAAATTAAGGCCCCAATTAATGGGACTTTTTTGACTTTTATAAAGTTAATTTTTAATATTTAATTTTAGGGGTCTTTAATTTTCATTAGGGTTTTTTTAATTAATAATACTTTATGTGTACTATCAATATTTTTAATAAAATTATATATATAGTTATTTTGTACGACTTTTTAAAAGTAACTTTTTTTTTCAATGTAAATTTATGAAACACACAAACAACGTCGAGGACAATAATTAATACACAATTTCTACACAAAATAAAAAGGGGACAATTTCTACACAAGCATTAATACACAAAGTTATTTTCTACACAATTTTTATATAAATTGGAAAAACCAACGTGCTCATTCTAATATCACTCGTGTTATGTTAAGAACCATAAATAAAGTTGTTTAACGTATCGAAATAATAATAATAATCTAGAAGAGGCTAAAATTTTGACACATATATGTGAAGGGCATTTTTGAAAGAAAAATAATGTGTCCCCAGAGGTTTTTTTCCCTTTCAAAAATTCTCTCCTCGTACAGGGCATTTCTTTGTTTTATTTTTTTTCTTGTTTCCATAATAATAATAATAAAATCATAAATAACTCTAATTATTAATATTTTTTCTTAGTTAAAATATAATTTTAAAAAGGTTAATATATAAAGATATTAATATGTAAATATTCATTTTATTTTTTTAGTGTTTTAATATGTAAATAATGTTATGTGCATGAATACATAAAAATTATTTAGGTTGTCATATTTTTTTTAGTTTGGATTATTACTCGAACTGGAATATTGAAAACAATAATTTTAAATGTTATTACTCTACACTTTAATATAAAATAAAATTGATAATGCCTAATATAAAAAACAAGAATAAACTTTTAAAGAATTCCACCGTTAATATTTTGTAGACATGCATGTGTCCATTCTTCTTGTACTTTCTGTTTATGCTACATCCACCATAAAAAGGATAGGAATTATAGGATAGAGATCGACATATTAGAAAATTAGCATAAAATAATTATCATTAACATGATTAACTAGTAATAATTCTCTTGGAGGGGACCTTAGTGGCATGCAGGTATAAGAAAACAAAATATCCTCTTCCAATGGATAGAGTAGTGTAATTTTTGTTCCTCCTAAATGCATTGCGTCTATCTAATTTTTCACCTGTGATAACTCATTGGTATAATTTAAATATTTGAGGAATTGGTATGATAGCTCAGTCTCAAAATAATACATTTATCAAATATTTTTGTTGTTAAACTACATGTCTTTGGAAACAATACATTTAAAATATATGCCATCACGAATGTACATTCACACCTAGAACCAAAATTTGTTATGCCCGTAAATTTGAGTAGCTTTATTGCTCAAATTAGGAATTTTAGTAATGTAAGACATATTATCAAGAAATTGTAAAGAATCGTTAAATATGTGGATCATAGTTTCATTAAGCGTTTAAATGAACTTCTTTTTTTTTTTTTTTTTTACTCTTCATTTGAATTTATATTTTTTTCCTCCCAAAAGTGTGTATTACACATGTGTTTTATTAATTCTTACTTGCAATTCCACTTTCATGCCTAATGTTGTATGCAAGAGTCGGAATTGACCAATGCGATGGATTTGCAATATAAAAAATTTTATTTGTTGTTTAGCCTCGATCAGTTAGATTAAATTCATACAGCAGTTCAGTAAACTTAGAACACTAGTAACAGATTTCTTATAGAAGTCTGTTTTTCTATATTTAGGAAAAAAATTAAAAAGTATAAAATTATTTCTACAACAGATATCCTATATTTAATTTTTTTAAAAAAAATTATATAATATTTTCCAATACATTGGAAATCACTATTCTCTCCTTATAATTATTAAATTATATAAAAAAAAATTTCACCTCTCTCTTTCACGCTTCTCATGATATTTTTTTTGTTTCATATTAGATTATAAAAAAATAATATTAAATATAAATAATATAAAATATTATTTATTAATGATATAAGGAGTGATTTAGACAATCTATTGTGGTGTATATTTATATATGAAAGCAAAATGTAGTTTAAATCTGTAAAATTAGATAAGATGGTTGAGAAACTGTTGTTAGTGCTCTTAGATGTTCTATATGAGGTGTATTTCATCATCGAACCATTGTGCCCTCATAGACAGTATACCAATAAGTGTGGATGTTAATAATTAAAATGGGAAAGAATTGTACCAGTAGTAAAGAATATCATGTTTACAAGGTAACCATTGTGTTTGTTACATAGCTACATAAATTGTATTTTTAATGAAGAATTCTATTCAACTACTTTCAACCCCCTTTTAATTAATTGCATTGTCTTTCATGAAAATGCGATAAAGAAGTTCATCATGTCAATGTTTGTGGTGTGAAATGTTGATAGATTTCTAAAACAAAGCCTTAATATTTGAAAATTGATTTTTCAACATCTTAATATATGAAATGTTGATTGAATTGTTTAAGTATAAATTTTATTTACCACAACCACACATTAATAGTAAATTATTTAAAACATGATAGACGAATAAAAAAAATTATAACTCATGCGTGGATTATTAGTTTAGAGACATATATTTAAAATTAAAAAATATATAGAATGTTCAATCGATTATAAAAAACTGTTCATGAAAATAAAAGAAAATTACAATAAAAGATCAAATATATGGAGTAGCTGTAGCTATCTCTCATCTAGGATGGTTTAGGTCCTTCGATGTTGCCCACTCCTTTTTACCTACTATGTTAGAGACTTGCCCATTTAGTCCTGTTAAGGTTGCATGTCTCATTGAGATTGTTGTGTCACTAGCAACCCCTAAAAAGCATGTATTGATTATATCAGCCTTTGGTATAGAGCTCGTCCCTTCGGACTTTGGTCTTGTGGATGTGACCTTACTACATTAGTCGAGCTAACTAAAAAACATGTCCTCTATTAGTGCTCGAGATAATTACACCTATTGCACCTCATTGTTGTCCTTTTGTAATCCTTCTTTTGATACATTGGCAGTTCACATCCCCAATTGTTCAATTACCTCTTGATAACAAAGTTAGCACCACATCCCCATGTATAAGCCCATGTCATCTATGTTTGTCTCTTGTTTGATTGTTCCATACTATGATCATTTTGGGGGTCTTTTATGGCTAAACTTAGATACTCTCAAAGTCATTTGGTGCCCTAAACAATTCTAATTGACTCACACAATTTGTGGGATTCACCTAGCAAGTAATAGGTTATTAGGCGAACTCTAACATCATCTAACACTTGGATTAACTGAAATATATCCTATGTCCACTTGACCCAGTCCATTGGAACACCAGGTTTAGTGCCATCCTTAAATGGTTATCAGCGTATGTTTCTTAAAATGATTCGCCAGTCAACATGATATCATGTATGGTTAGTGACTGCCCTCTGGTGGGGCATTCTCTACACCTCCTCTCATTGTTGCCTCGTTCGTTACTGGCTTTGCAACACTCATTCCACTATCCTATCCACGGTGCCTTCTAGAGTACAAAGTATTTGGTTTAGAATTTGTGCCCCCATACCTTTTATGCCATATGGCTGTAGAGAGCACTGAGTAAAGGCAACTTCGGCATGGAGTGTTGGAGCAAGACTGTCGAAGTTGAGGTTGTGCAACATGAATTGTGTGGGCGTGGTGACTCCAACTTGATTTATGATGCACCAAAAATGAAAATTAACAAAGTTAATATTGTACGGAGGTGTGAATCGAAGTGAGTGAGCAATTGGAGGCATGGTGATTTTGGTTTGATTTGGTAAGGCTAAAGATATAACGAAAATAAAAGGGGAAAGGAAAGATAAAATAAGGTGAACGGTTATAGGGTAAGAGCCGCAACAGAGGAGAAAATGAAAAAGTCAAGCTCATCTGTAGTGTTTGGTTCATCTATAGTGTACGTAGAGTTATCATTGAATTTAACGAAGACCTTAATACATAAAAAGTAAAAGAAAAAGAGAATTAAAAAGTCAAGTACATACTATTTCATATCTATATAACATCATGATTAAATGAATTTATTTCTTCAATTTAAAATATGTAAATTTTTAATGGATGAATTTTTTAAAATAAAAAAATTATATATGCATATACATTGTGAAATCTAAATCTCATACAAAATCTTCTGATTTTTAAATTTTTAAATTTTAAAAATTTTAAAAATAATGTCAACATAATGACATAAAGAATATTTTCCTTCACAATGTTATTTTTTTTATTTTTTCAATTTAAAAAGTTAATTAATAAATTATTGGTTAACATATATTTTAACTTTTTTCCTTTCTAGAAAGACCGACAACCTCCGTCTCGTACTACAAATACAACCCGCGAATAATAAAACACACGCGCACACCCGCATCGGGAACTACATAGAACTGGATTGACTTTTGACTCTCTATCTCCCCTCTGCACCGACCGAAAGAATGACAAGATCGTAGGTAGGGTTGGGTTCGTGTCATTGTTCCTCGGAGCCGCTAGGTACGCTCTCGTAGATTTCACTTTTGTTTTGTTTCTAATATTATTGTCTTCCCCGTTACAGTCAACACGTATTGTGTTCGAAACCCTAGGTTTTTCAATTCCTAGACACTCGTTGAATTCGTTATCAAGTTGCCATTCTTGTTATTGTTTTTCCTGTTTTATTTATTTATCTATTTATTTATTTTACATTTGGGTATTTTTGATTGTTTTTGTTTGTGCGATTTTTTTCTCATTTGGTTGAATTTTGTTCGTTTTAAGTTGGCAGTGGATTTTATATTCGTGCATAGTTGTCTTATGTAGGAATCTTAGTACCTTGTATTTATATTTCAGCTTGTGTTTCTGAATTTGTTGGGGATTCTAAGTGGGTGTTGATTTTCCATGTAAGTTAAAATTTATGTGGCGTTGTGTTGATATCTGTTTAAATTATTAAATAGTTGGCTGTCTTAAACAAAGACTTCATTCCCCTTTTGATATAAATGGCCTCTTTGGATTTTTATAACAAGAGCTATTTCTTATTTAGGAGTTTCTTGGTATCGATATCCTTTAAATGCCGGAGTACGTTTTAGTTATATTATCGTGGGGCAATACTTGATCAGGTGATTCATTGTCGAGGAAGATGGTTGGGATACTCTTGAAATAATTGACAGTAGGTGGAAGTTATATGGCACCAAGGTGCAGAATGTATGGAGAGATTTCCTGGCAAAATAAGCATCATTAAGGATGAGCTATGATCACTTGTCACGCTATTATAAATCTGTGGGAATAGCCACTCGCTCTTTTGTCCGAAGCATGAAAATTCTGAAAAACAATAATAAGTGTGCAAACCATTATTTCTTCATTTATGTTGACTCCGTGATGCATGCCTGATCCTAGCTTTATCCATACGCCCACAACTTTGTGTGTTACTGGAGTCTGGAACCTCTCATAAACATACAGGCAACTTAGGTTTTCTAGCTTTCCAACTAAAAACAAATTTGCCCATGTTCCCACAATTTCCATGGCTCACTATGTAGTTATTAGGGCGATGTTTTCTGTGTAAACATACATTAACCTCTATAAAAATGGATGTTTTATAAAACGGTTTTGCTTGCTTCAATATTATTGTTTTGAGATTTTTGGGCGGTGATCAAACTGCAGCCTGTAAATGCTCTCACTTTCACTAGACCTAGAATTTAATTTCATATGAAATAAAGTGGCTCTCTGTAAGTTTTTTTTTTTGTGACAATTTTCTTTTTGTAGATAGTCTATGGCAAGAGATTGGTAGTTTGAGAAAAATGCATGCAAACTCTGATAAAAATAATTTGGAACCTGGTCTGCATAACATCCCGGCATCTGGGGCTTATCCAGAACCTTGGTGGCGTAGTGGTGGGTATAATCACATTTCCTCGGCTATGGTAAGAGGAATTGCATCAAGTTCATCTCCATTAAACCATCCAATTAGTGGGAGACAGCCTAAAGATGGTCAGTCCCAGTCCCCTGGTGAGGGGAATGAGGAAAATGATGATGGTGATGATGATAATGATGGTGGTGTTGGTGATGATGATGATGCTGCTGAAGATTCACAGTCAGGTACATCTTCAAGTCATTGATATTAGGATTTTTTTTTTTGCAACCTACCTGAATCTAGCATTGCCCTGGATATTAATTGCAATAGTATGAATGTTTGTCTGCTAATGTCTGGTTTAGTTTTTACGTCTGATGCAGATATGCCAATTCCTATGGATATTATATATTTTATATAGAAATTTTACATGTCGATTGCTCAGTTGAAAACTGTTTTCTTTCTTTATTGCGTATTTTGTTCAAAGACTTGGAGTTATGGCCTCTGACATGTGTGGAACCATACACCTTCCCTTCCCTCCCGTTAAAAATACAAATATTGTCATAGATAAAATTTTGTTAGATCACTAATTATGTCAAAAATATCAAGACAGTTAAGAGTAGTACCCAGCAATCAAAATTGGGCTGAAATCCTCTGTTAAAATGAAATGATTTAAAGGACTGCTGATTACTGAGTAATTTGAATATGAGCAATTGCACCAATGAAATAGATCAAGTATTTACATGCACAGTACAAGAACAAACTTATATGAAAACAAAAGCCTAGTAACGTGTTATATGAAAGGTTTTTTAATGCCTGGACTGTTCAGCAACTGCCCCAACAATGTAATTCAAGTTATCCAACAGGTTGTATATGGCTCAAACATGGTTGGAGATAAGTGACTTGGTGGTTGAGGGCAAGTTTGATAAGCTTCATTGGCGTAGACTAATATGTCCTTGCAATTTGAATGTGATGTTATTGATGATTCAAGGCACTCATAATTTTTTCAGGCTGAAATAATAGAATTCCAATCCCCTACAAAATTCTAGAATGATTTATTTAAATTCAAACAAAAAATCAACCTAGTAATGAATATAATGTAGTACAGTGTTCTTCGTTTCACGCTCTTAACAAAATTAGAGCATGCATTAAAAACGAAATGATACTACTTACAAGACAATCTTAATATAGGCCTTATGTATAGATTTCGGATCCTCTGCGTTAGAAGATTCATGCAGTACACAAAAAACAGAGCAAAATTATGTAGTTTTTTTTTTTTTTAAGAAATTGCATACCAAAACTGGGTAGTTTTGGTGTATTGCATATAAAAACAACGTAGTTTGACCTACTGTTTCTTGCAGTTACCGCAGAGGATCCTATTTCTTATGTTTATGGTTATATATGGTGATATTTATATGGCCTGTACAAATTTAAGTTAAAAGCCTGTACCTGAAATAATAATGGGAGCCACTGCACCAGTCACCCAATAGTGTGCTGTTATTGGTGATGTAATGTAACATATTGTTTTGTATATTTTATGTTAACCATTTCATTAAGTTTTTGTTTTTAAATATCCTATTTTAGTATGATCTTAATTAAGTTTGAGGGTTGATATGTTTCTATGACCAGATGGAAGTTATGGACACCAAAAGTCTCAAGGTGCTCCACCTACTATACACACAGGGAGGGATGGAGGTCTCGTAAACCCCCCACAACTTGAACTCGTTGGTCACTCTATTGTAAGTGTTTTACTGTCTTTCAAGTAACCAGTTCAAGATTCCTTTGTAGGAATTAGAAGTTTATACATGCAAAACAAAATGAATGTGGGACAAGAGGTAGGGAAAGAAAATGTGGATACATCCTAAAGATTCAATTTTAATTACAAATGCATGTCTTTGTGATATCAATTATGTAGGATTATATTGCTGTGGGATAAGTACCTAATAATGTGCCAAATAATTAGTGAAACATGCTTGCTGGGCCTAAGCTTGCCCCGCAATAACATCAATTTGGGGCGAGTAGGTTGAAAGAAAGAGATGAATCGGTATGCTTGATCTAAAAGTATTTCATGTGGGCCAAATTTAAAAAAAAAAATCACTGCAGGCTTGAAGATCCACAGCTGGTGTGACATAACTTTTATTGAGTTGACTCTTCTATATGTAGTAACAGTACTATTACTTCGCTAAAAAAAAATTATAGTACTCTTATGTCTGATTAAACTATCATTTATCGCTGATACATTGTTGCTCTCTGATTTTTGATGAATTTGTTAAGGGTTGACATGCACTTTATGATGTTTGCTTAGGTTTTGTCTTGCACTTTGGCCTTAAGACACCTTTGCACTTCCTAAACTAATATTATCTGAAATTGGTTACATAACTTGTCAGCCCATTCTGATTTTCTGGAGTTCAGCTTGGCTGGTGTTAAGGGCTGTTATAGTGGGGCAATAAGTTCTCCTTGGCAAGGTTCATTTTGAATGGGTTTGGGTTGTAAGTGGGAAATGTGTCCTGATGGAGGGTTTAGCGTGGCAAAGAGAGGTGACATAGGATTTGGCTGCTCAATAATTACAAGGATTAGTATAGTGGTGAGATTGTAGGGTACCAACAACAGCCTTGAGGAATCAGGTGACATAGTTTTTGAGAAAGAGAGGCAATCTTACAGGATGACAATCTGTGGGGTTCTAACTGTTTGATACTTCTATCTGAGTTCTTTTTTTCCCCCATCTATATAAAAATATTTTGGACCAGAAATTGACTTTTCTTTGCTTTACTTTCGTCCTATCAATAATTCTTAATATCCAAAACATATAATGGATGGATTTGGAGTGCGTGTGTGCAGAAATTTGGTGTCTTTTTCAGGTCTTCACGTGGATCATTTTCTCCCAACTGTAAATCTCTAAAATTTACAAATATCGTGATAGATACCTAATAGTTTCTGAATCAAAACTGAATGAATTTTATGGTTTCAAAAATTTTGTTATTGGTTTGAACTGCCTCTTATTTCATAGTGCTCTTGCACCTCTTTTTCAGGCATGTGCATCAAACGCTTATATGGATCCATATTATGGTGGAATGATGGCGGCCTATGGACATCAGCCATTGGTATGGATTACTGATTCCCTGAAAATATTATGAAATGGATGTATTATGTATGATTGAGTTCATGTTCTTTTTTTTATTAACTTTTGCTTATAATGGAGGGGTATGTTTTTCCTTAAAACGATTGTCATCTGAATGATTTTGTTTCATTTTGATTGGATTGGAATAGAAGCCTTGAAAACTAGATATTAGATGTAATTAGTTTCCATTTGTTTCATTTGTATATAAATCTTTTGTCTTGTTATCTTGTTTGGGCTATTCTTAGGGTGTAGCATTATGGAAGAGCACTTGAAACCCTTAATAGCCTGGAAATAACTCTGGTATTTTCTTTCCCTTTTAATTTTAAATATGGATGATTGGAACCAAAGAATTCTCTAGTTATTACGGATGATGTCATGGACAATTTAATGCAATATGATTTTAATTGTTCCAATTTTGAGAATCTTTTTATTTTTGTTTTTACAAAATAGAAATATTATAAATTTGAAGGACCTTCCCAGTCAACGGAGTGCTGAAGTTTCTCTTGTGAGGAATACAATCATCCTTAGGTCAGAATTAGAGATACGAATGCAAAGCTTTTGAAAGGAAGACTTGTTTCTTACCTCAGTTATACAAATCAGTATGGCCATAGCTAGGCAAGAATTCTTTGTCAATTAGGAAGTGGATTCTGCTATGTATTTGTTGATTGGGTAGTCAATTTTTCTTCTTCTTCTTCTTCTTCTTCCATTTATGTAAGGCTTCATCGGTCAACTCAGATAGTCATGCGTTTTGGCGGTTGATTTAGGTAGCTTCATCGGTCAACTCAGATAATTGTATCATGAATGAAAATATTGCTCATTTAGTGATCCACAATTTCACTATCAATGAGCATTAATCGGGGGATTTGTCACATTTTCAAAATCCCCTAGCTCTGATCAAATCTACATTGGGCTACTTCTAATCACGGGATGGACATTGTGAGGGGATAATAAAATATGACTCTAATATCATATTGAAGTTCAATGAATTGGTTGTAAGAGAGGTTATCCTTAAAAATTTATTAATCAATATTTGATTGGCAACTTTCCTTTAGTGGGATATTCTAACCGGCTGCAAATGCGGTATTGGAGTTATCTGGCTGAAAGAAAGGGATCCAGATTAGTGGACTTCCTGGGGCTGTTCTGTGACTTACTGCTATATTAACTTCTTCCTTGTTGATGTCATGTTCCAATGCTGCTATTACTTTTATTTGCATGTACTTTCTCATTTGTACTTGCACGTGTTATTGTTTTCATTTTTCATTTTTTTTCGGGTATGTATCTAGATGGATTTAGGGCCACTTTTGGATTGCAAATCTAAGTACAATAAAAAAAGAGATTGTTTGTGTGAAATCTGCATGTAGCATGCTTGTGCTTGGTTGCCTGTCTAGGGCCATGTTCAAGTATGCCTGTGAGAAATTCCAAATTTCAGTTCTACATATATGTGTTCAGGTTCATCCTCATTTAATTGGAATGCAACACACTAGGATGCCTTTGCCCCTTGACATGGCCCAAGAGCCCGTCTATGTGAATGCAAAACAATACCATGGGATTCTGAGGCGAAGACAGTCACGCGCCAAAGCTGAGCTTCAGAAGAAGCTAATAAAAGTTAGAAAGGTAGATTCACATTCCCTTGTTATCTTTTCCCGGTCAAAATATTGGTGCTGTTATTCTTCGTTGCATATTTTTCCTTGTGCTGAATTGAAGTGTAGAATAATCTCTTCTCTTCTGATGTATAGCTTATTCATTCACTGGCTATATATCTCTTGTTATATTAGCATGTCCCTTTTCCAATTCTCACTGTAGTAAAATGGGTAAACGAAGCTCTTTGCTTGATTTTTAATTTGGTTAAGAGCAATTTTTGGGACTTCTTTAGATCATGAAATTTTGTAGTAGGACGGGTGTTGCACACCTCTCAACTGTATGAATAGCAATAAATCTCTTCATGTGAGAGTGAAATAAAAATACTAGCTATGGCCACTGGAGCGAGTTTAGAGCCTCTTTGAGGTGATTTTGGAATATGAATAATATTAACACACAAAAGCTGTTAGTTCAAATTTGACATTGAATACATTGAATATATTGATAAATAACTATATATAAGAAAAATTGTTTCGGATATTGTTGTAATTGAACCAAATAATCTCCATTTCTGTTAAACGCCTTTCCTAATCACATTTTATATATGGATATAGTGCTTAAATAATTTCAAAATAAATTTTATTTGGTTGAGCTTGTATACTTGTGAAAAATGTATCAACTTCACAATCAAATAAATCAGTATCAACTGTTAAAATCTCTGCCAGACATTGGTTGGGTGGTTTTAGGCCGTGAATGTTCTGCCACCAGTAGTTTTTTTTTCCATCTTTAAGTTCGTTGAATGTTTATCTAGTTTAGCTGGGCTAAGAATTTGGCTTAATGCACCAAACCTTTGAGCAAAAGGGTGTTTCAGTTTCATACTCGCTAGACGAGGAAAACTGACCATCTACAATGGACAGGAAGAGGTTTGAAACATAGCTCGGTGGCAAACAAAAAGCTGTTTGTGGATGCATATGAGCAAATCTTGTTTTGTTACATCAAATATACATTTACTTGTAAGATCTGCAACGTTTTGGATAAAACTGAAGGCCAGTGGAGTCTGGTCTCTTATGAAGTGATTTATTGATTTTACTAAAATTTTAATTGTTGTCATTTATGGTCTAATTTCAGCTGTTGTTGATTAACATGTTTTCTTCCCATTTCAGCCGTATCTTCATGAATCTCGGCACCAGCATGCTATGAGAAGGGCAAGGGCCACTGGAGGCCGCTTTGCGAAGAAGGTAAATCCAGATGCTTCAAATCACAAGGCTGAAAAGAAGGGCCCAGGTTCCAGTACGGCCGCTCCGTCTATGTCTGCCAGTTCATCGGGTTCTGAACCATTCCTTTATGACCATTCTGAAAACTTGAATGCAGCATCAAATAGTCAACACGGTGGTGCGATGGGGTCTCGCGAGGATGACTCCCACTCCCAACAAGTATACCAATATGTGAATGGTGTTGATACCCGCCACCAAAGTCATAGCCTGCAAGCCTCGGCGCGCCACTCAGGATTGAGCCAGAGAGAAGAGAAGGGTGATTCGTGGGGCTCTGCACCGCCTTCCAACTGCACCCCCACCCCACAAAGGGCTCTTGCTATGCAGTGAGGCGCACCTGCCATGAATCCCACTTAACCGAAGAAGCAAAAAGGGTCCCTGGTTATGTGGTTTTCTTTTTTTGGCAGTTAATTCTTGGCATGTTTGCTGGGCTGGCAATTCATTCTTGGCTATTTTCTCGCTCTCGTTGCCCTGTAGAAATGGGGGGGGAGTAAATGACAGATGTGTTGTGGCTGACGATACCTGCTGGCAATATTATTCCACCGTTCCTTTTTCATCACTTTTTGTACAAAAGGCGGGGCAAAGCAAACGATCCCTGTTATTTATCTCTGTGGTGAGCTTTTAGAAGAAACGCTCTGTGGGTTGCTACAAACTTAGGGGTGGGGCCGTCTATTTTCTTAACTGGGATCATGGTTTGATAAGGGTCTATTTTTATGGCCGACGTGTACAAAATCTCCTGCACGTATGTCTTCAGTTACTTATGTTTATGATACGTTTGGCTTTTATAGCAGCAGCTAATGCAAGCACGTAGGCCTAGGCATGCTTGGTAAAATAGGCAACATGAATCTTTTTTTTTCTATTATTATTATTATAATTTTTGGATTAACCTTTAGATTTACAAAGTTTCTTTTTGTATGTTGAATTTATAGTTTTATCTTTTACAGATCGTTTCCAGAAGGGTCAAAACCCACCCTTGTTTTTGACAGTTTCATGATGACATTAACTTTTTTTTAAATCCCAATTTGTTCCTCAAATCCTCCACAAAAACCAGAAAATGCAATACATAGCGGCGATTACATGAAATTTTGAACTCCAATGCACCGCGCAACCCAGAAATGGCGGAGAATGGCGTCCTAGTAATGTTACAGTAACCAATCCCTCCTGTTTTTTAATATTAAAGGAAAGTTCCACTTTTGCCTTAATCATACTGTTTAACTGGCTCATTTGGTAAATTGAATAAACATAGTATATTGAACAAAACCTGCTGACGATAGGAAAAATGAGAATGCCTAGCAAGCATGTTACAGAACAGAAATAGGAAACGCACTATACAGATGGAAAGTATATGGGTGAAAAGGGAAACACAGTCCTACAGTTGTTGGCCTCACAATCAACAACCATCCACGCATTTAACAAAAGGGGCACTAATTTGAAAGAACCTGCTTCATTCTTATAATCATTATACAGTTTTACACTTAAAATTAAGTATTAAACACCAGTAATAATAATAATAATATTTTATGCAGCCTGCCACAATGCCAGGTCTACAGTCGCATTCGATTTTGCTGATCATCAGCGCGTCCTATATACTATCGGTGGCTCCATCCCCTGTTTCTGAGATGTTTTCTGTGTCTGCATTATCGACTTGAGCAGCCTGTTCAGCTGTTTCTTTGCTCCCACCTGAGGCTGCATCAGATTCTGTGCCATTAATTTGGGGCTTCTCCATCATCCCAGAAAGAGCCAATGTCGGAGACCATTCAAGAACATCATCTATTATGTTGGAAACACGCTTGTGGTACCTGAAAGAACACCAAATATTTGTCAGACAAACACGACATTACGAAAATGACAGAACACTAATGCATATGGATAGACAGATACCTCGATTGTGACCCATTTACTTCAGTACTACCAGTAACCATGGTATATGGAAAAGAAAACACCCAGATTGGGAGATAAAGAAACAAAGCCGCAGCTTACCTAGCTCTGGCAGCCTCATCTGGGGCATGATGCCTCAACAACATTATAACCAGCAAAGACAGTACAGTGTAGAAAAGCCTAGCTGTCCACTTTGGTCGTTCCTCCTCGTCTTTCTTTGGCCAAAAACGGAATAGTTCCTTGAGTGTTGCTTCCTCGGCAAGGATATTAGGGAAAAACCATACACGCTTTCCAAAGAGGATCCATATAATGCCAAATATTGTGGCTCTCACTGCAAAACAAGAAATACATGAACATGACCCAATGCAAAACAAGAAACACACGAACATGACAGCCAAAACGATAACCAGTGAAAATTATGTTCCAATGGTAATCACAGTGTCATGCCATGCCAAATAAAACATAAAAGCAGTAATTCCTGCAACTAAATTATGGATACAAAGTACAGTAGTAGCTATGTTTATTATTTGAACGATAGTTTTTTTTGAACCCTAGATTAAAGAGAGAGAGAGAGAGAGAGAGAGAGAGAGAGAGAGAGAATAACACGGGGTTGCAAGTGTGTACAGATCACAAAAATGCTGGCAACCTGTGAGCATGAGCCTGTGCCTGTGGATGGCTTATTCCCCGGGAGTGATGGTTTTAAATGACCGTAGGAAGGCTGCATATAGTGGGGGTGCGTAAAAAATGCCAATAGAAATACTAAAAGTAATTATATATTAATATTGATTGGCAAACCTTGCAATCATCAAAACTGACTGCAGCAACACTAGTGGCCTAGTGTATTGGTGGTATTAGCACATCAGGTATGCTTACCAAAAAAACAAAAGTTTCAAATCATGGTTGCTAGATTGGGTGTGATAGGATTTTAAAATACAAAAATAAAATAATAATTGACTGCAACGCCTATATAGCACAAACCTTCTGTATACCCCCAGCCTAGATGATTTACTTGCAATATTTCAAACACAGAATGTAGACTAATGTTCAAACTCCAAGGAAAATGAAATTATGTCTAAATTTTGCCATATGGACAGAGTTGTTGACGTTTCAGGAAAAATGAGAACGAAGTGGCAATGGATGGATAAAAATCACGGATTAGCTATCCATATTATTTTAAAACCAGAACACTGTTATTTCATCCTCAACTTTCAGCATACCAGTGACATCCACATAAGAATAGTCATAATGAATCCCATGTTTAATCTCAAACAAAAATAGGAATTTGGGAAGAAAGTAAAATTTTTGGAAGATGCCTTCAAACCTATCCAGGATCAGAGAACTAATAAATCACGTACCTCCAAAATTGCCATGAAAAGATAAATACGTAGATTTTTAGGTCCTTTGAAAAACCCACTCATTGTTGATAATAAGATTTAAGAGTTACCACCAACAACTCACCACAATATCCATGGTCCTTATATATATATATATATATGACATGCTGATCCATTAGTAACCCATCACAAGGCAACCACAACTAGGCTATAAAAGATGCTACATGGCGCAGGACAATCAGAGCACCATCTAGCATAGAGAAATTAGAAAGTTTTGTATTTTAAATTAATTTTAATAAATATGAGCACAGATACATGACAATGTCAAAAAGTTTCACAAAAATCAATAAAATAGAAATAACCAGTTTCACAAGAGCCTACAGCTCTAACAGTGCAGCTGTGGCCCTAAATCTTCAATGAGGGAAAAATTATACAAGAGGGGAGAGGGGGGGCGGGCATTAAAGAGATAGATGTCAAGGTCACTGGGTTAAAGAGAGACAAGGAAAGCAAGGGAATTGACTTGGAGAGGGAGGCCAGAGGCTGGTAGTGGGCTTCTGGATCAAGAGATGGTGCAGACAGAAAATAATGGCCATAGGCTGTCTTTGGCCCTGTTTGAGACTGCATAGATGGTCGTCGACGCCATCTTTTAGAAATTTTAATAACTTCATTCAACTTGGTCAAATAATCATGTGCTGTTTTGGGGAGGGGTTGTGCTGTTTGGGGGCATTAAAGAGATAGATTTCAAGATCACTGGTTCAAGAGAGATACAGAGGGAGGAACAGCAAGGGGATTGACTTGAAGAGGGAGGAGGCCAGAGGCTGGTAGTGGACTTCTGGATCAATGGGGCAGACAGAAAATAATGGCCATAGGCCGTCTTTGGCCCTGTTTGAACCTGCATGGATGGTCGTCCACACCATCTTTTAGAACTTTTAACTACACTATAACTTCAGTGGACTCGGTCAAATAATCATGTGCTGTTTTTTTTTTTTTTTTGGTGATGGTGGGGGGGGGGGGGGGGGGGGGGGGTCATTAAAGAGATAGATGTCAAGGTCACTGGTTCGAGAGAGAGACAGAGGGAGGAAGAGCATGGGGATTGACTTGGAGAAGGAGGCCAGAGGCAGGTAGTGGCCTTCTGGATCAAGAGATGGTGCCAAAAGAAAATAATGGGCATAGGCTGTCTTTGGCCCTGTTTGAGACTGCATGGATGGTCGTCCACACCAACTTTTGGAACTTTCAACTACACACACATGTGGACTCAGTTGAATAATCATGTGTGCATACATGATTACTATGCCTTGTGGTCATTAATGCCTTGACATATTAAGCCCATAAACTAGAACCTATATGGAGAACGCAAAAACACACACACAGACACACACACACATATATCAAGTCAAAAGCAACCTATTCATTCTCTTCATAGATTTAGGTAGATGGTCTGTGTGGAGAGTGACCATATAGGCACCCAAAATGAACATTAGCTTCCCTCGTAGAAACCTACACTAGATTATATTATACCAATTATGTTGACACCCAATGTATTCAGCCTGGCACCACTGGCATCAGCAGACAAATACACGGGACAATGGATGATGCATTATTCTGAACCATTACTACTTTCATGCTTGGTAATAATAACCCACCTAGCTTAATAGTAATTCCAAAATAATGCCATGCGAACAAAAGACTGAATGACATTATGAATAAGAATCACTCTGTGACTCACCCAAAAGCAGGGAGAATATAAGGAGAAGCAGCCCAGCACATGAGTAGAGTACTATCAGCTTCACTGAATGGGGATACACAGGAAACAAGCATATTGCAAGGGTCAAAACGGGCCAGATAAATGAGAGAAGCGTCTGCCAGAATGGCCTCCTCTTTACAAATGTCCATGCAAAAAAGGCATCATTATCTGAAAACAGTTGGTCCTACAAAATATGGCCAGCAAAGGGAGAAAATTAATGGATTGTTGAGAAAAGTTGGACAAATGGTCCACTCCTTGGAAAACATATAGAACCCATGAACTGCATAAATATGGACCACAATTTGCCAATATGCAGTCCAGGTGCATATACAGTGTTACAATCACTTCTGGACATGCATATAGATATGCATTTCAATGCACAAGAACTTATATGGGTATAAACCAAATAAGCAGCATATGATCAATATGAGGCACACATTGACTGTTGTACTTACTGTTTTTTTAATTTATTATTTCATGTGTTTACTACATTGATTGAATGGAATGAAAGGCATAATTGAGGCTCAAAATCAGTGAAGCATAATTAAAGGAAAGAGTATCCATTGTGATATGTACCAAGTTCAGCCAATATTGATAAAATTAGGGTATCAGCGCAGCAAGATACCTTTTTTTTTTTGATAAGTAAGAGCAAGATACATATAACTAAAAAGTTTAAAATAAATATATGGTTCTTAATAATGATAATGTATCCATATTTCAATAGGAAAATTATATATTAATGATTCTTAACCGTTTAATTAACATTGCTATTATATATTAACATAACTAGATCTGCCAAAAGAAAAATTAAAAAGCAATAATAATTACATTTAGGGAAAACAAATTTCTTAATATAAATTTCAATTGCTTTGTTGTAAAAACAAATATAGCATTTAAAATTTTTTATGTCTCTCCCTATTGGCAGTTATTCACCTTTTTTATTGTTTAAATCTTCTTCATCCTTATTTCCCATTCCCCAATTTCTCAGCCTAACTTTACCCTACATGTTAAATTGCTTCTGTTTTTGTTTATTTTTAAATTTCAATAGTTTCTGACGGGTAACAATATCTTCTCTCCCAAATAAAATTACCATTTTTTATTTTATCTTAATTAATCTGGTAAATATTGGGTATGTAATTTGAAATATCTCATCCAAACCAGTACCAAGACCATACCTGGTACTAGGATTCTCCAGCAGTATAGCTCAAAAATAAAAAATGTTAGAATAGTTTAGAATCTAAAAGTAATAAAAATTATATATTTATAATAGGGAAAAGATGGCCTGGGCTGGAAGCCAAGGCCCTGGCTGCTTGGCAAGTAAGCAGAGGATTAGCCTTTGGTATTTCAAGGCTATATTTTGTTTCTGGCGATTATTTTTGAAAACATAATTATTTTTAAAAACTATAGTGTCAGCTGAATTTATATTACTTATAAATAATTTTAAATTATCTAGCTTACTATTTTTAAAAATAATAATATTTTTAAAAATAATACTATCCTACCAAACAAGTCTCAATCATATTAGAAATATATATATAACGGATTAAAAAACAAAAACACAAGATTCAATTTCATGTTTTTGCTTGCCAAACAAGTAGTAGCCTGGGCCAGCCGTGCAGGTTTAACCGTTTATAAAAATACTTAAGTAAATGCTAATAGGTGGATATTAAGAAATACATCGCTTCTCCTTTGTGCATATGATGGAGCTGAAAACAAGCCTTAACTAAATAGTTGCACCTTTTCAAGGTTTATAACCCATAGCCACATACATACCAGCATTAGTAGAGCATAGCTAGGAATGGTAATATTATCTTGTCTTGTTTCGATCCGGGCCGTTCCGTCCCAACAAGCCATCGGGTAGGGGTTGGATCTTTTCCGTTCCGATCCGGTGTTTTATTGTATTTTTATATGAAATTAAGATAAAAAATTGACATCCGCCCGCCTCTCGATCTACCCACAATATGATTATAGTTTTAAAAAAATGAGGAGGCTTGTTGATATATATTTGATTACGTATAATATATTAAAGTTATTTAATATTATATACGTGAATATCGAAACTTACTCGCTCATATAAACAATTATAAAATAAAATTAAAACTAATATTGATTCGATTCAATTATATTGATTAATTTTAAATTTAAAATAAGAATAATAATAAATTATGAGCCAACCCACGGATCCCTACCGACTGGGTCGGGTCGAGTTTTATCCAGTCCATTTAAAACGCAAGCTTAGACAGGTTAGCCCGCTTAGGCCTGCTCCGTTGCAGGCCGGGCCGGACTAGGCCATTTTATACCCCTAAGGATCAGTGTAGTTTCCTCTAATAAGCAGTAAGTTCTTTAGTGATAAAATGTAATATTTTTTCTTAACTAGGAAGTTAACTTACAGAGAAGATCTCCAAATGTGCAGGCCAGGTAGACAACTTTTTCTTTCCAGGACGAACAGTTTTTACCACCCGATCGCATCTAACCAAAAGATTTTTTCTTAGTAGAACATTGGCAATATCTTCTACATCTAGGTTCCTATCTGGTTCCAATATATCTTTGACCTCTGGATGACTTTTCAAAAAGCTAACAAAATCTTTTCCTCTAAAGTATTCCACACGAGTCTCTTGTAGCACAGCCCACCTCGATACCAAGTCCTTGTGATCTCTAACCTTCTCTGCAAATAGTTGAAACACATCCTTCTTAGCAGCTTGTTTCTGAAAATCATAAGGAAAGCGTGAGTTAAAAAAAACTATAAGTCAATGAAAAGCAAAATATTTGAAAAGAAAATGAGATGCTTCATAAATATCAATTGAGATAAACCAGGTAAATCATAAAACTTTTCCAAACAGAATTTATAAACACTACACAATGCAAACACACGGGCACAATACACTAGATAAAACTTAAATTATCAATAATTCATCTTTTATTTATTCAATATCACAGATTGACAGTTAGCATTAATGGATAATAATATTAAACCTACTTTACTTTCCCAAGCCTATGGTTTCTTTTGTACCTGGAATCAAATGCTAATAATATATAGGAAATGCAGTTGAATTTTCATTAAACGGAATTTCCTCCTAAGTCTAAAAAGTTAACAAACTTAACAGAGACTTCTATCTAATCTACAAAATTAAACACCATAAAACGCCAACAAGCGCAGAGATTTTCCACGATAATAATTGCACAAATTGGGCAATACCATAAAATAACTATTTTTTCCCAACATTGCACTCTTTATCGGTATACATATTATATATATATATATAATCACTTAACGTTAAGATGAAATTATACATCATTCTGCAATATCACATTGTGATCTTGCGGTGAACCATTAGAACTAACTCAGATTAAAATCTTAGCAAAAAGAGATCAGTAAAACCTCTCTTGACATAATTGCAGAAGAAAATATAAAAACTGCACCAAATAATGCCAACAACAATCTCCACACTAGTTACCCCATACCATACCGATCAAATCAACCTTAATTCACTTTGATCCCTTGCAAAATGGTGTGAATCCAAACAAAGACACATTAATATTTAGCCAACAACCAAAGAAAAGAGGATGGCATTTCACATAACTATTGACGCAAATCATTCCATCGAGATTTAAAATGCAACCATCAGGACTGCTCAAAATCACAAACCCTCAGCAAAGCAACAGGCCCACAGCCCCCCCTACAAAACATACCAACACTCTCTGTAAGACAGTAAGACCCGGCAAACAATAAAGCATTATCAAACCAACTAGCCTTAATTCCAATAATATTAATATGGGCTATAAAAAAGACAAAAAAAAAACTTGAAACTAAACTACGAGTCTTGGGATTTTCCTAAGACTTCCAAATATCATAAATTATAATGATGATATACAGCAAATATGTTAATTAAATTAGAATTTCTCTGAGCGATCTTGTGTTATTGTGAATCATTAAAACAAGCTCATATCATAACTTTATCGAAAGATGAACCCCTCATTGGACACAATTATACAAGAAAACATTCACCGTAGCACATTCTCCCGGTTAGTACGACAAGATCGCTATGATATTAAAAAAACAATTAAAAAAAACATCCTTGACCCGATTTGAAGGAACCCTACAAAAAAAACACACACACACAGAAACAGATATGAACCAAACAATCAAATAAACCATTGACACACTTCACATTGTCACCAACACAAATCAATCCTATCCCTACACAAAACATCACAAAACCTAGGATGCAACAACAACAAACCCCCCGCATAAAGAATGAAGATCCGACCGTACCCATGATACGTGATTTTAAAATGGAACAAAACAAAAACCAGAAATCGAGAAATGAGGAACCAAATTGAAGGCACAGAGAGAGAGAGAGAAGATGAAGATGAACCCTAGGAGTGTCGGCGTTGGGATCTCTGTTGCCGTTGAGCAGAGCAGCCGAAGATCGCCGAACCCTCTTCTTCTCTGCTCCAGATTTCTTCATCGCCGTGGATGCAGGAATATCAAATTACCAAATACCATGTGAATTATTTGAGACTTCTCCGTCTTCTTCCTCTTCTTTTCTTTTTTTCCCCTTCTTTTTTACTATTTGTGCTGTGGCCCCCCAAAATAATTTTTTATAATACTTGAAAAATGGCTTTTAATAAGGAGCCGTTTGGGTCATCGTTCATAAGTAATAAGTGTGGCTTCTTAATTCTTTCAGTTTTTGGGTTTTCTTTGGCGTTTGTAGACTATGAAATTTTTTGGTCAACCATTTCATGATTTGGGTTGGTATGCATTAAATTTCAGATCTTTGAGTGATTCTTTTTTCCTCCTTAAAGTTTATCTAAATTTTAGCAAAAAACGAAATTGACAAACCACTAACACTTGACTCAATGTAACTACGGTAAAAATAACAAAACACAATTTCACCAGCTAGATGTCAAATATTCAGATCTAAGACTGCCAACAATAAATGTTTTTCATTCGTTGTTGATCAAAAAAGTCCAAGACATGAGGCAGAGCGATAGCCATTGGAGTTGTCGAGCTGAATCCCTGACAAAAGGCATATATGTTTCTAGTTTTTCTAATTTCCTGTGTACCTAAATTTCCTAGCCAATCCAATGAATCATCTAGGTGTGTAGCTGAATTTTGTATGCATCAAAACTGATACCACAATTACAAAACTGGATTTTTATTAAATGCAGTGACACTAACAGCATGATTGACACATTTAAAACATGTGAAACTACTCATGCAGCCGAATATTGAAAAGGGATCGGACAACTTTGCAGCAGCTTTGGAGATGCATTACTGCTATTATTATATCCTTTTTTTATTTATGCATCAGTTCTGTTTGCTTGTGGCTTTACTTGCAGGTTCCCTCCTCTTTAGATGAGCATAGGTGGTCATGTAGTATGTGTTTAGGCTTGGAGTTCAACCTGTTGTTCCTCAATGATTTTTTAGCTTTAAAGGGTATGCATTCTTTCTGTTTTTGGTTCATATGGGCAGACGCATTTCCCAACAGTTTTCAAGCTCTTCGGGGGAGAAAATCCTTCATCATTTATGTAGGTACCCTTACCTAACCGCTGTGATTTATATTATTATTCCTAATTGTTTTCTAGGTGTTTTCATACTAGTTTTGCAAGCCTTACTTTTGTCTGATGCTATTAATAGAAAGCCTTGCCATCGTTTAACGAAATATGCTACCCGGAGCGGCATAGTGATTTTGCATGTTTCTCTTTTGTCTAGTTTCTGGTGCAAGATTGCCTCTCGCTTTTGGTTTTACGGTAGAGACGAGACTTCTCCTACAGGCAGTGGATTCTGGGGTTTAATGTTTTTTGGGTTTATGGTTGTGATCTCCTTTTATTGTCTTGATATGTTCGTCTACAGTTTTTGGTTTTCTTCCTGCTCTCTATGTCCCTCGAGCAGTCAGTGGCCAACTATTATTTTTTTTCCCCTGGGTCAGTACGCATGTGAGAGAAATCGTGTCCAGACTCTAGAGGATCGTATGGAAAGCTATGCTGAACCTATTAAAAATATAAATGATTTTAAAAAAATAATAATAATAAAATTAAAATTTTTAATGTTCTTAACTAAATTATAATTAGAGTTTATTGAATTTATTATTAATGTTCTTAAAACTGTAATAGTGGACTAATTAAAATTTTAACAAATTTTGCACGTCTGATTCAAAATATGTGTTTTGATTAAAATTTTGTTAGATTCAAAATTTTGAGACACCGACTAGTTAAACTTGATTAGTTAGTGCATTGAAATTTAAAATTTAAATAAATTTATAGTTAAAATATAAATTTCAAGTATAATTTGTGATTAATATTTTTTATATAGATAAATTTTTTAAAATATTTATTTAGTCTATTATCATATTGTGTTTACTCAATGATTCACCGTTATGAATTATGATGGAAAAAAATAAACGGTATGTATAGAAAAAGTCTATTTATATATAGATTGTATAATTAATTTGTGCAAGAATACCTTATCTATTGTTAGACTGGTATGACTATTTTTTTTTATATTAATATTAATCTAGCATTATTGAAGGTATTTTTGCGCAAATTACCTATACAATCTACATGTACATAACATTACTAATATATATATATATATAATTTTACAATTATATGTTTTTTAAAATAATTTTATACTCACGCCATGATTTTCTTATTAAAAAAAACGAATTCTATAATTAATTGCATATATATACATAAGGCGTTAATATTATTTATTTTTGTAGGCCTCCTAATATGTGCCTCATCCAATTTCTTTCAAAGTTGCATATGTAATTAGATTTAAAAAAAATAACCTTATCAAAGTTGTTTTATAAACTCAAAAGGATAACTATTTAAGTTATGCCTTTTTTTAAAGCATTGACTAATATGTAGTTTGATCATGTAGTGTTATCAAATTAATACCCATTTGTTAAATATTTTTTCTTTTATTCAATTGACTAAGAGATTTTTTTTACTTTTATTGAAAGATAACAAAAATATAATTGTTAAAAAGTAATTGTTTACAGAGTTTATAATTTATTTATTGGTTATATATATCTAGTGAGAGATGGACAAATTAATAAAATGATTAATATTGTGATAATGATACTAAATGTCAAAAGAGTCAATTTTAAGTAATAGAAAATCGAATTTGAGGATCAACACTTTTAATCACACTCAATTTTGATAACAAACAAATAAGCTAGGGTTAAAATCATATTCAAATAATCAATAAGTGGTCAATCACTAGTAAACATTCAAAATGATACTTCAAACAGTAATGGCTAGTAATTTCTTACTCTAACTCTCTTTTACAAGCATTTTAATATATATAGATATACACACACGCATATATTGTCATCATAATCACAAAAGACAACCCAAACACCCATATAAAAGCCAAAAGTGGCCCAATAGTAATCATTCACATCATTATTAACCAGCATCACAATCATCGTACATTTAAAATTCGCCAATTTTCATATCATAAATTTGATTGCACAAACACTTTTATCATGCATATCCCAGTAATGGCACAAATCATATTTATAAAAATAAGTATGTAGAGCAAGGAATATAGCAATCATCGTACATTTACGTTTGTCAATTTTCAACCACTTTTTCAGCCGACATCCACAATTCACCGATTTTAGGGCCTGAAACATCAAATTTCACCAACATTTAACATCACGTGGCTCAAATAAAACACAACTAAAATTTATTTCAAAGTAAAACTCATATAATATCAAGACTTGCAACTTTAAATATAACACACCCCAAATTTCAAATCACTAAATTGTACCCCATTTAAATTTGTTGCATGGTATGCGATCAATACAAACGAGATAAAAAATCATCATATAAATACATTACAATTATCAATTTAACCACTTAAACTCATTTGAATGATTTCACCAAATCATATGGTTCATACCAATATTTTAATATTTTCCTAAATTATACATACATACATGTAATCCATATGAATGATATTGAATCGAAAGAATATCTACTTATAAGTTGTTTCTTTGGTTGAACGAATTCAAATCACAAAAAATCGATCCTCTCACTACAAGAAAACAAGTATTTCAAGACATAAAATGTGTTACCAAAAATATATTGTAAGATATTTTGAAGTTTTATGTTTGCTTGACTTGTGAAATTTTATCATCATTTTATTAACACATTTTTTTAATGTCTTATGATATTCTACCATGGTAGATTATACAAGAACCAGTCCACGGAACTAAGGGGGGCCCGGCGGGGCCATGCCCCCCCCTCAAATTTTAAGTTTTTTAATATATATATATATATATTATAAATTATAATTATACTTAACTACTAATATGATTTATTATTTTAGAGTATTTGAGACAAACATCTCGCTAAAAACATTAATAGTATAATAGCTAAAGATTTTTATAAATTTATCTATATGAAACAATATTGGTTGCAAATTATACTTGAAATATGTATATCGACTATAATTTTGTTAAAATGTTAAACTTCAAATTATCACTAATCGGATTTAGCTAAATTTGGTTAGGAAGTGCTCGAAGTTTAAAAATATCTTAAATTTTAAAATTGTAACAAAGTTTGTAGCCAAAACATAAAATTTGAGTATAATTTGTGACCAATATTACCTTGTGTGAATAAATTTATTAAAATATTTAGCTATTTGATTACAAATGCTCTAAATGCAATAGTAGTAATTGAATTATTAGATTTTCAAAAAATTATGTGACTTGATTATAAGAGTATTTACTAAGTTTTTATGTCATTACTCGTAACTTAAATAATGCTAATCCCAAATTTAAATAACAATTTTTAAATATAAATTATACGATTATATTTTGCCCCCTAACTAAACTTTCTGAATCCGTCTCTGACGGTAACACGTTTATTTTATGAAAACTTCTTTCACGAGCTTTGTTTTAGTATTGTAATAATACTATTTATTGTGCAACACAACTATATGTTATGAAAGATCATGCAATATGACATTTATTGTCTTACAAAATTATACCATAAGCCTTTCGAGTGTATTTAGAGCAATTAACTTATGATATATTCAATCTTTCTACAATACTTTGTTATGTCTTATATTTACCAGTTACGAATTATCAAATACTTGTATATTACAAGAAACAATCAACATTCCAAAATAACCAAAATATATAAACAACATCACTAATACCCTTTCATATACATGATTGAATGGTCTTATTAAGTATCATGATACTCAATAAAAATTCACCATACATTATTGAATGACATTAAATATTATTTTTTTATTAGCTTCGATGATAGAAAATGGTGTGAAAGTATTGCATTTAGTTAACATATTAAATTTTGATTTATATATTTCTTAATTTTTAAAGAAAACTTTAAAACTGTCTATATTTGTTTATGCTATATTATTTATTCTATTTATATACATTTAATAAATACTTTTTATAGTTGACTGATGCGTTATTATCACACGGATGATTTAGCATGTATTTATTAAATGTAATAAAATATATTAAAACTTATAAATCAATAAATATACATGATAATATGCAATCATCAAATGACGATTGTATGCAATAGAATTAGATATATTTATTTTAAAAATAATTTACTTCAACTCTACCATTTATTTTATTTATATTATATTTACATATTTTTTTTATTTATTTAACAAGAGGAAAAGAAATTATCTGATATAAAGAACGTTTTCTTTTAATAAACAAACAAATAAATAAAATTATTAAAAAAAAATGAACCAACCAACCAATCAACCCCTTCACGTCGCACGTAAGGAGCAGCCATTGGCCGGTTCGAAGGCCGATAGGCCCACGCCGGTTCAAAGGCCAATAGGCCGATGCCAAACTCAAGTAAATAACGATCCATCGCCATCTTCCATCAAACGCCACCACCCTCTCTCTCGCACGTGCGGTGTACGCATGACACACGTTCGGCGACCATGCCGGCTTCAGCAGCAGCGGCGTCATCGTCTTCTCATCGGCCGGAGGCACTGATCTCGCGACTCACCACCGCCGGCGACGCGGAGGCGCAGCTCAAGGCCCTCCGCGAGCTCAAGAACCAGATCATCGGCAACCGCACCAAGAAACTCTCCTACATCAAGCTCGGCGCCGTCCCCGCCGTCGTCGCCGCCCTCTCCGACGACCAGAACACCGCCTTTCTAGTCCAATCCGCCGCAGCCCTAGGCAGCTTCGCCTGCGGTGTCGACGCGGGCGTCAAGGCCGTCATCGATGCCGGCGCGTTTCCGCACCTGCTGCGCCTTATTTCCCATCCCGATCCCAAGGTCTTTATCGATTCTTGATCGATTTGATTGATTTTGTGTTTTTATTTCCTTCTGCTGCTTGGTTGCAGAGAAAATTGAAGAAAATTTTGGAAACTTGCTCTAATTTCTGCGGAGGCTTCCGAATGTAGTTGTGCTTCTGATTGGCCAAAACCTACCGGATAGGAGGTGTACAATGTACCTATTAATTGACAGCATAGATTTTTTTGTTGGTTTTAGTAGGCTGGGGGCAACTTAGTGATTTAATTGGTTGAAATGAACTCCTCAATCGACGGTTCTCAAGATCAGAACGCCGAGATTGTCAATTTGAATATTTATAATGTTGTAATGAGAAATTAGAGAGATATGTAATGACGCGTGTAACTAATGTACTAGCATATAAAGAACAAGTTTTGACATTGGGTACTTCAAAGGGCCCATTTGGTATTGTTTTTATTTTTGATTTCTGTTGTGTTGTCTTCAAAATCTTAATAAAACAGAAAACACATTTGTTTTTGTTTGGGGTTATCCTTAAATTTTAGGGATTGTGGAGGTCTAAGGGGTTTTTCAGTGTTCGGGGTAGCAGCAGCAGTGTTGCCAACACGGCTGAAAGTGCAAAAAATATATTTTTATAATTTAGTTTAAAAACTTTCCAATAGAGGGAAGAAAAACTAATTTATGTAAAGTTTTTTTTTTTTCATTTTCCTGGTTGATTTTGAACTGCATTTGGATGGCTTTGTTTGTTTTCCAGGTTGTGGATGCATGTGCACGTTCCCTTCGAATGATTTACCAATCAAGGTTGTCTCCAAAATACGATTTTCTTCTACAGAAAAATTGTGACTTTGTCATCGCGTTATTGGATAGTGAGAATGAGAATCTTGTTGGGCTTGGTCTAAGTATTATAAGCCACTCTTGTGAAACAAATGCAGAGCAGAAAGCATTGTGTGATGCTGCAGCTCTAAAGAAGCTTCTTATACTTCTTCAAGGTTCTTTAAATCAGAGAGATGCTACCTTAGAATCCATAGCTACAATTCTCAAAAACAATGTTGAAATTGTTTCAAAATTTGTTGAATCTGACAACGGGAATGCCTTAAACGCTATAACTGAATTAACAAAGGATAGGCATCCTCGAACAAGGTTGTGTGCATGCATGTGTTTAATTGTCATAGAGAACACCTCGTCTTGCTATCTTCAGGATATAGGAATCAAAACGAAACTGATATTGATACTACTAGAGCTTCTCGATGATTCTAGTCCAGTTGGAGATGAAGCTCCCTTTGCTTTATCTAGTTTAATTTCTGAAAAGGAGGACACACAGAAACTAGCACTTGAGGCAAATGCTGTGGATAAACTTGGCAAACATTTGCAAGTAGGTTTATCAAGGTCCAAACGAATCCAAGGAATTTTGCTTGCACTGGCTGATCTGTGCTCAAAACTGGAATGCTGTAGATCCAGATTCCTATCATTGCAGGTTTGTTTATCTTATTTGCTGTATTATCTTTTCTATCACTATAATTTATCCAGAGTTTTTTTTATTACTGCACAATCTTCCAACTCAGCAAATAATTTTTGAAAATTTATGAGAAATCCATCAGGCAAGAGCCCTTTCTACTTATCTGGTTTGATAACTTATTAATTTTAAACAATATTGATATCATTAATGAAATTAGACACGTACATACTTGAATGAATTAGACAGTATGGTATTGCATGTAAGAAGTATGTCCTAAAAATTCTAATAATCGTGCAAATGTAGGTTTTGGACTTGGTGGTTGATGTTCTTACTCATGATAGTGCTGAAGTACGTACAGCAGCTTGCGTTTGTTTAAGAAGTGTCTCTCGGTCAGTCAAGGTTTGCAATGTGAATAGTAGGTCTTATTTTTGGAATCTCAGATTTCACCTGTTGGGAGTTTTATTGATATTATGTCATTCAGAATTTGAGTGCAGGTCATTTTATGAACGAAAAGATTGTCATTCCTCTGGTTCAGCTTTTATGTGACCCTTGTTATTCTGTCCAGGTATATTCGTCCTTATTCTTATTCCATTTTTTACCTGCACATCTTTTCTTGTTTGGAAAATTGTTTTTTTGGTGTTCTCAACTTGTTTGAATCTGTCTTCTTGTATGTAGTCTGACTATTAGGTGGACTGTGAACTTGTTTAAGCAATCATGTGGGCAATGCTGTATTGTCAATGAACTGTTGCTTGCAACCCTAGATAGTCACTGCATGCAGATCTTCTTTGCTGTTTTGTTTTCCTATACTTTCAGGCCCTTTTTATTTATAAAAATCAAATAGAAATATGGATTTATGTAAGAAATGTTTGTGTAAAGGGCCTATTTTCCAATTTAAGTAATCATCTACTTTGTCTGTTTGAAAGCATACACTTGACATTTGTGGGGCTTTTCAAATATTGAACTTCCATTGTTGTCATTTATATTATAGTCAATGACTCAATTCTGTGTTCCAATAAGGTTGAATGTATTTGAGTTGTAATGGAATATTATGTGCATTTAATGTAGTTTGTGGCCAATTTCTACAAAATAATTTTTTTCTTCAAAAAGAGGTTAGAGTTCACTTGTCTAAATGGAGTGTGCATATTCATCCAAACTTTCAATTTCGGTCTCATCTATTGTTCTTGCCATGTCCCTGTTGAATTCATTGGACCCTGCTGGTTTCAGTTGAGTCTCTTGCACACTGGTCTCCCAAAGTTTACACTGAATCATCCAAACTTTCAAATTCTGTCTCATCTATTGTTCTTGCCATGTCCCTGTTATTTCATTGGACCTTGCTGATTTCAGTTGAGTCTCTTGCACACTGAATCATTCCTATAGACGAAAGAAAAAATGAGGATGAGATCTTTTTCCATGAAAAATGTTAGCTCGTTCATATCAAATCCTGTGAGTGATTGGTGGCCTACCAAAAATGTTGCAATTTTGTTTCCCACCATAGTTAATATTACTTTATATGCATCAATAAGCCTATAGTAAATTGATGGAGTGAACATTTCTCTACAAGTACATGATCATCAAAAAAGTTTTGGCCTGTTAACCTATGCCACAATATTTCTTTCTTTTTTTAGGTTGCAGCAGTCTGTGCTATCTGCAACGTTGTAGTTGATTTTACAACCCATAAGTCAGCTTTTGTGCGATGTGGAGGTGTAAAAAGGCTTGTTCTGTTATCAAAATCAATGGATCCAACTCTTAGGATAAATGCTGCTTGGGCATTGAGGAATTTGATGTTCCTTGCTGACAGCAAGAGTAAAGAAGGGATCTTTAGGGAGCTTACTGCATCCTTATTGTCTAGTCTTATATGTGGTAAATATTATTGTTTTATCTGATATTTTAAATTTAAAATTCCCCTATCATTTCTTAAAATTTATCCTTTGTATGGTCATGGTGTTGATGAGCTTTTGGACATGCATTAACCACCTTGTTGCATTGAAACTGCAGACTCTGAGCCTTTGGTCCAAGAACAAGCTTTGGCTCTAGTTCGCAATCTTGTTGATGGATGCATTGATTCTATTGAGTACCTATTTGTTGAAGATGGTATAATATTGCGTGCTGTTGGAAGGCAAGTGCAGATTTCTTCAAGAGTTGATGTCGGGATTCAGGTTAGTGATCTTTCTTAGTGTTAAGGCCTGAAAGTAACTTTCAGCCTTGCTGTTCTGTATACTAGCCATGAGCATGGACTTCACAGTTTATATTTGAATTAGGATTTCATTAGGTCTCGTTTCTTTACAAATATGTGGCCTGTTAGAATGTGTCTAGTGGGCTGATTTGGGCATGCCTCGTAGCCTAAGTCATGCACAACATTTATGGGCTCAATGTAATTGATTTAGTTGCTTGTTTTGGGCTTGATTTATTAAAAGCACTGACTGAATTCTTGATTGGTTTGGTATTTTCCTTTTTATTTTTATCCAATTCTTGTATTTCCTATTATTGTATAGATGGATAATTGTAAATACAAGGACTATACCCACGTTTATTGCGTGGGGTTTCTTACTCTGTTTCCATATCATAATCTCCCTCTCTCGGAAGTGCCTCCGCCATTCTGCCCTTCTCTTTCTAAAATTCTCCCTTCATTAATTTGCACTGCCTACATCCATTTTAATTGAGTTTCTTCTTGGATTCAAAGAGTCCTTGTGGATTCAAGGTATCTCATGGAATCAAGTTTTCTGGTTAGAACTAAATCTAACAAACCATACCTTCCTGTCCGTCATCACAATGGAACTTAGGTGAATTGCACATCTTTACATTTTTTTGTATAAACATAAGTAGGTTAGAATAAAAATCAGATTCTGATGATAATAAGAATAACAACCAGATTGAACAAAAATAGCTGCAAAACATCACATGCCCAAGGCTGCAAATTGTTTATTTATTTAAATTTTTATAAAGGAACTGGATCTGTTCAATCCCATCCTATTCTTTGATTTGTGTTAAATGATATCTTTTGAACTGGATTGTTGGTATGAAGTATGATCACAAAATGGTTATGCCAAATATATCTATAATTAATTAATTGCTCTACCATGCAATTAGTACCGAGCTTTTGGTACAATACTTTGTCTTATTAACTTATGTGTCATATTATTTGAAAAGTGATTAACGGCTTCTTAGTATATATTTTTCTTTATAATTTGTGATGGGATTTATTATTCCTAAGTGTTGAAAATTAATTTAGATTTATAATGTTGTCAACCAGAAGTCTAAATTGTAGTTATTATATTGATTCTAGTTTTTTTTACATCGTATTTATTATTTGTATTTATGATTCATAGGTATTAATTATTGTAAGATTTTTTATTTTTCTAAGTATTAGTTGTTGTAAGACTTTATTTTTTTAAGAATTAATTATTGTAATATTATTTAATTTCCTAGATATTAATTATTATAAGATCAAGGGTCAAATTGTGGTATATATATGTGTGTACATCCAGTGTGTTATCAAGTGAATGAAACATTTCTTATTCTCTCATAATATTAGAGCCAAGTTCTTAAAAAACCTAAGTTTGACTCTCTTGCATTGCCTACATCCATTGTTGTGAGTTTTTGCCTCCTCGTTGGATGAGGGCGTTGGTAGCTCACTAGTTGATTTCGAAAGATCGTCCGAGACACGACGAGTATACCGTATAGCAGCGTCACGTAACGTATCGGCCGATAACTTGGAAAATATGAGCATGTTCTACCGTTTTGCTATCTTGTCCTCAGATCTATTCTTGCTAGCTACCAACACCTGGTTGAAACGGTCAAGATGCGAACATCTCGGCCAATATTGTGAATCATGTTGTAATTAATCGGGTTGGCACATCTGAATTCCGAATGGACTTCTTCGTATCTTCTACACGAACTATTTTGGAGCATTTTATTGTGTACTAGTTATGCGATGCTTTTTTACATTATCTGTCCCTTAAGTAGCATGACTGTCAATTTGAGTCACGCTATTAGGAAATATTCTGAATGCTCGGGGCATGACATACAACCCTCTTCGTTTATGCGGATGATATAATAATAGCCAGAGATGATAACAAGGAGCAACAATTCTTGAGTCAATGTTTGACCAAAGAGTTTGACATAAAAACTGAGACTGAAGTATTTCCTTAGGATTTTATATCATAATAGAAGTACATCATAGATATCATCAAATAGCATGCAAACAACAAGCAACAAGTACTCCAATTCATTCAAATCTTAAAATTGGATTAGTTGAGAAGTATACTATGATACACAGGAAAATGTACCATTGCTTGGTATGAAAACTCATCATTGTTATAGTGTCTTTAAGGGACACTAGAGAAAAGCATTCTATTTAAACGGAATGGATGTTTGGTTATTAAAGCCTACACAGATGTAGATTATGCTGGGTTAATTGTAGACAAGAGATCAAAATCTGGATAATATGTCTTTCTTGATAGAAATCTAGTTATGCGGAGAAGTAAGAAACAAAATGCAATGTCTCAAGATGTATGTGAACTACTTTGGATAAATATTATCTTAGATGATATGAAGATTCGTAGGGATGGTCCAATGAGCTTTACTGTGATAATAAGTTTGCAATCAATATAACTCATAATTTCATACAACATGATTGAACAATACACATTAAAGTTGATTGGCACTTCATTAAAGAGAAGTTGAATAATAGTTGGATATGTACACCTTGTGTGTAAACATGGACAATTGGCTGATATGCTCACTAAAGATTAAGTAGTCAAGTGTTTCGGAACATCCTTTTCAAACTGAAAATAAAAAATACCTATTCACTAGCAAGGGTGTTGTAATGCGTGTTTGAATAAATTGCATGCTGAGAGGTTTCATTTGAGTGAACCACTTGCTTCTTCCTCCATTACACTAAAATATGTAATTCTATGGAGTATGAATGTTGGTCCTTGAATCCCACGTAGGCTCTATTTGTTTCCATATAAAACATTCTAAACCATAAAATGTTTAGAAATGAAAATGATTTTTAAGAAAATATTTATTTTTTCGATGTTTGTTTGCATTTTGATAAGTGTTCCAAAAAATATTTTAAATTATTTAGTGCGGGGTAAATTATTATTATTATTTTTAGTACTACTAATCTTCTACCTCCGCCGGTCAGTTGCCACAGCAGTCATAACAATGCAGACCAAATCACCAATCAGTGTTGCAAAAATCTAATCAACCGATTGACCTCAAGTCGCAACTGATCTACTCCAATCTGCACAAACACAGCACCCCAACTGCGACTGCAAACAGAACAGGCATCGATCTGCGCTGATAATGAGCAACCAGTCAAGAAATGGCTGGAAATCACAGCAAAAGACCGACCAGAGACTTGAATCTCCGATCAGGCTGGACATAGACTCCAACCAGACTTGGAGGAGGTGTGGCCTGTTTGGACCAGATTTGGAGGTGTGAGGGGCTGTACGAATCTCTGCACGGATGTGGTCTGGATCGGCTTGGTTGATGGCATGGCAATGGGACTAGAGTGAGGTTCTGACGTTGTTGAGAGATGCCCTATTTTGGAAAATATTTTACAGAAAGTTTTTCCGTAAACCATTTCCATATTTTACATTTTCATTTTTTGGTCCAACGAAAAAAAGTTTCATTGACTTTTTATTTTACTGCATACCAAACGTCCTAACAATGCCTTAGGCTTGTATTGTGACGCACATGTCTGTACCTAGCTGCGTTGGTATTCGAGGTTTATTTTTCTATGTTGTTAAGCAGGATTTTCTTATAGTACGTGAATGGTGAAGAGAATTAATTTCTGTCTGCCTTTGCTCCAGGCGAAAAAGTTCATTACACTTGTGCTCTTCAATTTTTTGTATTTTCTATTTAATATGTTTGATTATATGGTTAAGTTAACTTATAAATTAAATTGAATAGCTTTTTTAAGCTTCATAATATGACCCTTGCTTGTTCCCCAACTTAAGGGCTCTATATATTATTCCCCAATTTATTCTTCTCTTGGTTTCTATTTGGTATAAATTACACCGTCAACAAAACTCGAGTTTTAAATGATATGGTTACTGTTTTACTCCTGTTAGCACTGTCATGCTTTACTACAATAGCATTCATATGAAGTACTAAAGTGAGATTTTCTCTTTTTTGTTTTCTTTGTAACTTTCTTTCTCCCAATCCTTACCACGCAGGGAATGTATGTATTCAGCAATATGGCAGCCGGTAGCGAGTTCCACAAGGATGCAGTAATGCATCAAATCCTCGAGCAAACAGGCAATAGCTCCCAACCTGTTGTGCTGAAGTTTTTGCAGAGTGAGAACAGCCAGTTACGCACGGCTACCATCTGGACTGTCCTAAATCTCATCTACCCAACCAGCCCCGGTGCATTTTGCCGAATTGTAAAACTACGTAATGCTGGCATAGTTTCTCAGATAAAGACCATGGTCGAAGATCCCTGCCTTGATGTTAAGGTTGTTAAAAACTGGTGTTTTCTTTATTTGCCCAATTTAATTTGTTTGCTGAACTAAGTCATTGCTTGATTGTTGCAGCTTCGTGCGAGAATAGTTCTTGGACAGTCTACGACATTTGGCAGTGGTGTACAGTGATTGGTATCTTTTCTGTCCATTGGAAACCCAATGGCCAGTATGCAGTATTATGATGCAGGCTGGGCTTGGGTTCTCGTCTTTTGAGAAATTTTCCAGCATTTTCCTGGCACCCAGGAACAGCATGGTATGGCCCAACAAGGCTTATTCTGATTTCACTAAAATTTAAAGATTGCAGGCTTTGCCTTTTGGACCATTAAAACAAGAGATTCATCATTTTTTTTTGTACAACAACAATACAAATCACATAAAAATTTTATTGTGCCATGGAAAGAACATACTAAAAGAGCATAACAAATTTTTAATGGCGAAGAAAATGGAATGGAAAATCATGGCATTGAATTCCAATCCCATAATATTTTGTATATGAAAGCTTTTGTTTTCCCCATTTATTTGTAGTAGTTATCTTCCTTGATGGAATTTGCTTCATGCCATTCATTTGAAATCAAGTTTTGTATAAGTCTGTTTCTGCGTTTTCTTTGGCAGGTGTAATGTATCACTATCAGTTTTCACCATTCGGAGCAGCATGGGAATTCGCTTTTACCTTGTGTACTCACTGGCCAGGTTTGGTTTTTTTTGGAGACTAGTCTAACCTTTAAATCTGATTTTTGTGTACCCCACACGGGACAGTCAAAATTGACACCATGCCTGTGGCTTTGAGTGTTGTATAAGTAGTGGCTTCTAGAATATGTGCACGATCAGTGTAACTGTCAATTTATTTTCACCAGTTTTGGTTGTTTTGGAACATGCCCTAACAAGATAGGGTCTTGCTCTACTGAGTTTTGAGTTTATATATCCCAGTTTTAGTTCAGTTTTTCGCAGCTCCCCTCACAAGATAGCTTGTTATGTAGTGTTTCATTTATTTCAGTGCAGTGCTATGCCTGATTGGACTTTCCGGTTCTTTTGGAATCGGTCGTTCCATAATCCAATTTTGATCCACCCGAGTTGTTTAATCTCGGATGGGAACCCATGTTTATTACCCTTCAATACATTCTGAATTTGGTAACATGTAATCTATGTAATTTTCAAGTAAGGGTTCGCTTCAACTATTGTATTGGCGGGTTACTCTGAAAATAATGTTTAGTCAGTGAAGTTGATTTAATAAATTTGGTAGGTAAAATTTATTATTGTTTTGTTGAGTTCAGACTTTTTCTTCCAAATTTTGGCTATAGGTTATAGGATAAGTTCACACTCTTTTACTTAATTGTTTTTTAAAGATAGTTTTTTAGGTCTTATTTTATTTTTTAATTTAGTTTTAAATAGCAAGACAAAAGCTATGAATTGTTAACATCAAATGGCGAACCTTTCAAGTGTTTATGTAGTATAGTCACACATCCTCATCTCGCACGTGTTAAATTGTATGGGATTTGGTACGATCACGAGGGGCACGTGATCTTCATAAAAATCAGTTGCTAACGAAATAAAATACTCAAATATTTGATTTGACTTTGCCAGAATATGAAAGGCTAAGCAAGTGATTGGTTTAATGCAGTAAATTATATAGACGCATAAAATTCAGATTCCAAAGGTTGCTGTCAGCTTGGGGGTAGTGGCTGCTATCCTATCATTAAAAAAAACCCAGATACTTACCATAGGATGAAATATGAAAGGCTAAGCAAGTGATGAAATTTATACACAATTTTCATTAATACAATACACGATCATAAATTTTTTATTAATTGCTGGAATTTATAATATGATGGGAATCTTTATGAAATAATTGAACTGACTTTAAAAACTTAAGATAGAGACTATCTATATCATATCTATGTAAACGGTAAGAACAGCAACAGCAAAGAGGCAACAACAAAGCAAGCAAGCTGTGTAATCAACCAATTTTCTCCGTGTTCGTGTCATCGGAAGGCCATACAACAGTTTCGATGAGACGTTCCCGCATCAACTCCAGATTCTGATCGGATATTTCTTTATACATTGCAGCATGATCGAATTTCTGGATCATCAAGGCCAGACAAATTCTGTGTTTGAGTCTTTTTTGCATACGTGAGCAGCCAAGTATAGCTTTGTAGGAATTATTACATTACCTTGATCCACTTGCCGTACAGGTGAAGGCGAGTTATCATAACTCTTTCAGCAAGCTCATGCTTCTCCTGTAATTTTACATGAACTAAGCTCATGAGAATAGTGAAGAATGAATAGATCAGAATTCAGAACAATGCCTCTGTGTGGAAAGCAGCTGTCATTTTTATTTTATTTTTGCTATATATATATATATAGCCAAAATAATAAGGAACATCTGATATTGAAGTTTTAGAACAATAGAAGAGTGCGTCCCTGGGTTGAGAGAACTACCTTCCCAAGATTGCGGATAAAACGCTTTCCATCTCCTGGCTTGTTGGACCCAATAAAACTGTCATAATGAGAACATGCATAACTTGAATAAAACTAATATTATCAGTTTTTCCCCCCAAACAAGTCAAGATATTTTGGTGTAGTGTCCCTTGGGTAAGGGAAAATTGAAGATACATGACATTGATTTCATTTAACATTCCCAGCATTGGGCTAGGCCAAATGATCATAAACATTCGGAAGCAGAATGAACCAAAAGTTGAAGTTGTTTCATAGTAAAATTTCCGCTAGGAAGAAGATACCACTTACTCATAAAACCACCTATATTGAGTTGGATTCAACTCATAGAGCTGGTGAAGAACAGTTCTTACAGCTTTGACTGTGAAGTAGTTCAGTATTTGCTGCACAGGGAAAAAGGGACAGCTTGATAAGAATGTTGGAATACAATAGTAAAACACATGGCACGGCAGGATGGAAATTCTTATTTATTTATTTATTTTACATCCATGCACAATTTCAAACACAAACAGAGAGCATGGAGGAATGTATCTATCTATGCCTTCTTAGGCTTTTCGTAAATTGGCATAACATAGGTCAATTATGAGTTCTTTCAACAAATGAGAGAGGTGAATCAATTACAAATGATGGGAAAATAGATCTTGCGAAATTTGGAAGAATGGGAAATGAATCACTCACACAATTGCTTCCTACAAAAAAAACCATCACTTGATGATGATGATGATGATGATCATCATCATCATCATTATGTATATGCGTGTGTATACATGTATGTGTGTATGTATATCTATCTATCTGCTAGAAGTACAAACAGTCATTTCATCCCATATCCAACTCTAACTCAAAATTCCGATGAGGTTTTATTTTCGATTTACACAAATTGCATATGAAAATTAGCTTACCGTCTTGACATCCTCAAAGGTATCTTCATACTGCCCTCCAAGTTCATTGACGATCGAGAAACTCCGGGATTTCCGCTGCTTCTTCCGGTTCCGGTTTGGGATCTCTAAAGAACTACTGAAATGTACAGACCCTCCTGGCACCCGGAAAAGCCTCTTCCGGGTCGAAGCCTTATGCAGAACCATCAAATCGGCACTAGCGATGGTGCTCTTCAGGCTCATAGTAGTTGAAGGAAGGAGATCCAAACACAGACACGGGCAAGTACTTGAATCCACCACTGATGAACCGACCAAAGACAAAGCTCCCACCATCCTTCTTACTCACTCTTAGAGAGAGCTAAACTGAAGGAAAGAACACAAACCCAGATTGGGGTTAATGCTCGATTTCGAAAGTTGAATGGAAAATTCAAGGAACTGGAAGATACCCACCACGGGATTCGAATTTAAGGACTAGTGGGTATCCGAGAATTGTGAAGATTAACGAGTGTAGTCAAAGATTCATCAACTGGGTCTGAATACGAGAGAGATGGGGAGGCGAAACTCGACAGCTGATTTGGGGCAAGAAAGCGTGGACGACACAACATGCACTTTCATATTGAATTTGTTAGTATTTCTCACCCGACCAATTTGTGAGGTTGAAATCGTCCCAACACCTCACGTACAGACACCGCCTTGAATCGGGCAATCTACCTTGCTTGGCGCATTAGTCGGCCACCTGGACGACTGTTCCAATATGGTGGCTCTCGCGTTAATTGTGGCGTGTGTGCTTCTATGACGTCCAAGATTCTAGAATCTTGGAAGACACCTCCTAGCACGTGTTTTCTTTGTTATTACACATTTTTTCCCCTCACTTTTCCATATACCCAACTGACAGACTCCAGAATCAGTTTGTGTTTAATGAGACTCACCGACATTTACTACTACTTCAAAAAAATGTGAATAAAAAACGTGTTTGTTGGTTGGTTTTATTTCCAAATACATTCTATTACGGAAATAACAATTTATAAAAATCTCACGCTAATTTGGAACCTGTCTTCAAGCATTCAATTCGAGTTTACTAGTTCTCTCCTCTCTCTCTTTTGGTTGCTCATCATCTCTAATCTTTTCCCTTCACCATAAATATTCCCCTTCTTAAATTCATTTCAACCCCTCATATCTCTGCAAAATCAAATACGGAATCTTTTCTCCAATTTGATCTTTTTCCCCATAGTAGTATATATAGTAGGTATTGTGGGAAGAAAAAATAACAGATAACCAAGGGTAACACACTTTCAATAAGTACGCATAAAGTATAAATCAAGTAGATGAGGTAATTTTTTGTAAAAGGAAAAGGTAAGAGATGATGAGCAGCGAATAAACTAAGGATTGTGTATTAGTGATCTGATTCATTTGTACTATGTAGAACGTTGAGGTTGCAATATGAAACACAAAGGCCTTATTTGGTTCATCGGTTTTTTTAAATCGAATTATTTCTAAAAATTATGTGTTCAAATGAATTTACATCACTTATAAATAGTTTTAAATTAATCAAAATTACTGTTTTTAAAAATAATTATATTTTTAAAAATAATATCATTTAACTAAACCCCAAATGCTTTATAAAAGCTTACTGAAAAAAGAAACGTTTAGGTGGCATATCTCACTGTCCAAAGATATCGTTAGGGCTAGCACACAAAAAAAAGTTAAAATCCTTAACATTAGGAGGGTCACTTCAACTCTCCTAAGCTTAACATGACCTCTCTCCCCCCTTAGGTTATAAAAGCAAGATTACAATGCTAAGGGTGGCAACGGGCATTAAGATACACATATGAACAAGTTGAGGTTAAAAATGTGATAAAAAGTGATAATTTTATATCCATTCACCTTTAGTCTTGATAAGGTATGATTACTTGATAAAGTACGATCACTCTATGCAATCAGCTCCACCTATACAATCAAATCCTATCACCAACAACACAATTAAAGTGTACAATCATACGATAAATACTATGTTATAATCAGACCCTACGGTCAATATGATGAATGCAATTAAGAGAGGGTGTATAATGTGACGTAAAGTTGTTTGAACGATCATACAATAAATACTCTTGCTTAATTTTATCAGTCTTTTCTATTAGATATAAGAAGAGTTTATTTTAATCCGTCACTCATGTTTTAATTGATCATTAATCAATATCTTACGTTACGTCAGTTGTATCGGAAAGAGTGTCTCCCAACCAATACCTTAAGTTGGTAGTTGTAGTTGATAATCTCTGATTGTATAATCTACTAATAGTATTATATTATCTGCTTTATGGCCAAGCCCGCACGATTTTGGTGGGCTTTGCACTCCATTGGTGTAAGTAAGTGCACCACAACACCATAAAGGCCATATGTAGGAATGACAATTTGTTCCGAGTTTTTTAAATTTATCGGGACATGGGACGAGATGAATATATTTTGGCCCGCCGGGGTATGAGGCGGGGAGGGTGCAAGCATCTCCGGTCCCGTGTACCCACCCCGCCCTGAGATAAATTCCCGCCCCGCAGTATTCCTTGTCCCCATCCCACTCTAGTCACGACCCAGCCCGCCCACACGCCACGCCCAGCGCAAGTCGCGCCAGCTAGCCCGACCATCAGACTAACTTTATTTTGTTATTTATGCTTATGTAAATGCTATATATACTTATTATATCACATATAAATAATAATTAATATTAATATTAATAGTATCAATTATAATGATAATATTATTATTAATAAAGAGTGCATACTTTATTTTAAAAATAAAAATAATTAGAAAGTATATATATTTGTATTATAATAAAAACTAAATGTATTATTACTATTTTGTTATAAAATAAAAATTAATTAGATTCAAATTTAGTTTTAAATTTATTAATAAGTTGATTTAATTAAATATTATTTGATTAAAAATGTATTAATATTTAAACTAATAATATCATTTATATATTTTATTACTTTTAATTCAAATATGAAATACATACTATCAAATGTTAAAAAACTCAAAACTCACTCTCTCTGTGCATGACTCATATCACGTATAAAATAAATTATGGAAACTAGTCATATTAATTTATTAAAATTTAGTTTTAAATTTATGAATATGTTGATTTTAAATTAAATAATCAAATCAAGTATTATTTGATCAATAAATGCATTTATATCTGAACCTATAATATCATTTATATGATTTATTACTTAAGCTTTTAATCGAAATATAAACTACATACTATCAAAACTCAAAACTCACTCTCACCTTGTATTCCTTAGTATATCAAATTAGTTAGTATTGTTTAATTAACTAATAACATTAGTTATAATTAATATATATACATATATATATACTTACACTCAATAACTAGTCTTATACAAAAATAATCATATTATTAATCGTTTTAATTGCATTAAGGGAAACAAATTTCAAAAAATGACTTCTCATACTATTGTATTACTTATTACAAAAATAATATAATAACTATGTTATATAATTATATTAATTAAGTTTTCAGTAATTGTGTTATCATTTATTACCAATGATAATTGTATTATTTAAATTATTACTATTCGATACTCAAGTTATTACTTATTGATTATAATTTAGAAATGCATATATATATATAGTATATTAGTATGGGTTAATATATTACGTATAACATAAGTAATCTTATAATTATTCGATCAAATAATATTTAATTAAATTATTTAGTATTTAATTAACATATTAATATTTTTCAAAACTAAATTTTAATCTAATTAATGTCCATCTATAAATTATTTTATTCATGATATGAGTCATGCATTGTGAGAGTAACTTTGATTTTTAATAGTATGTATTTCATATTTAAATTAAAAGTAATAAAATATGTAAATGATATTATTATTTTAAATATTAATATATTTTTAATAAAATAATATTTGATTGGATCACCTAATTATAAATCAACTTATTACTAAATTTTAAATTAAATTTGAATCTAATTAATTTATATTTTTATATTAAAATATTAATAGTATATTTAGTTTTTATTATAATACAAATATATATACTTGTAATTACTTTTATGTTTGAAATAAGTTATGCACTCTTTATTATTATTATTATTATTATTATTTTATATGATACAATAAACATATATATAATTTACATAACATTAATAACAAAATAAAGTTATCCTCATGGTTTGGTAGCTACACATATAGGAGTATTTTATTTTACCAGAATTAATTTTATTTTGCCAGAATTAATTTTCGGGCGGGCTGGGGCGTGTTTGGCTAGGCTAGGTCTTTAAAGAAAAAAACTATCGAACAGGCCTACTATTGCTCTATACAATTATATCTATAAAAAAACAAAATTTTATTTGTAGGTCAATTAAATTTAATAAAAGTGCGGTTGTCCATAGAGGTGTTTAAAATAATGAAAACTTGTAAATTAGACTAAAATATAAAACTTAATTATAAAATAGATTCAGTTTCTAATTTTACATATTAGAAGCAAAATGAAAGCAAATTGAGGCATATTTGTTTTATAAGTTTTCTTTGTCAGATAGTTATTTTTTAATATAAAAAATAAAAAATTAAAAATAATAAAATATTATTTTCATTCTTTACGACCTAAAAAGTAAAAACTAAATTTTTATTATTTTTAGTTTTTTTTCTGTACTAAAAAATAACTATCACATTTTGAAAACAAAAACAAAAAATACTCCTACTAAATATAATTTTATTTGAAATTGAATTAAATTTATAATTAAGTTTAATATCTTAATTCAATTTGAAAATTTTTATTATTTTAAACACTCCAAGAGCAAACACACTTTTTTTAATAGAATTTAATTAATTTATAAGTAACGTTTTAAAATGTTTTTTACAGTCATAATTTTATATAATAAATATAGGCCTGTTTGATGGATCACTTTTTTTTCAATTGAAACCAATAAATTAAAAGTTGTAAACAAATAAATCATACAGATTTAAATTTAATTTTAAATTCCAACCATAATACGTACTTGATTAATGAATACTATAACTTTCTTCCTAACCTGTTCAGAGTACTGTGATTTTACGTGTAAACACAGTAAGTTGCCCGTGTATTGTGGGCAAAGCTTGCCTTAGCCGCACATATCATTCATTACATTTCATTTGCCTTTTTCATGAACCATCTCTGAAGGTCTTTTTCTTGTACATTTTATATAAGGTTGCTTACAACTGGTAACATGTTTCCAGATCTCGGCAGTTTGGCAACCAACCCTGAATTTTGACATGTTCAGGGAACGGCAGATATTGGAAGAGGGTTATCTGCTATCTTCATTATCTTGATGTAGACGACTCCTGAGCGGGTGTTTGTCAGAATTCATTAACGTTTACAGACAAAATCATATATGTTTACAGACAACTCAAAATTGATACAAATAAACCCCTCAACCATTTTTGAAATACAAAATGACAAAACATTGCATATTTAACTTCTGAGAAAGCTCCAAGGTCCGCTTCTGGTCCCAATCCTGTGTGTGTAACAACAGCTCATGATTATAAAGTCATCTAAAGCAGAATAGTTGGTATTTCGGTTGCTTACAGAAAAGCTCTAAGGCTAGAAAGCTTTGGCAAACCTGATAATTTCAACAAATAAATAAATAAATACCTCCATAAGCCAGCTACTGTACGTAAGCTCATGTAGATGGTCAGAGCAACCCAGATTCCCACGAACCCACAAGTGGATGAAAGAATGAACAGGCACAAAATGCTGAGTACGGCCACTAGAACCTGAACAGAAGTAGATCAGCCATTTTAAAAAGAAATTTATGCATTGTTTGGTTGCCAATGAGGTTTAATATTAAATGGGATTGTAGGCATCCGCTTACCATAGAATAAGCAGAATATGCAAAGTCAGACGCTCCAAAGTTGATGCCATCAAAAACAAAGGCCAAGGAGTTTATAGGTTGAGTAGCAGCAACAAACTAGCAAAGAAAATTAAATCAGTGCGGGAATACTTCGGAGGGAAGGACAAAAAAAGAAAAAGAATAAAACTACCATTGCTTTGCGAAAGCAAGAGGAGATAATACCGGAATGCCTATACTGATGAGATGAAGTACATTTTCATCCTTCGTAAATACTCTTGCTCCTAAGTGCAATCCATATCCAAGCATGAATGCAAGGGCTAAGCCCAAGACCAATCCCAACTGTATGTAGTATAGGTCATACCACCAAATTTTAAGGAACCCAGATTTTATGATCAGAAAACAATATCCAAGAAAAACAATGTGCATACCTGAAGTACTCGAGAAGCTGTTGCTCGAGCCTTCTTGTAATCTTTTTCTGCGAAGGCACACGCAAGAATGGCCTAAAAGCGTAAAGAGTGAATTATATATACATCAACTGTGGAAAATATAGCGATCTGGCAATGCAATTTTCTGAGGTGAGCATGTAAGAGTTAAGGGGTGTGTTTAATCCGAAACTGTTTTATGCTTCCAAAATAGGAAAGGTAGAATATACATCCTTCCTAAATGCATAAAATCCAGGTGATGAGATTAGGATATAACATCATATGAGTTGCAATTGGTATTGTTCTGCATTTCTAACCTGTCCGGCAACAGCTAGCCCATCAGCAAGGAGAGATGTCGCTAGCCAAACCTGCAAGCAGACCTGAAATGCTGCCATGGCGGTCGATCCACGGCGAGCAGCCAATGCTGCAGCTAAGGTCACACAAAATGTCACTGCCACGACCCTCATCAACAATAAAAAACCTGGACGTTGAGCCAAAAGTAAAATAGCATTAATGAGCTTTCATCAACAAAATGAAAAAGGAAAACACAAAATACCACGCACCATTTTTGAAAAACCGTCCAAATTGCAGATCTGTGATACTATGTGGTAAAAGATTAACTGTCCCCATTAATCTCCATAGAAGTATAACTGAAATCAAATACCTAAGTATACGTAAAAATGTTATGAACATGAATTAAAGACTCAAAATTTAACTAATCCTGCATGGCACTGAAATACGCACAATGTGTTAATTTTTCCTGACTTACTGAGATATGACATGAGCAATGGCTGCACCACTGACACCCATGTGGAAAACAAACATAAATATTGGATCTAAAATGATGTTTGTAGCATCCCCAGCCACTACATAACAGATTTAACAAGCATTAATTTCAGACGAGTTATGAATATGTGTGTGTGTAATATATTAAACATTTGAATTGTTTGTGAAATAAATAGCTTACCAGTGGCATACAGTGGAGTTTTTGTATCCTTGAATCCCCGAAATACCCCTTGCATGGCCAATGAAAGAAGAACAGCGGGTGCACCAAGTGATCTTAGTGTCAAGTACTGTTGTGCCGGTGTTAGCATTGGAGAGTCCTATGGAAGTGACAATCCTGCTATTTTAGTTAGGAGTGAAAGAAAGAGCAAACGCATATACAAAGTATATGAGGACAGCAAACACTTACAGAATGGACCCCCATGAACTTCAATATTGATTTTGCTTGAGAAATGAGAACTATAGCTTGGATAAGGCCAAGGATGCCACCAATTATCAACGCAGATGAGGCTGATGGAATAAACCTCCTCCCATTCTCTATCTTACCTATATGAAAGCGGTGGATAACTGTCTCTGACTTGTCCATCCTTCCACCGAGACCTGCAAAAGGAAAAAATATGTTGATTTGCGTTGTGGGGGGGGGGGGGGGGGGGGGGGCTCGTGTTGAGATTGGGAGTGGTTGGTTGGAGATAGCGAATACCATTATCTGATATCAAATTTTGGCGTTCACTTTCAGCTTCTGATCCCATTTCCAAGTATGTACTCTCTTGTGCTTCTGGTTTCTCTCTTCTGACAGCATCTTCCTCAGCAACAAAAGAGGTCGTCACACTGACAAGTGGGAATATTGCAATTCTTGACACTTGATTAAACACAGCAATAGAAACTCCTACAGCTGCAAGTTCTACTGGACCTGGATGGAATGATGGATAGAGGGAAAAAAATGATATTACATGTTGTTGTCTTTGGACAGACAATTAGCAAGACTAGGACATATATTGAGAGACAAACTGCTGTCGAAATCATTTACAAAAGAAAAACTAAAAAAGAAAGATTACAGACTTTGCCACTGCATTGAGAATTCCATAGATTTGTTTGCCATGGCCCATCTATATTGCACAATACTTTTCAACATTAACCAATAGGCTTAATCTGATTAGAACTCCAAATGCCTCCAAACCACTCTCTCGGGTTAGTTCATTGTTGGGCTCAATCAAAATTTTTGATCTCTTTAGTTCATTGTTTGATGTGGTCGCTAGTCATTGGTTGACAGATGAGATAATTATAAAACTCAATCAAAATACACCCTAAAAACAGTTTTGACACGGAAGCTTTCATATAAAAAAAAGTGCCATCTAAGAAGCCATGCCCAAGCAAGTGAGTGAAAATGACATCTTAAACAACTACGAATTGAGTATGGTTGTTCAAGAACACAGGAAAAGTAGACTCCAGAGGTGTGTGTGTGTGTGTGTGTATAACAAGTAGGAGTACCGATTCGGCCAATGAATGCTGTGTCAACCAGAGAAGCAATAGGATCAGCAGTCAAAGCTAACGCAGCAGGAAGGGCAATCCTGGCTATCTCTAAACCAAGCTCGTCCGGTTTGAAAACAAGCCTGCTTGCACAATTTAAAAACAAAAACAAAAACAAAAACAAAAACCATCAATTACTGTATAACAGAAGAAGCCCACCCCCCCCCCCCCCCCAGATGAAATACCCAGAACATGGTTTTGGATTACAAACTGATGATGGCATGAAAAATAAATAAAGAACCTGGCATTCTTCAAGAATAAGAAGAAGGCAGATCCTCTATTCTCTTCTGGTACTATATACGAAACATCTCCTTTCACCATGACTGCAAAGCAAGAGGTCCACTTGTCACCTAAAATCTTACGAGTCCAGTATCGACATGGAAACAAGCCTAGAATTTCCAGTAGAGTTCGTCGTCAGTCATCACCCATCCACCCAAAGTCCTATTTATTGTAATCACCGTAAAACACACGGACAAGGACCCTCATGACGGTCGCGTTGTCTTCCTTATATAGGGGGTCTGAAATTTACGAATAATATGTTAAAATAATTTGTATATTGTGGAATAATGTCTCATGGTTTTTTTTTATATTATTTGTCAGGTAGATGGGAAAAAGGTTTTTTGTTTTTTTTCTGTTTTTTTATTATATGATAGGACTGAATACTACTACTCTTTTCCTTGGAGAATGCGAAGAACAAAAGCGGTGGGGAAGAAGCAGCCGGGGGAGGGGGGATCCGGGGCAGCTAATTATTTTAGTATTGTGATTTTTTTTATTTTAATAATTTATTAACATTTCTTTTAAAAATTATTATTAAATTGAATATATAATTATGTCATAAAACTTTAAAACAATTCACCGGCTAATTTATGCACGAATTTGATAAATAAATAAATTATAATTATTTTCTTTGTATAGAAATTAATTGTTTGAAAATTTCGTAGCAGCAGAGAGACAACCATCCCCACTGGGCCCACGCTTAGAATAAATACAGATAAATTATTAAAATAATAAAAATTTAACTATATATAACTAGAGTTGGAGTAATACTATATATATAGCTTGCGTAATTGATAAGTAATAATAACATATTAGAATAAAAATAAAAAAATCATATTCTTTTACATTAGCCACCATTTCACTATTATATCTAGGGCTATAAATGAATCGAACAGAACAGTAAGGTATTCGAGTTTGGTTTGATATTATTTCTTAACCGAACATGAACACTAAATTACTGTGTTTATGTTCGTTCGTTAGTGTTCGCGAACAGTATTTATGAATACACTAACATACTTATTCACAAATATTATATTTTTACTTTGTTCATGAACTAAAATACTTAATTATCCAAAATTTATAAATAAATTAGATTGTTCGTTCGTTTTTTTGCGAACTCAAGAGGTTGTACATTTATTTGATTATTTGTAAACTAAAAAACTAATGATTCAAAATTTATAAATAAATATGCTCGTTCGTTTGTTCGTTTACTCAATTATTTGTTCAATTGTTCATGAACATGTTCATAAAATGCTATTCGTGAATATCTGTTCATAAATTAATTATTAATATTTTTAAACATTATTCATGAATACATGTTTGCGAATATATATTTACGAACTCTATTCGCAAATACATGCTCACGAACATAAACAAGTCGAACAATGTCTTGTTCATATTCGTTTATTTATGTTCACGAATAAAAAAAATTATTCGCAAACATCATATTTTTTAAACGAACAAACACAAATGATCTTTCATTGAACCGAACGTAAATTTATTCGCTAGCGTTCGATTCATTTATGGCCTAATATATTTCTCGTATAATTTTTTTAAAAAAATTATTAGTCACACCGATCACACGCTCGAAAACAGACACAACCATCCATAACATCACGAAGACCCACAAATGTGATGACCGATGGACGAGAGTTACAACGTTACGTAGCAGAATTTGACAAACCCTGAATTTGGATCCGTACATTCGTTTTCCTTTCCTTTTTTGGTGTTGTTTTTTTTAAATAATCATTGTCGAGTGGATTATTATTATTTTTATTTATTTATTTTAAATTCGTTAGTGGGGTGGCGATCGCTGATTGAACACCCAAACATGTAAGATACGTGTGAGTGGGCAAATAATAATCATACTATTCTAGTGCGATCGGTCACGTTCGAATGACCGCCCCACAAAGTTTCAAGTGCGTTTTATCATACTAGAATAATGGAAGAAATTTGATTAATACTTTTATTTCTTAAATTTAATTTGATATTTAAATTAAATATTGGAAATAGTATTTATGACAAACTAATATTTTTTTGGAAATATTAATGATTTTATTTCTTTAAGCGAAATTAGACATATTCTAAAATAATACTATTTTTATATAATAAATTTATTTTAAATACCTTTTATTATAACATAACAATAATTAATTATAATCCCTCAATATTAAACCATATGAGATATGACTATTAATTCTTATTTTGATATTAATGTATTATTAGCGGATATCATCCTATTAATACTTCTTGTTAATCATACCCCAAACGTGGTATGAATTTGAAGCGTACCGGTACCACTCAAGGTTTTGAGGTATGAATTTATTAAATATTTTAAGTATCCCTTTACGTATTTAAGTAGACAATAAATCGAGATTTCTATGGGATTAAATATTTTAATTACCTATTTTAAAAAATGCATATCAAGCATCGTTTTAGAGAAAAAAAATAACAAAATTATATAATTTTGCTGTACAACATTTCTGTTTTTATAGTAGGATCCTAATTCTTTTGGAGTTCGAATTATCTGATGTACAGTATTTTACTGTACTCCAAAACTATGTAATTTTAAATTTTTTTAAAATACATACCAATACAGCATTGTTTTAAAAAAAACAATATAATTTTGTACAAGATTCTTATTGTTACAATAGAATATCCTAATTACTAGTACTACCTTATAGACACGAAACCTCATTGTTCTATTCTCTTTTTACCAAGATACCCCCATTATTATATATATATATATATCATTTAAATTCGTATAATATATACTATTATTATATGTGTGGGTATATATTTATATTTTATGTAAAATAACATAATATTATAAATTATTATTTTTGCATTCATATGGGTTCATATCATCAAGATTACTCACCACTTATAATATTAAAAAAAATTCATAATGGCTCCTCAATAATGTCCTCCCGTAATGATAATGAGTGGGTAGAGGAATTGGTGGCCGAGGCTTGCGTACGTATATCTGCATACTGCATGGTGCCCATTTTTTCTTTTTTCTTTCTTTCGTTTTTTTAAAGATATATTTCCCTTCATTTTTTCCCCAACCACATGAAATTTTCTTTTACATCATCATTCATCAAACTAATCGCTTCAAAATGTGTGGCTATCAAAACTCAATTTTAAACCAACACAAATAATTCTGGAGTGGAGTTTCAATATTCTCATCAAGCCGAACAAACGCAAAATCGGACTCATAAGCTTCAAAACCGAAGCTCACTTGGTTCAGGCTGAAACCATAATTTATAAATATCTTCTCCTAACAAGACTAAGGCACTCACACCGGTTTTTCTTTATTTTTTTTAATTTTATAGATTTAGATTATTTTTAAATTTTTTATATAAATATTTATCATAATAAATTTTTTAATTATTTTCGATATAAATAAAATAATAATTTATGTTATTTTATTTTATTTATTTATTAATATTTTTTATAACTTAATATAAAATAAAAGTAAAAGTTACGGTAAATATGAAAAAAAAATGTAAAGAATTTTTTTATAAATAATTTAATAACTATAGGGAGTAAATAATATTTTCCAATACATTATGAATATTATATAAATTTTATAGAAAAAAATAAATATAAAACTTCTGCTGCAGAAATCATTTTACTACTTTTTAACTTTTTCTTCCTAAATTTAAGCAAACAGATAGTACTCTAAAGGGTTTGTTGTAGTCGAAATAATTAGGGTGCCCATGCATTAGGCTAAAGAAAATATGAATATCGACCTGCCCCACCCCGCCCCGATATGATATCGGGTTGGGTTCGGATCTTGTACGACTCGCCTGATTCGGGATTTCTAACTAAAATGAAAGCAGAAATGCCGCCCCAACCCGATTCGCCCGATCTGACCTGAAGTACCAAATTTACTGAGTCGGGCTAAAAAAAATTAGGTTAGGTAATACCCGAGCCCGACCCAGCCCGTTGCCATCCCTAAATATGAAGGGTTTGTTGTAAGATTAAAATCAATTCAAATGAAAACTATCATCAAAGAATTAATCTTCATGTGGAATTATTGATAACAATAACACCAACTACTTCTTGAATTTTCACATTAAAGACTAAAATCAAATACTTGAATTTTCCCCGCGCAGCACCAGCGGCTTCTTGAATGTTTTCTTTATTTACCTTGCCCGTTAAAAGATCATCAAAGTTTGTCATGCCTCTTAGATTCATGTAGAGAATGACATAATATGCAAATTTTAAAAATAAAAATATGGGTTAAGATAAATAAAGGATAAGAAATGAGTTACCGTATTCATACTAGGTTCTTTTTCTCTATCTTTATTTTGCATATTATACAGTAGATACTTAGAGATCTTTATACAATCTCATACATCAGCTCCTCCATTTTTTTTCTATATAATAAAAGAATATTTTTAAAATAATTATTTATTTATTTTTTCTCTCCGTTACTTCTCATTATGCTTTGAATTCATAAATAGTCATCATAATTAATGTGTAATAGGTATATTTTTAAAATAGAGATATGATTTGCATATGAATAGTTAATTTCTAATACATGGAGATTAACTGTAGTACATTTATTTTTAAACTTTAAATTTTAGAATTTGAAGCAACTGATGTGTATAGTTTTTATTCAAAAATTTAAAATTTAAATTTAAAATTTTAGAATTTGAAGCAACTGATGTGTATAGAATTTGAAGAAACATATATATTTAGAGGAGCTTTGTGGAGCTAGATTAAACAAATTATTCATGATTCGCAAAGCACAAAGGACCGGATACGACCCGATATTGTAGGTTTAGAGTATGTTTAATTTATTTTTTTATTTTCAAAATATAATATTTTTAAATAAAACAATCAAATTACCGCCTCAAAATAAGCCATTTCCTATTAACTAATTTTTGCCCAAATAATTAAACCCATAGTGAGACTGACATCACAAAAATTATATATATGGGTGAACAAATATTTTCCCACAAAGTGCAATCTATGAAGACGATGAGCGAGATCTCAAAGAGCATGTAATTATTTCACGTGAGACTTATATATATATATATATGCGCGTATAGAAAAAAATAAAATCTAAAATACAAGTAAGCCCATGTCATTTGGGTTATTAAACTATTGCATTTACTAAGGTTATTTAATATTAGGTTTTTTAAACTCTAAAATTTAAAAAAAAATTTAAATTTTTAAATTTAATTTTTAAATTTTTAAATTTTTAAATTTAATTTTTAAATTTATAAAATTTATATTAGGTCATTTAATATTAGGTTCTTCAAACTCTAAAATTTAGAAGATAAAAATAGAAATTGGAGAGAGAATCTCCATATTTGGAGGATTACTATTCATCCTTCAAATATTTTTTTAATATATTTCTTGTTATATGTGCATTCTTAATTGGTTGTAATAAATAGATGAGATTAAAAAATATTAAATAAAAAATAAAAAATTATAATTTATTATATAGAGATAAAGATGGAGAACCTGATGCATATAATTTTTTAAATATCTTCAAATTTTTACTGCACATCCATCAAAATAGTGACAGAGAAGATGGAACTGGTATGGATACTCTAAGTAATTGCAAATACTATAAGAAATTAGATTTTTTGAAATTTTTGTAAAAACAAATAAATAAAATACTTTTTCAAAAAAAAACCTTCTACATTTTATTTTTCATAAATTTTCTATTCTATTAAAATATTTTTTAATTTTTTTATTGCCTTTTCTCTTTTCTACTTATTATAGTCAATAAAAAATACACATATGTCAAATAAATTATAAAAATTATTGATTTTTTTTTAAAAAATAAATAGTAAATCTTAGAGTTTTTGTATCTAAATTCAATCTTTGTATCTAAATTGATTTGGATGTGACCAACATATTTTAGAGTTTTTTTCAAATTATATTTTTATATTTTAGGAAAAATAAAAGTTTAGGCAAGACAGTGTGAATGCGAGAAAAGCTGCAAATTTAATGCACAATGTTATTTTAAAACTATAATTTAAATTTTAAAATAAAACATTTAATGCATTTAAACAATTTGATGTTATAATAATCGATTTCATCCGTTGCTCTAGGCCCGGTGATCAAAGTCAGCTACCTGTTTCTCATATTATTTTAGGGACATTTTTATTAAAATGAAAATGCGAGAGTTTAATATTAATAAAAAAAGCCTCCGTGAACACTTAATTATTTTCTTGACAAATATTTAAAAATTATTTTAAAAATAAAAAATTATTTTTAAAATTGAATAAAAAAAATTGATAGACCTCAAGTAATAGAACAAATAAAAAATAAAAATAAAAAAATATTTAGGCATTTTAATATAATTCAATTTAAATTAAAAAACAAAAATAGTTAAAAATAATTTTTAAAAATAATTTTAAAATTAATAATTTTTAAATTTTATTTTTAAATTTTTTATTAGTAATAAATTTAAATAAATTTAGGACATCATTTTTAAAAATAATTCAGGAAACATATTGTAACAAGTAACAACTCCTTGACGACTAAAAAACAAGTCCATTGCGCTAAAGTCAGCCACCGTTCTCGTCGGCTACTTTGTCCACCGCCTATAAATTAAAATCGGTGATGTACGTCCTCCTCCTGCTATCTACACCACCCACAATTAAACACACGCGTAGAAACCAATTGGTTGCGGTGATGGCATTAAAGACGATGAAGACCCCAGAGTGTGGCGTTGTAGTGTGTGCCATCGCCTTGGCAATCACAATTATAATGGCGAGGGCTGTGGAAGCCCAAGTCGAAACCGAGTGCGACTTCAGCGGGCTGGACATATGCCACCCCGCCATCGCGCCGCCTAAGCCACCATTGCCATGTTGCCAGAAGCTCAAGGCGTTGAACCCTGCATGCATATGCAAACTCCCTAAGAATTACGGAATCAGTAAAGGTCTAGTCCGGGGTTGTGGTATTCACGTCATATGCGTTAGTTGAAAGATGCATGCCACTACCTCATGTATCCCATCACATGGCGTCGTTTTCATAAAATAATAATAATAATAATAATAATAATGCAATTTTGTTGTTTGATAAGCTAGCTTTAGTGCGACTATCTCCCATTCATTTCTTCACCATCCACTTTTATGTTTATTTTTAAATTCATTGCTTTTAAGCATGCCACGACAGGCTTATTATCTAGGAGCATAAGGCGCAGCCATTTCATGTTTTTCAAGCAATTAGTCACCTGAATAAATGTTCTGTGAATTGGCTCATGACTTTTTTTTTATAATAATAATTATAGCTAATTGAATGGTCATAATTGTTTTCTTTTTATTTTAATAATCTAATATATTATTACATTGTTATTATTATCCATTAATTATGCAATTACTAATATAATTTAAATTTAAATTTAAATTTTTATTTTAATAATCTAATTGAATGGTCATAATATGTTGTTACATTTGCATTATATGTTAGATGTAACATTACTCTACCCGTCACATCACCAGGAAAAAAACAAAAACGTACTAGCCAGGCATATCATATGCATGCATTAATTAGGATTTGTTTGTTTTGACAGAAAATTAAATTAGATTTAAGCATACTATTTCTTTAACACGTTTGAATCACAAAATTTAATGAAATAGTTTAAATTTAAATAACTTTATCATAACAATAACATATATAACACCGGCGGCATATTAAGTCCGTTTCTAATAAAATATGACAAACACTTGCCTCGTAGCAAAATAGATCCGTAAACAACGATTTAGAAATTTTCTCTCATCGATTATAAATGTTTGTATATATAATATATATATATATAATTTAATTAAATGTACTTTTATTTAAAAAAATTGAACCGAATGTGTTTATTTTTACTAACATTTCCGAGAATTTTTTTTTTTTGACAAAATAAAAATGTGTTAGTTTTCTAGGTAATTGAGAAATTTTTTTGACAAAATAAAAATGTGCAAGAAAGTGTTCCTCATAAGTTTCACAGGAGCACCGCCAATATAACACTGATTAGGCTTTGCGGGCTAAGCCTCAGATTAACCTGCCAGGCCCGCCAGCCAAAACATGGCCGGTCACCGCTAATTTAATTCCGTTTAAAACTAGCCCACATCTTTTTTTTTTCCCGTTTTCCGAAGAATGAGAAGGAAAAGCAAGCCGAAATAAAAAAAATACATACAATAAATATGGAGTTACTTCGCCGTTTTTGCCTTAAATATCTTAAAATTTTAATACATAAGATGAAAATGAAAATTTTAATTAAGTGATCAAATTTAAAATAATAGTTAAAAACTCAATCTATCACTTCACTCCGTGAAATTATAGAAATTTAAAATAAAACTAAACTGGGCGCTGCCTAGGTAGAAACATAACATTACGTCAAAGTGCACATCCCGGCTGCACCCATCAAACTTCAACGCTGCCTCAAAATTCATCGTCCAGGAATAACAGGGAACATCTCTATACACTTTTCTCTAATCCTTTGCAAACGGGTCAATTGTAATCTAGACACTGGCTCGCGCTCCACTGCTTGCCCGGCAAAGGAAGCAATTTGGGCATTAGCCAGATTCGGCATTGAGCGCACTGCAATAGTTGGAGTTGTCCTCTTTGAAAGTAACATCTGTTGGTTTTACCATTATCTTAACAGGTTTCCCAAGCTTTGATTTATCTTCCATTTTCGCGATCTCAAGAGCCTTGAAACAAACTGGGAAGCCTTGATCATCCCAAGAATCCAAAATCACGCCAGAGCCAATGCAGGCCCGTCCGTCATAGAAGGCCGCAAACTGTCCAGCTGCCAGGCCTTGATCATCTTCATTTAGGTGGACTAGTGCTACATCTCCCTGGCCGTCCATACCAATTTCCATCGCCAAATTGCAATTGTAAAAACCCGGACCATGTCGAACCTGGAGTTTCAGAAGAAACATAAACTATGTGAGTTTCTTGTGCCAAAGAACTGCACTACAAGAAACCGATGGGGGCTTGCAAGGGCCCGGGCCTCAACCTTTCTTCAAAATAAGCTTACACGACGCTTGCTTTTAATGTGATTGCTGATCCTATCAACTATGCAATATTTCATGCACACAAACAAAATACCAAATATAAATAAGCCCAAACATAACACATATATGGTTCACGATTTCAGTGGCTCCACCAGAAAATTTATGGGATCCTCAAAAATGTGGCATTCTATGAATAAGTCCCAGCTTGTTTAGGCCTTGTAAGTTATAAGCTACACCCAAAAATATTTTTAAGTCAAAACAGTTTTTTTGGTTTGTGTTAAAGTGTTTGGTAACCTACTTATGATTTATGCCCTATTTATATGAGTTAAAAACTACATACAAGTCATACAGGAAGAGTATTATCATGGCTTATAAGTTAATTTTTAATTCAGCAAAAGTTTATTATACCCTTATAACTATTATGAAACTTAAGATTTATACCCTTATTGATTATTACACTCACATATAAGTTATAAACACTTCACTATTCAAACACAATTATCTACTCAAAAAAAAAATCCTTATTTCATAAAAGTTTAACCAAACGAGCCCTAAGCCCAATTGTTTTCTCCATTAAACAGTAAGAGTACCATAATACCATCCAAAAGTATTTCTGTGCAGGATATTAGTTACGTTGAATATACCTTGCACCGAAGTTGATTTATCTGGCTTGGAGGTAGGCCACTAATCCATTTCAAGGATCCAACACGAAACGATCGCCTTTTCTTGTCTAAAGAGAAATAGTTTCTTGACACGAAAACTACGTTGTTATTCACATCCTTCTGAACAACATACCTGAGAGATATATATTACATAGGAATTTTAAAAACATTAAATAGATTAAATGAAACAACCATATATTTATACTATATCTAATAGAAAAATTAGTTTTAAAGCAATTATATGGGAGAGGAATAAAACAATATTGTATTAATACCAGCACAATATTAATAATATAATAAACATTTGGCAATATAAACATTATTTTACTAATCCAATAAGGGTTCAGATCCATCTTCTCTCAAATGTCAATTATGAACAGGAAATTCAACTTGCAGGTGTGATGCGGGCACCACTGTTGGATCCGTTTTTTTTTAAATAAAATAAAAATAAAAAACGGATCGAATGGCTCTTCCCATGCTTGGTGCTTGCACCGCACTTGCACCAAGCAAGGCCCATTATGATCATACAAGGATAGTAAATCTATAAGTCAGCAATAATTATTTCCCAACAACTTACAAATAAATCATGATTTTACAGATAAAAGAATATCAATTACTCAAAAAAATGCTATTAGATATTATGGGAGAAAGCAAAATACTCCATCCGAGATTCCAATTGATGCTAGAAACAGATGAAGAATCAGTTTTACCACGGCCCTCCAGGGAGACGTAGACCATGACGTTGACCGATTGTGTAAAACCAAATTCCACGGTGTTTTCCTAGAAAATCCCCAGTCTCTGCTTCCAATATGACCCCTTCCATCTCCCCAATGTGTCTTGCAATAAATTCACTGAACTTTAGCTACCAAAAAAAAAAAAACGGTTTAAAGAATTCACAGGTTAATGTCATTACCTTCTCATAGAAAGCAAAACATAAGAACCAAACAAACATAGAATAGCCAATAAAGGACACAACTGAAAATAATTCCAAGATGAAAGCTTGTAAAACTTTTAGCCGGCTGAAAGAAAATTCAATGAAATTCCCTTGATCTTGTGTAGGTTGATTTCACCATTTAGAACCACTAATTGATCCATCAAGGTCAACAACAAATCCTTATTAAAATATGTAATAGAACTTTTATACACCAAATATTGATTATCCAATCATTAAGATGGGGTTGCGTTAATAAACATATTATGAAATACAATACCTCTGAAAATTATAGAATATGTATTATGGATGAAAAATTAGGTCTTAGCAGGATAACTACCTTTCCAAGGAAGCACATGCCCTGCGAATCTTTCCTATCTTTGTTTGGAAGCTCAAACTTTGCAGCGAGCTTGCGGACCTCATACTGTACAATCAGCAACAAAAATAAAGACAAATGTTGAGAGTCCGTAAACCAATTAGTAAAACTGTACAAATTCATCACATACAACAAAAAGAATATACATTTTCATCATGTGTTCCTAGCAAAGATACAAATTTACACAATAAAATTATAAATGTAACTATAGTAGCTCAGTTCTGAAGCCAGTCAAGCAACAAGATCAATGTATTTGGCATATCCACTGAGTTTTGTTATTTAAACTCAATACCAGATCGAACAATGTTTTCACTTCTGAAATTCATTGCTGATAAGTAGAAAATGGAATTGAGAAAAATGGTTGAAAAAGGAAGAAATTGTATGGCTGTAGAAGTAGTCCCACCTAACCTTTGGGAAGCATCCAAGAGGAAAGATAAGTTGTTTCAGCTGGGCCTGGGAGAGATGCGATAGAAAGTAGGTTTGATCCTTCACCTGCAATATTCAAAACAACAGATATTAAGAGAAGGCAATATGAAATAAGAAATGGAATTGAAGCGTCAAGTAGTTAAGGAAAAATGCCAAAATAAAAAAATGATGTTGCATCTCAAATGGTTACCATATCCTGTGACAGTTCAAGAACAGATGGCTTGTCTGTTCCAAAAGAGTGAATGACATTTGCATAATGTCCAGAAGCAATATAGTTGAATCCCATACTGTTGATAGCATCCATGAATGCTCCTGAGAAGGAGAATGAAAACATTGAAAAGTGAACGTAGCTGCAGAATTCCAACAAAAGGAAACTGGAAGTTTATTAAAAATATACCAAACTTTATTCTTGTATTGCAGAGCACATCAGGGTTTGGCGTACGGCCACATTGATATTCCTGAATAATGTAGGAGACCTGTGACATGGGACAGCAGATACTTTGAACGGCCAAAAGAAAGCACATACTAAGCTTGCAAACACAAAAAAGAAGTCAGAGGCAATGTACTAAAAATTGACTTGTCTTTGAACAAAATTTTAAAATGCTATGCTTATTGAGGCTATACACACCACATTTTTCCAGTATTCATCCGTCAGATGCACAACTTCCAATGGTACATTAACCTGAAGGAAAACATAAGTGTAATTCAGTTATCCAATCTGCCATTGTAGTTAGGTAACCATGAAACTGTTGCAAAAAGCTTTGCAGGTTGAAGAGAGAGAGAGAGAGAGAGAGAGAGAGAGAGAGACGCTGAATAGAGGATATCTAAATCATCACACCGGAGCAAACTGTAAAAGGCATGCCGTATAAGAAAATGAACCTGAGCGCACACAGATTTTGCGTAGTTCAAATCTTCTTCCCATGGACATTCTGACCAGAAATTTTCAAAGTCTTCCTACATAAAAGTAGGTGTTAGAACAAGCTAATGTTTTCCTCCACCACCCAGGTGAGAAGTCAATATATATGAGAAACCCATGGCACAACATTCTATATTATAAATATAAAATGTTTCAATGTAAAACATTACTACTGATTATTAGTGAATAATTAAAATCACACTAAAAGTGCTCAAATAAGGCTTGATGATCAAACGCGAATTGCAGATCGAAAGAAGCATTTGATGGTAAAAAAAACAATAATAACACGAAATGTCTCAACTGCAAATAGCCAAATACTCAAGCCCTGTGATAATGTTTGGAAGTCAGACTGAGCAACATTTCCTTTTCAATTTTCTGTGATACTTGAAAACGAGTCTGCTGAATTTCGGATAACAACTATCTATGTTCATCATTCCCAGTACAGCAGAAGCTCGTACATATCATTCACGAGTTATATCCATTCAGAAATTTGAGAACAGACACCACGCTCTTGTTAAACTGATTGAATCAAATCAACAGCAGCAAAAGCAAAAGCAAAAGCAGAAGAAGTATTCATACAAAAACAAAATCCAAGAATGTGAGAAAACATGAATCGAGAAACGCAGTGAAGACAGTACCTGGAACCAAATCTTGAGGTAGAAGGCGGTGCAGGAGTGTCCGGCGGCGTGGAGAAGCCGGAGCGCGACGCTGCTGTCGACCCCGCCGCTGAGAAGGACAGCGACGTTGAGGCGCCTATGAGGAACGGAGCATCCCAAGTAAGGATCGAGGGGGGCATGGAAGGCCTTGGGAGAGTCCGATGAAGGAAAGACGGAGGAAGAAGAGAGCGCACGGAGATGTCTGGTCACGGCAGGTCTAGGGTTTCGGGGCCGGAGAGAGAAGAGGGAGGAGGAGGAGGAGGAGGAGAAGAGCCTCGCAGTCACGGTGGTGATGGTGGTAGGGTTTTGGAGAGAGAGGGAGGCGAGGCGGTGAGAGAGAGACGCGACGACGCCATTGGAGGTGGTCACAGACAGCATCGCGGGGATGGGTTTTGCAAGTGCACCCACGTTGATATTGATTGGGTAGGAGTAGGACTACGCTTACCCAACCCCGAATTGATTGATGATTAATCTGAGCCCGTCAATTAATTACCACGCAAATTAATTAACATTTACCCATTAGTGCCGTACCAGGTGGTCTACTTCTCCGTCCAGACGTCAACCATTTCGGGGAAATCCGGGAGTCGGAAAATCCTCCAAGTGGGTGGTCGTGGGATGGACATGGGGGAAGGGAGATGAGACCCGGCCGGCTTCTTGTGGGTGATCCGGCGGCCGTCTAGGTGTGTGTGTACAGAGGGTAGTTTGGCGGTAGATTCATGTTAGCACTAAGGACCCACGTAGGGGGAATTTTAACTCCAATACTATTATATATTTTTTATATATTTCTATTAAAATAATAATTTTTTAACCTCACCGACGCAGGGTGAATCTGAGGGGCCTGGATGGGAAGGAGACGGGCGGCGCGGGGATGGGCGTCGCGGGACGAGCAGCGCAGGGACGGGTGTTGCGGGGATGGGGTGCTTGGATGGGGAGGCTAGGATGGGTATCGTAGGGACGGAGGCAGGCATAGGACAGCGTCGTGGGGACAGTGTTGGACGGTACATGACGGGGAGATAGGAAGGGCGGGGGAGAGAGGAAAAATAATAAAATAAAATATATATAATAAACAGGGACTTCATTTGGGAAGAAAAATAATAAAATAAAATATGATAATAAAGAGTAGTGTGAAGAGTCTGTTTGAGTAGATATTTTAAGTTTTACTATCTACATCTGTATAATACAGAATGGGTTGGAGTTGCTCTAAATAAAAATTTTAATAAATTTATTCGCGAGTAATCGACTAAAATTATATTTAGTTGCTACAGTATCATTTTAACTAATATTACTCCAACAAAATATCATCTATTTTTTTGCTTAATTATATATTTTTTAAATTTTTCTTTACATTAATTCCCTAAATTCCTAATTCATTTGCTATTTCTTCACGAGTTGTCTCTCTTCTCTAGCCATCTCTTTCTCTTTATCCTCTCATCTCTCCCTCTCTATATCTCTATGAGCTCTCTCTCTCTCATGAAACCCAAATCTGTCTCTCTCCACGTGAGGGTGGTGGTCGGGGAAGGGAGGGGAGGCGAGCATTGACAGGGGGAGAGTGGGAGGGAGGGAGAGGCTTGAGGGTGGAAAAGATGTGGGTATTTTAGATTTTGGTAAACATTTGGATAATGTGATATTTTAACAATAACTATAAATTTATTGCTACTACTAATGATATAGCTAACATATTATATAACTTTTCATCTGATTATAGCTAAGAGTATTACTAACTTATTTGAGATGTTTTTATCTATATAAATTAATATCAGTCATAAATTATATTTGATATTTAGATTTTTATTATAATTTTTATTAAAATTATAAAGTTTGAGGCAATGACTTATCAAATTTTGCTTTAAAATTTAAAATTTTAATAAAAATTATAGCCAAAATACATATATCGAGTACAATTTGTGATTAATATTATTCCACGTAGATAATTTTGTTAAAAGTTTTAAATAGTCTACCACTAGTGCTCTGAGTTTTCTATTTCTTCTTCCACCTTTATAATTTGGATATACTCGTGTGCTTTTTTTTATAGGAGCATATTGCCTGATTTCATATTGACCTTCATAACCTCTCAAAAATTCATATGATTTGTATAAGTGTAAAATGGATTGGTCTGATCCATCATGGGACGGCCCTAATTGCATTTCATATAGATTAAAAATAAATTGGTCCGATCCGATCCGCATATGAACCAGACCATTCCTTCTTTTCCTTTATTCTTTTCCCTATCCCCTTAAATCCCTAATTTGGTGTGTTTCATATTCCATTAATTTAATATCCCATTAAAGCTTATGCCTTTCTCCAAATTCTCCACCACAGCAAAGGATCAAAACTCATGCCTTTCGTTTTGTGGTAAATGAAGCCTAAAAGGACATCAGTCATGTGACACAAGTCATACGTGTTGGAGAACGTGACGAGAGTCACGCGATGGCTGATAGGATGGGAGATCTGATCCACGACGATGTAGCAGTGGGCTGGCGTCGGGCTGTAGTGCAGATTTGTAAAAGGTGGAATAATTGGCCGTCACGCCGTATAGTCAGATCAGAGAGAGAGGAGAATGAGAAGGATGACACAGACACCATCGTTGACGCCGACGCCGACGCATACGAGAGCAGCAAATTATTGTCTGTCAGTGTTGATTCGAGTCAATGTCATTGTAACGAGTTGACATCTTCACGACTTCACATCTTGGTTGGTGTTGCGTCTCAGTGAGGATGGCTAGTATTAATATAAGCATCTATAAAATAAACTAGGAAAACAATGAATAAAAATCGGGTTGGAAACTTAGAATAAGGCTTTTATTTCTAGGTAGATGAGTTCGCATACTGGTCCGTGTCCACACGGCTTGGTCCGTGTGGATCTTGATCCGTGTGGACCGGCCCATTTAAAGTCGTCATTTATATGGATAAGAATTAGAGCAGTCCAGTTTATTCTAGTTCGCGCAATTTACGGACTGGTGGTCCATATTACACTCATAATGATTTGTTCAGTGTGGTTTTCAGCTAGTCCTACCAAGTATTGGGTGTTAATACTTATGATAATGATGACAATATGGGATTGCACAATGGGTGGTTCGACAAAGATGGATGAGTGGTGCTGGCCATGAAAAATAAAATGGTATAAAAATAACTCTCTTTTAATGTATAATTTATATTAAAATAAAGTAATGTGTTGAAAATAATTTTAGGCTACTTCATAGAATTTAACAATTTGCTTGTCAACTATGGAAAATAAGGATGCAAATAGAAAAGGCATGTAAATAAAAAGTTCATGTGTTTGATTGAGGCATAAAACTAGTGGGGTTGCGGAAAATATTTATTGATAGTCATGAAACGTTTTCAATGCCAGATGACTGTAAAAATGTGAAAACCTACTATAGTTATGATTTTTAAAATTGCTCATCTAACACATTTGTCATTGTCCATTAAATAAGGTTAAATTGTTAATTTAAAAAAACTACTCCCAACAAAAGTTATATCAATTATTTTTTTCACATCTTTTTCACTCCAACCAAATAATTATTTTTTATCATTTTGCTTTACACATTTTCCACCTGAAATTCCTTAATAATTTTTCTTACCCTTTGCCAAGCAACAGTTAAGTGTTTTATTTTCATTTTTATTTTTGTATGCCTTCACACGGAGGGAATAAAAGGCTTAGTTCAATAGTGGCTCTTATAGTTTTTGGTCCCACATATGTGCTTTTGAATTGAAAATTATATGGATGAGAAATTATCATGTTTTCACACCCTTAAAATGTTAAACACATTTACCTAACAATTTGTTTTAAAGATAATTAATATAAACAATAAATTACTTATTAACCATAGTAATTAACACATTCACACTCTTCATACATTCGACTATCTTCTTCTCACTATGCACAACTCTCTTCAACTTCATTCATCTCTTCCCAATCTTCCCATAACATGATAGTACCTTAACTGCAACAACAACTTCTCCTCTACCCAATGTTCAAACAAAACGACACCGCTATTTTTTTTGTTTTTATTTTTTGTTCGAATTTATCATTTGTTTATGTGTAATTCGTTTTGTAATCTTCAAACATATGTTGTATGTATGGCATAAAATTGAACAAAACATATTTATGGTGCAGATTATCATCAATGTATATAGTTAAGGTTCGTTCAATAATTGTCAATAAAAACTTATGTGTTTGGAAACTAATTAACGAACAATTAGTTTATGTTAATATTCAAAAAGTCTTTTTATGTTCTACATTTGTTATTCGAACAACACATGCATGTATGTGTGTGTTTGAATTATTTACTTCAAACATATTTTTTTTTAACATAGCAAGTCAAACATTTACATTATGTTCCTAATATAGTCGTGGAACAGTATCTATATGTGAGGAGTTATGTTAATGTTATAATTGTTTATGTTATTATGTATAACATTATTAACATGGTGTGAGATAAAACAACGGTTACTGCTTCATCTAAACGAATATATGATAAGGTCATACTTATTAAGTGTGCTTAAGCTTCTGTCCAGAGCACCTAATGCAAGACGAATACTAAAGTTAAAAGTGACTAACTTATCACTTCACATAAATTCTCGTAAAAGACATTCCTTTAAAAGGGTTACGGTCATGATATTTCATTGATCTTAGTGGCTATCAATCATTTTTTAAAGCACACATTTTATGGTTTTACTTGTATTTTATTTGTTTGCTTGTTTCTTTTATAATAAAGAAAGTCATTACCCTTTTAGCGAGATCTTGTTTTTTGTATTGTGATAAAACTAAACATTGTCAAAACAGCACGTATAAGAAAGATTTTTATATAAAGATGATTAACAGCAAACTTAGATTTAAGCATTGTCCCTTATAATTTTTTCTTGAAAATTCAAGCTAATTTATATTCACACGAGTGAGTTAAATAAAATGAACAATTTATATTTCATGAATTAATTATAACATGTAAAAATGGTAATTATATTTATATATGATGGGTATATTAAAGCATTAGTAATAGACTTGTTCAAATTAAAATTTAACTACATAATAGTTAAAATATTAAGAAAAAAAAGTATAATAATAGACCCAATATATGTTTGGTAAAGACATTATCATCATAGTGCAAATGTATTCATTAACAAATCAAATTTAACATGAGCCTTAAACTATGGTATTCACGAATTATTTACGAACAATTGTTCATGAACACAATTGTAAAATCATTAAAATATGTAAAAAAAATTCACACGGTATACTTATCGCAAAAAAGTACAAGTACGTAACCGTTAGGCTATGTTATATATGTTTAATATATTTAAACAATTATTATATATAATTTATAAAATATTATAATTAATAAACGAATAAATAAATAAAACATAAGTTCTAATAATAATATAAAGGTATATACTTATTAAGTTATATTTAATAAAAATATTTTTATATAGCCGTTGATTTGGTAATTCATATTTATATATAATTTTCGTAAGCACAAATAATATTCACAAACTATTTGTAAATATTTGTTCACAATTCATGAACACCAAGGTTATGTCAGCGAATATGTCCGTGAACATTATATTCAAGTCAAATGTAATTTTGTTCATAAACGTTTAATTCATTTACATTACTAGCATAAGTATGAGGAATGATAATGACGAAGACGACATAAGTTGAGTTGTGCTTCAATGGTGATGTTGAGGGGGTTTGTTGGTTTATATGTTAGGTCATTACTACATAAAGAAATCCACTTGAAAAGGAGAATGTGATTTTATTTATTTATTTATTTATTTTTATAATAGAATTAATATTTTACTAAATAACAATAAATTGTTAATACTATTATTCAATGGGATAAAAATGGATAACTAAAATGATTTTCTATATATATATATTTATTTAATGTGCCTAATAATTTATTTATTTGTCTTAAATATAACCGCTTTTACTAATTTTTTATTTTTAAATTGTTATGGTTATCAATTTTCAGTTTTAAGTTTAAAAGCAAAAACAATAAGAGTATTTTTAGTTTTTTATTTTTTAAATGTGATAAATTTTGTTGAATAATTTTTTTTTAAAACTGAAAATAACTAAAAATAAATTTATTATAGGAATCATCTAAATAAAAATTTTATTATTTTAAAATTTTAATACCTAAATATAGCCATCATTTTTTTAAAATAAAAATTTAAAACATACCAATAAACATATTCCCATCTATTAAAAAAACCAGCATTGCAAATATTTTAATCAAATTATAAATAAACGCGAGCGAAAAAAGAAAAAAAGAAAAAAGAAACGAGGAGATTGCCCAACCCCACTGGTGACCGTGTGGACTGCGCTCCTGTCCACTCGTGGCGATGTCGATTCACAGTCCGTACTGGTCACCCTCCGCCGCTTTTTCCGTCTCCCACATTTCTTGGGTTTCATGTCCATGCTTCACCTTCGTCCCTAGCCTACCAGTCCCATCCACCACCTCTCCTTCACCAATCTCCACTTCCTTCAGGGTTTCACACCCTCGCCCTGCGTGGCGCTCTAACCTTTTACTCCGAGCCCTTCGCCCTCCCACCATCGATTTCTCAAACGCCGCGGAGTCCGATGAGGAATTCGGTGATTCCGACGGTGCAGATGTCGCGGACAATGATGACGAGGATGGCGACGATGACGCTGTTGATGTCGAAGCGCTTGAAAAGGAAGCCAGAGACGCTGTCCGCGAGTACTCGCTGGCATTGTCTCAAGAATTGAGTACTTCTGGTGCGTTCTCTCTGGGCTGCAATTTTCACAATTCGTTTGTCTCTGGAGCGTTAGAATATTAAGTATTTCTCAAGACTATTCAGTATTAACGACCCGTGCTAAGATGGGTTTGGTTTCATATCTGCAGTTTATTTCATTCGATAATTTAATTATCCGCTAATTGACTTATGGTACGCTCAGTTTGACTGCTTCATTTTACATGTCAAATGTGTCCCTGTGTTAAGATGGGATTGGTTGTTTTTTGTGCAGTTTCATTCATTAGAATTAAGGCCTAGATCATGGGGTAGAATTTTAGAAGAGATGTGACAGAGGTTTGTGCGCCCAACGAACCAAAAATTTAAAGCAGCCACCCCTACAAGCAGATACAAACTGATGGTCTAACACGGTAAACACAACATTGGGTTGATGTTGGACAGATAGAACTCGGATGGGGGCACCGTCTAATGGCATTGGTAGAGCAGTCTCAGCTTTGAAACTGGTCAAATCTTCAACATTGAAAACGTGACTATTTGTGTAGTTAGGGGGGAAATCAACGACATAAGCATTAGGTCCTAATTTCTTTAAAATTTTAGAGGGTCCCGCCCGACTAGCATGAAGCTTGTTGTTGCTACTGAGAGGAAAGCATTCTGGCCATAGACGAATCATCACTTGATCATCAACTTCAAATTTCTTATCCCACCTCTGTAAATTGGCATGTTGAGCATTAATTTCTATTTGTAGGGCTATTTTCTTCTAAATCTCTTCATGAACAAACATCATATGAACAACAAAGTCAACACTAACCTCACTCATTCGTTGTGGAAGGGGGAATGAAATTGTGTCAAAGGGCGTACGTGGGTCCCTACTGTAAACAAGTTGAAATGGGCAACCCAAGAACAAAATGCATGCTCAGATCTACCCATAGAAGAAGTGGGATAGGTAGTGGAGCATAAAGGCTGATGTTTTCCTTCGTACCTTTGTTGATTTGGCAGGTTTGACATTTGGACATGACTATGTGGACATCGTGTCGCATATGCAGCCAAAAGAAACGGTCGGTCATCAGCAAATAGGTTTTGTCAAGGCCAAAATATACCGTCAACCCTCCTCCATGGTGCTCTGTTATAATAAAATCACGCAGCGATTCTCTTGGTACACAAATACAATCACTCTTTGTGATGAACCCATCTGATAAGGAAAAGTCAGTTTTGGAGGTGTTGTTGGCCTGTAGTGTTGCCTGGATTTCTCTAAAGTTATGGTTTGTCGCATATTCCTCTTTCATGGAATCAAAACCAACAACATTAACAGGAAATGTGGTCGTCTACTAAATGTATCTGCCACGTTATTCTGGTGCCCAATTGTGTGTTGAATCACAAAGTCGAATTGTGGAAGTTAGTCGAACCATCTACATTGTAAAGTTGTGCTGATAGCATATCTTTATGAATTTCAGGCCTTAAACCCTTCAAATATCAAGCCAAAACTTGCATCATGGTCTTGTTCCTCATAGTATGGAATCGCTCTGGATACTGGTCCAATGTAGCTTTTTTGCCTTGGATTTATTGTAGCATATCTTCATAGATAAGTTGTTCATAATTTACATGCAAATATTTTGTTTCTAACCATTCCTTCATGTCTACCCATTTGATAATAGGAACCTGATGAGTTCTCCTGAGTCTTTCTTCTACGCTACTCCACCATGCACGAGCTAAACCTTTGAACTTCAATTTCACAAACCAAATCTTGTGTTCTTTAGGCATTGAGACCCAATCGAAATTGTCTTCAAGTGTAGTAATCCAATCAAAAAAGCATCTAGATTGAGCTTGCCTAAAAAGTATGCTACCTCCACCTTCATACGTTGGAATCGTCTGGGGTATTTTGTCGAGCATCTACGTTGCCTGGTTTTCCTGGTACAGTCTTGGGTTTTGTGTCTAACCCCGCCTATTTGCACTTCCTCAATGTTATCTCTGTTGTCCCCAATTTCGTCTTGTCTTCTTGGCCCTCGTTGTGCATTCTTGAGTGGTCCTCCCACGACATGGCTGCTATGCTTGTCAAGCATGCCCGAATGGTGCAACACCATGCCCAAGGTTTGGGACAATTGATCGAGTTGTTGCTGGACGCTGGATAAAGCTTGTGCTGAATGTCTGGGTTGGGAACAGTGGTACTGTGATCCATAATGTTGTATGAATGCCCGCTCCTGGTGTTTGGCATGAGGAAATGTTCTAATCGCACCGGCTTTGATTTCACTTTGATACCACAACAAAAATAAACAAAGGAATTCCAGTATTTCACCAACCTAAGTACATGTTTGGAATCTCTCCAAGTAAATGACAGGTGTACAAAAGCAATATGCTTAAAATAATCAAAGCATGGCTTTAAATAGCCAAATACAAGCAATAACTACTTTTAGAGTGGGCAATTAATTACAACCAAATCATTAACTAAATAAAACATGACCCATGTTCCACCACTCGTTCCTAGAAACAGGTGAGAGTTTATTGACAATTGCGTCTATCAACTGCATCAAGATGGCTTTGAAAAAAATATCTTAATGAAGAAAAATAGAATTTTCAATTGATTTTTTGAGAAAAATTGACACATACAGAATTCATGAAAAAAATGAATCTAGATTGATTTTGGGTACTCAAATTGCATTTGAAGCATGCCCCCAGAAGAAATGCCTGTTTCCTCATCGTGTAACACTCGTTGTCTTCATATGCATTATTGAAAACCTTGGGGTGTAATGTATTATTTTGATTTTAAGTTCTTGATTTTTGCAAGCCTTGGCTTCAAGATGAGAGGTTGGCTTGATCAAATAAATGTTGCCCAAACACTTTAGTTAAAGTACAGCAATGATTTAATGGCACCGTGGTGCTCAGTTCATAGTCAATGGTGTTGGTCCGTAGAGAACATCAGAACATTTAGGTGTACTCCACTTTCTCTGAACCTTTAAAATTCATGCCCTTGTTTTAATACGAAGGTTTGTGATGAATATAATATTGATAGGGGTCAATCCATGCAACGAAGTGTTCATGGATGATGTGATCAACATCTACTATCCTATTTCGTGGATCCTTTGATTATAGAGTCTACTTATTCTGTCCACCTTATTTGGCTTTCATTATGTATTATTTTTCCTTATATATGTTTATTATGTATTTTTAGTTTATGATTTTTCGTTTCCTATTCTACAGGATTGTAATGGCCTTGCCATAGGTGACTCCTTTCCTTTTTCCTCACATGGTTTACAACCCTAAAAATAGGGACAATACTTCATTTGTAAGGGACACCTTTTGATATTGAAATTGTCTACAAAATTGATTGAAATCAATGTATTTCTCCCTTATGTGGTTGGGAAACCCTAGGGGTAGTGGTTCTTTTGGGGTTGAATCACCTAGTCTCTCAATTTATTTATTTAATAGTAAGTTGCCTATCCAAAATTTGTCCTAAATCAGATATGCCCCCAATTTGAATGTATCCTGCCTTATTTGTGTTTCAAAAGTTAAACCCATCTGAAATTAACTGGCTTTATATGATGTTGCTGCATTTTCATGAAGTTTTTATCTCCTTTTCTGTACCAACATATTGACATCCTTTTACTATGGTTTGCCTGATTATTCTTCAACCTTAATTTTGTTTCCAAAGCTAAGCTCGTCTTAAATTAAGCGACATTGTTAGACGTTGCTGCATTTTGTGTAGTCTATATTGCGTATTTCTGTGTTATCATATCGGTGCCTTTTTTGTATGGTTTGAGTTTGACTGATTATTCATCGGCCTTATTTGTGTGTCAAAGGCATCTGAAGTTAACTTCATTTTCTTTTATATTGTTTCTGCATTTTCCTGATGACTATATTACCTTTTTTCTGCTCACGTATTGGCATCCTTTAGTATGATCTGACTCTATTATCTGATGGTGTCAGGAGCTGAAACAAATTATCAAAAGGATGACGGTGCAAAGAAGAAAAGGCATAAAAGGGTATATGGAAGTGTTAGTTTGCATCCTTCTTTTGTTTCTTTCTTAAACTTTGTTTTGATTTTGCAATTGTTTTCCCTTCTGCTTCAATTGGTACAAATATGAAGCTAAAAGATTGATACACTAGACTGCTGCGATGATACATATGGGTGTAAATCACAGCAATATATTTAATGTTTGGTGCTGCAGCTGAAATCTGAAATTAATATTTAATTGATTTATAAATCTTAATGTCTCAACTACTAAAGTGCTTGGGCCATCCAGAAAACCGTATTTCATGTCTTCCAAAAGCCAACTTACTCAATTATGTGTATTCAAGTTAGAATACATTGAAATGTGTTGAGCATAAGCTGCTCTGGCTGATGTCATTGATGATAATTTCCAAGTGATGCATTTGCATCTCAGTTGGCGCCTGCCATGATATTTGAAGTCAATGCAAGGATATGGATATATTTTGAACGACAACAACTAGCGAATGTCATCGTTAATGGCGGTGATCAAGCAATTTCATGTTGGAGTGGCTGATGGCAGAGGTGAATAAGTTTTGTTAGATTATTATTATTATTTTTAGTGTTAGAATATTACAATTAGTGATACATTATTATAATATTTTAGCATGTAACCAGGTATTCAAGTATTAGTGATATATTATTATTTTTAGTATTACTATGGAACTAGCATGTAACCAGGTATTCAAAACTAGAGAGACAAGCTCCTCCTTCTCTCTAACCCTACCCTTTTTTCCGGCGGCACTCCAGCATCACTCCGGCGGCTGCCTCCTACGGCTTTCGTGATGTCACCCTCTTTCGGCAGGCTGTTCGCCAAAGGTGCTTCTCTTCCTGCACTTTCCGGTCACTTGAGTGTCAAGGCTTATGCCTCCACTAAATCGACTTTATTCTACTGTTTCTCTTCTTCTCCTTCTTTTGGGGTGAAAGATGGCTTTCTGACCATTATTTTCCTGACGGATGATCTTACTCATTCTGCTCGGAACTTTTCCTTTACGGCCTTGCTGAAATTCTTCTCTGGCAGGCCGCAGCTCCACTCCCTCCGTCGATACTTCAATAATGAGCATTTTTTAGGCGACTTTGTCATCGGCCTCTTTGCCTCTAATACTCTCATGGTGCGCTTTGATTTGGAAGAGGATATCTTCCGCCTCCTTTCTAGGCTCTGTTGTTTCATTCTTTCGTTTTCTTATTGGATCTTTCGTTGGGTGGCCGGTGATGATCTTAACAATGGTGAATATTTGACTCTCATCTAGATTTTTCTTCCTTACCTCCCGTTGCAATTTTTTCATCCCGATTTACTTTAGCCTATTACTTCATCCTTTGGTACGTTATTGGCCATGGATTTGCCAACCACCATGCTTACTTGCCCAAGCGAGGCCCATTTTTTCGTGGAATTGGACATCCGGTTGGCCTCCCTTCCACCATCTGGATTGGGTCATCCTTTGGGTTTTTCCAGTCTGTTCGGTACCACAAGTTGCTGGCGTTTCAGTCCGCGCGTCCCGGCCTTGCCCCAACCCCTGTTTTGGCCCCTGACGGATTGACTGTTGCCCCGCCGGTTGTTTCCTTGCCGCGGAGGTGTTGGCATCCCCTCCCGCTTGACGTTTTGGTCTCTGCCCTCTCCGAGCCGGTGTCGCATCCGGCTAGGTCCGCGTCAGCTTCTCCTCCTTTGGCGGGCCATCCGGCTGCGCTCCCTCCAGCTTGACCTTCCTCGCTAGCATCGCTTGGAGCCTGATCAGCGTCGTCTCGTCGGCCGGCCTCGGCTCTTGTGTCGTTGACCGATGCACCGACCTCTCCACCTCCTCCCCATGATGTCCAGCTAGCCGATGCGGCTCCCGTGGTCATTGTTGGCCTCGAGACCGAGGTGGTCGATTATCTCGATGTTTGATGCGGTGCCGCGATGACCGCGTCTCATGGTTTGCCGTGTGGCGTCAATGGGGAGTCTCGTCCCCTTGGGTGTGTATCCGGTTTTCCGGCTGAGATAGCCTCGGAGCTGGAGTAGTTACGTGCCCATAAAGCCATTAGAGTGGTTTTGGGGGTGACCTGTGAGGGCTTTGATCCCTCTGATTTGTTGCGGAATATCGAAGCTCGGTATCAGGCTCGGATGGTTTCTGCCTCGTCTTTTAGGCCGTCTAGGAGCACCGGCTCTAAATGTGCACGGGAGCTCAATCAGCTTGCCTTTTCGATTAATTATGATGCTGGGATATCTCGGCCTTCTCGGCTGAGGTAGTCGGCTCTTTTGGGATCTTTTCTCTTGTCTATTTTTAGGCTTTATCTTAGTCCCATTGTGGTTTCATTGTATTTTGCGTTTTGGGCTTGTTTCTTGGGTATGGCTATCCTTTAGCTAATTTATGTGTTCCTTGTTTTTTTTAATATAATGTTTTTACTTATATAAAAAATATTTTAGTATTAGTAGGTTTGGTCCATTAGGTTAAAAGGTCTAGGTCAAATAACTTTTGGGGGTAAGAAGCAAGTCACCCTATATCTATATATGTGTATCTACCTTTAACAATAATACATTCAAAATTTATTACATTTATCAAAACTAGGGCTAAAGGTTAGGGTTTTGAGTTTCACTTCCACCGACATTTTTTTGTTGACATGATTTGTCTTGCCATATGATATTTCAGCCTATGTGTGTTCTCTTGTTTGTGTCATTGGAATACAAGGTTGCTTTGAAGAGCTAGTGGCTTGAACTTCTAGTACATGCTTGCTAGGGTTTTGTGAATGCTCAATATATGTTCAATTGATTTTCTAAAAAATGGTGCTATTTTATGTGGTGTGAACCTACATCCATGTGGAGTATATATGATGTGGTTTGGGCATGCTTTTGAAAAATGATTATTAGTATTGACATTACGGTTTTTCAGACTTACATCTATTTAAATTTCTTGTGTGAGATTTGGTTTTCCATTTTTCCTAACTAGCTTGTGTTACTAGCTAACTTGTTAGCTAGTGTTTGATCACTTTTGGGGATTGGTTGTTGTAGGCATATATTTATCAAGCTCAGTTGACTTGTTTGAGTTAATCTGCTAGTCAGGTTGAATTGGACCAAAAATGAGTCAACTTGGATACAAAACTTGTGTGTATTAGGAACCTGTTTGAGTCAAATCTTGATTCGGCTTGATTAGTCTGAGTCAAGTCAGATCTAATCAACTTAAATTAATTAAACTAAAAATAAATAAATATATTGACAATTGGGTAAACAAAGGTTTTAATAGGGGTATATTCTAAAGGTATTTAATGCTATTATTATTAGTTATCAAATATTTAAAACTCAAATTTCCAAGGAAATAATTGTAAATGATTTGCCTTTCCAATTTTAAAAGTTGGCTTTTTTATAGAAGTGAAGAAATTATGTTTGCTTATACATTTTTGTGGGTCATAAAAGACTTTCTTTAAAAATAGTGAGCATACAAGAAGTGCATTGATAGGAACAACAAACAATAATAGGAGAAAAGAAGGAAAACATAAAAAAGCAAAAAAATTAAAAAGCATTAAAACAAACATCTCGCAATTATGTCAAAAATACTAGAGAAATAATCCTCCTCCGAAACATACTTCTAATCCAAGAGGGATCTGAAGAAGGATAATTTGAGCTTCTCCATACTCCTTTCACAATTCCCAAAGGGACATACATTCTACTCACGCCAAATGCGCAAATAATGCAATGAGGAGTCACATGCCAAACTAAAGAGAGCCTACTCATCGAACCAAATCGACAAAAGAAAAGGCTAGCAAGGGTTGGAAGCATCACCCAATTTACCCCAAACGAACTTAAAAGCAAAACCCATAGCATTTGAACCACCAGACAATGAAGAAGGATGTGTACTCCTTTGCCGCCTTGCACTAACAACACCAACTAACAAGTACCTACCCACGACGTTGAACACTATCAATAGTTAAAATCTTTCCTAGCACAATAGATGTCTCCTGCTTGGGTGGCTCTAAACAGTGCGATTAGTTGATCCTTGAGCTCACCCCACTACCCCAATGGTTGCCGTTGTTCGCGCCACTGGAACCATGCTAGTGCCTTACCTTCCAAGCAAACACCTGTTGTTGCTAACCTTTACTTTTATGAGAAACCATTAAAAGTAAAATAGTGTTCCACCATTCATGCACATCTGCTGTTTCGAATATGAGCATTTTTACTTTTTGAATCCTGAAATCTGGCTCCTGAGGATGCCCATGCCAATTTTGTGCCGTAGAGGCCCTGTCCCCATTCCAGCCCTCCTTTCTCGATTTCCAAAATTGCTAGCCTAGGAGCCATTTCCCACGTCAAGCCCTTGCACCCAAGGCCCGGCGCCATAGTGGGTCACACTCTCTTGCCCCATGCCTCCTCCCTAGCGAGTTCGTTCTCCTCTCCTTTGCCTAGGGCCATGCTCCCTCCTAGACAGTGTTGTAGCTCTATGCCAGTCCTCCCCCGGTCTTAGTACCTCTCCAAATGGCTCTGTTCGTCCACCATCGTTTTGCCCTAGTCGTTGTCCTGGATGCCCAAGGTTTGGTCCTTTAGTGAACGAGGCTGCTCACTAACGGGTCAACCTCCTTGGGACTGTAGCTAGGATCACCTTGCCAGCCACGAACTCCTCTTCCCCATGATGGCCAGATGTGCTCCATTTGCGTTAGGGCTGTCCTGCGGTCCACGTGCCCCATGCAAGGTGGCCGCCACCAGAGATAGGTCGTCAATCCAGCGGTTAATAGCCCTTAACACTGCTATGTTTAGCCCCGATCCAACTGCCTCTGTCTCTACTGCCTTGCCACCTCCCTTGGCTGATGGAATGGCCGGAGGGTTTTGTTGGAGCTCCATCAGTTTGAGTAGCATGACCTCCAAGGTAGAGAACTATTTGTTGGTGGTTTCGAATCGCTCAATGATGGCCTTGATGGAGCCAACCTCTACTTTCAATTTCTCATCTAAGATTTTGACTTTCTTCAAAGCCAGGAGTCCAAAGATCGCGCGTATCCATTTAATAGGAATCCATGCAAAAGAATAAATTTATTTATAGATGAAATATAAAAAAAACAAAATAGCTGGTCTACAGTTTTGAGAGGCAGCCATCTCTCCTACTATAATAATCTTCTAATTGAGTTTTTCAAAATCAAAAACATCCCTTCACGCAAACCCTCATATCCTATTTAAACCAAAACCTTCAAATTCAAAGACAATAAAGAAACAACCCAAGTCATTATTCTTCAAATTCAAATTCAAAAACAATAGAGACAACCCAGCAAGATGCTTGCAGATTAATGTCTTGCTAAGTAAGTTTGTATAATTGATTATGGACTTAGAACTGTTCATACTGAGCCCTATTCCTGTCAAATAAGTACTACTTTACTTTCTAAAATGCCATTCGAATAGTCTTCCAGAAATGCCTTATGAAATACATTCGTGAGATGTCTTGCTCCCTGAATTAGTCTTGCAGAGACCTTCTGGGGATGATGTTATGAATAAACATTTTTAGAGTATTGTTGAGTGCTAGAGCTACTGAATAAGCTTCCTGGGTAATGAGCTTACAGAGTTAACTTCCTTAGTAAGCTTTGAAAAATCTTTACTATGCTTATTGAGCGTCTAGCTTACTGACCCCTAATCTTTACGGAATAACACAAGCTTACTGACTCTAGCTTAATGAATATCTTCTTGAGTGTATTTTGACTTGCGTTCTTACTAAATAAAGAGTTTCAGAGTAATTTTGAATTAGAATCTTCATGTAAGTCTTTCGAATAACACGGTCAGTATCCTTTTACTTAGACTTTTTGAAAAAAGTTTTGTAACTCCTCATCTTGAAACTCATTCAACAAATGCTCTTTTAAGATAATTCAATGTTTTGATGATTATCAAATCTTATTAATAAAAATTCTAATTATGGGGCTGGTTCAACGGTATTAGTTTCTCACTTGAGTCACTCATGTCAAAAACTCTTATGAGTTTCAGGTTAAGTCGAGTCACGATTTAAAAAAAAAAGAAAATTGAATCACGGGTTAACAACTACTATGGGTGCAAGGACTCAATGTTGGCCTACAATCCATCATTGTTTGCTGGTTGGCTACTTTTATAGCTTTGTGAGAACCTGCACTTGCTTGCTATTTGTGATTTACCTTTTTCTTTCTTTCTAAGAGGGTAGTTTTATCACTTTATTTGGGATGTGTTTTGTATTAAGCTGAAGTGATGCTATAAGCCTATGTTTGACGAAGTTTTAAAATATTATTATTTCTATTGTTACTGTGTTAGTGGGTTAGTTCGTTGAGTTAAAATGTCTGTCAAATAATTTTACAATAGGAAGCAAGGAACCCTGTGTCAATATATCATAAAAATATATTCAGATGTTTATTTGTTTATTACAAGTTTCATGGCTAATTGAAGTAGTTCTAAGATGAGGTCAGGTCACATAGTTGAGCTGAAATTGTTATTTGTAGTGGTCAAGGAGTTTGGGGACATTGTTACATGCTGATGTGCGGTAGGGCTAAATTGGCTTTTTTAACAAAAATCTCCAGTGTTCGATAGGTGAACTTTTGAAGTCCAAAGTGCAAGCGTAAACTAATGTTTTGTTGAGGTCCCCAATGGTATTAGTAAGCTAGTTTGTGCTGAAGTTGAAGTATCTAGGAGATTGAGATTGTATCCTTATCAAAAAGAACATCTGAGATATCATCACCATTAACTCACGTGAACTGTCTTTGCGCTGAGGTGAGAAGACAAATGTTGTTGTGATTGATATATATTTTTTATTTAGGTGTACATCTCATCAATTATTTGAAATTTATTTATAATGGATATCTTGAAACACATTTTTTTTTAATTTATGTTTACATGCATTGTGTGTTTGTGGTTTTTATTTTTATTTTTATTTTTTTATGAAGTTAGGTAAATAGCTATAAATATGGAATGATTAACTATCAAAGGCGAAACTCACGCGAGATGTGAAGTTGCAAGATGAAACCACATTGGTACCTTGGCTAATGGTACCATCCCACTTCCCAGTGTCCTGAATGTTCTGTTGCAATTCTAACTTTAGTGTCTAACCACTTGAGAATGAATGCCCTTAGCAGCCTTCAAATCTTTACTGTTGTATCTAAAAGATCAAATAGCCAAGAGCGATAGAATCAGTCATGAAGTTGACAAGGTAAGCCATGACTGTTGACATCATCGTATACCTACTTTTGAATAGATGCATCTTGGGTTCTAGGTTTCACACTCTCTAGCAAGATGGTCAGTAAGAGTTGGCAAACAATAATAAGATAGCAGAAGCAAGACCATACCAAATAGTTAGAGCCATCTAACCTTATGAGATTACTAAGAAAAATATTAGCTTCACTGTGACTCAGTTTCTTAAGAACGTAAGGCTATGTTTGACAAGCCTCTATTATTTTGCAAAACAATTTTAAAAACTGTGGGTTTAGATAAATTTTAACTATTCATAAATAATTTTAAATTTATTAGGCTTGCTGTTTTTAAAAATAATTATGTTTTTAAAAATAATATTATTGTACCAAATAGGCCCATAGTCTTTTTAGCACCTGACATGTTGAAAGGTTTAGATCAGGGAAGATATGCTGCTGGCAGGTCAGGATGCTGTTTGAGGAGAGGGTTGTGGCTGATGGATGGAGGGGAGGAGGGAGAAAGAGGGATGGGGCGGGTGTGTGTTGACTTTGATATTTAATTATTGACATATTTGTATTTTTAGAGCATTGGTAGTGGACTATCTAAAAGTTTCAATAAATTTATTTATATGAAATAATATTTGCTATAATTTACACTCGAAATTTATATTTTTGCTACAAATTTTATTAAAATTGTAAACTTCAAGGTACCAGCTCAATAAATTTGATTAAATTTAGCTTGTTGCTGCCTCAAAATTTAAAATTTTATTAAAGTTTGTAGTTAAACACATATTTCAAATACAATTTGTGATCAATATCACTTCATATAGATAAATTTATTGAAAATTTTAACTAGTCTACTAACAACACCCTTAGTTCTTAAGGGATGAAGTATCCCATATCTTAGGCACTCACTGGCGCGCTTCATATCATGTATGTACATTCATGTTTTACTTTTGCCTCTTCTATGGTTGTTTATGTTTCAAGCATTCCATTTTAACCGGCAAAATAGTCCTTGTGGTGGTTTTCTTTTAAAGATTAACTTTGTTGGTAAACTGGTTAGTGCTTGATTATATAATTTCAGAAGCCTCTTATTTTTAGGAAGGAAATGAGACTTGAGTGTATGACCATTAGTTTTTTTTTTTCAATATTCAATTTTGTTTTTCAGGTCCCTGATCATTTGCTTCCAAGGGTTGCAATTGTTGGAAGGCCTAATGTTGGTAAATCAGCATTATTTAATCGCCTTGTTGGGGTATGGAACCATGTATTACAGTTTTAAACTCCCAATTATACTTTCTCACACTATGGAATAAGTTCTCCGAATTACCATTTGCATCTATATTTCACAGTGGGAGCTAACTTTGTGTGGTAATCAATAATAATTGAAGGGTAACAAGGCAATTGTGGTGGATGAACCTGGGGTAACTAGGGATCGCTTGTATGGTAGATCATTTTGGGGTGACTATGAATTTATGGTGGTTGACACTGGAGGTGTGCTTACAATTTCAAAATCACAGCCTATGGTTATGGAAGAATTGGCAGTTACAATTACCATTGGCATGGAGGGAATTCCATTGGCCTCTAGGGAGGCAGCTGTTGCGAAGATGCCCTCTATGATTGAAAGACAGGCTACTCTAGCTGTGGATGAATCGCATGTCATAATATTTCTTGTTGATGGCAAGGTATGGCTTGTGTTGGTTGGATGACTGTTTTTATTATATGATCTTGCTGTAACTCATTTTTCTGTTATTAATTCCTTCGATTCGTTAATTGGCATGTGTTGTGTGAATAATTCTATCCACCTATGTGAGTGAATATATCACTAATTTTGGGAAACCAATGATAGGATAGCATATCAATTTCTTATTAACACTGATAACATTTTCTGAACAGGCAGGTCTAACAGCTTCCGACGTGGAAATAGCTGACTGGTTGCGCAAGAACTACTCAAAGAAGCATATCATTCTTGCTGTCAATAAGTGTGATTCACGGAAAGGCATAATGCAACTTTCAGAATTTTGGTCCATGGGGTGAGTTGTTTTTGAAAAAGTATGATGTTATTGGCATTCTCTGAGATTAGTTCTTGTCCTTTATGTAGTGACACAAATTTCTCATGGTAATAAATTTATTTTTCAAACATCAATTCACCAGTCTATGTAATGTAACTAGAACATGGTTCTGTCCACTACCTGTGAAGGTTGAGTGTGGGACTAATGTAGTTTCTTTGTTCAGTTTTGGCCATTACTGTTGCTTGCTATGGCCAACATATTCGGAAGTGGAGCAACAGAAGAGTTTGGGTTGTTGCATATGGAACACATTTTTGGGAATAAAATATGCGGGGGGAGGAAAATTTGGGAGACCTTGTATTTGATTGATTTTGGAAGTAGAATGCATCTACCATTTTTCTTCAATTGCTGCTGTATTGTGTGTCATTTTCCAAATTTATTTTAATGAACACCACGTGAGTTTTGTTTTGTATTAACTAGGTTTTCACCTCTTCCGATTTCTGCTGTAACTGGAAGTGGAACTGGAGAGCTGCTTGATCTTGTTTGTTCAGGGATTGAAAAAATTGAGGTATTTTGTTATTCTAAAAATATCTGGCATCTTTATATCAGTCCGTGCTATGGTTATGTCAATTTGGCTATGATCTAAGAGCTATTTACCCACGGAGAATAATAGTTAGGGTAGTATGTAATTAAGTGATTAATTGATATCTCACCCATGAACCGTTTGCACTACAGCTCAATATTAGAATTTCTGAAACAATTTGTTTAAAGCTTAAAAGTACACCTGTCATGATAGATTATATACCTTTTGTTTTATTCGTGCTTTTAACAAACATTCATTTTTAAGGGGGCTACTATGATATTTTTAAAGGGGCTTACAATTGTATGGATAGCATCCATACAATTGTGTACATGTATCATGTTTTTTTAATTACATGAGTGAACTTCTGGTTAATCTTTTGAATTTTGATATGAAGGATTTTGGGAATACTCGTGAAGATGAAAAATATGTTCCTGCACTTGCAATTGTTGGTCGACCAAATGTTGGAAAAAGTAGCATTTTGAATTCCTTGGTTGGAGAGGATAGAACAATTGTTAGCCCAGTCAGCGGTACCACTCGTGATGCTGTTGATACTGTGTTCAATGGAGTGGATGGCGAGGTTTGCAATATAATTGAATTAGACACCGACTTCACCTTTTAGTTGATCTTTCCCCCAATTTTGATTGTTAGACCCTAAAATGCAGTTTACGTGAAATGTTTTTTATAATATCACTGAATTTGACATACTGGCTTCACTTTTTAGCAGGTGTTTCCTCCAATTTTGATTTTTAGATCCTGAATGCAGTTTAGTTTTATGTTCTTTGCTCAGGCATATAGAATCTCTAAATAATGCACCTAATCATTTATTCTATAGAGGTATCGGCTGATTGATACTGCTGGGATCCGAAAAAGAACAGCTGTATATTCTGCAGGTAACACAACAGAGGCATTATCAGTGAATCGTGCATTGCGTGCCATTCGCCGTTCTGATATTGTAGCTCTTGTGATTGAGGCCATGGCATGTATCACAGAACAGGTATCTAGCTGCTGTATTGGGGTCCTTCCATTTATAATTTTTTGCCACTGGAGTTTCTTGAGGCAGAGCTCTTGGGGCTGAGCCAGGCAAATGCTTGGCTGAACTAGATTAAGGTTTCTGTACATCTTAAAACTAAGGTTAGGATCTATATGGTGAGTTCTGCCTGAGCTCACCCTGGCTTGCAATTTTCTCTGCTACCGAGTTAAATATAACATATTTGAAAGTTGAATTGTGTAGAATTATCTTAAAAACATGCCACTTAAATGAATTTTATGATTTTTAATACGAGTTGAAATTGTTCAATATATTTTTTTGAATATATTGGAATTCGCCTATACATAGGAGGTTGATATAGCAGTTACATGTCTTCGTCATGGACACATTATAGCTCTTAAATCGATATCACATTATTATGGGTCAGCTGTAACATTTTCTCCAAGCTGTTTCAGATGTCAGCCCTTATAGCAAATTAACTAGTAATCATTATAACAATGTACTAATAATGGCATTCTAGATACATTGTGCCTTGAACATTTCTTGGGGGTTATTAATTCAAGTGGATTTATGAACATTTCTCATCTACACATTAATTTTATGTAGGAATGCTATGCTATTATTCTACTTGAGGATTATCTTTTGAGAAAAAATCAGGCATCCTATTTCTTTTTGTACTTTAAGCACAAGCTAACAAAACTAGGCTTCCCAAATAAATGAGTGACATTTAATTGCACAGGATCAGCATAATTACTAAAGAACTTCAGTCCAGTGAAATTTTCAGTAATGTGAGAATTAAAGATGGTTATTTCTTTGTACTTTTAGCTCCACGCACTTTGTAGGGCGAAATAAAATTATGAAACAAAGCTTATGGATGATCATTCGAAGTAACTGAGGAGTTGAGTTCCTAGGGTTCCTATTGCCCCTAAATATGTCCACTCTTATCAAGTTTTGCTGCTGTGGTGGCCGATTCATAGGACAGCAAGATTGCTGAAAAGATTGAGAGGGAAGGCAAGGGTTGCATAATTGTGGTAAACAAATGGGATACCATACCAGATAAAAACAAGCAAACAGCGACATACTATGAGCAAGATGTTAGGGAGAAGCTTCGCATTCTTAATTGGGCCCCTATTGTTTATGCAACTGCAATAGCTGGTCATAGTGTTGACAAGTATGTGTACTCTCTCTCTAATGCCCTTGCCCTATTTATCATTTAATGATTTAAATGCCCCGGAGTCAAACTGCATGTTCCCAGAGTGATAATGAGTGAATTATTTCTTATTCATTGGCTTCTCTTGTTTCCAAGTTTGATATATATATGTGTGTGTGTATATTATATGGGACAAGGGAATCTGCACAAGTTCTCTTCGTGCAGTGGTGGACTTATGCAGGTGAGTTGACCCATGATTTTTAAAAATCAAGTGAATCTCATCCCCTTGTATGCGTCTGACACTACATAAAAAAGATTCCTGTACCAGTGAATTCCCTTTACTATATATATATCGAAAAGGTTTTAGTAAGTATTCATTGCTAAGTTCATTAGCAGACAGTCAATGAGTCTCAATATGTCCTATACTTTTTGATGGTGTGTGAAGAAAGTGAATGTATTAAATCACTTTAGAATGTAAAATGTAGCTGCTTTCAAAATGGCCAACCTCCTTGCTGACATGGATATGTATTCAGAATCATTATTGCTGCTGGTATGGTAAATAAAGAGAGGTCACGAAGGCTAAGTACTTCCATATTAAATCAAATAGTGCAGGAGGCACTAGCTTTTAAATCACCTCCAAGGACCCGTGGTGCAAAAAGAGGTCGTGTTTACTACTGCACACAGGTATTTCCTTTATGCTATGTAACTGTAGATTTGTAATTACCAATTGTGTGAGTTTTATTACTTTAGTTAAATCTTTTCACCTGTTGAGTGTTGAAGTTCTCAATGAAACAATATTGTAAAAAAATAGACAAAAGTATCAAATTTACCCTTTTATCCAACTCAAATGTCCAATTTACCAGCACTTTTTTGGGGGGTCAATTTAGTCCTTGTACACTCCATATTGGGTCAGTTATGCAATTCCTTTAGCAATATGATTACATATACTATTATGTATCTATTAAGTTCTGACTTGTCAATTTTATTAAAAAAAATTAATGCTGGCATTTCATTTGAAAATAAATTATTCAAAAGAAAAAAACCAATCCCAATATTCTTTGCAGGCCTAGCCACTTCTTTTGACACAATGAGGGGTTTTGATTTTCAGAGGCCTTTCATAATACTAGTAAGGGCCTGTCCATGCAGGCCTTCCAATTAAGGGTTTCAATTCTGCTAACACGTTTTGAGGTAGCCCTTCTCAAACAACCCTTGCCTTGGCATTAAACTCCTGAAACATGTATCCTGCCACCGTGTGAGACTGGCTTCTGCACTGGCCAGTGCTGGCGTGACAAAACCAGATCTGCTGCTGCTGCATCATGGAGGTGAGGAGAGGCAGGCTTTTTGTCAAATTTTCAGGGTGACGAATCTGGTGGCCAGGCAGTGAGGGAGTGGTTGAGGGTGGTGACGGTGGTCTTCTTGGGAGGGGATGAGATTGCATACCAGGAGGCCTCTTCAATCTTGAAGATGTAAGATATGGGACCTTGGAACTCTGCAATGGAGGGGTTGTAATCTGGAGCCTTAGAGGTGTGGTGCTGTCCATGGGGCTGGTTTGCGACCAGTGGACATGGAACTATTAGAGGTAGTAGAGGGGGGATTTTAGTACTTAATAATTGATTTTTAAGATAACATGCTAACATTATTTTTTTCTTAATAAATTAAAATTAACGTGTCAACACCCTATAGATTCATGATTGTACATCTAATCATATTACTAATGGAATGACATAATTGATCTTATAAGGAGAGTATAAGGGTATAATTGGAAAAAGTAGAGCCAAAATTGAACTTCGGTCAAGTACAGGGGCCCATTTGATACTTTTGCATTAAAAATAAGCATGTGTGCTTTTGAATTTTAGATATTTAATGTCTCTTTATAATGATATTATTCATTCTTTATTAGCAACCTTGTTTTTTTTTTTTTTTTTTCCGGTGGTATCACTGGCCTTTACTCTGTAGTGGATTTTATTCTTAACGTTTTATATTGGAGTAGAATTATGCATGTATTTGATTATAGATTTTATGGCTGTATTTAGAAGGTAATTGATACCTTAATCTATGAGATAATGTATAATTAATGGGATACTGTATAACTAGATTATGTATCTATTCTGTCCACCATTTGTTATTTGTTGCTCACATTCTCTATCTGATGAAGCTCTTAGCCCACATTGACAATGTTTTTGCCATTGAAGACATCTTTCTATCTATTTATGCATGGATGTTCTTTCACTAGTGACAACATCTCTGCCTAAAGACAACATCGATGTTTCTACCATCGACGTCTACTTTTCGTCCGCCGACATTTATCTCTCTACCCAATACCTATGTCTCTCTGTTGCTCTCTCCTTGATGATAGTTGATGTCTCCCTTGCTCTCTGCCCAATTCAACGAATTCCGCCTTTTTTGTCGATTGTTTCCATTGACGATGACATTACCCTCTCTTCTTCGATTGACTGTCCCTATTCTATTCATGGTCAACCTTTGATGGGGTGGCCCTTGTTTTCATGTGCGGTGGTGTAACGTTACTGTCTTTGTTTTCTCCTATTTAATCTCATAGTTATGGATGCAAATTCATTAATTGTGTCGGATATGATGCTTGTGATGTCTAAAATCACAGACCATAAGTCAAACGACTTCAATTATATATATGGATTGGAGTAAAATGGTTCATCTTTATCTTCAAAGTATTAATAAAAATGATCATTTGATTTATGATCTTCTCAAAGATGACTTGAAACTCATATGGCTACGAGTATCAATGTGTTGATACTCATGTTTCAATTGTTTGATTGGAGTAAGCTGGTTTGTCTTAATCATGTCCATGTTTAATCAGGCTATTGAAACATGGGATATGATTAAGAGCAAAACTAATTATTCAGTGTTCTACAAGCAATCATACGATGGTTTTATCCTTTTAGTTGTGTATGTGAATGATGTTATCCTTTCATCTCTTAAGTCTTTTATTAATATTTAGTTTTACACGAAGGACCTTGAGGATGATGTTGTCCTTTAGGCATTTAAGTTACAAGGAATAGATGAAATGACTACGAACATGCATCTTACGAGAGATGGAAATCATTTGTTGACCTTAAGAGATATCGAAGGTTGGTAATTATCTTACCGTCACTCGTTTAAATATTTTTTATTCTATAAGTGTTTTTTGTTAATTCATGTCATCCCCAACCATTTATTATTGGGCAACACTAGAATAAATTTTTTGTTACTTAAAAGAAACACCTGAATGTGATCTCATGCACACAAATTATACACATTTAGATTGAATGTTTCACATTGGATAGAAAATTTATAATAGGTTATTGTGTTTTTGTTGTAAGAAATTTGAAAGTGTAAGAAATAGAATATTGTGTTACTATCCCATTTTGAATCAGAATATAGGGGGTCATGGCACAATCTAAGTGTGAAATAATTTGATTATTTTATCTCTTAAGCGAAATTGATCTTAAATCTTTAGTACTGATTAAATTGTGGTTTGATAATTATGTTATACTTCATATTGCCTTTAATTTTGTGTTTCATGAGATAATTTAGCATTTTGAAATTGATTATCATTTTGTTTAAAAAAAATTCAATTTGAATTGATTTCCACATAATATGTAAAATTTAAAGAATAATTAAGAGATCTTCATCAAAGCTCTAAATAAAATTTGGGCTGCTTATTTTTATAACAAATTAGATATGGTTCATCTAACCGAGGGGAAAGTACCCGAACATTTAAAAGTACTTGAACATTTATAGTTACATTCAAAAATTGCATTGAAAAACAAACAAACAAATAAATATGAATTACATGTTATAAAATAAAAAATCTAAAGTATCTAATATATTAACTTAAAATTTTGTATTAGATCCTTTTATTTTTTAAATTTTATAACATGTGATTTTTTTAATGTAACAATAGATGTCCAAGTACTTTTAAATGTCTAAATATTTTACTGTAATTAGAATAATATTGTATAATTGATGGGATACACTATAGTGAGATTTGATATCCTAATATCTATATTATCATAGATAGTTTGATCTTTTAGTTCATATATTTAGTCATGTATTGTATGAATACACATTAATGAAATTAGATTCGTATAAGTTTTACATTTTTTTGGTTTTCTTGCTTGTAGAGTTAGATGCATCAAAACTTTATTATTTTTGATGTATTTGTAACATCGAATTGCTATTAAAATGTGCTCTCCTCGATTTCCTTTGCCAGGCAGCCATCAGACCACCAACATTTGTTTTCTTTGTAAATGATGCAAAACTTTTCCCTGAGACATACCGAAGGTATATGGAAAAGCAATTGCGATCAGATGTGGGTTTTCCTGGGACACCACTGCGGCTTCTATGGCGCAGCAGAATAAAGCTGGGAAAAAATGAAGGTAACGCCGAATTGTTTCGTTCCAGATTTTCTAAATTAGTTGATGTTTGCTGCACCTTTGGCTATGCTTGTAGAAAATTTAAATGTCTACAAGCAGGCACATTCTTGTGTATGACTACGTTACAAGTCATGCACTGAACACCGGAATTTTTTTCATTTTCCTCTATTTATCTGTTAATTTACTTTTGTAAATTCTTTTTTATGAGTGGCTTTTGTTGTTCAATATTTGTTCTGTTATTATTGGATATAAATGTTTGTTTTCCTAGACATATCATTTGAAAAGGAATAGTATATATTGATTTTTTTTTTCTTTTGAGCAAGTCACCATAGAGGCATTTCAACTATTATTTTCCCTTCTCATAAATTTCTTTACATTTTCTATGAGTTGGCTGGGAATATTTGATAGCTTATTTTCTGGTGGGTGGAGGTTTTGCTGCTTCTCATACAATTGATGTCAACTGTCAATTACATTAACAGTGGGTACAAATATCCCCAAATTATTTTGATTGATCTTCCTTCATGTATATTCAGGTAAGGTAGCAAAATCGACAATAAGGACGCAACAAAATCATGCTATAGATGACACAGAATTAGCTGTAGCTGCATGAAAAGCTATGGTTGTTTAGATTTATGGCAGTGTTACTTTGCACATAATAGATGTAGTCAAAATTTCCTGTAAGGCATTGTGCAGGCTCCCCGTAATTGCACAATCCAAGTTTGTGCCTCTGATCGGTGGGAATGCTGCAAGTTAATAGTAAAGTAGCAATCAAAAAAGGGCAGGTGACTGACGGCTTAATGAAAAATTTGATGGATTTTGAACGCTGATGTTTACTATAGTCTTGAGCTGATTAATGGAGTGGTGTAAACTAAATGATTTTCTTTTGTAGTATAACTGGTATATATTTGCCCACGCAAAACAAAAGAGATCATCTTAGTTCACCCTGAATCTTTTTTATTTCAATCAGATCTTTGTTTTCCTCCTATCTTCAAATACTTCACAGATTTGCTAGTTCAATCAAGTCTATAGTCTAACATACATATTTGAACTCATTTTATTTGTAGATATTAAAATTGAATAATGAGTATTCCCATATGCCTATATGTCTATGCTTTTACTTAGCCTATATGTAAAGTATAAAAAAATGTAAAAACTTAGTAAATATATTTTATGAATACTAATTGAAATGGCATGCCTAATGCATACATTTCATTCTTTGCCTTTAAAAATAATTAATAATATATATGTATTATTATAATTAATTTTAAAACAAAAAATTATTTAACTATATATGTCAAATATATACATAACAATAATATTTGTTCACAATATTGTAGACCATAAGTAAAAAACAAAAATATAAAGCTAGTGGCAAATTACATATGTTCTTATGGTAAAATATAATTTCAAATCGGTGATTGTTTTTAAAGTAATATTAAAAAAAAGTAAGATGGTATGTGATTAGAGTACACCCCACATTCAAGTAGACCTTTTCTTAAAAAAAACAAAATGCATGTATGCTTAACTCTTTGTCTTGAGAGTATATATTTTAATAAAATATATACATGGTATGTGAATTAAGAGTATATATTTTAATATTTTTATCATAAACTTTCAAATAAAATTTATATAGTTATATCTTTGCCCGATAATAATAATTTATCATAATATTATAAAATTCATATAAAAGATATAAAAGCTATTCTTAAGGCTAACAATAGATTATATATGTTATATTAGTAAAATATAATTTTAATAAGTTAATTACTTATTAAAAATATAAAAAATATAAATAAAATATAATTATTTTAAAAAAATACAGGACAAAATAAGTCAAATCCTCACTTGCTCTCTTGTTATATATAAATGTGTCGTGGAGTTTGCATAAACATGGGCTGATATACCACTTAAAACTGAGTTTTGATTTGTTGTTGATGTAATAAAAATTAATACCGTACTGAATTCTATTATTTCGGTACTCTCCTGTTATAAGTCAAATTTTCATTTGCTCTCATGTTATATATAAATGTAATGTGGAGTTTGCCCATAAACACGATGATATATCACATAAACTCAGCAACTTATTAATCTCTATATTTTGGTACTATATTGATAATATAAGAATATTCATGTAGTATGTAAAATTCATAGTAATCTAACAGTTAAATTTTATACAAATTCAATTAAATAAATAAATAAATAAATAAAAATTATATAATCTTATTTAATTAACATAAAACAATCAATGTTTGCCGCTTTCTCTTTCTCGAGATGAAAGTATTTATAATCCATAATATTTTTTTAAAATTATTATTAGAACCACGCCCAAGAAAAAAAAAAAGAGATTAGATTATTAACCAAGATCGTATATTAGATTATTCACCAAGATCCCCTAAATGGGATTAGATTATAACGTCAAAAATATACGATTTTTTTATTTTTTTTATTTGAAAATTATGCATATTCATTTATTTATTTTAAAAATAAAGCAGAAAATTCAAACTCATTATGAACCAGTGGAAAAGGTTACACGTGCAGTATGATCGTGTGCATGGAGTGGATAAGTTTATTAATAGTGGGCATCTGAGGTTCGGTGCACTGACTTTCACTGCAGATAACAACAGACAACAAGTACACCCTTCTCTTCCTCTTCCTCAAACAGATCACACGTGTCAAGGTTGTCGTGGAGGTACAACAGCGATCTGAAACATCATTTGACAAAACTGCGATCCTTAAAACTTGGTAATTTTGCTGATTCCTCTTCGCGCATGCTGGGCATCAATTTCCTTTAAAACTAAATGTCTGTTTTATGTTTTATTTTTGCCTGAGATATGCTTCTAAATTTCCCACGTTTTTTTAAAAAATTTTTTGGTTGAATAATGTTTTTTCTTCTTGAAATTATGTTGTTTTATTATGGGTGGATCCTTTGGGAGTTAAATGGGTGATCATATCTATTAAAAAAGAGAGGTGCAAAGTAACACAAGAACTGGATGTAAACACCCTTTGATTCTGCTTTTTGCCACTCTGGTTGGGTTGTCTTAAGTTCAGGCGGCCTATATGAATAATCCACAGACTGAGATTATAGGTCAGGACCAGGTTTAACCTTCAAGGCCCACCCATCTAAAACTTTACCAGGCTATTTCCAGCTGATGATGGTTCGTTCATGTTGAGAGGGTGTTTGAGGCCTATTTTGTATATAAACAACACCTGTTTTAAGCCATCCAAAGTGCTGGGGAGCATGCTTTATGTTTATAAGCTTATGTTTGGTTTATAAACAAAAATAAACTCCCCAAATACCTTATGTGGGATCTGCGAGGAGAACTGGTTATTTAAGCTTCTATTTCTCATGGCTGGTTTTCAATGTAGAGATTGATATGGCTTTTTTTTTTTAAAGGAAATCATCTACATTAGTATAATGAAGCCCAATTAGTATTCTCGGGTTTGTCATTTGATCAGGTAGTTCTTCCAGCTTAAGAATATGTTAATTATGGACATTATCTTTGTATGTATTAATAATGAATATTTTTGATGAGATTGAAATATTGAAAGTAGTTAATTGATTAGGAGGTAAAGGTTTTTGGAGAATGTAAAATACCTATTTTTTAGTCAACTTGGGCAAGTTAAAACACGGGCAAGCCACTGAGCAAACTATTGTGTAGGAATCCTTCAACAATCCAACCCATTTAAGAATATCCTCTTCAGCTGCTTGAAAAGTTATTTAGATTCTAGGGAAAATGTCTAGGGAAGCTCTCAAACCTGCTGGTTTCATACTAGTATGGAGTCCACTGAGCCCCGCTTCTTGATGTCATGCTCAGCTTGTAATTCCTATCTTCACCCGTATTCATCATTTGATCTTAAAATTGGCAATGGCCATTGGTAATCCGATGTTTTAATGCATCAATTTTGACAGGTCCTAACTTTTTTTTTTCCCTTTTTCTTTAGTAGCTATAATGCAAGGGGCAGCTCAAACAGTTTTCTCATGTGGAAGCCTCATTAAGAATGCCGTTCTTCACCACATCCGTCTGGTAAATCCAATTGCACGGCCTGTTTTATTCACACGCTTTGAATCAGTTAGTCCTGCTCGTATGGAAGAGCATGGGTTTGAAAGCACCACAATTTCAGACATTTTAAAAGCGAAAGGTAAAAGTGCTGATGGCTCTTGGCTCTGGTGCACCACCGAGGACACAGTATATGATGCTGTAAAGTCGGTATGCATCTTAATAATTATATACTTCCAATGCTTTGACAGGCATTGGCATGGAGGTTTTAATTTATTGACTGCAGATGACACACCACAATGTTGGAGCCTTGGTGGTTGTGAAACCAGGAGAGCAGAAAACACTTGCTGGAATCTTCACAGAGAGAGGTAGACAGGATTCTTATTTATATATTTATTTTCTGCTGTTGTTTTGACATATCAGAAGCTGTTTTAAGCAGCTCATTATATTATCAATGCTAGGTTTAGTTTCTATTATTGATGAACTCTTGCTAGATTCTTTCAATATAATACTAGGCTGTGCACATTTTAGATATGCCTTGCAGTTTCTTTTTTGGTTGCTACTATTGCTTATTAATTTTACTTCTCTTTCTCGTTCCTAGTGACAGGTTTCTCCTCATTGAATTTATGTATTGATTTTCTTAAATAACTTTTTTTGTTTTGATCATCTGCTTCCAGATTATCTTAGGAAGATCATAGTACAAGGAAGATCATCCAAGTCCACTAAGGTTGGGAACATCATGACTGATGAGGTAAAACTGAATTTTATGTATGATTTATATTGTAGAAAAATACATGTGTGAACTATGGTGACCTGTATAACCATATTTGTCCACTATAGCTTAATGATCAGAATTACCCTTCTTTTGTTGGACTTTCCTTTGTCTACTTTGGATTGCACAGATTTAGAGGCAAATAATATTTAAAGAGCATTAGTCCTTATTCCTTGTTCGACCTCAGCTTATTCATATGTATTCCCTATATGGAAACCCAGAATAAATGGAAAAACGTTGAATTCAAACTGTTCATTGATATTGCAGAACAAACTCATAACTGTCACTCCTGATACCAAAGTTCTGGTGGCTATGCAACTGATGACAGGTACAATTTCCTTCTTTTTGCTTAGTTGTAATGGCTAGTTTACTGGTATATTTTCTATCGGGGCACGTGTTATGAAGTTTGGAAATGTTGGTTTTTTGGCAGATAAGCGCATAAGGCATATTCCGGTGATACGTGACAAGGACATGATAGGCATGGTGTCAATTGGAGATGTGGTCCGGGCGGTGGTGACCGAACATCGGGAGGAATTGAACCGTCTAAATGCATTTATACAGGGAGGTTACTAATTTACTAGATAAAATAAGACAGTTTAATACGTTTTTATGTGCCCTTGGCTATAAACCGGACCTTTTTCCTGTTTGCAATAAGCTCTGATATGGTGTATGGCAATTGACCTGACCTTATAGATGGCAATGCGCTTAGATATCGTGTATGCTGTTGGCATGGGCCTATTTCGCTGTTGTTTTTGTTTTTTTTGTAAATAAGTTAATATATGCGTTGCATGACATTTGAAGAAGTATTAATAATATTACTCTTCAATGCCAAGCATCATGTTTTCACGACACGAGGCAGGAGTTTGTAGGCATTCTCAACATTCTCAACCTGTTTGGTCCTTCAAACAATATTTTGTTTGAGTTTGTACCTTGGTAATAATAATAGGGAAATTACTTTCATTTTAGGTTTAATACCTTTTTTTAAACTTTCATTTAATAAAATTACATTGATATACTTGACAGTTTAATTGAAAGAGTATGTTACTTTGTTTTTTTTCAATTTTCAATTTACCGTTGTCATTGTGTTAACAAAATAATTCATTATGCAACTTCCTAAAATAAGAGGTAGTTATGCAAAAATTTTAGAAAGGGCATTGTGGAACAACCCGTTTTTTGGGAATAAGCAAAATGAGGGGCGAAAATAGTCTCGGTGTAAGAGACTCGGGATAAGATAGTCTTGGTGTAAGAGACCCTATATAAGACAAAGTCTCGATATATCTAGATAATACATCATAATACAACTAAGAGAATATTTACAAAAATTGATTTAATATTTTTCAACTAAAATAAGAAAAGAAACCATGTTATCCAATCTCTAATAATTTTGTCAAGGGTATCAATTTTAGTTTTCTTACAATAATAATGGTGGTAGTGGTAATGGTGATAATTTTTGATTGAAAATAAGTGAATGGATGAATGGGTGCGAGTAGCCTACTAATGTATTAGAGGGCTAGTAGCAAATTTCATATATAAGTTTATTTCTTTATATTTAGGGAAAAAAAATCAAAAAATTATAAAATCATTCTCACAACAGATATCCTATATTTAACTTTTTGCATTAAGTTTATATATTGTTTCTTAATGTATTAAGAAGCATTATTTACTTCCTATAATCATTAAATTATATATAAAATTTTTCTCTCATATCTCTTCTTCACATTTTTTCGTAACATTCATTTTTATTTTATATTAAATTATAAAAAAATTAGTATTAAATAAAAAATAGTGTAAAATATTATTTTAATGATATATAAAGTGATTTAAGGAATTTATTGTGGTATATATTTATATAGGGAATTGAAAAGGTTTTCTATAAATTTAGGAAAAATGTTGGATGTATAATTTTAAGCTCTTAGTTCTCAAAGGGGCGAAGGGTTAATCCTAGAAAACCTAAGGTTGTAAAATGATTAAGTTAATAGTAATATTTTAAAATTTTTAATAAGTTAATTTTTAAAATTAAATTTTAAATTGTTTTTACTTTTTATTATAAAAATAATTTTTTTATAAGTAGTCGTTCAAAAATATTATTAAACTTTCCTAATGAAATATATACTTAATTTCACACTAATACAAAATTGCAGCTTATAGCTTATGAGAAAGAAAAAGCTAAAAAAACATTGAATTTTTAAACAAACTCTAAACAAAGCTACTGTGAAAATCTACTTTAAAAATTAGTCATTGAAGCTTAAATGAAAAATGTAATATAAAAACTAAACCAATATATTGTTTGTTTTGTTTTTCTTTTTATAATAATTTTAAAAAATTATATATAAAACAACTATTCAAAACGACATCAGGGAAACAAAAAACACGGCTGCGAATTTGGGACCTTAATTCGATCCCCAGTTGGGACAGTCGATGGAGAAACCTCGGACGACAAGCCTCGCGGCCGTGTCTTTCTTGACCCAGCAGCCCACCACCAGCCTCCGGTACGTCTCTCTCTCTCTCTCGTTCTTTGATCAATGGCGCCATGGATGGTTTAGTAGTAACTCTGTGCATTGCTCAGAAATTAAAAAAGGAAAAAATGGTATTGTGGTGGTGCCGAATGAAACCCTCCAACTTGAGATGTTTATCCCATCAAATAAGAAGAAGTTACTTTCAAGTTAGCGGATCTCGTTCGGGTAACCACGCTCTTCCTGGCGCGCTAGTCCGTGCCCCGAGTAAACCAGCTTTGTTTCTTCCCAAAGGACCATCTGAGTTTGCATGTAGCTCAAGGTTTCTAGGTGTCAAGGTAGGCAAATATAGTTTTTTTAATTTTTTTTATAGTAATTTCGATCATGATTTGACTTGGAATTATATTACTGGGTAATGGGTGGCTGGCGATTTGATATTGTGTTTCAGGCAAAAAGGAAATCAAAGGCAAAGGTTAAGGATGAGCGCACAGTACGGACCAATGATGAGATCACAGCAGAGGTGGTTAGGATCATAGTACGTGAAGGTAAGAACGGTCATCACTGCTGTTCAATTGTATGGATGCTATAAGAATTACTGGAAGCAGCGTTCTTCATAACTTCATAGCATTATTACTATGGAATTACACTTCCTAATAGAAACCAATCCGTTATGTTTATGAATTCTATTATAGCATTTTATGTGTGATCGCAGGTGATTTTACTGAAAATACGATTGTGTCGAGATGTGAAGCTCTGGAACGGGCAAGGAAACTCAACCTGGATTTGGTGGAGGTAATTTAAAAAATCAGTTATGTTTATGGTGCCATGCTGTATGGCAAAAGCATATTAATTACTTCTTCTCCAAGAAACTGTAGAAGGGGTTGCCCGTCTTGTTGATGGAGGCCTTGATGAAAGGTGGACTGCTTCCTGTGGGGTCGCCGAACATTTTTTTTCTGTTTCTTTTTTCTCTCTAAATATGGTTCTCTTGATTAATTATTCATATGTTTTCTGAAATTCGAGGTATCCTTTCTTTGTACAAGGAATTTATGTTCATTTGTTTAAAATTGCAGACCTTCGACATGTACAAAATTTAGTCCAACATTTTAACACTTAATCTATACCAATATTGCTATATAATCATTTTTTATTGGCCTTCACTTTTCTCTTAGTCCAACTGTATCTTAATTAGTTCATATATCGTGTTGGGTTTTGCTTACTAGGTTTAGTAGCTTCTCATATGTCCCTTTATGTGTATATTTTATAGGTTCAACCAACAGGTAAACCGCCTGTGTGTAGATTCATGGATTTTCATAAAGAGATTTACAAGAAAAAAGTTTTCGAAAAAGAATGTGCTAAAAGTAAGGTGGGTTGCTTATTGAATTTATTATTATTATTTTGCTTAGCCTTGCTCATGTAAAATGTTGTAGCTTAGAAGAAGTAATGTAATGCTTATCACATTTATTGTTGAGCTATGCATGTTCACCTTTTTTATGTATAAATGAATGGTGAACCTTGTAGTCGTGGACAGGCTTCATATAATTAATTGATTAATTATAAGAGAAGATTGCATCCATATTAGCTCCTATGGCCTGACTCCTTTTCGAATCCGGTACTTGTAGGGTGCACCAGGTTTGCCTCTGTGTATAAATGAACTTGTGAGAAATAAGAAATATTCCATTCATCTTGTTAACACACTAGATGTACACATATATACACTGCATTCTAACTCTTGGTATTACAATAATTAATACCTATAAAGAACTTAAACAGTTAGGAACTCGAATTATAAATACAAGTAGTAAATACAATGTGAAAAAACTAAAAAATCAATATAATAACTACAGTCTAGGAAATGAAAGAGTCTAGGAAACTATCATTGAGGCTCCCTTCGATACTGTCATTGAGACTTCCTTCAAGACTATTGTCGAGACTTCTTTCAAAGTCTCTGAACCAACTTCCAATACCCCCCTCAAGCTGTTGAATAGATATTTTTATTTCTAGCTTGGATAAGATGTTCTGAAACATTTGACTACTTAAACTTTCAATGAGTATATCATCTAGTTGTTGTCCATATATGGACACATAAGGTGTACAGATAAATGAGTTTTCTGAAATCCACCAACGCTTGGTAGGAAAACTTTCAATGAGTATATCATCTAGTTGTTGTCCAATTTCCATTCTGCTTAAATAGAATGCCTTTCTATGGTGCCACGTTAAGATACTGTAACACTCAGTGGGCTGCTTGCAAGTGAACTTTCTTTAGGCTATGCATAAATTAGCTGATAACACTCATTGCATAAATTATGTCTGATTGTGTGTAATAGATAAATGAGTTTTCCTATCAAGTGTTGGCGGATTTATATTGTAGTATCCTCAGCTAATTCCATTTTAAGATTTGGATCAATTGGAGTACTTGCTAGTTTGCATGCTGTCTTGCCTGTTTCTTTGATAAATTTTGTGATGTACTTTTGTTGTGATATAAAGATATCATGCTTAGAGTGAGTCACTTCAATCCCAAGAAAGTATTTTTGTCTCCTTAGAGTTTTTAGGTCAAACTCCTTTGTTAAATATCGGCTCAAGAATTATTGCTCCTTGTTATCATTTTTAGTTATTATTCTATCATTCACATAAACCAAGAGAGCTGTGACTTCCCCTGAAGGTGTTTGACAAACACTGTATGACCCCTTTGGCCTTTTCAAATTGTTTAAACCATGCACGTGGTGATTGTTTAAGACAATACAATGCCTTTTTCAATTTACACACAATATTAGTAGTCAATTTTCTCCAATAACCTAATGGGACCTTCATATAGATTTACTTATCTAGCTCTAGCTTACCATGTAAAAGATCATTGTTAACATTAAACTGATATAAGTTCCACACATAATTAGCCGCAAGAGACAACAATAATCTAATAGTATTCATTTTTGCAACCAGAGAAAAGGTTTTAAGTAATCAATTCCATATATTTGATTGTAGCTCTTGGTTACTATTCTCGCTTTGTATCTCTCCATGGAACCGTCAGCTCTATACTTTATAGATACGAGAGGATTCATATATTATCCTGTCCAAGTCAGCAATGGTGGTATTCAATGAAACTTATTTAGATATAAGGGAATGAGATACTTATCAAAAAAAAAAAAGATATAAGGGAATGAGATATTTTGTCATATATAATGTTTGACTAGTTTGATGCTTCCAGATAATAGAGTCCATCCAATTCTTTAGTGTGTCTAATCGTCCTCTTAGAACCCTTGTCATGAAATAGACAACAGTCATGATAGAAAATCACTTGAATAAGCCAATGAATAGGAACATGAGGTTTTGTCAAGACTTTCAAGAAGATATCGCACTTTCTTGATATCTCTTTGGTTTAGACCATAACTCTTGTGAGCCTATGTCTTTTTGTCATATAACAGCAACATGAATGTGGCTGTTATACCTGGGTGGTTCTGCTCTTGGACCCTACGGCCTACTCTCGGCTTGGAGGTTTGTCATGAAGTTTCCAGCATCATTCACCGGTGTGATGGCTTTTCTTGCAGAAGGTGCACCATAGGCTGTCCCTGTGATCTCAGTTCTAAATCTTTTGCAGATTGAAACTTTGATTCCTAACGCTAGATGTTTGCTCTTCATTTATGATGGCATGGCTGGCACCATTAGCCACCATAGTTAAATTGTTCAAGTTATCACCACTGATCACTAACGCCAAGCTTTCTGTCTTTTGGGGCTGAAGCGTCAAGTTTCTTTTGCTTTCTTCACCTCAAACCAGCGCCACATTCGTTAAACAATTTTACTGATGTTAACTACTTTAGATTTAATTTAATTTAGAATATAAAAATGTTAAATTATTCATAGAATTTGATGTTCTATTATTGTTATTTGTCACCTTCCTTTGCTTCACAGAATCTACTTCTTTTGTGGCTGAGCCAAGGGGGGCAAGTTGTTGTGTACTTGGGCTGGAATAATGTGTGTTTACATATAAACTACTCTACTGATGTTAATGACTTTAGATTTGACTTATTTTGATTTAATTTAGGATTTGAAGTGTGAAATTATTCATAAGAGGCAATGTTTGGTTTGAAAGATATATTAAATTTAATTTTAAAAACCATTTTAGTGCCCTTATTCTTATTAAACTTGTTATTTTCTTCAAAGTTCAGGAAACAGCCCTCTTAGTCATGTATTGTTTTATAATTATAATTATTTTTCGCATTACATTACTTATAAAGGGGCAATGGGCAATGCCGGTGCACACATTACTTTTATTTATTTATTTATTTATTTATTTAATGCAGTCCACGCAGCCTACTCTGCGGGGTGGAGGTGAATTAAAAAATGTTCGCTTTACAGAGAAAATTGTAAGTTCATTTTATATGCATCCTTCATCATGCTTCAATAACAATATTATATCGTGAATTACTGCATAATCAATTGGAGTATTTTGTTAATAACTAATGCCTTCACAAGTCAAGGCAGGGCAGGACGAATGTATTCATCTAAAGCATTATTTGCTTTTTTATATTTTTATATTCGATGATTTGCTCTATGATGACGTGTTAAGAAGCATAATATGGAACAAGTTTAAAGCTATTGGTAGGATTTTTATCTTATGGCAATTGGAGTTCTACTGGCTTCGCTTCCTGTGATTTATGTGTTTTATGATAGGCCAGCAAGGCAGCCATGTTCAAAAGCTATTTTTTATTGATTAAAATTGCTCATAAAACGTGATATGGGAAGCTCAGTGTATGTTTGGTACCTCCAATCGAGCATACCATTTTTAAAAATGATGGACCCAATGTGGGCCATTCTAATTTAAAAGTAATAAGAGTTTAAACACTATAGGTTCCATAGCTATTCTTAAAAATCATTTTTTATTTTTTTAAATTTAAATTTAAATTTAATTCTATCGGGATATTCAAATAATTTTTATATTTTTTATTCTTCTTTGTTTTATATTTTTTTTAAAAATTTATGAGACTCAATTTTAAAAAATATATTCTTTTTAAAATAAATTGTATCTCATATCAAATATAAATTGTTTTTAAATTATAATTCAATATAAATTTCAACAAAATTCAGAAAATAGAATGAAAAAATAAACTCGTACCAAATAGACTCTCATTTACTATATAGTAATTCAAATCAAATCATGAATCATAAGATGTACTAATTTTTTTTATAAGCAATCATAAGATTTACTATCAAATTTAAAAATAATTTTAGAAAGGATATATCATATGTTAAATGAGCACTCTACTCTTTAAACCGGAAAATATAATCTTAGAAGAGTTAAGACCTGTGAAAATAAAATAAAACCTGAATTTTAAAAAAGGAATAAGTATCTTTTGGGCTTCGTTTATTGATTTTTTGTTAATAAAATTGATCAGAAGGGACTAGGGAGTTTTAAATTGTTTAATTTGTCTGGTAAATATATTTTTAATGATTTTATCCTTATATTTTAAAAATATGTTTTGATGAGAATGATCAGTAGTTTCTAGTATGCATCCCCAAGCTAGAAAACTTATAAATTTTTGACAAAGAAGGGAAAAAAGAAAATAGTTTTGATGAGAAGAAGATTAGATAAAATGGCTATCTCAATCTTTGTTTCTCATTCCTGCATTTCCGCATTTTTTTTTTCATTTTGAAAATGTTATAACTGTTTTCAAATATAAAAACCAAAAACAACTAAAGATTGTTTTTATTCTTATGTCATAAAGAATAAAAGTAGTTTTTATTATTTTTAGTTTTATGTTTTTTTATTCAAAAGCGGTTATTATATTTTAAAAACGTAAACAGAAAATAAACAAAACAAACATGACTTAAAGCTCTCAAAACTCAATTTGATTTCAATTACATGCACAAGGCTGATTCGGAAACAGGAAATTATTATCACTCAAAAATTCTAACAAAGTAGGAATAAAGGCCATAGTTAGTCATAGTAATTGAGAAATAGGACGCTTATTGGAAACCATCGTACAGATTGATATGGAATCATACAGAGAAACTGATAAGGCTAGGCACCTTTGATTGGAATTTATTTGAAATCGACATCTTGACAATCCAAATAATAGAATATGGCTGACCTAGGAGCTGCTGCAACAAATAAGAGTAGTCAAAAGAAAGAAAGAACACCTGCTGATGACCTGTGAGCACAACCAGTTGATGAATGATGCTAGGCAGTGGGCACTGCAACCCAGCAGTACTGGAATCTAGCAGGCATTTGCAATAACGATGGAATCTGGCTGCCACGCACTGTAACATCAGATGCTGCATGCATAAAAGCTGCTGTTCCTGTGAACTTGATGTGGCAGATTTGCTGCGGGTGGAGGCTTTGTTCATGAGAATTGAAGACAAAAGGGAATGGATTGATAGGAGATGGAGGAGAGAGGGGGAAGGACAATGGTGTTGAGTGGGGATGATCATATGAAAATGATAATTTTGTAGGAATAATAGGTTAAACTTTATAGATAAGTTTGCAAATTTATTAAATAATGTTTGAAGTAGCGGTGTCAAATATTCTAATTAGCTAAATTAAATAAAGGGGCATTTGGTACGTGTTTTTTTTTGTTTTGGTTTCATAATTTAAATTTATTAGAGTTAGAGTTTGAATTTTGAATTTTAAAAACAAATTCTGTTTAGTAAGAAAGAAAATGTTTTAAAAATTTGTTTTTTTTTTTAAATCAGATTCTATAAAAATTGTAAAAAATGACAGGAAAGAGAGAGAAAAAATTAAATTGAAAAACAAAAAACAACTATTTTATTCAAATCATAATTTAAATAAAGTACTACTTTATTCAGAAAATAGGTATACCAATAAATTTTGTCTTTAATAACACGTAATCGTACGGGCCCTAATTGAGTTTGTTATGCATGGAGGCCTTAATTGGCCAATCAAACATTGACCTCATACATGAAAAGCTTTTAGAAGTTTTAGGTCAAAAACGTGTACAAAAATAACCATCTTTTTCGTCCCTAATATCAGTATCATATGAAAAATACGCTGGGGGTTGGGGGCAGAATAAAATAGAAGAAACCCTTAAATATAAGCCAGCATTTTTTTGCTTGTATATGTTTTGTTTTGCAGTTTTGTAAATATCCGTAGTCACTGATATGTAATCTGCGAATCTTTCGATTATCCTCTAGAATTTTGTATTGTGGGTCGTTTTATAGATTAATAAATCATCCAATCATACCTGGTACTTTTTCCTGCAGGATAAAAATGACCTTAAAAATAAAGCAAATATGGTAAAGAGACTGATGGAGCATGGCTACAGAGTCAAGGTATGCATTTAACATGCATCAGAGATAATCTGATTGTTATTTTGCATTTATGTTTGTTCCTAATTGTTTGGTGTATATTGCTTGTCTACTTTTCAAGCACGCATGCACACAGATACTTGTTGCTCATACATGTATTTAAGCACAAATTCACTTGCAATAGCATCCTGGCGAATTAACTCTATTGCCTTATTTCTACAGCTTGCGACACCTTCAAAAATTCCCTTCATTATATTGTGGCCTACTTTCTCTTTTAAGCAGCTTGAAAATAACAGTTCATATTTTTATGTTCTTTACTGGGCACTATTATATGTTCACGAGAGTTTGAATATTTTGCTAACATGCATTATGTTTTACTTGGAGAGGAGATTTGTATGTTTTCTCGTATGCTCCTACTAGCCTTTGAAGCCTAGTTACGAAAAATTGACTGTTTCACTGTGTTGCTCTAACAGTGTTCAGTTTTGCGAAGCAAGCTTACTAGAGCGGAAGAGAATGAAGAAGAAGAGGTAAAAAAAGCCAAGGAGGAAAAGAAGGTCAAAGAATTAAAAAAGATGCTAGCTCATTTTATTGAAATGGTATACCCCTTACCCTTTGTTCTCGTGGGCTTGATTACTTGAATCTCTAATTTTTAGATGCGTGTGCGCTTCTGCATGCTTTTATTTATTCTAAACATTTGCCACACCCTTCACCAGATAAATGATATATCCTATGTGGAAGGTGAAGCTTCTGTGGAGTCAACTCAAGTATATATTGTAGTCAGGCACAGAATGTTTGGCCCAGCAAAGAAATCTGGGAAAAAGGACCCTGCTTCGTCTCCAAACAAGAGCACCTCAAGTTCTACTCGGCCCAAATTAAAAATGGCGGATGAGATCTCTGATGAAGTACCTACTGAAAAGAGGAATGCTTGGGCACTTTCTGAGGCAAATGATGATTTTGATCAGGTATTTGACTTGGGTGATGATGGACATGAGACTCCAAGCTCTCGTGATCAAGAAAAGGGGGATGTGGCCAAAGCCCCTCTCCCGTCAGACGTGATTGAAAATAGGTACAAAAGAAGTGAGCAGAACAAGCAGCCAACTGTAATTGACAATAGGTACAAAAGAAGTGAGCCGAACAAGCAGCCAACTGTAACTGACAATAGGTACAATAGAAGTGAGCCGAACAAGCAGCCAACTGTAACTGACAATAGGTACAATAGAAGTGAGCCGAACAAGCAGCCAACTGTCACCGACAATAGGTACAATAGAAGTGAGCCGAGCAAGCAGCCAACTGTAACTGACAATAGGTACAAAAGAAGTGAGCCGAACAAGCAGCCAACTGGAGCTGATTCTGCCATATTTAGAAACCCTAGGGCTCCTACTGGGACTCTCAGTCAAAGTCCTTCTCATCCCGGAAAGCAAGCTCCTAATGAGATTCCAAGACAGAGTCTTCAACAGCCACCACATCATCCTAGTCATCACAGTTCTCCGGTGTCGAGTTACGACAGATATAGCGCGAAGAAGCCTGATGCTGCTGCAGAAGCCAATAGGAGCCGAGGAGGATTTCCAACAGATATCTCGAAGACCCCAAAATCAGATGATGGCCAAAGATCAGGTGCAAACAAAGGTGGAACTGGGAACTGGGGGGCATTTAGCGGGAATGGCGCCAAGGCCACCTCAAACAGGACTTCCCGGTGACCAAGCTTGGTCTCAAATATGGATTCTACTAAATTGGTTTAAGATTTGAGTCGCATGTGGTCGTTCCTTACCCTACCATACATCCTTTTGCTTTGTGGGCATTTGAAATGAAGAAAAAAAAACTTCCTTTCGTCATTCTCATTGCTTATGCTTGGCCCAAATTTTCATATGATTTTTGGCATTTAATACCGTTTTAGCGCTTACTCTTCGAGTCAGCTTGTTTGGCGTTTTCTTCATAAAATTTTTCTTTAAAACAATTGAACATTTAGGAAAAGAATTAGATGACGCCATTTGTTTGCTTATTGCATTTTTTTATAGGCTTGTAAATGAGCTGATATATTTGACGGTTCATTTGATATTCGTTTGACTAAGTTCGATTTGAGCTTGAGTTTAATGTTATTTCAGTTTGGCTTGTTATTATTTAAGTTTGGTTTGATTAATGTAGAAGCTTAACTCGACTTAGTTTAAGTTCGGTTCAGCTCATTTATAAGTATATGACTTTAAATAAGTGATATAATCGATAAATTGTTCATCAAAGTTCGATTTGAGTTTGAGTTTGATATTGAGTTTTGTTTATTAAAGTTCAATTAGAGTTTGAGTTATATAATCGACAAATTGTTCAGTTAAGTGTGCTTGGTTCATTTACACTTCTATTTGTGGATAATAAGAAAAAAGTCACATGGCTGCTAACTTGGACCGTAAATGAATCAAACGTCCATGAACAAACTCGTGTTCGGCTCGATAAAAGATCGTTTATGTTAGTTTGTTAATGAATAGTATTGTTTGTGAATAGTTCGCGAACACTATTGTTATATTCGTGAACATATTTGTGAATGTTTACGAACAAGTATTCACGAATAGTTCGTGAATATCGTTTGTGTTCGTGAAAATAATTCGTGAACTAGAAATTAATAAATTAATTAATATGTATAAAAGTTACTTTATTAAATGTAAATATATTTTTATTAAATTTAATTTAATAAACATATACTTTTATATTATTATTAACTAAAAAAAATATTTTGTTTATTTGTTTATGATTATTATTATTATTATATTTTTATAAACTATATATAATAATTATTTGAACATATTAAACAAAGATAACACCACCTAACAATTATTTTTTTTGTTTATTTCATGAATGTTTGTAAACCGTTCGTGAATAACAGAGTAACGTTCGTGAACAGTTCATGAACATCATAATTTAAGGCTTGTGTTTGGTTTCTATTCGTTAAGGAATAGTAACAAACATGTTCGAACATCTTACTACTCGGCTCAGCTCGGTTTGTTTGCAGCCCTACTGCCAACTGATTATGTGATTAAGCTTGTTGCTGAGCCTAAATTTGAGATAAAGACTCCTTTCGCTTTCATTGCACGTGTATAAGATTCAAAAAAGTTTAAATATGTTTGACTGTGATGTTTTTATTTTTGTTTTTAAAAAGTAAAAGTTGCTTTTGGATATAATTTTTTTAAAAGTAATAAAATATTGATTTTAATTTATAGGATTTTTTAAATAAAATATTGTTTATTTATTTTAGATTTTTTATTTTCTATACTTAAAAATAATAATATTTTTTAAAAATAAAAAATATTTCAATCAAACTATTAATTAGCTTTACAGGTTAATATGAGAAAGTTAATAAATAAACCGTAATTTTAATTTATTTTTAGCCATAAATCCATCAATATGATAAATATGATATTTTTCGTTTGTAGAATAAATATAACTTCTCTTTGTCACCAGATATTCTACCAATGCGGCAGTTGGTTTATCCTCTGTGTTGTATAAGATTTATAAAATAACTTTGCCATGAAGGTGCTGCTCTCTTTGTCCAAACTACAGAAACTTTTAAACAAAACAAAAAATTTGACATGATCCCTTACTACAATCCATATTTAATGTAAATATATGTCACCATTTAAAACTATTCCTCAACACTAAATTGAAAATATAAATCACTCTATAAGCATCTCAATAAAAACTACAGCCAACATAAATATAAACACATGTCAAAATTACATTTCACCTCTAATTAACGATCGGTAAAAAAATTCAAACCACCTTACAATTTCCCTTTATATGGTCACAAAACATTTTGAGGTTCAAAGCAGTTGCACCAAACTTTTAAAGTCTGTCACAATAAACCGTTAAACATAGTATTGCTTTAATCTAAATGCCAACGATTAAAATCATTTCTCATCACATAAAAAAAATCATAGAATTAAAAAAACAGTTAAATTTTAGTAGGAAAAAAGGGCTGGAAATGGAAATCTGTCATCCCAGTACCTATGGCTACATACAGCTGTATATTGATGGATTGTTTATTACATTATTCCATCATTTTCTTATGTAGTGGTCAATTATTAAGTGTTTTAATTTATGAAAAATAAAATAAATATACATTGTTTTGTAAACAAAGTAAAAATATAATTTTAGTGAATAAGTTTATGAGTGTATTTATAAACACTGTTGTAAACTAATATTTATGAGTTGTTTGAGAACATTAATGAACTATTTGCAAATGCTAATGAATGAACGTGAACATGATGATTTAGTATTCGTTTTTGACTCAATTTATTAATGAATAATACCAAGCCAAGCTTGAACGCCTTATTACAATTCGGTTCAATTATAGCCTTATTTTGTACTCATCTAAATTCAACTTTATTAAAACAAGAAAATACACGAGATTAGGATTGGACTTAAAATTGAATTATTTTAATATTTGAAACTTACATTATTATTATTTAATTAAAATTTTCTAATACTTAAATAAATTAAATTAACAACAATTGTAGAGGGTGTTCATGTAATATAGGACTAGATTTTATGTGATTTCAATCTTTGTGATATTCAGCTTTATTTTAATCTCGATCTGTTAAGTTCAACCTTTAGGGCATACGTAGGCTGGTTTCGCTCTATTATTGAGCTTATTATAAGAACAATTCCAATTCTCGATTAGTTTGTATAATGATGGTCAAATCCTTTCTTCAACATCAATTTTTTAACTAGAGCATGCTTTCTGTACTCAACCAAGTTGTCATGTTTGAACTCCTAAGGGATTCTATCTATTCTCGTACACCAATTGTCTGAAGCCTTTCGCTGTACACAAGCTACGCTTCTAAACTATTCCTCTCCTATAAGTAGTACTTCCACCGATTTAGGCTATACCACAAAAAGATGTCGTGAAACTCGAAGTGTGACATCCTCCCCTACTCAGTCCTCGCAATGCTCTTGTTATGATTGTTGGCATCACTTCCCTGCAAGTTTTGACATCTTCACTTTGATGTTCGCAACTCCCCTCCCCTGTAACAATGGATAGGAGGCTTCCCAAATCGTCCCGTGCATTCTTTCGTACTCAATTGCCAACTTTATATCTCACTCCATAATATTCTACTATTATGAACACAAATATGTGCTAAGATACTAGATCGACTCACTACTATAAGCTCCTCTCATTATAATCATGGTACTTGTGAGAGTGATCGATGAATATTCATAATATGAGTCAAACTCTACTCTAATACCATTTCTCAAGACTTTTCTTTTAATTTCGGTCCACTAAGTTCTTAACCCGTGTACACATAAATTGATTTCATCATGACATTATCATGACATTCGACTAATTAAGAGAATGACTTCTATATTATATAAGGATGATCAAATTTGTCTTTGATGTCCAACTAATGACATCTTACGTGACACAATCTACCACTTATCGATTTAGGTTGTGTCACGAGGACCCCAACCTGGGGGAGGTTAGATTATGTCCTGACATTTCCATGTCTTGGGATGGCCCATCAATTCATCCCTGATCAAGGTATACCAAAAATAATCAAATTTATATGTTCAAATAATCGAGGAAAATCAAATTCCTCACTGTAGGGCTAGCGTTTTGAATGATTTGGGTTGATTGAATATTTTGTTGGTGACAGTAGCAGTAACTGGGTAATTGTATTGAATTGAAATAATAGAGGGATTGATGGAGGGCAATTCAGGAGGGGGAGGGGGAGGGGGGGGGAGGAGGGAGCGATGTGGAGCTGGTGTGCAAGACGCTGCAGGTGGAGCACAAGCTGTTCTACTTCGACCTCAAGGAGAACCCCCGCGGCCGCTACCTCAAGATCTCCGAAAAGACATCCGCAACCAGGTCCACCATCATCGTCCCCTTCTCCGGCGTCTCCTGGTTCCTCGATCTCTTCGATTACTACGTTAACTCCCCCCCTGACCAAGACCCTTTTAGCAAGGAATTGCAGCTCGACACCAAGGTTCGTACGCCTAACTACCTCCTAGTAGCTACTACTACCGCTCTGATTGAGACCCACTTTTTTTTGGGAGACCCACTTTGCGCTTTACCGTTTTTTTCCTTCTTCCATGCATGTTGTCGTGGTTTTCAGGTGTTCTACTTCGACGTTGGTGAAAATCGAAGGGGTCGCTTTTTAAAGGTTAACCGACTTATATTCATGCTGACATACATCCACAAGAGTCTGCATTTCTAATCTAGCTTGGACTGTTTACCTCTTATAAACAACAGAACCCAGTAGTTCATTCTTAACTGTCATCCAATACTCATATTCACATGTTGGTGCAAATTGTTGTCGAGAATCGATATGCGATTGCAGACAATAGTCAGCATCCTTACTAGGCTAGCTTTTGACCAAATGCTGGGTAAATGTGGTAAGTTGGTATGCCTGAATCGGTCATCATTGAATTTGGAGTAATAAGTAATGGAGATCTACTTGGGTAATCTGTCATTGTTTACTGGATATCCCTCCCCTGAATTTGTATAAGCTGGTAATCTGAATTTGTCATCATTGTTTACCGGGTAATCTGTTATGTGCACAGCACTGGCATAAGTTTTAACTCAAATATATTTTAGTTATAGAATATTGCATCTTATACAACTAGGCCAGGGCCCTTGAAGCATTGGTTTATAAATTATTCAATTTATCTAGTTCATTTGATTAACATCTATTTTTAAAAGGCATAAGTTTATTTTCATGAAATCAAACCAACATCCCTTATTCGGATTTAAAAGAATTCTCCATGCTTTTTGCATGGCTTGGCTTCTTTACTTTATGGTATGTTAAGGGGATTGTGGTTTCTTCTAGCACCTTCTTTTGGTCTGCGTGTCAGTGAAGTTATTTTTCATTGATGATATTTTTGCTAGATCAAACTTAGATGTGCCATATTTTAGAGGCCAAGTCTTTTTTCTTTTATTTTTATTTTTGACAATTTCTAATGGTTGTTCACGCTATGATTTCTTCCAATAGAATCCTTCCACATATTTGGTCATATTAGATGTAGTTCAATCTATAATGGTGTAAGCTAATTTCTTTATTGTCTTTCTATATGCTTTTGTAATAGAATTATAGAATGAACCAAAAATGAGGGCATATGTTTCAAATGTTTCGCTTCAACTATGTCAACTAGCCTGTGATTCATAGCAAACCAAAATCCATGGCTGATTGAGCTGCCACGTGCAGGGATTAAGAAATAAAATGCTTTTATTGTTGGCTCATCTGGTTTCTTTTGTAGGAAGCCTACCTGAGATCAGGCTGTAATTTAGTATTTCTTAGTGAACAAATCAAATCCATGGTCTTTAAAAGATTTTTTTGATGTAAAACTTTTAATTTGGAAAGAATTAATTTCTGCAACTTTCTGGTCTTAATGGATTTGCCACCTAAAAAAATCCTGAGTTCAAATTGGCTTGGCTACTTCCTTACCCCTGTTTTTTAATCTGTTGTTTCCCCAGGGCCTTTGCTTCTTTTTGCAAAGTCTATTAGTTGTTGTGGTTTTGGATATAGGTATGTTATTGTTGCACATCCTTTTAATGTTTGCTGCACAAATCCTCTTGTGATTATTTCACTGAAAAAATATTATTTGACCTGCACTGGACAATAATTTCAGTTTTGTGTTTATATTATTTATTGCTTACAAATATTCATCTACTTTCGCTGTTTTTATTGGAATGCTCAAGTTTTGGCTCTGCCTCTGTACGATTCTATATATAGGCAAGCTAATAAGACCATGAGCCCATTCATAGTCCCTGATAATTTGTTGTTCTTTGTGTCGGATTTTACCTATTATTTTCCTGATCATAGACTGTGTTAAATGCTGTTGAAGGTACCTGATAAGGCTCAGATTTGGTTATCTATAGCAAAAAGATTGTCTTTGGCTGAAATTTCAATCTGTTAGGTTAGCCAGTTCCTTAGCTGTTACGCTTTTCTCGCTTTGTCTTCCTTAAACCCTTGTCTCAGAGGAAGCTATGAAAGTTTTAAATAAATTTGCTTGTATTCTTTATGGGACTACATTAACTTGTTTCAATTTCCTTCAATTCCTGATAAGCTTCTTACTTTTTTCCTGATTTTGTAGCATATGCCAATGGCAGAGACACTGACTATGATTTGAGAATCCAGGCTATATTAGTATGATGGAGTTAATTTGTGTAGGTATCTGAGGCCTCTGTTAGCAGGAACCGGAGTACAATTATTATTCCTGCTGGAAGTGGTGGTGACGAGGGATGGGCAGCATTTAGGAACACATTGGCAGAGATCAATGAAGCATCAAGGCTCTTCATGTCGTCTAATCAGGTTTCTCCATTTATGTGTTGAATGCATTACTGACCCTTCTTCCCCCCATCAAAAAAAACCCTTCCTCTTGCCTGCCTAGATGTGTTAGTCTTTCCTTTGAGAAAGAGAACTCACGTCTTCTGCACCACTGCCCCCATTTCTGTTTTCCGGTCTTGTTTTGGTTCATGTGTCAAAGCAGGAAAATCCGGAACCATCAGAGCGTCTGGTTGGGCTTTCTGATGATGTTGGGGCCGGCTTCATATCTGGCCACGTTGCTCAACCTGCCCCTGCATCTGAACTGAATGTAGACAGGTCAGTTGAATTGCCCCTGCAGAGCAGCGATGACTTGGGGGTCTCAAAGGTGTTCCGGGCAGATCAGAAGAGATTCTTCTTCGACCTTGGGAGCAACAACAGGGGTCATTTCTTGAAGATATCCGAGGTGTGACTGAACTGAAGAGCTTTCCCTCACTCTTTTTCGTTTCTGTTGGGAGTAAAATATGGTGGAGATTGTGATTGCAATTGCAGGTGGCGGGATCAGACCGCTCCTCCATTATTCTACCTCTGTCAGGGCTGAAGCAATTCCATGAAGTGGTGGGTCACTTTGTGGAAATAACCAAAGATCGGGTTGAGGGCATGGCAGGTGCAAGCGTTCGGACCATTGAAGGACCCCCAAGATGATCCCGGAAACTGTTAAGGTTTTGAAGAAACGCCACTGAACTTTGTTTTGGAGTTCAACACCACTGAACTTTTCTATTTCACTTTGGAAATAACCATCTGTTGATATGAAATGAAGCCACTGTAGAAGGATAAAGGGAACAACACGGTCCACAGAAGATCTTACTTAAAACACGGAATATAGGCGTGTGTTTGTCATTGCGCTTTGCGCCCGCCCGCTCTCCGTTTATGATGAAAAGGTGTGTGTGGGTGTATGTCGGAAATATTAAGAAATGTTATTTTTTACTGATTTTTTTTTTAAAATGTTTGAAGATAAAATTAAAAACAATAAAAATAAACATGTGAAATAAACATGCCATTAAGTTTGGGTTGGATTTTCTGTCCTGAAATTTTTTTTATGCCGTTTGTTATAGCCACCATAAAGGGTGTGTTTAATGTGGGTTTATTTTAATTTAATAATAATAATAATTTAAAATCTTTATAATTATTTTGATTAATTCTCTGGGTCAATAAAATACAGTAATTGTATAAAAGAATTTGCGAATAGATTTTCAAATTTTTTATTCTATTGAGAGATTTAATTGTTTTTTATTTTTTTTATTTGGATTTATTAAATATTATTTTTATTCACTACTGATTACCAACAAAAAAAATTTTGAAAAAGAAAAGAAAAGAAAAGGGTGCGGATCACTGATGGACTGGGATGTTATTGAATAAAAATGCAATATTTTAATTACAACAAAAGTGGAAGGTTACTGTCTGTACTAACCAAGTGATCGATGCAGACTTGAAGAGACTAGACTAAAACTAAAACTCAAAGAAGCGACATCAGTCAACAGCCATTAAGATTTTTTTGATATGACAGCCAACAGGAGGAACGAACCGGTCAAACAAGAGAATGAAATATAATATGATTATTTTGGGATGATTAGAGTATTGTTTTTAAAATTATAAATATATCCTACGTTAATTCGTCTATCAGCATCAGCGTCATCTTAGCACCTTCTTTTGGTCTGCGTGTCAGTGAAGTTATTTTTCATTGATGATATTTTTGCTAGATCAAACTTAGATGTGCCATATTTTAGAGGCCAAGTCTTTTTTCTTTTATTTTTATTTTTGACAATTTCTAATGGTTGTTCACGCTATGATTTCTTCCAATAGAATCCTTCCACATATTTGGTCATATTAGATGTAGTTCAATCTATAATGGTGTAAGCTAATTTCTTTATTGTCTTTCTATATGCTTTTGTAATAGAATTATAGAATGAACCAAAAATGAGGGCATATGTTTCAAATGTTTCGCTTCAACTATGTCAACTAGCCTGTGATTCATAGCAAACCAAAATCCATGGCTGATTGAGCTGCCACGTGCAGGGATTAAGAAATAAAATGCTTTTATTGTTGGCTCATCTGGTTTCTTTTGTAGGAAGCCTACCTGAGATCAGGCTGTAATTTAGTATTTCTTAGTGAACAAATCAAATCCATGGTCTTTAAAAGATTTTTTTGATGTAAAACTTTTAATTTGGAAAGAATTAATTTCTGCAACTTTCTGGTCTTAATGGATTTGCCACCTAAAAAAATCCTGAGTTCAAATTGGCTTGGCTACTTCCTTACCCCTGTTTTTTAATCTGTTGTTTCCCCAGGGCCTTTGCTTCTTTTTGCAAAGTCTATTAGTTGTTGTGGTTTTGGATATAGGTATGTTATTGTTGCACATCCTTTTAATGTTTGCTGCACAAATCCTCTTGTGATTATTTCACTGAAAAAATATTATTTGACCTGCACTGGACAATAATTTCAGTTTTGTGTTTATATTATTTATTGCTTACAAATATTCATCTACTTTCGCTGTTTTTATTGGAATGCTCAAGTTTTGGCTCTGCCTCTGTACGATTCTATATATAGGCAAGCTAATAAGACCATGAGCCCATTCATAGTCCCTGATAATTTGTTGTTCTTTGTGTCGGATTTTACCTATTATTTTCCTGATCATAGACTGTGTTAAATGCTGTTGAAGGTACCTGATAAGGCTCAGATTTGGTTATCTATAGCAAAAAGATTGTCTTTGGCTGAAATTTCAATCTGTTAGGTTAGCCAGTTCCTTAGCTGTTACGCTTTTCTCGCTTTGTCTTCCTTAAACCCTTGTCTCAGAGGAAGCTATGAAAGTTTTAAATAAATTTGCTTGTATTCTTTATGGGACTACATTAACTTGTTTCAATTTCCTTCAATTCCTGATAAGCTTCTTACTTTTTTCCTGATTTTGTAGCATATGCCAATGGCAGAGACACTGACTATGATTTGAGAATCCAGGCTATATTAGTATGATGGAGTTAATTTGTGTAGGTATCTGAGGCCTCTGTTAGCAGGAACCGGAGTACAATTATTATTCCTGCTGGAAGTGGTGGTGACGAGGGATGGGCAGCATTTAGGAACACATTGGCAGAGATCAATGAAGCATCAAGGCTCTTCATGTCGTCTAATCAGGTTTCTCCATTTATGTGTTGAATGCATTACTGACCCTTCTTCCCCCATCAAAAAAAACCCTTCCTCTTGCCTGCCTAGATGTGTTAGTCTTTCCTTTGAGAAAGAGAACTCACGTCTTCTGCACCACTGCCCCCGTTTCTGTTTTCCGGTCTTGTTTTGGTTCATGTGTCAAAGCAGGAAAATCCGGAACCATCAGAGCGTCTGGTTGGGCTTTCTGATGATGTTGGGGCCGGCTTCATATCTGGCCACGTTGCTCAACCTGCCCCTGCATCTGAACTGAATGTAGACAGGTCAGTTGAATTGCCCCTGCAGAGCAGCGATGACTTGGGGGTCTCAAAGGTGTTCCGGGCAGATCAGAAGAGATTCTTCTTCGACCTTGGGAGCAACAACAGGGGTCATTTCTTGAAGATATCCGAGGTGTGACTGAACTGAAGAGCTTTCCCTCACTCTTTTTCGTTTCTGTTGGGAGTAAAATATGGTGGAGATTGTGATTGCAATTGCAGGTGGCGGGATCAGACCGCTCCTCCATTATTCTACCTCTGTCAGGGCTGAAGCAATTCCATGAAGTGGTGGGTCACTTTGTGGAAATAACCAAAGATCGGGTTGATGGCATGGCAGGTGCAAGCGTTCGGACCATTGAAGGACCCCCAAGATGATCCCGGAAACTGTTAAGATTTTGAAGAAACGCCACTGAACTTTGTTTTGGAGTTCAACACCACTGAACTTTTCTATTTCACTTTGGAAATAACCATCTGTTGATATGAAATGAAGCCACTGTAGAAGGATAAAGGGAACAACACGGTCCACAGAAGATCTTACTTAAAACACGGAATATAGGCGTGTGTTTGTCATTGCGCTTTGCGCCCGCCCGCTCTCCGTTTATGATGAAAAGGTGTGTGTGGGTGTATGTCGGAAATATTAAGAAATGTTATTTTTTACTGATTTTTTTTTTAAATGTTTGAAGATAAAATTAAAAACAATAAAAATAAACATGTGAAATAAACATGCCATTAAGTTTGGGTTGGATTTTCTGTCCTGAAATTTTTTTATGCCGTTTGTTATAGCCACCATAAAGGGTGTGTTTAATGTGGGTTTATTTTAATTTAATAATAATAATAATTTAAAATCTTTATAATTATTTTGATTAATTCTCTGGGTCAATAAAATACAGTAATTGTATAAAAGAATTTGCAAATAGATTTTCAAATTTTTTATTCTATTGAGAGATTTAATTGTTTTTTATTTTTTTATTTGGATTTATTAAATATTATTTTTATTCACTACTGATTACCAACAAAAAAATTTTGAAAAAGAAAAGAAAAGAAAAGGGACTGATGGACTGGGATGTTATTGAATAAAAATGCAATATTTTAATTACAACAAAAGTGGAAGGTTACTGTCTGTACTAACCAAGTGATCGATGCAGACTTGAAGAGACTAGACTAAAACTAAAACTCAAAGAAGCGACATCAGTCAACAGCCATTAAGATTTTTTTGATATGACAGCCAACAGGAGGAACGAACCGGTCAAACAAGAGAATGAAATATAATATGATTATTTTGGGATGATTAGAGTATTGTTTTTAAAATTATAAATATATCCTAGTTAATTCGTCTATCAACATCAGCGTCATCTTGACACCGCTGCCTCTATGCAGTTGGATCCATCGATGCCACCGCCTCTACACAGATCGAGCTGTTGTCACTACACAAGTCCTTATACCTGTTATCGTTCTTTATTTCTTTTCTTTTATTTCTCCTCCTTTTTATTTTATTTTATTTTATTAGTGAATGTGGGTATCTTACTTCTTTCCTTCCTGCGGTCTCATACATATATAAGCCACAGACAAGAGTATGTGATATAAACCACCATCTCTGCCCACTCCCATATATTTTATTAGTGAATGTGAGTATCTTACTTCTTTCCTTCCTGCTGTCGCATATATATATATAAGCCACAGACAAGAGTATGTGATATAAACCACCATCTTTGCCCACTCCCAATTAACAACTTACTCATTATATTTTAAAATATTAAACTTGCATATACTCAATAATACCCTCAATTAATAAAGCAAAAGACTAAAAATAAAAAGAGGCGTGTAAAATTTATAAAGAATTTGCTAATTACATAACTATTCTTTTCCAACTGTTATACAAATTTTCTCATTTTTTTAAACAACTATTTTAAATAATTCTATTTTTCTCATTTAAAAAAAACTCAATTAAAATATAACAAAATTTCTCACTCCAACCAAACAATTCATTTTTTACTATTTTTTTCTTTTCACCTTTTTTCTTTCCAACATTTTCCACCTAATTTTTTTTTTCGTCATTTTCAAAACTTGATTATTTTTTCAAAAATAGAACCCAGCCAATCAACTGTGTTTGATACACCTATTTCCTAAATAAAGTGTTACTTTATTCAAATATTGATTTGAATAAAGTTGCTATTTTTGAAAAACAAGTAGTAATTATTTTTTGTTTTTAAATCCAAATTTATTTTTTAAGACCCTATATTATATACTAATCAAAGTCAAACCATAAAATACAGCTTCAATACACTCTTCACCTACTTTTTCACATTTAAAAATACTATAGTCATTTTTTATATGAAGATTGATTGTTCATTCTCTAAATTATAGATTATTATTTCTCTCTCATTTATTCTCTTATCACAAGTGTTAAGAGCATTTCCAACGCTTTTTTTTTTTGCTTCACATGTATAGATTCTTTTACATGTAAAAAGTCATTTTATTATAATTTTAACTTCAATATTATTTTTAATTTTATATTTATTCTAATTAAAATAATACTTGTTTCATTTTTTTAAATATTTTTACTTCTTTTATTAACGAGTAATGTTACGTACTACTGGAATTACGTAATGGTGGATAACCGTGATGATATGATAGCATATCATATAATTGGAGGGGGTAAAAGAAAAAAAACAAATCAATTACAGTTGTCCGTATCGGCCACGGTTTCATGGCAATGCTGTGAGCCAGTTGCACATATAACTTTTCTTATTAACCTTTACGAGGAGAGAATAAATGTGATGAAACAAAAAATATATTATATATATAATATAAAAATGAATAGTTACTTTTTACATAGATATTATAAATGAAAAGTAATTATAGTATTTTTTAAATATACAAAGAGGAATAAAGAGTATGTTGGAGTAATATTTTAAAATTTGGCTCTCTATTTGTATATAATATAGTAATTTTTGGAGATGCGCTAATAAAGAGAAAAAAAATAAAATGAAATAAAATAAATATTATTTGAATAAAAATAAAAATAAAATATAAAGTAATTAATTACTATGAAATTTGTCATTAAATTTACATTTAATTGATGGGCTTTAATTTTATATATTGTTGAATTGATATATTTTTATAATAATTTTTTCCTAATTCAGTTGTTTATTGTTTTAATTACTTTATTATATTTAATATTAATTTTGATAATTTTTAATGTTAAATTGATTATTTTAAATTTGATATTAATTCTTTATACTAATTTATAATTTTCTTAAGAATAATTTAGGCATTACGTGGAGGAAAGAAATTGGAATAAATATTTACATAGTGTGGGGCCAATTTTATTGAATAAAGAAGATTGCATGAATTTTATACGTGAGGCTTGAAGGAATTGGAAGAAAGCTTTAATGACGTGGGCCACATTGTTTTGACGAAGACAAAAAAATAGATAATTATTTTGCCTATTTATCACACAACGCCCAACCTCCATCATGCACAGCCTCTATCACGTCTGGTTTTATTTACACAATAGTATTCCCAGCCGGCCGAGAGAAAAGAAGGTAGCGAATTGTTCTGAATTAATTTTTTTATATTTGATTTAACTTGAATCTTGATTCTTCATTTTAATAATTTATTTATATGCTATGATTTGTAATTTATTTTTCTATCTATTTTAAATTTTTTATAATTAATTTACAGTTATAGTTAATTATAAATTATTTAAAGCATAATTTTTAATTTGTAATTGATTCGCGATTGTGGTTAATTAATTTTAAGATGTGAAAATTATTATTTGTAGAGTTCGATTTGGTCTTCCAAATGCAAAATATAATCGTTCCTAAGATTGATACGAGTTTAGATCTAATTTTTAGTGCGAATTCATAATTTAATTATAATCATGGAGTCTTAGTTTAATTAAATTATAAGACTTTAAATATGTTATTATATTTTTAGAAGATAATGATAAATAATAATTGAAATGAGATATTGAATCAATTGTGTCTTTACTATTTTTTTTTACATATTCTAACTTAGCTTTTCTTATTTTTCCTTTAAGAATAAGTTGAATGACCTAGGTTAGTCATATGGTATACTTAATTTAAATTTTAATTAAAGTGTATGTACAAATAAATGCTTTTTTCAGTAATATTAAAATTAAAAGTGTAAAAAAACTCTTTTACATGTAGTGGAGACAAAAATAGAGAGCCATGACATGCCATTAGAATTTACAAATGAAAAAAAAATAAATCAAACAATAAAGGTTAATATTTTTAAAAAATTATTTTCCGAAAATAAGAACTCAAAATGAGACCCACCCCCGCCCCCTCCATTCCTCACCCTAAAAAAAGAAAAGAAGAGGTCAACAGGTAATTTATTTTCCAACTTTTTTTTTCTGTCTCCTTCCGAAAATAGAAACATAAGGGAAATGTAAGGTAAGAATAAGCCCAGGCAAGGGAGGCGAGGGGAGGGATTATCGGTGGGGCTTAATGGCTCTCCTTTGGTCTCGCCTCTTCATATGACCTTTCTGAGGCAATATAAATCACAAACCATGTGTAGAATAGAGGAAAGGCATCTCTCCTCCTTTCTTCTTCTCCTGGTGTGAGTTTCTTCAGCTTCCGTTAGGAGGAACTACGCAGGTGCGACCGCAGGCACGCAGCTGCGATCGCTCAGCTACGTACTGTCATGGGAAAATGTAATTTGACGCTAGCTTTGGTTTTGTGCCTCTCTGCCGCGGCGCTTGTTCGGTCTGAGGACCCTTATCTCTACTTCACCTGGAATGTCACTTATGGCACCGTCTCCCCACTTGGCCTCCCCCAGCAGGCTATCCTCATCAATGGCCAGTTCCCTGGCCCCAACATCAACTCAACCACCAACAACAATATTGTCCTGAATGTCTTCAACAACCTTGACGAGCCCTTTCTCTTCACATGGTACGTTCTTTTCTTTTTCTTTTTTCAAGACTGCATGAGTCCGACACCGTACGTGAACCATGCATGATAAAAACACAGTCCATTAATTCATGCTACGTACGCTCCCACCATGTTTCTTCCTTCTTATATATATATATATATGACCAAGCGTGTCACTTCTTTTGGTTCATAATGTCCAGATAAATCACTTAAAAAATCTTAACAGGTTATCGATCAGTCCTAATTAATTAACCCGTGAAGCAAGATATAGGATAGGGTATACATATATAGATAGATAGATATAAAACTCTTTAATTACGTTTCATGGATGCAATTATGCAGGAACGGGATCCAGCAAAGGAAGAACTCGTGGCAAGATGGGATGCCAGGGACAAACTGCCCCATCCTCCCTGGGAAGAACTACACCTACCATTTCCAGGTGAAGGACCAGATCGGAAGCTACTTCTACTCCCCCAGCACGGCCATCCACCGTGCCATCGGTGGCTTCGGCGGCCTCCGCATCAATAGTCGCCTCCTCATCCCCGTCCCCTTCGCCGACCCCGAGGACGACTACACCGTCCTCATCGGTGACTGGTTCGGTAGGACCCACGCCGAGCTGAAGAACCATCTCGACAGCGGCAACACCCTGGCCCGCCCCGCCGGAATCATCATCAATGGCAAGTCCAACGCCGTGGGCGTCGTCTCCAAGCCCATCTTCACCATGAAGCCCGGCAAGACCTACAGGTACAGAATCTGCAACACTGGCATCAAAACCTCACTCAACTTCAGAATCCAGGGACATGCCATGAAGCTTGTCGAGCTGGAAGGGTCTCACACCGTGCAAAACATGTACGATTCCCTCGACGTCCACGTCGGACAGTGCTACTCCGTCCTCGTAACCGCTGACCAGGAGCCCAAGGACTACTACCTCGTCGCGTCCTCCCGGTTCCTTAAGAAGGAGATCACCACTACAGCCGTGGTCGGGTACGAGGGCAGCACCGTGCCCCCCTCCCAGGACCTCCCCAAGGCCCCCGAGGGCTGGGCCTGGTCGCTCAACCAGTTCCGGTCCATGAGGTGGAACCTGTCCGCCAGCGCCGCTAGACCCAACCCCCAGGGCTCATACCATTACGGCGCCATCAACATCTCCCGCACCATCAAGCTGGCCAACACCGCTAACACAGTCGATGGGAAGATTCGATACGCCATCAACGGCGTATCCCACGTCGAGCCCGCCACGCCCGTGAAACTCGCCGAGTACTACGGCATTCCCGACAAGGTGTTCAAGTACGACATCATCGGAGACGAGCCTCCCCCCGTGGATAGCCCAATCACCCTCGCCCCCAACGTCGTCAACATGACCTTCCGTAGCTTCGTGGAGATCATCTTTCAGAACCGCGAAAAGACGGTTCAAACGTGGCACTTCGATGGTCACTCCTTCTTCCCCGTCGCGTAAGTAGCTACATATAAATCAAAATTAATCAAATATATAGGGCTGCGTTACATGTTTATAACATCATATAGTATTTGTTCTCGAGTCTCTAATATATATGCCTGTGTTGTTGTCAGAATTGAGGCAGGGGAATGGACGCCTGCGAAGAGGGATAACTATAACTTGCTTGATACGGTGAGCAGACACACGATTCAAGTGTACCCGAAGTCGTGGGTGGCGGTGTTTGTGACAATCGACAACGCAGGAATGTGGAGTTTGAGGTCCACGAGTGCGGAGAAGAGCTACCTCGGACAGAATCTCTACCTCAGCGTTTTGTCGCCGGAGAGGTCCATAAGGGACGAGTACAACTCTCCCGACAACATCGAGCTTTGTGGCGCTGTGGTGGGGTTGCCCAAGCCAGCTCCTTACGTAATCTAAGCTTCCCCGGAGGAGAGATGAATATGAAGAAATTAATAACAAGTTCATGAGAAGAAGGATTTTTAAAAAATATATATATTTTTGTATTAATTGATGTAAGTACCGTTCATCAATTATATTAATGGACGCGTCCGAGATTCAATATTATATTAATGGAAGAACACTTGATTGTGCGTTAGGAATAAAATGATGTTTCAAGGACTAAGATAACTCGTTATATCCCAGGGAGTACACCAACAATATGAAAAGAAAAACAAAAAAAAGAAAAAATAAGTCATTTCATCTTTCTCTCGAGTTCAGCCAAGAAATTCAATATTTTTTATATAACATATAGACTATGCATATATATAATATATATCATATGACATTTATTATATAATATTGAGTTGATATAACGAATCAAAAAGACGAAGAAGAGAGAAAACAGAGTCGAAATTTGCTAGTAAAACGTGTGTTAATACTGTTCGTCAACTGGTCAATTTATATAAAATCCATATAATGGAAAATGTCTATTTTGCCCCTATATATAATATATATCATATGACATTTATTATATAATATTGAGTTGATATAACGAATCAAAAAGACGAAGAAGAGAGAAAACAGAGTCGAAATTTGCTAGTAAAACGTGTGTTAATACTGTTCGTCAACTGGTCAATTTATATAAAATCCATATAATGGAAAATGTCTATTTTGCCTCTAATATACCCCCGCACGATGGCTGGTATGGATCTGATACAAACATCTTCGTAAAGTGGTAAAAAGGTCGTAGAAGGCAGGGACTTGGTGAAAATGTCCGCCAATTGATGCTGAGATCGGCATTAATTTTATTGCTCCCGAAGATACTTTCTCACGAACGAAATATCTGATCGGCATTGTTGATTTGTTGTTTGCAATGTGTACAAAAGGGGCGATTCTTTCCTGAATGGTTTCTGTATGTGCCTAAAGTGGGATTGCGATGGAAATTAGAGTGTGATGAATCATGAGAGCCGCGTTTGTACGTTGTTCCTATTCAGATAAAGTAGCCAGTTGCTCCAGTATGTGAATCTTGGTGTGTATTGGACTATTGTTGTTGTTCCTCTTGCATTATCAGAGAAAACACGATTGAAAGGTGGGATTGGATTCATGAATAGAATCTGACTTCGTATAGGTAAGTAAGAGTCATTTAGTCCCATTAAGAATGACATGACATACTTTGTGGCATGATGATCACGAATTTTTTTTACGCCCCCACATGTACGTGAAAAAGATAGCTTGTAATCATTAAGCTTCTCCCATATTGTCTTCAACTTAGTGAAATAGATGCTTAGAGATGATCGATCTTGCTTGAGGTTCAACAAAACTTGACGAAGTTAAAAAATCTTCGAACCGGTACTCTGTTAGAATCGATCTTGTAGGTCTTGCCATATCTCACGGGCTAATCGTAGGTAGATAATACTAGCTGAGATATCTTTGGAGATAGAATTCAAGATCTAAGAAGCAAGGATTGCATTACTACGACTCCAAGTGAGGATGGTTAGGTCAGCGTCCATGGGCTCGGGAATTGATCCATCAACAAAGCCTTGTTTGTTCTTGGCAAATCGAGCTAGCATCATTGCACAATTCCAACTTTGATAATTATATTCGGTGAGGGGTTGAGAAACAAGAATCTGGTTTGGGTTCTCAGCATGGTGTAGGTAATACGGGTTTGATGGGTCTTCTAGAATTGAGGCAATTCTAGTGTTTGCGAGCATGACGAGTAAGAAGAAAGAAGAGGATGACATCATGAAACAAAGCAGAGATTTTCGACGGTTTGCTCGATACTATAATGAGTTGATATAACGAATTAAGAAGACGAAGAAGAGAGAAAACAAAGGTAGAAATTTTATTAGTAAAACATGTGTTAACACTGTTCGTCAACTGGTCAATTTATACAAGACCCATATAATGGGAAATGTCTATTTTGCCCCCAATATATATATACACACAACCATACCATATATGTATAAATAGTAATAACTTTGTAGTAAAACATGTTCATTACATAGTAAAATAAGGATATGTGATCTATTAAAAAAAATTTGACATTAAGATTATGCAAAAAGGTGGGAATATTTAATTTATTGGGAAGAAGTTGATAAATTTTGATATTAATATTATGCGGAGAGATGAGAATACCAATTTTAATAATTAATGCAAATCTAATTCCTACAAAAAATAAAAAATTTAAAAAAAGTATTACTTAACGGGGATTTTGTCGGTGATGATGAGGTTTTACCTAACGGAATCTCCTATTACTAGGGAACAAATACTTTTACCTAAATTCTAAGTACCTATCAAATATTACCGAGCGATATTACTAGGTGATGATGACCTTTACCAAGCAAAAATGAATTGAGAACCTTAATTATGATGTAACAATAATTTAGAGAAAGATAAATGAATATTCAAACTTGAACCTACATGATTCAAGTAATTAACTAAAAATTTTAAAATATAAAAATAAACATCAAATTGAGAGTTTATAATTGATATTAGCCAAAACAGAATATCAATTTATGTTTTATACAAGCCCTTTGATAGGCAAATAAGAATAAAAAATTATTACAAATGGAAAATAAAATGTCATTTTTCCTATATCTCATTCATTAAGCTAATCAAAGTTGCAGAATTTTCAGAGAACGACCAATGTCCTAGCCAGTTGCCAGGATATGAGCAGTGAACAACTTGCCATTTTATGCAAGGCTCGAGGAATGTGAAATCTGGCACCAAAATATCAAATGAAATGGTGTCAGTTCATGGTCTTAGTCATGTTCCTAGAGTTAATTCGAAATACACATTTAAAGGTATCAAAGTATGCTTTTACTTCGAAATATCAAAGTGTCTTATTTGAGTTCAAAGTACAGCTCCCCACATGTTCAACTTCTTTAGTGCTACGTGCTCGGATTTGGTTGCTTCGTCTTGGTGTTGGTGTAGTGTCTTTCTCATTTCTCCTCCATTTAAGATTGTTTTTGTCCTCAAGGAAGAACTTTGGAAATTGCTTCACCATATCATTCACAAGATTGCACTTTCTTTGTAGGAAAAAAATGGTCATGCTCAAACAAGGCATGATTTGTATATTAAAAGTATAAAAAGGAAGACAAAAGAAGTTTTTATTGAGTTTGTTACGAAAATTTTGTAAGGGACTAATAATAAAGTTAGATTGTTTGTGTTATACCGAAGGTTTAACTTACAATTTTTCTAGTTCTTAATTTCTATGTGTGCATGAAGAGATAAAAAGATTAATTCTCAACAAGATGTTGACCCATCTCTAGGGGTTCATGGTCCAATTATATATGGAGAGGGTGACATATATAATCAAATCATCTCAAAAGAATGGTGCAGAAGGATTCGTGGCCTTAGATTTAGGTTTACAGTTGTTTGTACACTTGTCCTAGTGGTTCATTATCAAAATCTAACAATTTTGACTTGATGAAACAACATACGAATAAAATAAACACTATCAAGTCCTTACAAGAAAGAATATTGAAACATGAATCTGATAGGGTTAAAGCAAAAAACGATATGATAGATGAATGAAAAGAGATTTTGACCCAATTTAAAATGATCGAACAATTTCTTCCTCAAATGGTAAGTTTAAATAGTTTTATTTTAAAATTTAATGTATGAAAGTTTTAATGTATTCTTATGTACATGCTCCACTGCACAATATATCTTTATCGTGGCCCAAAGGCAGAGGTTTCTCCGAGTATACAAACAAAATCATCATGTACAATCCACTATGAAGAAGATAACAATGAAGGAAATCAGTGACTGTATCAAAACTATGTTTGATAGTTATTTCATTTTGGATATTTTAGTAAGAACTTTTGTTTATTGAGTATTTTTTTTTTACTTTGTATGAGTATAATATTGTATTTTTAACTCCTGTTTAATTGGGTGAATTATATTAGTACATTATCAATTCGTGTAAATGTAATTGATTTTCTTTATTGTCATTGTATAAATATTTTATATGGTTGAAAATACATAAAAATATTTTTTTTTTTGGCGTTTTCAAGAAATATGATTTTATAAAAACACGACATACCTATGACAACATTTTTTTCGTCATTATAGAAGTTGAATATGCTGACATTATTTATTTATCGATACAGATGACATCTATATCAGCGTTCTTTGTATGTTGGTAAAGATTACATCCATGCCAACATTTTCTATAGTAAGAAAAATATGATCTATGCTAGTGTTTGTGAACACTGACATAAAATGCCCTATCATGACATACTCTAAACGTGGATACAAGTCCTATTCTATATTAGCATAACTTGAACACAGCAGTATAGATCTATGACGATGCTTTAATGTTGATGCTTGCCCTAAATGTAAGCACATATTGGTTTTTTTTGTTTTAGAAGGTGAATAACAGATAATATCAATGACATTGAATCTACTATGTTGGGATTTTTTTTCTTGAAGCAAAAGTGTGTGTTCTTTATTTGAAGTAAGAAGATTTTTTAATTAATTGTACCATCAAATTTAATACTCAATACTCGTTGGATAGCAGGCTTATTAGTTTGTTTATGATAATCATATTGAATGTTATTAAAATTAAAAAACTATTTCACTATGTTTTATTGAAAACCTTAAATAACATTCTAATAATATGGATATCTCCTAATTAAGACATCATTTAATACAGATAAGGCTTCTTGATCCAAACATTCATCTTGATGCAAACACTCTTTAATGCTGATATAGATATATGCATGGCTAATATGGGCATGGTCAATCCGAATAATAATTTAGACAATGATGTTTTGCTAAGCACATAATTAATCCAAACAAGCACCGGACATTTTAATAGGACAACATTGTTTCTTATTTAAAACTAATTCAACCAACATAGTCAATTTGGACATTTTCTCTTAATATGGATATCATTTTGATCTAGACTTACTTCAATGCTAATCCGAACAAATATTTAAATACCAATTTGGATTACCTTTTCACTCTCAATCTAAACAAGTAAATATGTTATCATTCTAAACAAGTTAATATAAATACTCTACAAATATAGACACCAGTTTACTCTAAGCTTTGTCAACTCAAACTCTCAATTATTGTTGACTTTTGTTGACCACCAATGTTTTGGTATTAACTTCTATTGACTTTTGCCTTCCTAGAAGTGTCTTCCTAGAATTGACTTTTATTGACCACTGGTGACTTTTCAATTGACTCATTCAATGCAATGTTTTTATGTTCCTTTAACCAAAACTTTTGAGACAAATTAAAAGGTATATAAACTTAACCTCCCTTTACAAGTTGAAAATTTTCAAGCATGTTAGTCCATCTTCTTTTATTGTTAATATATGGTTCATCAAGAAGTAATGCTTTAACAAATATACAGGTTTAATAAAATTTTAAATCCGACATACATAAAGAGGAGATTGTTCCAAGACAAATTCTCCACAAACTATTAACTGCATCCAAAGAACTTATTAAATCAAGCCCCAAAAATGATACTTTTAATGTGCCACTGGGTGCCTTCCAACTCAGCAACACACTTTGATTTCATCTAATGATTCAATTATATATTATCAATAATATTTTAGTCTCAAATTATTATGTCAATAGATCATAACTCAACATGAGTGCTTTGAAGTTCAAACTTACTTCATGCCAACAATTTTTTGCCTACTAACTAGCCATAATGTTCATTTCACATACTCTTAATCCACCCCAACAACACACCAATGCATTCAAGAGTACCCACTAATTAATTTGAATCCTTTGTTTACCCACATTTTTGGGAGAAATCAAACATGTGATGACGTTTTGATGCTTGAGTAAGACAAAAACAACTCTTCATTACGAATATGCAACATTGAACAACGAAAGATAAGTTGTGATTTTAGAAACATTAAAAGTGTTTGGGTGATTATATATAGCCCTCAATCTTTGTGCTTGAGATGTGACAAACATGAAAATGGGGCTTTGTTTGATGATATTAAAATAATCAGTTATGTTTGATATGATGATATTATTTTAAAAAATAAAATTACTTTTAAATATTATAAATTTAAATATTTTAAATATATTTATAGTTGAATCATTAAATTTAAAAATAATATTAATTTAAAAAATAGTCCTATCAAACTGTATTTGTTTTGTTTTAATTTATTATTAATTTTAATAATTCAATTAATAATAAAAATATATTTAAGTAATTATGAAAGAAAACAAAACAAAATAAATTCGTTATCAAATGCTAAATAAATGATGAACAAAAAAGCCCCGCTTTCGCGTTCCCTTGTCCCTTCACAGAACAGGACAGAACAGAAAAACATATGCTCAAACCTAGAACAGAAACAGGAACAGAACAGACCACATCGATTCCATGTGATTCGAAGCTTGAAGACGGACGATTCGAGACAAAAGCTGCGATAAACCATCCGATTCGATGTGGAATCGGATTCTCGTACTTTGTCTCCCTATCCCCTCGTAGCCATGCGTCGTCTCTGCGTATGTCGTTGTCGCTGTTGACCGCTCGATCGCTCGCAGAGGGCGTCGGAATCTAGATCATATGACGCGTTGTTGTTCCTTAGGAAATCAGATTCAGGCGTTCCTCCGAGATTATGATAGGCTTCAGTATCTTGCTCTGATTCTCATCTACATTCAAGTGCGTTCCCAATTTCCATCCTCCGTCTTTCAGCTTCAATGACTGTCTTTCTGTTTCCTTGAACAAATTCTTTTTTTTTTTTTTTTTTTTTTTTTTTTCTGATTCTGAACTTCTAGTAATCTGATTAACTAATTTGTGTCTCCTTTAGTTGTTTCTCTGGTACATTTTCGTGTGGATCAATGAAAAGCCTTAAGGCCAGCTCCCAGCTTGACTAAGCTTTTTAAATGAACTTTCTGGTTATAAAACCTTTTAAGAAGAACTGGAAAATCTTAATTTTATTTAAATAAAAAAGAGCTTTTTTATCAAACCAATGGTAGAAGGGGTGGTGGAGGAAGGGATAAGTTTCCTCTTGCCTTAGCCTATTGGATGCACCCGAGCCAAACCTCAAAATAATGTTCCAACACATTTATCACCCTCTCCATACCCAAAGAGCGATTATTTACTGTCAATATTATTAGTTTTTTTCTCACATTAATAAAGGAAGTGTAAAAAATTAAATTAAAAATAAAAATATTATTTTAATAAAAATAAAGATAAAATGAAAATTAATATTAAAGTTGATATTGTAAAATGATTTTTTATATATAAAAATAACTTTCTACGCGTCAAGAAAAAAATATAAAATAATATTGAAGATGCTCTTTGATGGATGGAGAATATTGTCATTGAACACGATTAAAAAATTGATGAGAAGACTAAAAATAACTTAAATGGAAGAAAGTACGAAAGGTATGAAATTATTATATTTGAAAGAAAATTAGTGGTAAAAGAGAAGAATATATATATTGGATCAAATATAAATTTTCTGTTTGTCTTAGTTCTTATAGCCAAATTTAGTTTATTGGGATTGATCCTTGTTTGGTTTGGTTTAGCTTTTTTTCTGAAGAGCATAAGAATTTAGGCCTACAATGTAAAAAAGAGCTTTTACAAAGCTTTAAAAAGTGAGTTTTTCTGAAAGCCAGAAACAACTTTACTAAAGCTGTTTTTGTTGATTGCCAAGCAGGTGCTTTTTTGAGTTCAAACTGGGCCTTAACTGGAAAAAATTTGCTTTTATTCACAAATTATATGATTCTAAGGCTTGATGTTAGAGAGTTTTATATTGTTGTTAGATTGGCTGTGCGTTGGCTGGATCTCTTGGGGCATTGTACAACGGGGTGTTGTTGATTAATTTGGCGATAGCATTATTTGCTCTTGTTGCAATTGAGAGTAGTAGTCAAAGTCTCGGCCGTACCTATGCTGTTCTTCTATGTTGTGCTATTTTTCTTGATATGTCATGGTTCCTTCTCTTCGCCAAGGCTATATGGTATGTCAATCCATTTTAGGCTTTTCATGTAGTCCTGTATGTTCTTTTGGATTATTATGTCTATTTACATGAAAGTACCTAGGCTCTACATCAGTACATCTACACTATGTACTTTAATTGAAAGTCAGTACTAAACCTAGTTGGTCTCTCCTAAATCATAATGTCTTGTGGACCTTAAATAAATCTACTTGTTTATTGTCCTCTAAGCAAACAGATGTGGACATATCTCACAAATAAACTAGAGAAAAAAGTCAAGCCGCCTTAAATTAATCATTTTTTTATTTTTTTCTTTTGTTATCACTTGCCAGCCCTCCCTTTAGAAGCATCTGTGCATCCTCAGTTAGTGTGTGCGTGGATTGTTAAATTATATAGTAGTATAATATTGAATTTATCGAAATAGTGAAACAGGTACAAGTTAACGTGTGCTGTGTGTGCATAACTTTATGCTGCTTGAGCTATATAACTAATAACTTCGCATAAATTGCTGTAGTAGAAAACTAGACCTTGACAATCTTTATAGGAAGTAGCAAGGAGCACATAATTTCTAAATGCTGATCATTTAGGTTATATTGATGAGTGAGATACTATTATGGGAGACTGAAATTAAATTTCTTGTGAAATAGAAAAGGATTGGTTTGTAGGATTTCATGCAATCCTTAAGTAAAGTCTTTTTGGGATATCATGATAAAAGAGATTATACTTCAAGCACCATGCAACATCTGGCTTTCAAATAGATTGATTGACTATGTTTTATGTTTTCAGAAGCATGCTGGCTACTTATTTTTTGTTAGATCAAATTATTTATTTATTTATCTATCTATTAATTGTATTGATCATTACATATACTATCTGATTGTGGTTGCTACCCTTTCTCATTGGAAGTATTATCTATAAATGCAGGAATGTGTCATCCAATGACTATGGAGCATACGTCAGATTTTCACTCAAACTTGCTCTCTCAATGCAAATTGTTGGGGTTTCTGTGAGGTTCTTTTCTTCACTATTATGGATACAGATGTACAGATTGGGGGTATCAAATGTAGGCAGTGCACATTCTCAAGCAGATTTTGATTTAAAAAATAGTTTTTTAAATCCCAGAACTCCTGCTATAGCTATTGGCCCCTCGGACTCTGACAATTTTGTAGGAGGTTCTATATATGATCCAATTTATTACTCTTCTCTTTTTGAAATTGGTGAGGACAAGGATTCTCCATACAGGGTGAGTTGTTATCTTGGTTCCTTTCGACAAAACTGCTCAATAGATTATACCAATTCTGAATGACAGGGATGCGTGGGATGGTTTTGGGTGTTTAGCGTGAAGTTTCATTCGAATTAAGTCATATCACACCATAAATGCCCTTGTAGCTACTTGCGGTTGTTTTCATCTTTACTCCAGTCACAGTCAACAGCATTTCTAATCCTTCTTTATGTTCGATTCTGCAACTTATACCTGAAGGACTATTGCACTTTCTAATTATGATTAGAACTAATTTTAACAACCTTTATGCTTCCTTGACAGTGCTGTCTCTGGTACGGCAATTTTATATTGTCACAACTGCAATATTGTTGCCGCTTCAGCTAGCGTTACTGATCATTGATGTTTATAGACTACCAATATTATATCCGTTCATTTACTAATCGACCCCTATCCTATGTACCTTTTGATACCACTACCACAATATTTCCAGCCCTTGCCATAAATCCGTTCTTTTTTGTTCAAATAGCAATCATTATGTGTTCTGCATTACTAGTTCCACATGGCCTTATCTGGTTAACTTTGCTTTGTTTTCAGAATTGCTTTAAAAAACTGACACAGGGCATGTCTTTAAATTAGTGTTCTTGCCAATTCTTGGTTCCAGGTTCATGATCAGGCTGTCAAAGATGATGGGTCTACATCGGCATCTAGCAGTTCTCGATTAAAGTTATCCATAGGCAGGTCTTTTCAGGCTTTTGATGTAAGTGTCTTTTAGTCTGTTTTGCGTGGTTTTTCTTGCAACATAATTGTCTGTTTTGGGTTACAAATTAAAGTTTCCACTGTTCATCTCATTAAAGATTTTGATTGGTTATGATAATTTCACAAAATATTACCGACATGTCTATTGGCATTTGGTTGAGGTGTGACCATAAAATCTGCAAACTATGCTTAGTTATCTAATAGTTGCTTACCTATCCAAAAATTCTGGTTTCATCATGGTATTCAACTCAAAATATTGCCTTTTCATAAGAGATAAACTATGATTTAGTAGCAGCGAAATTGCAAAGAAAAGATTTAATCTTGGTCATCTGTTTTGTTGTAAAACCATTTTAGAATTTCGCCATGGTATTGTTCTTGTAGCTGTTTAACTTCAATGGTACTGTGGATTTCATATGGCCTGAATGTTCCAAGTAAGTCAATTGACCATAACACTCCCTTTATATGGAGGTTATAAAACTAAGAGAACATGATTTCCTTGGACAATACAAATAGTCGAAATTTATAGAATCATTGTACTTGTTGGGAATAATATAGGTTTGATGACAGAAGAAGTAACTGCAATACAGGATCTCGAGCCCAAAAAAAGTTTAGAGGAACACCTCATCTAGCAATTTTCAGGGGGCGGCTGGAAATAAACCAAGCCTCAGGGAAGGATTTGTTTTTTGTTTTTTAATTTTATATTGTAGAAGGCTGTTTCTATTCTGACCACACAGAACCAATTGATTATTATCTGTTAGGAATCCGGTTGGAATTCGTGGTCTTATGGTTCAATATTATATTTGTCCCAAATCACTTTAATTTAAAAATTGTACATTATTAACTCAGTAGGTGAGTCTTGGTATTTGCTAAGACACGCCAGTGTCTCTTTCCATGGTAACTTACTAACTTTAAACATTACATCATAATGTTGTTTTTTATCTCTTGATTTTATTTTGAACACCATTTGGCAAGTTAAGGAGAAAAAAATTGGTTCCATTCATTGTTCACTTACGGAAATGCAGCTATCATCATGTTCAATGCATACATGTTTGATGAAAGCGATCTTTTTGCTCCTTGCTGTTGGTGGGTGTCAACATTGTGGATGCATATGTTGGCTTTGTTATTACACTTGGCCATTTGCTTGACGTGCGTGATTGCAGTACAATAATTCAGGGAAAAAATTGACTTATATTTTTGCTGGCTGACTTCCACTCTTGCAGGAAGAGAATCGACTGAACAGGCCCCTGATGTATGAAAACTAATTCTCATGAGAATCGAGAGGAATTTCTGAGTTGGGCTGTGTCAATCATCCTCTCTTTTTTTTGGTGTTTATCTGGTAGTGGCGTGGAAGGGAGCTCCATCGCCTCTACAGTTTTCCAATTTGTAGTCTTTTTGTTTCTCTTTTGGTATCTGGCTTGTAAGAGGTGTTCAATTCAAGGTAAAGAAGAGAACTCTTGAGTCTTGTCTTCCTTGGACGAAGAGTTATGATAAGTTCTAGGCAAGAATTGGCCGATGCTATCTTTGTTAAGTGGTGTTTTGCGGCACACGTTTTTTTTACTGTTTTTTTAAGGATAGTTTTAATCTTTTAAATTTTTATAATAATTTTATTTTTAATTTTTCAAACATTTATCACATACTTCTAAAATTTAAAATACTTTTAAAATTATATTTTATTAAATATTTGTCTGTTTATTTTTATAATAATTTATTTTTTCAGTAAAAATAAAAATAGTTTAGTCAAAATGATAAATTTAGAACAATTTTTTATAATAAAAAAATAAAATAAAATTATCATGGAAAAACACAAATAAAAATAGGTGCATGTCAAATCCATAATCAAACGACTAGTTACAGATCGACAACAAAGCAAGCACGGCAGGCAAACAACAATCATAAAAGATTAACAACCGCCCGCGCTAAAAGATTTAAAAAAAAAAAAAAACTTTCCTTGTTTGTAGATTTTCCTCGTCTGTGGCTCCCTACTATATATCTTCCTTCTTATTCTTTTATTCAAGTGGATCTACCACCAAATCTAAATCCACGACAAAATGTTGATCCTTCCCTTCAGAGGATTCCCTATTCTGGTCACTTTCCTCTAAAAAATCCACATACAAATCTTTTATTTATATTGAGTATTTCATATTTTTATATATAAACAATAAATTAAAGATGCCCAAGTTATATATATAAACATTAATTATGTTCAAGGTTTTTTTTGACCCAAATTTCACGCAATATCAACTTATCACAATTATTAAAAAAACAGCATAATATTTATTTAGAAAAAAGTAACCTAGGTTCTTCTTTTTTTTTAAAATCGTGATATTAAATAGAAATATCATATATGGATAAAATTTGAATAAATTGAGATACAATTGCACTCGTTTGAGGTTTCTATTATAATTGATTTTTTGGTTTATGCCACACATTCTTGTACTTTAATCTTTATTCATTTTGGTGTTTGCTACCATGGTAGTCTCTATGATGGTTGCAATGTCTATTTCATATTTCTTTAACAATTCTCTAGTATACTTTACTTTGTTGATAAAGATTTTGTTTTGTTATTGATTGACTTGGCTACCCAAAAAATGTGTTAGTTCTCATGCTCATTTCAAATTGCCTTTATATTAACATAACGGATTTTACACATAATTTGTCAATAGAACTAAATATAATATCATCAAGATAAGTGTGTAATATTAAAATATTTTCTTTATGTTTTCTTGCAAAAAGAGTTGTGTCCATTTTTCCTTTCATAAAACTATATTTTAATAGAAAATCAAAAACAGTTTTATACCAAACTTTGAGAACATATTTTAAATCATATAGAACTTTAAAAAGTTTGTAAAGTTTATCAAAATTAGGATATAAAAACTTAATGATTATTCAACATACATTTTTTCTTGTAATAGCCTATTTAAGAAAATACTTTTCCGTCCATTTGGTAAACTCGAAACTTCATGTAAGCTACATATATATGCTATAAACATCTTAATAGCTTTTAATTCTGCTATTGGTGCTAAGGTTTCTTCAAAGTTTATTCCCTTTTTTTGACAATAAGCTTTTGCTATTAAGCTATTGGTTACTATCCAGTTTATTTTTGAAAAGCCACTTAATTTCAATTACTTATTAATCTTTGGGTTTATTTACCCATTCTCATATATTGTTTATTTCAAACTGAATCAGTTCTTCTTGCATTGTTTCTATCCAGCTATTATTTTTTATAAATATTTTTTGCTTGCTTAGGTTATAGATAAGATAAGAAGATGGGATAGAGGTTTTCATTAATTATTGTAGCTCTTGTTTTACCAAAGCTTTTAGTTCTTCAATTATCAGATCTTTAGTATGATCTTTTTTCCATCTAATATTCTTAGAAAGATTTGTTCTTATAACAGATTGTTGAAGATTACATAGTTTTATTTTGGATACTTCTTTTGTAAGTACTCTATTAGATTGAAAACATTATGAAATTATTAGGTAATTGATCACAAGGGTCCCTATGTTATGTTTCAAGTGAAATCTCTTTTTCCTATAAAACATGATAAGCTTTTATTTCTATTAGTCAATTCAATCAAAAGTAATATATAAATACTCATTTCTACCTTAAAAAGTTTTTTATTAAAAACTTTGTAAGTTTTACTATGAAAAGAATAACAAAAAAAAAATATCTTCATTTGCCTTATTCTAAAACATAGGCAAATGTTCTTTACCATTGTTGTGAATGTAATAGAGACATCCAAAGATATTTAAATATTTAACTGTTGATTTTCTTCCTTTCTAAAGCTTCTTTGATGTCTTCATTTCTACTTTTACGATTGAGGTTCTATTTTATGTGTAGCAATAGGTGTTCACAGCTTCTACCATAGGTACTCTGGTAGGTGTGCATCTGCCAAAAGTGTCATCTCTGGCCACTGTTTTTATCTAAACATTCATGCAAAATGTCAGGTTGTAGGGCATCGGGAGTTCGTCCTGCTTCCTTCTTTCCAGCGGCTCTAATTTCATCCCTGTAAATATATATAATGTCAATAAAAGTACTAAATGATTGGATTCGATGTTGGATTTTGAAGGCTATGACCAAGGTGGGGTATGTTTCGCATGAGGCTACTTGTACTGATTCAATCAATCAATCATTTGTGTCCATTAAAATATGAAAGGAAAATTTATGTTCACTAAGGTTATTTGCAGCAGTCATCTATATCAGCTTTTTATACACTCAGTATAAATTAAGAAGAGATCCGACCAAATCGGCCTACATCCACCAGATCCAAGCTTCACCATGCCTTCCTCTCTGCGCTGTCCCAGCTTCAACCGCTATCGTAACACCCTACGGCGGGCCAAAACACTGTCTCCCACCCTCGCACCAGGATCCACCATTGCTCCTTCCCATTAGTGCCAGAGCCCGCCGCTGCCATCGCCTCACATCACTAGAAGTCATCCACACCATCGTCTCTACACAACCCATATCATCGAAGCCTCTCTCTCTCTCTCTTACAGGTTTTGTTATATGTGTGCGCGCGCGCGTGACGCTGTCCATCGAGCTTCATCGAAGTCTTATACGTTGAGCAGTTGCTTTCCAGGAGAGCCGCGACGTGCCGCCAAAGGCAACCCATGCCGAAAACAAAAACACCCCAAAAAACCAGGGATAATAGTAAATTCAATAACAAACAATTTCCCCCAGAATCGTTCTTTAATGCTGCCAGTGCTCCACCATGCAGGTACGTTCGTTTCTTTGCCTCTGAATGAGGGATCATAGGATCTAAGGTTTTCCAAAATTCAGTTGAAGCAGTGAAAGAGCTAGAAGGACTGAAGGAGTAATAATAAAATAAAAAATTTAATAGAGAGAATAAAATACGCGGTTTATGTAAAACAAAATAGGTATATATATAGTTGTAATTTAAAGATAACGATTTTTAAAAAATATAAGACTATGGAAATGGCTCAGAGAGATTCTTTATTTTTATAAATAGAGAGTTAAAGCTCTTAAAAATTACTCCAACTCACTCTTTATCTCTCTTTTTTATTTTTGAAAAATACTATAGTTACTTTTAATTTTTTAAAAATAACTATTTACTTTTAAAATAATTTTATATTATTTTTTCTCACTTCACTTTTATTATCTACTCACATGTGTTAATAAAGAGAGAAAAAAGTTAAATAAAATATAAAAATATTATTTTAATAAAAATAAATAAAAATAAAAATAGTGTTGAAATTGAAATTGTAAAATAATTATGTACATGTCAAAAACCCTTTACATGTGAAAATAAAATGAAGAGCTTTGTTGGAAATGTTTAAAAAGGCTTGTGAATTTAATATGATTTGGCCTAATGATAAACTAAAATACATTATTTTAAAATTATTCAAACTATTTATTTTAAATATCACATTATATTATATTTTTAAAATTTTATTTTAAATTACTTTTTAGGATTAATGTTATGTAAGTTTAATTGTGAAGTTTTTGATGAGTTTTGTAATTCTCACAATTATAAGATTTGTTGTTTTTTTCTCTCTTTTCGTTTATATTTTTCCAACTTGACCTGTTCATAAAATAATAAAATATTATATGAAGATTACTACTTACTCTTTAAAAATAAAGAATAATCATATTTATATAAGCAAATAAATATGGAGATGAAAAGTCTATTGAAGACTTTTTTTTAGGTTGACTATTTGTCGAAATACATCGCCCTCTTGAATATGGTCGTAATATTTGAAGTTTGGTTCATTCTAGTAAGACACTCCATAGTTTACAATTATAACATAGAATTCAACAAATGACACAAAAGAGGATATATAAGAGTAATAATAGGATAACCTATGGAGCAAATATAAAATTGGAATCCATACTATTTAAATTTATCTTTCAATGGTAAATTAATGCATACCCTCATAAGCCAATAATTTCCCTTCAATAGTGAGGCGCTCAAACCCCTGAGCACCCTCTTATACAAATTAACATTTGTGCACAAAATTGATTACTTGTCATTTCTCAATATGTTATTATATCTAATATTTTTTGAAACTGTAAATGAATCAAACGTTCATGAACAAGCTTGCATTTGGCTCGGTAAAAGATCGTTTATGTTCGTTCATTAAAAAATAGTATCATTCGCGAATGTCATTATTATATTCGTGAACATGTTCGCGAACGTTTACGAATAGTTCGTGAATATCATTCGTATTTGTAAAAATTATTTGTGAATGAAAAATTAATAAATCAATTAATATGTATAAAAATTATTTTATTAAATATAATTTAATAAGTCTATATTTTTATATTATTATTAAATAAAAAATATATGCTTTTGATTTATTTATTTATTTATTTATTATTATTATTATTATTATATTTTCATAAATTATATATGATAATTATTTAAATATATTACACAAAGATAGCACAGTCTAATAGTTAATTAATTGACTTTTTTGGATAAGTTTAGGATATAGATTTTTTTTGCAAATTTTTATGATTTTGTAATTATATCAGTTTGATTCGATTCACTAATAAATAGTAATGAATACATTCGAACATCTTAATAATCGGTTCGATTCAATCCGTTTATAAGCCTAATTATTTTTGTGTGAATATGTTTCTTTACTGAGTTCATGTTAGACTTTGTTAGCTGGACACACTGCGAATGAGTGGCATGCCAAGGAATTAACCAAATTAAGTATTGAGGGAATATAAATAGTGTTGTCAACACCACCAATCTTAACAATAATACTGATGGGGCTAATTGTATAGGTGTCTATTTAATGACAAAATTACAAGTTTGGCACAGTTTCTACCATGGAAACTCGTGAAAATCACCTTGCTGCAAAAGCATTTTTCGTTCTAAACACGGCAAATTTTATTTCTAGCTAATTCAACGGCTACCTTCAAATTTTTAGTGTTGTAGTGAATTGCAAACAAAACCAGCTATCTATTGCTGTGGCTTTCATGGCTATGACTTGTGGACCCATAAAAGCACATCATTAATTAACAACGACATACAGCTTGTTTCATACCACTAAACCCCAAACACAGTTCAAATATAATTTTTTTTAAAATTAAATAGAAACAAATAGTTTGGGAAAAACGAAAAGTTAACAGACAAACACCGCAAGCAGCGGAGAGGGGAAGACCGAAGACGCGCTTCGGTTGTTCTCTCACGCGTCGCTTTGATTTTTGTTGTTCATATTCTTTTTCTCCGCTCCCTCTTTTCTCTTTCTCAATGTAAAATAAATAAATACTAATAATAATGTTTTTTGATAAATAAATAAATCTGCAGGCTCAAAAGCTCTTCTAGAACGCAACTTGTTGATCGGTAAAAGCCCTTTTGTTTCTGTGTTTTTCTTGTTTGTTTGTAGTTTAGAGCTATTTAATGTGCTGTCTGTGGATTGCTCTCTTCTTTTGTCTCCTTAATTTTCAACGTGTTTGTGTTGGCTGAGGATATGAATTTTTGTTAGTATTATGGTTTTGTTTTGTTTTTGACGATGATGCAGATGTATCTCAGTATCTAGATCTTTGCTTTGGTGTTTACTGGGTCAAATTTTATCTCCCGGGCGTTCAGTATATATGTGCTATTGAAGCTTGAGATTTGAGATTTGGTGATTTGTGGTCCAATCTCAGTTTTCCTGCGTTAGTGCGTTTTGGTCAGAACTGAGTCCACCGGGGTGCTATTGAACCACCTTCTTCTTTTGATAAATAAGCATTATCAAAATAAAATTTTAATGAATAAGTAGAAATGGGTTTTCTGTATTTTAGAAATATGCAATGTTTGCTTACTCCACAATTTCCAACATTTTCCAAGTATTTATCTAATTTTATTCTTCTCATTGAATCTGGGTTTTGTTTCTCTTCCTCTGGCGACCCCCCTATATTGCCTCTCTTTTTCTTTTTCCTTTTTTTTTTTTTGTTTAGATCTTCTGACTTCTTTTTGTTTGTTTTTTGCTTATATTTATGATGAATGGTGAATCAGGGAGATATCACCTGATCCAGCTTGATGATGGATGAGAAATCATCTGATCCAGCTTGATCTGTTAAATCTGCACATTTTTTACGTATCTTCTCTGAGGGTAAATTAAGGTAATGCTTAGATTTTTACTAATTTAGGATTTTGCTGAATGTCAGGAAGATGGAGGAAACTTTGGCAACTAGGTACTGGTGTCACATGTGCTCTCAAACGGTGAACCCTATTACGGAAGTTGAGCTCGAATGTCCTTTATGCCGTAGTGGGTTTGTGGAGGAGATGGCCAACGCCAGGACAGGGGAGGATAATCAAGATGTCCTTCCTGAATTGGGGTCTGACCGGACCATCTCCCTCTGGGCTCCAATCTTGCTTGAAATGATGGGTAATCCCCATGGCCGGCGAAGATTGAGAAGGCCAGATTTTGAAGAAGCTGAGGTTGTGAATGAGCGTGATGATTTAAACGGCCACCGCCATATCCATAGGGAAGACAGAGAGCCTTTGGACCAGGAGCTTGATTCAAGGAGGCTAAGAAGAAGTTCAGCCAGCATTCTTCAGCTGCTCCAAGCCATTCGGGCTGGAATAGCATCTGAAATGGAGAACCCAGAAGGTGATAGGAACCGAGAGCGAGTCATTCTAATTAACCCTTTTAGCCAAACCATCATCGTCCAAGGTTCCTATGATTCAAGTCATTCCCGTGGAGAGAACCGAAACTCTGCAGGGTCAATTGGGGATTACATCATTGGCCCTGGGTTGGATATGTTGCTGCATCATTTGGCTGAGAATGATCCCAACAGATATGGCACCCCACCTGCACAAAAAGAAGCAGTGGAAGCAATGCCAACCGTCAAAGTAAAGGACGATGAACAGTGTCATGTGTGCTTGGATGATTTTGAGAAAGAAGCAGAGGCAAAGGAGATGCCTTGCAAGCATAAATTCCATGAGAGCTGTATTTTGCCATGGCTAGAGCTTCATAGCTCTTGTCCAGTTTGCAGGTTCCAATTGCCTGCTGAGGAATCCAAGCAGGCTCCAGGTGGATCTCAGAATGCCAGTATCAGGCGGGAGAGCCTCCGTGGTCGTAGGAGTGGTGATGATGGAGATGGGGATGGGAGGAATGGGAATGGGAGGAGATTTTCAATCCCATGGCCTTTTAATGGCTTATTTTCTTCTCCTTCCTCATCTGCTTCATCTTCATATAATGCACCCAGAGGTAATTCTCCCACCGATGACAGTGGTACTTGATGAGTTAAATTCAGTCTCTCCCTCCTTCCTCCTCTCCTTGGCTTCAAAGTTATGCTTTGATTATGTAAATAAGCCTTGGAAGAACACAGTTTTTTCGCCTGCCACATTTCTTATGTTCAATCCGCTAAATAACACTGTTGATTTATTGATTTATTTATTTGACATATTTGGCAGACTTTGAAAGGTGGAAAAATAAAAAATTAAAACAAACAAACAAACAGTAAACAGTATAAGTAAAATTAAACAAGGGACGACGGGTGGTTTGTGCGTCTTTAAGCTTCGGAAGTTGCTTGCTAATTAATCTCTAATTCCAAGCTGCAGACATTAACCTCCCACCCACCAATTGCTTGATCTTTTTTCTGCATTTCGTGAGAGTTGCACCAGTGTTCTTGAAAGCTTTCAGATATGCTGGTCGGGCACATGCAAATGTCATCCTAATTTCCACCATGTGTTTCACTAGCCCCCCCTTTCCTCTTAGACCTGAACCCTCCCTCCCTTAACATTCCATTTTCTTGGATGCTGAGGACAATGTCTCCAAGTGAAAGGCTATTTATCTTCATTTTTGGGGGTGGTGCTGATGACAACCTGACAGGAAATGGAATATAGAGCACTAATAATCTTTCATTCTACGGCAAAGCCCAGATGGGGTTTCTACAGGCTTGTGATCAAGTGATCCTACCGTTTTTTTTTTTTTTTTTTTTTTTTTTTTTTTTTTTTTTTGCTTTTTTGGCTCTAGTTCCTCCAAAGCCAAAACCCACTTCGCGTGATCTTACTGCAACAAAAACAAAATGAGCCTAAGAGTTCTCCTGATCCTCCCGCCCTGTGGTTTCTTATGAGGAACCCAAAACGATCACCGGAAGTCTGAGCATACCCATGGACAAGTTTAGATGGTCGAAATGGAAAATGGCTTCAGCAGTTCCAGCCCATCCAAACAAGGGCTAAAGTTATTCCTAGCATGGCAATGTAACGACCACAGGAGTCGATGGGTACCCATTAAACCGAAACTAGGCCGAGTGCCTATTTAGCTCCTTTATTCCATGTTAGCATTAGACATGCAGTACGCATACATTAAGCCATTTATTGATTCCTCCTTCAAAATATAAATCAAACTTTCATTCTAAGGTTTTATAATTGGACAACAAAATCCTCATCGGATGTGGCAACAGAACACCTAACTCAAAACAAAATTCAGTTTGTGTCCATAAAAAGAAACCAGATGTTTACCCACTGCTCCACTTTTTCTTCGCCCACTAGGCACCATGACAGCCACCACGGAAAAGAAAATCACTTTACAGTTACAATCTTGATCACCGACGAAGACCCAACTCGGTGAAGAGCCACAACAGAGTCCCCGTCCTTGCAGAGACCCTTCTCCTTGGCATGCTGAATGGCGAACTCTAGGGCTTCTTCTGTGGACTCGGCATGAGAAGCACGAGCAGATCCTGCACTCAGAACTGGCACTAGCCCCCTGTATATAAGGCTGTGCCTTGCTGGAGCTTCATCGCTGCACGACCAATCAAAGGAATCAGTCTTTATCTCAGGGACAACCACTGACAATATGGGTGTGCCGGGCCGGTACTTTGCCACAAGCTTTGCAGTGCTTCCACCCCTGGTGAGGACCAGTATGAGAGCTGCTTTAGATGAGTTAGCTGCTCTAACTGCACAAGAAGCCAGGCTCTCAAGTGGGCTCATGGGTACAGGTGCAACTTCCATGATCCTTTTGAAAACATCCCCATAGTTAAGTGTGCTTTCTGCTTCAATGCAAATCTTAGCCATGGTTTGGACAGCATATTCTGGGTAAGCTCCAGCTGCAGTTTCACCACTCAACATCACACAGTCCGTGCCATCAATGACTGCATTGGCGACATCAGTGGCTTCAGCTCGAGTTGGCCTAGGAGATTTGATCATTGATTCCAGCATTTGTGTAGCAGTAACAACCGGCTTTCCCTGGATGTTGCACTTGTAGATCATCACTTTCTGTGCCAGAAATATTTTTTCTATTGGAATTTCCATTCCAAGGTCACCTCTAGCCACCATGAATGCATCTGAATTCGCAAGGATATCATCGAAATTGGCAACCCCTTCTTGATTCTCAACCTAAAAAAATAATTGAGACAATTAAAGTAAAAATACAGACTCGTCCATTGTTATAGCATTTACAAATAGTTAGGCATACTCAGTAACAATTACAATAGCACAAGTCGCATAAAGAAGTATCAGGATGTAAATCATCTCATTTCTTGGATGCATTAATTTCCTTCCAAAAGTGAACTTATGTCCTCCAATGTCATCCCCCACCCCCGAAATTCCAATTGAGTTAAACTATAAAAATTCAAAGTATTCAAACAACTTCATGTTGAAAATTCCCTTTGTCATCCCAAAGATATATATACTTAGAAGTGTTCTTATATAATATGGAAGCATGTATACAAGCCCTGGGGAGTAGAATCCCAAGGCATAAGAGGTCTACGAAAAGGGATGTGCTAAATATGCACATTGCACCAAAAAATATACAACCAACCTTTGACATGAGAAGGATATGTTTGGCATGCTCTCCCAGCAGCTTTCGAACCTCCACAAGATCTGAACCCTTGCGAACAAATGACAGGGCAATCATGTCAATATTATTGGGAACTCCCCATTGTAGGATGTCTTCCTTGTCTTTCTCGGTCAATGTGGGCAGATCCACGATGACCCCTGGAAGATTGACATTCTTCCTCTCCCCAAGAACTGCTGAATTCTCGCAGCGGCATTGGACAAGGCCATTTTCAGGGTCACAAGACAAAACCCGGAAAGTGATGGTGCCATCAGCACAAAGGATCACACTCTGCGGCTTCACATCCTCAGCTAACTTTTTATAGCTCATGCAAATCATATTCTCATCACCCTCTATGCTATAGTCGGTGGATATTGTGATCTCTTGGCCCTGTATTAGCTTGATGGGCTTGGAATCCTTCAAAAACCCTGTTCGAATCTCCGGACCCTGTGCAGCAGCATCGCAAATACAAAAAAAAAAAAAAAAGTTAAGAAATCACACAAATTCTCTTTAATCCAAGGTCACGATCACCACAAGGAAGAACTAAAGCCTATGAAAAGACATTTAAATTTCAATCAACGCAAACTTAAGCGTATATTTTCAACATGAAATGTTAGATTTCTTCCCCCCTATTTTGCTCAAAACATTAAACATAATATAACTTTTCTATGCTACAAGGATCAGCTAATGTTCAAACTTTAAAGATATCAGATTTTAAAACAAGCCAAAAAAGGGGCTACGACCTTAGAAAATATGCAAATATTAAAGGAAAACTTCCCCTAATCTAATGGTATATTAATATAATGGTACATTGATTCGTGTTTGGTTCAATGGTAAAGACTTACATAGAGATAACAACGGGATGAGTTTGGGACGGGTCACTCCTATTTCGAACCCGTCCCATCTAAAAAAATCGCATCTCAAAATCTGCCCCTAATATGATTATGCTAACCTGAAATCCATCCCATTAGGATCTAGTCGAGACAGATACCCGATAAACCCTCTATATTTCGTCCCAAATCCGTCCTAAATCTTTACTGGATTGGAAATACTTGTCTCAAATTCGCTTTTTAACTCAATTATACTAATCTTGAGTCCATCCCATTAAGGGCGCGACAGGACAGGTCCAGTATTACCTGGACCATCGCTAGACTTACAAGTCCAAGCAGCAATTCATGGGATATCAATAAATAATTTATGTGTATGGTAACATTGGCAATGAGGATCTCTCTCTCTCTCTCTCTCTCTCTCTCTCTCTCTCTCTCTCTCTCTCTCTCTCTCTCTCTCTCTATATATATATATATATATATATATATATATAGAACAAATACAATAATGACGTAAACACATAAATAAGTGAAATAAACAGTAGCATGACATACATACATACAGTGTCAACAAAAACAAATCTCCAGAAAATGACATGAAATGAAGCCTAAAACAGAGCGTAGGCGCGACGCCGCATATAGCACCGAAATCGAAGCACGGAAACGACAATAAACAAGCAATTAAACGATGAAAAAATAAACACGAAACCTCAAAAATGGAATCATTAAAAGAAAACGATTAAAAAATCGAATCGAAGGGAAGGGGTTGCCTTGGTATCGAGCATGACGGCGCAGAGAATGCCGGTGGCGTTCATTGCGGCGCGAAGGTTGTCGAGGGTTTCCTGATGGTATTCGTGAGATCCGTGGGAGAAGTTGAAGCGCGCGACGTTCATGCCGGCGCGGAGGAGCTTCTCGGCCATGGGAATCGAGCGCGACGCAGGGCCCAGCGTGCACACGATCTTCGTCTTCGGCATCTTCCCCGTCCCTTTCGCGCCCAGAAACTCCATTGTCGAGCACGACTCGACCTCGGTTCGATTCGATGAAACCACAGCGAATCGACCAGCGACAGAGCGAGAGAGATTGAGAGATGTGAAAGAAATGGGGAGCGAGAGACTTGGTGGGGTTTGGATTTTATATATAAATGGGAAAATAAATGTTTTGAGGGTTTTTTTTTTTTTTTTTTGGGCACCAACAACAAATGTCGATTGCATTTGAGACTGGGAGGCAACGTGTGTCATGTCATGTTTTTTTCCCCCACACAATATTTTACATTTTTAATAATATTATATTCAAAATTAAAAACAAAACAAGGAAATTCAAAAGTGGTAAAAAGGAACATATTTGCCTGCAAGACAAGCAATCGTGGGGAGGGGTTAAAAAAAACCCCGCAAATAACGTTTTTATTACTATGTACTCACGGCTACTCATTTTATTTGTTTTATCAAGAGCTTAAATTAGCTTGTTAAAAATAAATAAATAGTAAAGTTTAAAAATTCGTTTTTTGATTTTTTATAAAATAATTAAATTCTTCAATTATTGAAAATTTTAAATATAACACAAATTTAACATTAGAAAAGAAAAAAATGCTAGAAATCGTTGTAGATTTGTCCATATTAAAAAAAAAAAGGCAAAGGTGGTTCATAGGCTATGTCAAAAGTACATTTTGACATAATAAAACCTTAAGGATAATATTAAAAAAAGCAAAATTAGTTTTTCACTGGAGATTCAAAAACTAAATTTTCATGCATTTCAATTGCCTTTTCAATTTGCTCACTCTCTTCTTATTCCTTTCTGTATCAAGACTGGATACGTCAATGTCATTTGTCATAGCTTGTGGATCTCACCCTACTTCAATATGAATCAGTCATTCATAATTCTCTTTGATGTTGTGGTTGTTACATAGGTCCAATGCACTTCAATACATAGGTCCTCCTAACTCATTTGATTTATCTTGATTTGGTCAATTTTCTATTAGTACATCTCTCTCTCTCTATATTATTCATTAATCTCCGCTTCTCTGTTGGTTTGATTGATTTATTATTTGTATTAAACACTAATAAGAAACCTAAATTCCTGTACAAGTATAGCTATTTAAAATCATTTAAAATTAAAAAAACAATAAATAACCTTTACATTGTTTGTTATCGCCATCATCAATAAATATAAAATTTAACCAATTTAACCACTACCAAATATGTACTTATTACCAAACAAAGTTATCATAGCCAGCAAGCACACCATCACATGCAAGAACTCTCAAAATTAATAAGTTATGCTTGTTGTTAATATATGCTTATTGTCACGGAGTGAGGGTTTTCATTCGTGCGGTACTTGATTACTCTAGTGTATGCTCAAAGTAAGCTAAATCGTCAAGCATACACATATATTGGTTTCGTCCTATCGTGGGCTCATTAAGGGAACGGTTCCAATTATCGACCAGTTTGTGTGAGGATGGCTAGTGACGTGCTTCCCGCATTTAATCGAGTCATCACATTTGAACTCCAAAGAGGCTCAATTGATTTCCCACGCAAACTGTCGTGGAGCCTTTTCCGTTCGCATTAATTATGTTTTCCTCCTTGTTCCTCCAAACAATATGTATCTCAGCTACTTGAAAGACATTCATAGTACTAGGATGTGATTTATATAAACTAATAGTTTATGTGTAAATTTTTATATGTAAACATGTTTATTAATAAATATTATTTTTTAAATAAATATTAATAAAATAACAAAATTTTGTACGCCACGACTAAATGATAAAATATTTATCATTCGCGTATTCTTTACAATCCCAATTATCATGGGAATAGAAGAAAAACGTACGTCTCTCTCCCTCTACCATGTTGGGACCCTTGGTGCAGCCGATCTACTTCCACGGACTGTTCCGATTTGAAAAATTGACAGTCCATGACAGATCAAGACATGATGGCGATAAATTTAACAGTAACATTACATAAATTTTGTTAGGAATAAAAATAAAAATGATACAAATGGTATGGCAAAATATAGGCTCAAACTTTTATTAATGGGGCATGACGTTGATAATGAACTTTTTGATATATATAAAGCCAAAAGGCAGGGGCTCGTGGGGGAACGTAACGAACCTCATTCCAGCCTCAACTCCACGCGATTTGATGCTACAAGCTAAAGCCAACCACGTGGTCTATATAAATGTTTTATATGGTATTTTTATTTAATTATTTATTCAGTTATTATAATATTTTAAAATTATAACTTAAACTATTCAATTATGATCATAATTATGGTCATTATATTCTTTCTATTGAGTGTTTTCATATGAAAAAAATCTAGATACGTTAAGTTACAGATGCTAATTCCTTTCCATTAATTGAATGTCTAATTTAAAATTCAGTTTGACTTGTTCATTGTATTTTTCAAGCTCTAAATATAAAATTATTATTTTATTGAAGTTGCTTAAAAAAATAAGTCACCATGCACATGTAGGCTACTAATTTTATTATAAAGTTCACTGTTGAATTCACTTTGAGTTTGACCAACAAAAAATAATGCACGGTAGAGTGGCAGTGTGCTGTATTTTTATTCTTATTTTTAAATATAATTCAAACACGAGATTTGGGAGATCGTTGTTGCTCTCTCTGGAAAATTTTTTATTTCCTGATTAAATTGTATTTAATTTCACTAATCAAAATAAAATTTCTAAACACAATGCAAGTTCGAAAATGTTATTTATTTTTATTGGACTCCTGTGTCCTGACAAGCAAATTTTAAATCTTCATATCGATTTTATTTTTATATTATATACGAAATTTATTAAAAAATAATATATATATATATATATATATAATATATATATATATATATATAACCAACTTATATTACCGTAAAATCTTAACATAGTTATCATCTATTCTTATTTTTTTTATTTATTTCATCTGATAATCTAATATGATATTATGTCGTCATCTATTAGTTACGCAATTCCAAATCTCCAATAATACATATCATTACTCAAACAAAAATTAAATTAAAATTTTAATTTGGTCAAACATTCCCTGCTTTGTTTCATATCTAAATTATGTTAAATATTGTCCTTTGTAAAGCTACAAATAGTTACTGTTTTTAAAAGTTGAAAAGAGTTTTTAAAAATTGTCTTCCAATATTTATTTACTGTTTTCATCCACAGGCCACTGCATTTTTCAGACAAAGCTCTACTTGTAATCAAAACATTTTTCTATGCAATTTTTTTTGATGAATGCCTTGCTTTCAAACTTTAGAAATACAGAGTATAAGATGTTTTGAGTCAAGTAATGGGTGAATTGTATTATAAAAAATATAAAAAGAATTTCCCAATTCTGACAATCTTTGTATTTTGTAATTTCAGCAGATGGGAAATAAAACAATCTTTGTTTTTGTAATTACAATTTACAGCTGGGACATAAAACAATGATATTATTATTTCTTTTTAAATTTTCTATACAAGTTAGTTTGAACTTTGAATTGTGCACGGCTTCTAGCTCAATCCAGGTAGGACCGAAGGAGTGCTGCCTGCTCTTTGGGGGTCTTGGGCTTGACTCCATAAAAAAGGTGAAATTGATAGGCCTAGATATGGACTTTGAGGAGAATGAAGCCTATACGGGTGGGTTTAATTTCTTTTGGATCCATTTTACCTTCAAAGTGCCAAAAAAAGTAAAAAGTAAAAAAAAAAAAAAAAAAAAGTTTGGAATGCATGAGCGGCACATTGAAGTAAATTCCAACGCGTGGACAGTGTTTGAAACCAAAACTTACCATAAAGTATTTTAAGAGTGCTTTGTCGACCCTTAAAAATGTATGAAATGCCCATATCTTGCTCTGCACTAGACAGGTATGCCTTAATTTGGTATGCGCTGCCAGCTTTGGACCAAAAGGGCTCTATGGATTTTTCTCAACTGAATAGAAATAACTACTACTCTGGTAAGATAATAAAATAGCAGAAACTCTGTTAGATGGTCCTGCCCCAAGAATATTTCGCGGATTAGATTTAATAAACTCTATTGAAACCTAATTATTATTTATGAAACTCGCTAAGATATATATTATTTCAAGGTAAAGGGCTGAGTTATTCTTCAAAACTATTTATTTATGTTTGTTAAATTTAAACTATATATTAACTCATAACCACTAATCTCTTTCCATATTGCTGAATTTTGATATCTTCACGTTAAATGCTTAAGCTTAGCACAGGAGGTAAATTGGATAATGTCCTGTTGGAATAAATTTTATTATATAAGAACAAATATGTAAATATTAAATGTGTTATGTTGTCATTAGAAAAATTTAAATTAAAGTAATCTAATTTAAGATATTAAATAAGACTTAAGAGTATAATTATTATAAAATTAATGTGTAGATAATTGTTATTTTTAATTTGAATAGGACCGAATTAAAAATAATAAACACTATATATATATATAAGATTATGGTCTCCAAATCACGCGATGACTTATTAAGTCTGTATTTCCATCAATAGAACTATTGAGAACTAGAATTCACAAGGATTGTTCTGATTTAGAAGAACACATCCCGTTAGTTAAACTCCGACAATAGATTTAAATATGCTTCTGATTTATTATTTTAGATCAAGCAATAGTTTATTAAATTCTTACATGTCCTGCCCTTTGGGTACACAATGTCTTCATTTCGTGCCTAAATCCCATGATCGACCATGGTGGTTTTCAGTATTTTTGTTTTTTCTTCTTGTATTTCTTGGCCTGAGCGTGTAATATATAAATATTTTTTCCAAACAAAAACAAATTAATGGTGCTTTTCAATTCTATTAATTTTTTTTTAAATTAAGGACTTAGTAGAGACTATAAATTAATGGTGCTTTTCACTAATTTTTTTTTTTAGAAAAAAGAGTTAACAGTGGTTGAAACCGCCCACTATGTTGGTTTGTTCGCTCGCTTCATATATGCTTTAATTTTGAATTATAAAAAAATATTTATAAATTTATAATTTAAAAAAAAAAAAAAAAAACCATGGTTGAAGTGGTCCATATGACTCTTAACTGGTGTTCCGTAAGGCGATCGTAAGCTCAACTCAGTTCCAATAATTTCGAGATCAGTTTACACTAGTCCACTCATCCCAAAACACAATTGTCGAAACGTGTGAGGTGGAAATGATCACGGTATCCATTGTTTTGACATGGTTAGCATAGGCTGCAGCATCTCCAACGAGGTTGGTCCCAAAAAACTCAATTTACTCACATTTCTTCATTTTAAAGTTCGTCGTGGTCCTGTGGCTGTTCCTTGCTTAACGAGTCCAGTTTGTGTTGCAGTTCCTGCCTCATTTCACCATTCAGAACAGAGAAATTTAAGAAGAAGAAAGAAGAAGAAAAAAAAACATACAAAAATATTGCAAAAGAACTCATACCAGAAAACCAGTAGTATGTATGCAGCTGGTTTGAAATCGAATATGGGTTACCTACCTTGAGCCTTTCTTCTAAACAAACAGCGGGGGTTGCTAATTTTGCCACGTACCTGGGACAGGACAAGGAAACCAGGTAAGAGGAAAACATGCGTGCATGGCGCACATACGCGCCCAGACAGAGACAGAGACCGAGAGAAAGTGAGAGGGATCAATACTCGCAACGGCTTGGTTCGTCAACATCAGTCACTTCATTGTTCAATCCACATCTTAGCTTGACCTAAAAATTGAACACATGCTGAAATGAAAATTTTGAGGCGGCAAAGGATGTTTTTAGTCAATAATAAGAATAGAAATCGTGACCTACACCCCCAATTTCAGACAACAGTTTTTGCTTTAGAAAAATGGCATTACTAAATTATCCACGTGCATTAACAGAGGCAAACTAAAACTTAATTAAGAAAAGTTAACAGGCTACTTCTTTTGCATGCACATAGGCAAAAAATCTTTTTAGTCAACAGTGAGAATTGAAATCTTGACCCAATCCCCCAATTTTGCTTTCGAAGAGACATTACTAAATTATCCACATGCAAGTACATTAGCAAACTAAGCCTTTATTAAGAAAAGTTAAGAGACTACATCTTCCAGTAAATAATTATTAATCCATTTTCAAACATTCCAAGAAATATATTGCACCAAAGTATGCTATTCATTCATACAAGGTTCTCATTACACTGGGGCACAGGCCTTTTATTGTGGTTATGGTAACCATCTCAAGAGAGTGCCCAGATTAATATACGTATGCCAATTAACACAGTTTCTATGCTGGATTCTAATTGGTTGTGTACAAAGTAATTCATGATTCAACATATTAACACGACACTTGATACCTTTATATTTCTGTCAGGACCATTCCAGCATCTGTCACCATTTGAAAATAGCATAACTTTGTATGCATCCTCAAACTTCTCCCAATGCCTACGATCATAGAGGGTTGAACAATTAAGGGATGCAGCCAAAAAAAAATTGAAGTCATAGAGAAGTGTCAGATCTAAAATCCATTGTTGATAATTATATCACTAATAACTTACAAGCGTCAATAATAGGTTTTGCAAATTGATCAATCAACTGCAGCCCACCCAGGAGATTTCCTAAAATATAGATATTATCAGCTAGCTCATACAATCCTACTACCCTTGTCATCTCTCTAAAATAATTTTATGTAACAATTTTTTTTTATTTTTAAGATTTCTATGTAACAATTTAGCATAATATAATAGATCAAAACGTTGTGACACGACTCAGTCTTATATGTGCCCTACATCGTCTAGACAGAAGAGCACCTCCAGGGCGGCACCTACAACTTAGGGGACGTGTGTCCAATAGCATTCACAAGAGACTCAACAAAAATAATTTTTAGCTAAAACAGAACTAAAAGGGGCAAAAATTGTCCTAGTCTCGCTAAAAGTATAGTAAATTTAATCGGTTACTAAATGGCTGGCCACATTTATTAACTAAATATTATTTTCAATTAAAATAATCACTCTCCTCATTGATTGCGTCGAGAAACTTCGGTGCAGGTTGTGCAGCCGCCACCGTGTTGATCCTCAAAACTGCAGCCTCTACTCTGCGCGACCGACCAAACCCACGCCCAAATCATCCTCCATGACATCCACAACAACGATGTGGTTACCATCACCAAGCTCACCCATAGGTTCTCTGACTCGCACGTCATCTCCCAAGCCCACAAGCTCACCTTCTCCTTCCCTTACCCTGACCTCTTCCTCTTCAATGCCCTCATCAGAGGATTTTCCCAGAATAGAGACCCCTTCTTCAACCTCCCTGCCTACCTAGATTTGCGCAGAAACACCCGTCTACAGCCCGACAATTTCACCTTCGCATTTGTCATATCCGCATCTTCATCCTCTCCCCTGTCAATTCAGGTCAAGAAAAGGTTTTGATGCATGCCCAGTACATTGTTGGTGGGTATAGGTCAGAAAATGCTTGTGGGTTCCACTATCGTGGACAAGTACTTCAAGGTTTCCAATGTTAGACAGGCACATGAGGTGTTCAATGGAATTTACGAACCGGATACGGGTCTTTGGAATACTGTGATTTGTCGGTTGGTGGGAAATTCTCATTTTGAGGAGTTGGTGGTGATCTTCCGAGACATAGTTGGAAAAGGGACTCAGTTGGATTCGACCACGCTGACAGTGGTGGTTCCAACAGCTGCGGAGTTAAGGACTTCGAATTGGGAAGCAAAATTATTTTTTTTATTAGAATAGCAAAAAATTATTGAGCTATTTGATGTGGTAAAAAATGGATAACTAAATTTTGCAAAAAAGAGTTCTCTAGCTAAATTTTAGCTAAATAATAGCTAGGCCAGTGCTAATGCCCTTAAGAAAACGAATGTCACAGAGAAACTTACCCTAACTGAGTTGTAGTGTGGCCCTCCACCTGGGAAGCTTGTTTAAATGGGCAAACTTTGTAAACATACCTGAAGCAAGAAACAAAAATGTGAGTGAGAAAAACTCCAATTATAATTTCCTAAATATCTATAACGCCCTATAAATCAACATTGGAAAAATAAAAAGAGTGGGAAAATAAGTAACTTGTTCTGCCTGCTCTCAAAACAACGACCATAAAATGAATAAAACTCCTTCTCCAGTCCTGCAATTTATACTTGTATGGTCAGCAAAGAGAAGCCAACCTGATAGAACATTACTCAACAATAATTTCACTTGTCTCAAACAAGAAGCAATATTATACTAACCAAAATCTTGTCCCAGCTTTTTTTGTCAAGCTTGATATTCTTGACTGTATTTTAGACAACTTGGCATAGGATTCATCATATTCTTTGCGTACATGATCAGCCTCTGGGAAAAAAAAAGTTAAACAATGTCTATTTCTTCACTTTATATGCAAAACCTGTATGAACATAAAATTTTATTCATACCCGATTTATCCACTGGGGTCTGGAACAAATTAACAGACTGTAGGATTTTTCGTACAGTTTGTTGGATCTTCTCCAACCATGATTGTTTTCTTGAAAATATTATATCTGAACATGTTTTTAATTGTACAAGTATTCATCAAAATTTGGAAAAAGGATTTGAGTGACTGATATCTGATATCTCATAGTCAAAACAGCAAACCTGATGACTCAATATCATTCTCTGGATCAGGCATGTACGAAGAACTAGAATCATCATGATCATCAAAGTTTTGTGTCTGATCTTCTGTGTCATCAACATCATCATAAGTCTGGTCATCATCAGTTTCTGAAACAAAACCATCATCTTCCTCTTCTTGAGTATCCTTCAGAGTCTCTTCTGGATCAGTATCTTTTGCTTCATCAACTTCACCAGTTTTCTGTTCAGTATTTTCTGTTATTTGTGCAGAATTTTCTCCTGTCCAACGAGAAGCAACAAGGCGTCCTAACTCTTCTTTTGACAGCTCCTTTGTATTTTCACTTTCATCCTTCCCCTGTAGGTACCATGCCAGAGCGATTGCTATCAAGCGATTTAAATAACAGCAACACAAGATAATTTCTGAAACGGAAGCAAATTTGAGGATACTATAATAATTTAAGACGCCCAAATAATGAAATATTGATAAGAAGCCAATATTCAAATGAGATATCTCTAATTACATGAAACTTAGTTAGGGGTGAGATTCCTTACCCTCTAAAAAGAGGCAAACAAATTTGAAGACAATTGAAAGTTTAAAAAAATGGCCTTCCTCAATGCACAAGGAGTCGGTCAACTATCCAGTTACCAGCTCAACATAATTTCATGAAAGAAAAATATGCAATATTCAAGTCTACAGTTACCTGTTTCACCTGGTTTTCTGAAGATCCTTCATTTCCAGAATCGTCACCCTGCTCAACTTCAATTGTTGAATCATCATAATGTTCTGTTGCACTCTATGAGAAGGCTGAAACATTAGCACTCAAAAGACATCCACACACAAACATAAATATTTCCAGATTAGCCAATCCTTAACTAAGAAGGACAAGAAATAAGACCATGAATAAACTTGCACAGACAGATATTTCTCCAATGTGGTAATTTAAGCTATTTCCATGTCTTTCGAAATAAATAAATAGATAACTGAAAATATTCATAGAAGTTCTTCACTCACCTGCACTTTCACATGATTTTCCAGAGACCCTTCATTTTCAGAATTATCATTAGCCCCAACTTCAACTGCGGAGTCAACACCATGCTCTGCCCCACCCTATTTGAAGGATGTCAAATTTAGTAATAAAGAAATGCACACAGTATTCACATTACAAGGTGATTCTGACCCATTATACATGGTAAAAACTAAATATATTTGCAACACAATGTGACTAACAACTCCTCCATCTTCCAACTAAAGTTACAATCATGTAGAGACAGCATAGTCTGGATTTTCTCAGTGGGGTTATTGACCTTATTTTGATGTGTTAAAAAAAACGCATAATTAGCCCAAAATAGCTACTAAACCAATGACATAGATAAAAGAAAACGAACTTGACTGCATTAATAGTACGCCAGAAATGTCATTTATCCAATACAACTATAACTTGAAGAATAAGAACCAGAATTCAATTAAATTTAAATGGGAACAAAAAGATTTTGTTTCTCTTAACTGTCATTTTAGATTTAACTTTTAAGATTTAGTCCCAACATTGAGGTTCAGGTCAGATTATAATTCTTCAGTTTATTTTTAATTAAATTTAAAGATTAAGTGAATTTCCTTTAAAATTAAGTAGCATTAAATTAGAGATACACATGCACTCAATAACTCAATATGTAGAAAATACTGTTGGCGGTAGCCAACACCTTCCGGGTGCCCAGGATGTTGGTTGTAGCCAACGAGTGGCTTGGGTGTCCTGAGCTTCGTGACATGGGACTCTAACCGTCCTCCAGTAGATCCTATGGGCCACAAGTCCATAAAGGAAAAACCAAGGAACGCTACTAACAGCTGGTAGAGTGGTCACCACGGGTCCTACAAGATATGCAAGTGCCTTTCAACTTGGGTTTTTTGAAAGCATGTTTCCCATACTCAAATGAGTGAGCAAGCACAATGATTTCCCAAGTACAGCTTTGGGAAAAATATAAGAGTCTAGTCATAGACTCATATGATAAATTATCAGACTTTGACCTAGATTTCTAAAGTTCAGATACAGAACACTTCATATGTAGGCAACAGCCAAGGTTTTCAAGGTAAATTTGGATTTTATTATCTGAACAGAAACTATAACATTTACAAGGTGTATGTGCACAAGAAGCCTTGATGAACACATAGCTAAGATTTCACAAAGAATGTCAATTTTTTCAACACTAAATTTGCAATTACCAGTCGAACCTGATCTGAAGGAGAATCATCCAGAAGCCCAATTGTATCATCTTCACTCATGTTTTTTTCTTCTTTTTGCTCAGATGTATCCTCTGTTTTACTGTTCTCCTGTTGAGCAACCTCCTCAATTTCCTTTTTCTCCTTCTCTTCTTTCTCCTTTTGCAGCCTTTCTTTCTCCTCCGCTTTTTCTATTTGCTCCTTACGCTCTAAATAGAATTTAAAACAAAAGAGCAATTTTGAACCAGAAAAATCAACCAATTTATATTGTGAAATGTGGATATACGTGTGAATTTACACACAGTACCTAAATATACACACGTTATTTGCATATTAGGAGTAAAATAATAATAATAATAATTTTTAAAAGTCAACATAATCTAATAATTTTATGAATTATGGGAACAGTCCAAGCCAAAATGTGGCAGAAGTTTCTGTTTAATTGAGATCATGTAATGTGGGCCCTCTAACAGAAAACTAAAAGGAACGCCAATGCTGGAGGAAAAAAGGGAAAGTTAAATCATGGTCTTGTATATTACCCGGATGAGAGTATTTCTCTTGCACTCGGAGAGTCGGAGGTAAAATTTGCAAGGTTATGTTTATATGGTCCAGATAAACACTACACATTGACTAGCCGGAGATGGCATTCCACAAAAAGCTCCTTCATTATTTCATTATGGAATAAATATAATTAATCTATTTACTATTTTCCAGAAAAACACATTGGCTATTTTCAAAATTTACCAACTTCTGATAAGTCTCTTGCATTGGCACAGAATTGATTTACATCACTCGGAATAATGGGACTTAAATTCAGGTAGAAGGGTGTGAATGACATCATTCATCTGTGTGTTGTCAGTAGGTTTAGCTTATACCTGTGTAAAACAATATAAAAGTCATAAGCCTATCCTTTCAAATTTCCATAACTCTGTTTAGGATTTACAACACATATTGACAATCTGGCAACTAAATCGAATACGCTACTTGATTATGTGCATCAACATTGCCAAAAATTAAGTTTACAGAATTTTATGTACCTATTCTCCAACTAACTTGCCATTTCAAAAAAAATAATATTAAATATTAACTAACAGTGCTTGGACACATTGTTAAGAATCTTATTCAGTCACTTGAAAACGAGATAGTTTTCAAGAGGAGATTAAAATTAAGGCCCTTTTAATCAAAACATCATTTCTATTGCCTTCAGTGTGCAAGCGTCCATTATGTCATGGGATAAACATGGTCAAACATACACACATATTCAACGATGTAGTCCAAACTTACTTTTACAGATGTAGTCCTAACTTTTACACCATGAACAGGCACTCTATTACATACATTCAACAGTGACATACCTTTAAGCTGCTCAACAAGTCCCTTCAGTATTTTTTCATCATTTTTTAGCTTTGACAATTCTGTTTCATCCTTGGCTAAAGCTAATCTTGCTGCTTCAACATCTTGTTTTCTTAACAATACCCCGGCCATGAATGTTTCAATCTTTTTCTTCAGCTTATCCCTGGCAACTTTTCCGGCCTCCCAACATGTGTTTTGACAGCTTGCTTTCCCTTCATACTCATCACTACCATCACAGCAATCTGCCAAACATTGGGAAATGAGATTAAACAGCAAATGTACGACAGAATGATACTATAGGAGGCGAAGGGGAACCATATGATGAATTAATGAAACAACAGCTGGAAATTATGATAAACTGAATTACAGGGCCGCTCTGCTTCCAACTGCTCATTTTAAAAAAAATTAACTTACATCTATGATCCCTTAGGTCAACATAATAAATATAATATGGATGTTTCGACGCCAAATTTCTATGTAATCCCTACATACCTTTCAATTACTTAATGATGATGTTAGAAAGATTATGGACCTTTATTAATAAATCTTTCATGGAAGTAAGAAGCGGCTCACAAGCAACAAGCTTATGATAGAATCTTTAAGATGCCTTCAACATTTTCCATATTATTGAATCACTAATTTGACTGGTGGCAAACACCTGCTTAAGCAGCAATGACGACTAAGGTTATTTGAATGGTAATAAGAAGATGTACATTCCAATATTAATTTCTCTTTTTTACATAATAAGGATTGAGTTTCATGCAAGTAGAAGACAAGGGTCACTTTAAACTGGTGCTTTTTATATAACTAATGATCAATTTCAAAGCTGAAATGAAATTTACTAACAAATGTGCTAGCCCGCCTGTTAAAATGGATACATACTTACCACAAATACCATCATTCACTCTAGAAGAAAATATAGAAAGAGGAGCATGTCCTGCATTCCGGCAATAGAATTTTCCATTTGGACATGCTGATGTTCCTGCAACATTAGAAAATATGAATACACATATATACAGATGTTAATATATGAACTTTCCAGACAAACTGTGACGAAAAGGGTAAGCAAGCTTAAAAGCGAAACCTCGTGCAGTTTAACCAGGAAGCTGGAGACAACCTAAAAGTCAAAACTCCTCACTATACATTCACATAAAAAGCCAGCCTTGCACCCCCAAAAAAACCAGATATAAAAAAGGCCAATAAATTGGCAACCCAGCAAATTTTTATTAAAAAAAAAAATCAAACATCTCTATCAAAATTTAATTTCATTTTCACGCTAAAGGTGGTATGCTGAGTCTTTGCCATATAAAATACATATGTAGCCGACAAAATTCGTTCATTAAAACATTTAAAACATCATTCAGCCGTATGAATGAACCATAACTACCAAATTTTCACAAGCTTTGACAACATAAAATATTCTACTTTAACTTTGGAACGACGGAAACAGTTGGAAAATATAAGCCTTTAAAAATTAACCAAGTTTTGAATGATTTGATGAAGGACCTCCAGCCTCCAGGTGACCAAATTATTTGAAAAATCATAAAGGTGTACTTAGTTTTCCATATACTTTTCATCTAAAATGCTTTCGTTAAATACGTAATGAAATATGGAATTCAAAGAAGGCAGGGAAATGAGAGAAGACCAGGCTCGTCAGTGGCATCGGGGCAATCGCAGAAGTCATCGTTGAGCTGAGCTCTGGTGAACTTCTTCGACCCATCTCTGCATTTGATCACTTCCTTGGACTTGTAATAATTCTCATCTGAGGACACATTCACACACAAACACACGCACACATCACCAAAACAACAATTACTGTCACTCAGAGTTTCAATATGATCCACGCCAAAAATGGGAACAAATCAAATCAAAAACAGTGGAGGAACAAATCGACCGACCATCGGGAGAAACGCCGCGTACGGAGGACGATCCAGAAGCAAACGGGGAGATCAAAGAAGCGACTACGATGAAACACAGCAGCGACAGCGATGAAACCTTCGAACCCGATTCCAGTCTCATCTTCCACCAATCGATCTAGAATCTGTTCTACGGGAATGAATACTAAGCTTGCCGAACCTGGCTTCAATCAGTAGTACTCGTGTCTAGGGTTCTTGTTCTTCGTCCTCAGACCTTGTCGATGCTTTCGTCCGCGTGTCATCAGCAGGCCGATGGAGGGAGGGAGTCCCAGAGAGTGTGAGAGACAAATAGAGAGATGAACCAGTGTAAGGGCGGGTCAATGGGTCGGTTTTTGGCCCAACCCAAACCGACTTAGGCGAGTTGGATCAACCAGGTTACGGTAAGGGGTTTCGTATGCAATATAAATTAATCTATAAAAAATTAAAATACTATCTCAAATAATTTAAATAAAACAAGTTTATAAATCACATGCCTTTAATCTTTATTTATTTATTTATTTTCGTGACATTTTGTCGTTTTTGTTCACGCTTGTTGACTTTTGCACCAAGCGAAGACATATCATTGGACACTCATTACCAAATTGTTTTTTCCAAAAGTACATTATGCCTATGAAAGAAATGTTTGATATTATGGGGCAAATGTTTTGGTTTTGTATTTGGTATAATTGATAATTAAGTTAGGAAAATTAAAAATATTTTATTATTATTTTTACATGTTTTTATTTGTATTTCCTTGCTTAACTAATCTATTGGAGTACATTTTTAGGCAAATATTACTTTAGCAATTGATATAGCTAAGCTATTAGAGATGCTTTTACTTCATCTACAACCTCCACAACATCTTATTTACTCCCGCATTGGCACGATTTAGTTAATGAAAACAATTATCAACCAGAAAATATATATTTAATTCAAAATATAAACAATTGAATACAAATTTTGAAAATAGTTAATAAAAATATAAAACTGAATATAAAACAGTTTATATCCAAACTCAATATTTGCTTTGTCAAAGTTCTACAAAAGATACACGTGAAAATTTAAGTTATTCAAGTTTTATACTTATACAAATTATTTATATAAATCAGGTTAGGAGTTTATATATATATATATATATATATATATTGTAATTCATGTTTTTTACTTATACAAGTTATTTCTGTTTCAAGCTTATATATATCTATCTTTTCTTTTAAGCTCCTGATCGTGGAGGTTTTAAACATATATAATATGTTTTATATATATATATATATATATATATATATATATATTTGAGTATATATCATATTTATGGTATTAATTAAAACAAAAAACAAAAAAATAGAGTACTACTTTAATGTTTATATTTTTAATATTTTATTATGTGTGAAACAACAAATGAATCGTAAGTGTTTTCTCTTTCTCTTATTTATTTCTTTAATTTTATATGTGAGAATTTCTCTTTCTCACTTTCCTTTACATTCTTATTCTTATTTTTTTTATTTCTTTATTCGTAATGGGATATTGGACTATTTTCTAATCTATCTTTTAATAACTTATTTTATTGTTTGTGATAGATAATTATTTTTTCTCGATATTATCGTTGCAATACTTATTTTTTATTTTGTTAAATATGTTATTCACGTGTTATTATTGCATGTTATCTACTTTGACTTTGTTATGATGAATCTTATTATGTTAATCATATGATATCAAGTTTTATGTTTGGACAAAATAAGTTAATAGGTGATTACTTTTGTATAATGAACTATTAACCCTTTTCCATTTATCATTGTTCCCTAGTCTTAAATATGTAGTATGTTGTTTAGTAGAGAATATTCTAATGTTATTTCTTATGTTATGATTCATAGTAAAAGATATGATAGAATTTTGTGTTAGTTGCCATAAACCTATCACAACCTTTTCCTTTGGGCTTGGGATCAGGAGTGCAAACATATGTGAAATTTATTATCGTAATAGTTACTCAAAAAGTAAAACTAACATACTTTAAAATATGTAACATATTAAATTATATATAAAGAATTCTATAAAGGGTAAAGTAATATTTTATGTATTATTTTTGTAAAGTAATATTTTTGAAGAGTTAACCTCTTGGACCTCTATACAATGGATATTTAGTGTATCATATAATAAGGTAAGGAGTCAAAATCCATTACTTAAACACACACACACCATAATGAGTACATATGATTTATTTACTATACACATTACTTTACAACCAATAATATAAAAATGTTTTGAATAAAATTAGATAACACAGGTAGTTACTTTTTATTTATAAGTTTTTTTCCTATTGGTAAGTTTACACAATATTCTTGTATCAAGTCTTGTTATAAATTAGAGGAACGATAATAGCAAAATCAAGTAGAAACAGATCTCAAAGACAAATCAAAATAGAAAAAAAAAAAACAAGTTTTACGTGAAAAACCTAATACGAAAAAAATCACGAGTAGAGAGAAAAGAAATTTTACTATTTGATAGGAGTATAAAAAATAGCTATATGACTTATGACTATATTAACGATAGCCCTAGAGCTTTTTAAAATAAGGTATTACAAATAGTTTCCAAAAATCTCTTTTATCCCATTAAATAATATATAAAAATAAATATGTATAAAGAAAAAAGAAACAAAGAATTTGAGTCATAAATATTCAAGCCTATTGTATGAAAATAATAAGATTGTTCCCAATCAATGACAATGTGCCTTTTGGTGCCCAACCATGTAAAATGAAAATTTTAGGTGATAATTTATCGTTCATGACATAGAAGGAGTGAATTAAAAAAGTAACATGTAGAATCAAGACTTAATTGATTTGATTTAGATCTAATATCATGTTAAGCTTGATGATGGATTGCTATCTCCACATAATCTCATAATTTATATGAATAACCTAGAAACAAAAGAAAAGAGACTATGTAATTATATTTCTCATTAATATTAAAGGACTAACTACATGATACTTACATATAGGACTTCGTTGCCTTCGTAATACACGTGTATATAAAAGTAAAATACTATAGCAAAATAACATCACTAACAAGTAACACAAGTATCAAATTATTTTATTGTTAAACATTCTAACTAAATAATGAGTTTAACTATTGACTTGTCCCTAATACGTGTGTTTTGTAATTTGTAGGTGAGGCTGGAGGCAAGTTCGGTATATAACATTAATGGGATGGCCTGTCTCATAAATTAGGCAACTAATCTTGAAAAGTATTCTCTTCACTATAATTGCATTTAAATCTAAAACGGCCTGTAAGATTTTCGTTCAACAAAGTTCGGACGCAACACACTACAAGCACCACAAAAAACAAAGATGGTTGATAAAAAAAATAATGAAGGTTAAGTAATGGGTTTACTCATGAGTTTTCAAATTAGAATTGGAATGGGTCTTTCCACACCGGTGCATGGCTGATAAGTACAACAAACCTAGTTTGCTATAGCAGACATAATTAAGAAAATAAATGGTAAACATGATTACGAGTGAGAAGTGAGAACTAATGTAAAAAGCAACCAATGGGCAATGAGTCAACTATTCAGTACCAACAGTTAAGGAATGAGATGAATGGGAAATAAGTCCACTATTCAGCATCAAATGGTAAGAAATGAAATTGACTGATAGAAGAGTTGACAAGAAGAAATTCCACTTTCAGGTTACCTTTCTAGTTAAAAAAGAAAAGAAAAAAAAGTCCCAAGTCACCAAGACTCAATGGCTAGCATTGATAAACAAGGAACAAATTCTACGTGGTGGCTCGAAACTGTCAAATATTTTCTCATAAAGTAAGTTCAGAAATCAGTACTCAATTACTCTTATGCTATGTTTGGATGATAGGCCACGGAAATTATAGAGAAAACAATTGAAACCAAACGTTTTTTTTAAAGATGGTGAGTAAAGAAACACAAGGTTGGAATGGGCACTAAAAATCCCCTTATTATTAGAGCAGCTAAAACAGCTAGCATGCCATGCAGAGCACAAGTTACCCATGGGCAGTGCCTGTGGCCGGCTTATAAAAACTAATTCCAAAGCATCCTGGGAATAACGAAACTCATAGTATATGCGCAGCAAAGGGACTTGGCAAATACATATTGGGCACCTATTTGAATTTAAGTGAATGGGTCTTGCAAATGTGGAACAGTGAGCAAAGACAGACTCCATTTCTACTAGAAAGAGTCTGAGCAAGAAAAATTTATGTACTATTTAGCATGATACTTAACATTTGTAGAGATTTAAATCCGGTCCATGTGAGTCCTAAACCACCCGGTACATCATGCATCACAAAATCACTTTAGATGCTAACTACAGACGATATTAGATACTATCTCAGAAGCTTAAACCAGTCACTTGCTTTTCACCTAAATTAAGTTTGGAAACTAGCAACCTTATGTCATTTCCTTGAAAAACCAAAAGGCTTATATGTTGAGCAAAACCAAAATGTAGAGCTTTAACCACGATTTGCCTAAATAGATCACAAGTAAGCACAGTAAGATGATCATGATATAAGCATACTGAAAAATGCATAATGCAGTATCATTTAACAAATATTACTGAGCAACGCAAACCACAAATTGAAATAGAGACCAACAACAAATGTGCAAGATATAAATACCTAAAATTCAAATTCTAAGGACTACATGGGAAACTAAGTTTAATTGGATTAACATTCAAGCACTTCCATGAACCACCATCAGATCAAGAAAAAAGAAAAAAAAATGCTGGCGCCTGCTGAGCTAATTAAGCAGCTTGCAAGGACACGCAGACACAACAGTCAACTTTTCCATTTTCAGTTTTTTGATTGGGACTGCAGCATCATAAGGAAGACATACATCTTCATAGTACAGACTATAGAATGCAGACACAACAAACAGCTTTCCTCATCTCAGTTTCTTTTCCCTTGCAGCATCAAACGTTAGACAGATGGACATACACACAATGCAGTAGCCTAAGAAATGGACAACAACAATGTACCGCAAAATCACAATAGCATAAAAAGGAAAGTGTATACTACAGTTTCATATCTTAAAAAATAATGCAACTTCAAAATCAAATCCAAACAATTGTAACCCCAGGCATCTCGAAACATAATTGGTAAAGCAAAAAACAAATATATTGATGAGAGGATCTGAATATGTTGTGCAGCAAAAGTAACAACGACAATGCCAAAATGAAGTCTTATTTATAAAGTATAAAGCCCAGGATGATATATATATATATTGATATGATATATGACTATGAACGGGTGTGTAAGTGTAAGTTCTCAATAGCTCATACATAACGAGCAATACTAGAGATATGGGCAGCCAGGCAGGTCTATTTCTTGACTCTACGGACTTTCTTAGGTCCCCAAACCTCCAATCTACCAACAGGACAGCCACAGGGCTTTCTAAAGATGAGGACGGTTCGGCCATTGGAAGGCGCCATCCTCTTGAGCTCAGCTTCCAGTGCCTTCAGGTCCTTTTCCTCTAGCTCCAACGGCTGCACACCCAGCACCTTGGGCAGCGGCGGCATGCACTTAACGCACTCCTCGGATTCGAGCTGGATGTCGAACTCCACCGCTTTCCTCAGTCCCTTGCAGTAAGGCTTCCCGCATTTCCTGGACTGCTGCCCCACCAGCTCCCAAAGAACAACCAAAACCACCGCGGCGGCCACGGAGCACACCGCGTACGGCAGCAGCGCTCCCATATCGGCGCCGCGGACGATGAGCCCGACCGAGGGGACGAGGACCTCCGAGAGGCCGTGGAAGACGATCTTAAAGCAGGGGACGGTTAGGGTGCCGAGGGCGCCGATCACCAGGAGGAGGACAACGGCGTCGACGGCGACGGAAGGGGAGTGGCTGCTGCTGCAGAAAAAGAAAGGGTAGTGGGCGAGGAACGAGTTGGGCGAGTCGTCGACCCAGTGCTTCCTAGGGCCGCAGTGGTTGCTCCGTCGTTGGTGCGACGGAGGCGGAGACTGGTTCTCTGCGTAGGCCTTGCAGAACTCGATCAGACTGCGGCAATCGACCACCGCTGGCGATGTCATTCTTTTCCCACAACCAGCCAACAACAACAACTACCCGATGAAGCTATCGAAACTCGATTCGATAGATAATAATCAACGAAGTCAATCTCAAACCACGGAAGCGACAACGACAACAACCCCGACGATGACGATGGCGTCGAAATCAAAGCAAGAAACTTGGGTGCGGAGATTGCGGAAAGGAACGGGAATGAATCAAAGGCTCCCCGGGGGATGTGGCCTTTTTGACGATGACTGGAAAATTTGTCGTGGTCGGATTGAGGAATTTGTAATCCTCGGACTTGTTGTCGGTTTTGTGAAAAGTCAAAAATGTTGGAAGCAACCGAGGGAGGGGGAGGGGGAGGGGGAAGGGGAGATGGCCTCTGCGTTTGCCGTATTCGAAGGGGGGCACTGGTTCCTTACCTCCTGCACGCCACGTCACCGCCCTTTAAAAATATGTTTTTATGTATTAATTTAATTATTTGCCTACTGCCCTTTCTACGGAGAAGCCATTTTGTAATTTTATTTTGTAATTTATTTATTTTATCATTTATGATGATTAAATGAATTGTTATAAGATTTATTATAATTCCTCGTAGTGCCTTTCATTTTTTTTTTACAATCACTCTAACTATTAATTTGAGAAAGTATATATTCCATATATATATTTTTACTATATATAGTGAATGATTTAAATATCCTAAACATTCTATAATTAATTAATGTTGTATTTCTAGTTTTTTTCTTATAATAAAAGCGGCAACCCCATTAATATTCTCAACTACATTTCCTAATCTATTTTCAAATTAAAATTTAACATCAATTCCAAAGTAATACAGAAAACACAATACATTAAAAAATATTTAGTAACTGTTTAATAATAATAATAATAATATAAACTTAAAATAATTTGTAAAAATAACAAATTTAAACTGTTTTTAAAAATATTTGGTAACGGTTTAAAAAATATTTTCTGTTTTTAAATTTAAATTAAATGATTCAAATAATTTTTAAATTATTACTTGAATTCATTAAATATTATATATTTTTAAAAATATTATTTTATTTTAAAATATAAATTATTTTCCAACAATAATTCAACCCAAATTCTTTTAAAAAAAAAAAAAAAAACTAGACGCAGGTAAAACGAAGCGCTGTCTTCACGGGCTTTTTGTGATTGGCGTCTATAAAACGCACTCTTTCTGATTCCTCACTGCAATTCGCATTTTAGGGTTCACGTCTTCGCCTCGGGTCGAAAGAGCAGATCACGAATCAACCCTGCTCGTCTTTTTCATCTCCTTTGGTCTCCCACCGCGAATTTTTAATAATGCTTTTCATTTTTGTTGTATTGTTAATCCCGTCGCTTCGATGAGGATCTGATTTGGTTCATTGGTTTCATTCGTAGCTGTCTCTAATGCAAGTTCTGGCCTCCTCTTTCTAGGCATCTCCTGTGTTAATGTTTTAAATTTTGTGTTTTTAATGTTATATTTCTTCAACATCTTTTGTGAGCCTTCATCTGTGATGTCGTGTGATGAAAAGCAAATCAATCGGATTCCCAATGATTTTCATAATGTGATTATAACAGCCAGCTTTCTGACGCATCACAAATTCCAACCCTCCCTCTTTTTACTGATTTTACTATCATCATTGTTATTATAAATTTATGGTTCCTAGATTTATTTTCTCAGGAATGTAATGTTTTGAATTGGAGGTGTCGGTGATGTTATGTTAATATTTGCTACTCTTGATGGGTTTTTTGAAACCTACTTGATGACTTATTTCCACCAAGATCTCTGAGGCTGCTCCAATGTGTTTATCTTTCTCATGATTTCTACTTAACTAGTGTTGGGATTTTTTAAAATTGGAATATCCCAATCCCATAATGGGGAATCAGATGATGAACATGGATCTATAATTCTCACGACGGTCATCTGATGCACATTGTTTGTGTGCTTGAAGCACTGATCCGATGTTTCTGATGGCTTCTTTATTTTGCAGATGGTATCTTTGGTTTAGTAATTAACTTTGAATGCTTCTTTGGTTCTACGTTTAGCCTTAGATGTGAGTAAAATTTTGCTTGTTAAAATTTCTGTGATGAAGGAAACAAGGAGGACCTAACATTGGCTCCCTTTTGACAAAATACAGATATTTAGTATAATTTAATTTAATTCATAATTTAGATATCTGTAAACAAAATACAGATATTTAGTATAATTTAATTTGTGGCTAAATTACTTAATGTATATAAATTTATTGATATTTACGGTATATGACTTACTGAATTCTTCGTGACTCAACATTACCGTATCTCAATCTATAATTCATTAGTGGTGGTGAATTGAGCGAAAGAGATGAATAACATTTCTCCACCGAAAAGAATAGATAAGAACGTAACATTGCTTCTGTGCAGCCAAGTTCGCCACCAATGACTTGAGTTTAATATTAATGTTTAGGACTAATTGATATCAAATAATTATATTAACAGATTCTTTAAACAATTCTCTCTAAATGTCAGCATATGGTAAAATGAAAGTATAATAATATTGCACATTAAATGCAATTATTTATGACAAAATAAGATGGATAATTAACTAAATAAATTATTTTAAAAAATTATGATTTAATGTTACAATATAACAGTTACATAAACGCAAGTTTATTCAACTCATTAATTTTTTATATATAAATATTTTTTTAGCATCCTTTTGTTTAATTAAATTATTTTTTTTGACTACTTTTTTCATTTCATTAAAGACAAAATATTTTAATAACTTACTTTCCACATAATAAACAGAATTTAAATATATTATTTAAACGTAAGTTTTTAATAATAGGAGATACTGAAAAGCAATCTAGACGGGTAAATACTCTAAATAATTTATATGTTTAAAAGCTCAAAACCATGTCATTGAAACAGATGTCACGTACCCAGTCGAGCAAATGGTAAATACAATTTTGTTGCCCACCAATACCAAAAGTAAATCGAAGATAGATTAACAACTATAACTTTAGGTCCAATTTACAGCACCACGATGCACATACTCCATCTGTCTGTTATCAGAGCTTTTAACAAAATGGCCAACTTGAAAGGGTGACGATCTCTGGATAGATGTTCTGCCACCTTCCGTTGGGAACAAAATCCATTCATCTGTCCTCTTCGGCCGTGAAAGATCTTTTGACAGATTGGGTGCTTCTGCCAGCTTCATTCGGGGTAGTTTTTATGCACATACTCCTGCAAATAGCAGTAGTCAACTTAAAGGTTTTGCATATTAGCCGGCCACATTATGCTTAACTTCTACAGCCTGTTTAGGTTCATTCCCTTCAAGATTCCTCACAAACGTCCTGAGACACCCGTTGACAATACGAGGTGCTGTCCCATCACAGAAGCGCTTCGCCAAATCAACAGCCTTCATGAACAACCGTGTACACAAGTGAAGTGATTGTGAATCGAGCCTATTTGAAGACCCATATAGACAAAATAAAGTAAAATGACAAAGGGAAAACTATAACCAGTGTAGTAAGAATAGAAAACCTCATTCACGACAAACTGGTGCGGTGTTCCTAGCTCTGTTATTTCAGAAATCGCCAGGTGGAGAATACAAAGCTCCAAAATTCTTCCTGTTGGTACATTCTGAAGTAATTAACGACAGGTGTCAGATATTTGTATAGTAATGAATAAACCGTGCAAACAAAAAAGTGAAGTGAAAGATATAGTGAGCAGTTCAAAGGATAAGTTGAACACAAAAAGGTTGGCAACGACATAAATTGGTGAAGCCTCTGTATACAAATAAATCAAAAGAGGTCTCTTAGCCTTTGAAGACAAGGGAAGGGCATTGAAATTATATTCAATAATTCCTATATCATATATTCAAACGTTAAGCTACAACACAGCTCCAGAAGAATTGTGCATTGACCCTTGCAGGTACTAGTGACACTCGGCCTTGACACACTCAAATAAAATCAAACTGAAATGGATACTCCAAGTTGTGAACTTCATTATTTAAAAGAAATTGATCGATTTGATTAAAAATACAAGTGGACACAAAAAATAAAATAAAATTAATATCCATGAAAACATATCCAAAAAGTAAATGAACCAATTGCTAAAACCTAAAACCTATTAAAATCAAACAATTCGTTTGGGGAATTTTGAGATTAAACCTAAACCTTATCACCCTAAAAGCATCGCTAAGATTTATATTCAATATTATTAATATTAATATTTATATAATGTTAGAGTCTCACATTGGAGAAAGTTTCCAACTAAATATGCTTAATATAAACCTATTGGTAGCCTCTCCAATAGCCAATTGGTTTTAGGACGTTGACCCTTGGATTCTAATATGGTATCAGAGCAGGTTGTGTTTCTACTCACGATGTTCATTCCGTGAGGAGTTTGTTCCCAATGTTTCACCCTACCCACGATTTCCGGCCGTGTGTATCATTCACGTTGCCACGTGAGAGGGGTGTGTTAGAGTCCTATATTGGAGAAAATTTCCAACCAAATATGCTTGATATAGATCTAAGAGTAGCCTCTCCTACAACCAATTGGTTTTAGGACGTTGACCCTTGGATTCTAATATATAATACTATTTGTGATGAATCAAAATAGCAATTTTATTATCCGAATTTTGGCACAACATCAATATCTCTCCCTCATCCCTTGCTCCCCTCTTTTCTATCTCTTATATATATGATCATCTATTGTTGGACCCTATTGGCAGATGTATTAATAGTGCTACTAGGGCTGTAAATGAATTAAACGTTTATAAACAAGCTCGCATTTGGCTCGATAAAAAATCATTTATGTTCATTCGTTAAGGAATAGTATCATTCGTGAATAGTTCGCGAACACCATTGTTATATTCGTGAATACATTCACGAACAGTTCGTGACTATTATTCGTGTTCGTGAAAATTATTTGTGAACAAAAAATTAATAAATTAATTCATATGTATAAAAGTTATTTTATTAAATATAATTTAATAAGCATGTACTTTTATATTATTATTAAATAAAAAATATATTTTGAAAATTTATTTGTTTATTGTTACTATTATTATAATATTTTCATTAATTACATATAGTAATTGTTCAAACATATTGAACAAAAATAACACAGCTTAACAGTTAATTAATTGTACTTTTAAGTTTATGGTGTGAATTCTTTTTATAAATTTTTACGATTTTATAATTGTATTCGTGAACCGTTCGTGAATAACAGAGTAATATTCGTGAACAGTTCGTAAACATCACAGTTTAAGGCTCGTGTTCGGTTCAGTTCGTTAATGAATAGTAATAAACACATTCGAACATCTTACTATTTAGCTCGGCTCGGTTCGTTTGTAGCCCTAAGTGTTACCTTTTTTGATAATCATGCCACATCTCATACATCATTTTAGATTTTACTAGATCATGAACTAATCTGAATATATCTTGTACTGATTTGAAACCAACCAAAATTTAAACTTACTTCCAAATTGATTTAATAGGAGTTGATGATGTCAGGTTGAGCCTAAAACTGCTCAATGAGCATACCCACTTGTATTCTCGATGTGAGGATGTTTACACCAAATGAACTCTTCCCTACAACCACTAATCTGCAGCTAAAATAGTAGAAAAAGTATGCAAGAAAAATACTTTCTTCTTATTATAGATTTACAACGATATATACACATACTAAGAGAACTAAATTACAACCAAAATATACACCTAATCATTAAAGTTAATCACACAATTTGACAACTCATTCCAACTAAAATAACTGTCAAATAAGGTTTAATTTGGCCATTGATGGTCTAAACTAGGGGTACCCACCTGTTAATTTAATCACTGAAAAGGCACAAGGTAAAGGGTTAGATTCCTTGTAGTTTCTAGATTATGTGAATGTTCCTATAACTATTTAATATCTATTAATCATAATAATAAAAACTCATATTTCTCAACTTCTCCCTATGCACACTTTTGCGCAACTTTCCTAACAACCAAATAGAAAAGAAAATGCACACTCAGCAGTTAGAAGTTCATATACCATTTAAATTATTTTCTTTAATTTCAGCAGTCTGAAATCCATCAAAAGAAAATGCACACTCACATATACATATAGAATCATCCTTCTCTAAACTGACAGAACCATCCTTTCTAAGGATTACCGTATTCCAAAATGGAGAAACCCCCCACCGCCCATGTGGGCCTCCACCACAAAACAGATTCAATGAGTTGACTTGAGAACAAGTAAACGGCAAAGGGTACAAAAAATAAAAATATTAATAAGACATTTGACAAAACATTCAGGTCAGAGATTACATTGGAATTTGTTACCTTCCACTCTTTTGGGACATGCTTATCAATAATAAGCACATGATTGTCCCACTTGTCTTTGACTGCAACCAATAGTTTCCTTGTAAAACTGCAACGAAACATTAAAAAAAAAGTGAAACAATTAGTTCTCTCTATTCACACGAAAAAGTAAGCAGGAATGTGAAACTTTTTACTTCTCAAGATATAGCTGTAAATTTAAAATCAAATCAGTAGTGTGCAAGTTTGTCAGTGTACCGCAAAACTGGTTTGCTGTATACCAACTTTGGCGGCGCTGAAAGAACTGCAGCCTCTGAAATTAACACGGCCACAAAATGCATTGATATCATTGAAAATATAATGGTAACACTTAAGCTGTTTAGAAACAAAGAAGTCCCCCAAACACCCCCTTAACATTCCAAAAACAGTATAATCCTTTCTGCTTCTAATAAAGGCAATAACCATGTTTTAAGTTAACATCATCAGATGTTAATGCATTACCGATGGCGGATTCATTTTCGTAATCACCCAGAAGCTTATCGGCTTCCTCAACCGTGTCAGTGCTCAGCGGTGGTCCTCCAAAACTCATATGATTGTAACCCAACAGTAAGCTCTTATCAAACTCATATCCAGACTCTGAAACAAGCAAGCAAAACAGATATTTTAAATAATAAAAAAATCTCATAAAATCAACCATTAAAAAACAGGCAATATTTGCAAAGACAAATAGGAAAATGGCGCAACCTCTTCTGGCATTCAAACGTCTCTCGAAAAGCCGAACTGGATCAGACCCTTCTAAACAGGCGGCGTACGCTATTAATCTGCAGCCAAAAATTCACCAAACCTCAACAATGGAGTAAACATCAAGACACCCAAAAATTCAAAAAAAAAAAAATACTGGGTTGGAAAGGAAAGGTTGGAACTTACAGAGCGTGTTCCCTGGCAGCTCTAGGGCTACTGAACCTTCCGGTTTTGTCAAGTTTGGGTTTGGTTTTGCTGGAGGACGAAGAAGACGATAGAGGTGGGTGTCTTCGCGGGGTCTTAGGAAATGAAATGGAATCATCGCAGTTCGTGATTTCCGGTGCAGCGTCGGCGACACTCGAAAGAGGGGTATGATTGAAGACGGTGGAGGCAGGGACAGAGGTACTGAATAAGAAATTGGGAGACGAATTGGCGGTTCTGGGTGTCGCAGAAACAGAGGTAGGGTGGAAATGGAAACAGAAGGAATAATATAATGTGGAGCCGCTCAGAACTGCGCATCGTTCCATGTTTCACTGCTTTTGTTCTCTCTCGGTGTGTGTGTGTGTGTGTGTGTGTGTGTGTGTTGAGGGAGGATTGAGGATTTAGACTGTTTTCATGCGATACGACGTCGTGTGCGATCTCTTCTGGTCCTCTTTTCGTGTCCGGTCCGACCTCTGTCTCTGTGAACTGTGCTGAAGAAGATGAAACTACATTTTGGTCCCTCGTGTTCGTAATCATTTCAATTTCGCGGGACGGTAAAAATCTTTCTCTTTCGTTATAATAAAAATATTAGACCGCTACAAATATACCCATAATATTTGTAAATTATTACTACGAGATGTATCTTTGCGGGATGTATCATAATTCACGTGGGGATATATTATTTTTATTTTTATTTAATTTTTTTAATATTCTTTTCGACTAAATAAATCTATCTAAGAGCACTCACAGTAGAATTAATAAACTTTAAGCAAATTTTAGCCATAAATTTTACTTTTTTAAAATTTAACCAGTTAAAATTTAAACTATTAAATTATAGGCTCAACAAAATTTTAATATTTATTTAAAATATTAATTTTTTAAAACATTATAAATCAAATTCTAACTTCGGTCGTTATAATTAAAGCAACTTCGCCGTGTCGTGGAGGTGCTGTGCTGCTCATAACTGCAGTACCGTGCCATGGACGATTAAGCTGTGTTCTCGTTGGTCTCTCGGTATGGTTCCGTGGAGGTGCTACTCAAAACTTCGATATAATCTCTCTCGTTGGATTCTTGCACTTTATCAACTCCTCTCTCTATTCTATTTCAACCCCATATCGTAAATTCTAGCGCCAACATTTCAGCCAATGAACCCACGCTTCTGAATCTGCTAGCGCTCTCTTTCTTTCTCTCTCCCTAGTTGCGTCGTTTCTCATATGCCTGTTCCTGGCTATGCCCATACTGCTGCTTTGAAGCATTCTCCACAGCCCATTTAATCTCAGGCTGATTTGCATTTGAATAGTAACTGAAATTTTCCAATGCTCGGAAATTGCATTTAAAACGCCAATATATTGAATATTTGATGACTTTAATACCTCAACAACCAGACATCACTGCTATGGTAATAGTAAAAAGAAGATTCCACATTACACAAATCAGACCTGCAAAATCAGAATCGTGTAAAATTAAATGTTTGTTCAAAATAACCACATGGCTTCTAATTGATGACAAGGCTGAAGAAATAAAGAGTACACCATTAAAAAAGAGACTCTAAAAACTTTAAATGCAAAAAATTCTCAACCGAGCAAGAGCAAAAAAGTTGAGTTAACAGGTGCAATTGCAGTTTTTGAATGTAAAACCCTTACTGGGTAAAATCCCCCTTCCCAATGTTTCAAATATACTCTATTAAACTATCCATTGAATAACACAGACATTTAACTACAACAGAACAAGGCTTAACTTTTAGAAATATCCACTTCTTTCTTCATCACTGTAATTTGACATTTGCCAATAAAATTGCTCTTCAATCTGTAAGTACAAATAATTGTCCCTACCAAATTTCATCGTGTAAAAGAAAATAGGGAAGCAAAGTTATGATCAGCCAATAAAAACAGTTGAGATTGCTAGAACACCTACGATGACTAAAGAGAGACTCCCAAATTTCATAGCTTAAAGGAAAAAGGGAAACAAAATTATAAGCAGTAAATGAAAGCAGTTGAAATAGCTAGAATACCTATAATGACTAACGAGAAACTCTGCAGAGCATCACAAGCCCAGTAAACTTATATACGCAAATTCAAAGAATCAAGGACATAATGGATAACAAGGAAAACTGAAATATCATTCATTGATCAGACAAGATTGGAAAGTTGGAATACTAAAAAGTATTGATTATTTAACTTAAAACAATTTCATTAAAAAGGGCAGCAAGGAAATTACCATTACAAACTCTACAAAAGCAATACGAGTTGAAGGATGATAGTCTCCAACTAGCCTCAGGCGATGAACCTATAGAAGACAGAAACATTGCATAAGATCCAATTTATCATTTAAGAAGCAGCAATTTCAAGATTATAAGTGAACATGAACAAACCTCTCCACAGATTGATTAAAAAAAAAGCTTGACATCTCGCTTGAGTTATCTATGCCAATAAAAAATAACACAACTCAAGAGATGGATATATCAATTAATTTAGTCAAATTTTAAAAAATAGATCTGGAGTTCGAACGCTCACCGCTGCTCCTCGAACTGACGTTGTCGTTCGGTACTACAGGTGAGAGACGACGCAGAGGATGAGTTGAGATACTTCAGTGATGTTACTTGGAGATGATGGAGAGAGGCTGTTGGGACGTGACGCCACGGTCGAGGTGCTGCAGCTTGGTGGGTGAGGCTAGGATGCTACGGTTGAGTTTGTGTTGCAGCTTGATGGGTGAGATTGGAACGCGACTTTTCTTGAGGAAAGCAAAAGGAAAGGTAAAGGCGGGTGCTCGGTTTGGAGGGAAATGAAAGAGAAAGGAAGCGGAGCTAAGCGAGAGAGAGTATTTTAAGCGAAAAAAAATGATAGCGAGCAACTGCCGCTCAATAAATTTGGCGAGCGAATTTGACTTTTACCAAATGTACTGTAGAGTTGCCGAGTCTATTGCGGGATGTTTTTTTTTGCTTTAGCTATTATTTAGCTTATACTGAGCCGGTTGAGACTGCTCTAAGGCTTCAAATAGCCGCACTAGGCTCACATCATATTGCACGCACCCTTCTCCTTCCCTCGGACAACACTAGCAAATCATCTAGCGTCAACCGGTCTAACACCTCCTTGAAGGGAGCACCGTTGCTCTGGTGATTCATGTTGGCACAGCAGGATGTTGCGGATCTCAAAAAAAAAAAAAAAAAAGAGGCATGGTGTTGTCTTTACTAGAAGTGTACATGGGACAAGTGATGTTGGTGAAAAGCTAATCTACCAACGACTTTCCATGGACTAATTTTCATATCTTTCAACTTATCTGTCGACCTTAACTTGGACTGTCTCGATCTGATTTGACCCGTTCGACAAGTCATTAGGTCAGGCTCATGTCACCGACCCAAAAATTTTAAATAAATATAAGATAAAAAATTTCAACCGACCCAATCGGAACCGATGAAACTATTACAACTGGGTCAAGTTCAAGACGGGACTATACATGTTCAGGTTAGGCGGTACCCCTATCTAACCCGACTCATTATCATCCCTATTAACCACTAAGTATGACAGATGTCAAACATCATTTACTGATCATAATTAAATAACATATATTGAAAAATAAATATATAAAATATAAAAACGATTAAGATTAAGATTAAGATTATTTTATTTACCAAGCATTTACAATTATACATCTTTACTTTAAAATTTTACAAATAAAATAATAAATAATCAGAAGAAAAAACATTGTATCTTTTATCCTAATTGGTAGTATGTTGCTCATATGTTGACTAACACACACAAAGTGGGGCTATAGTCTTTGTGTTTGTGTATTTTACATAGGGGTGTTAAACGGCCAGGCCGGGCCGTTGGCCCGCTTTTAAACGGGCCAAAAATATCTGGCCCGGCCCGGCCCGCATGCGGGGCGGGCTTTTATATTTTATTTTTTAAAATATTTTTTTTACTTAAAATATCTTATTTTTTCTAAAAACAAATAACAATTTTAGCTTTCATAGATCAAACACAAACCTATAAATATGATAAAACTTATAAAATATTAATAATATATGTAAATTTTTAATAAAATAAACAAAAAAAAAGTCAAAAAAATAAATAAAATAAAAATAAAAATACCAGCCCGTGAACTCGCAGGCCGAAATTTACAGGCCTGGTCTGACCCGTTTTATGAGCCAGCCCGCAGGCCGCAGGCCCGTTTGACACCCCTAATTTTACACAAGTGTCACCGTGTTAGACTTATAATTCGCTAACCCACGTGACACTTAGTTACTTTGCAGAAATTACATAAACTAAGTAACCATTAAAGGGGTGTGTGGCAATGTTAAGCAACATTTGTGGGAGGTTATTGAGCAATGCTTTATTGTTAAAGCTTTGCACTTAACAAATGTGTTCTAATACCAGTTTTATCACTTTTAGGCAGCGTTACTTGAACATGGAGGGAGCCCATAAGAGATGTAGGCCGATCAGGTAAAATTCTAGCACGTATCACGCCCACCCAAGTAAAAGGACATAGTAGCAAATATGACTCGTAAAGAATACGTTGGATGGTCTTAGTTCCTCTGAGCCCAATGATAACCCAACAAGGACATTGTAGGAATCGAGCGGAAGAAAATGTCACATCTTGAGCAAGCATGGAGCGTTGGGACGTCTCCCAATGGTGTGAGATTTTTTTTTACGTTTATGCTACTTAGAGGATGAACATTGTGGAAAGCATAATTAGTGCATATGAAAAGGTTATAAGACAATAAAAGTCCATTTGAAGTTTAGATGTGACAATTTGATTAAATGCGGTGAGCACACTACTAATCGTAAAATTAACGATAAAGAGAAAATTTGACATTTTTGATACAAATTGGTTAATAACTGTAGTCGTTCTAGCCTATATAATACGAAATCGGTTTATGTGTACGAGTATATTTACTTGAAATATCCGACCGTGAAAGAGAGTCATAAATAAAATGCACTACCTAAGTTAAGATTGGTAAGGTTGAGTGGGCACACTACCTAGGTTTTTTGATTGGGGTCAATTGCAATGCATCCATTAGCGTTAACATCTCATGGTTGGATGACCCTAGTAGGGTTTGTTTCGATTCCCAATTCTACCCCGCTTTTCTTTTTCATCTTTCATCGTCTCCGCTGACGAATGACCAATAATACTTTAATATAAAAGAAATATACAGATTTATCAAAAATCCATTTCCATCGTATTTCTTAAATATTTTTTATATACTTTTTAATATATATTAATATACTTTTAACATTTTTATTGATAATAATGAATGAAAGATTGAAAGAAAAAATAATATAAAATAAATTAAACAATAAATAAAAATAAAAAAATGAGATATTTAATATTTTTTAAAAATAAGTAAATTATATAATATTTATTAAATACCACGAAGTCTCAAAAGTGGATCCACAACCTAGGTTTTCTGATTGGGGTCTATAAAACGCACTCTGAAGTTATCCCTTGCAATGCGCCTATTAGGGTTAACGTCTCACGGTTGGATGAGCCGAGTAGGGTTCGTTTCGGTTCCCAATTGAACCTCACTCTTCTTTTGTATCTGCCATCGGCTCCGACGACGAATGGCCAACAATGTTCTTCTTTTTCTTTTTCTTTTTTTTAAAAATTGTTAATCTACCTGCTTTGATGAGGTTGTGATTTGGTTCATTGGTTTCATTCGATGTCTCTAATTCAAGTTCCGCCCCCACTTTTTAGACATCTCATCTGTTTATGTTTAAAATCTTGTTTTTTATGTTTTTTTTGTTAGTCTTCATCTGTGATGTATGATGAAAATACAATCAATCGGATTCCCAATGATTTTCTTAATATGATTATCACAACCAGCTACTTCTGACGCATCACAAATTTCCTCTTTTTTTTTTTGGTTTTTTGTTTACTGATTTTTTTATTGTCATTGTTTAAGCTTTCTGGGTTTCTTTCCGTGGGAATGTTATGTTTGCAATTGGAGCTGTCAGTGATGTTATATTAATATTTGCTACTCTTGATGGGTTTTTTGAAACCTACTTGATGACTTATTTCCACCAAGATCTCTGAGGCTGCTCCAATTTTGTTTTTCTTTCTCGTATTTTTTTAAAAATATAATCTTGACTTGATGTGGTTTGGTTTCAATCGTGATTGACCAGTGGAGGAAAATAATTTAAAATCACCCAATCCCATACTGGGGAATCAGATGATGAACATGGATCTAAAATTCTCACGACGGTCGTCTGATGCACCCTGGTTGTGTGCCTGAAGCACTGATCCGTTGTTTCTGATGGCTTCTTTATTTTGCAGCCTCCTACCTTTTTTTGCCCTTTCTGAGTCGATGCTTTTAAATTGTTTTAGGTTCAACCCGAAGTCAATTTCGCGTGTATCTGGTTTGTGTTTTTTAATGTTATATATAAACTACTTTCGTGAGTCTTCATGTGTGATGTCGTATGATGAAGATACAATCAATCGGATTCCCAATGATTTTCGTAATATGATTATCACAAACCAGCTACTTCTGACGCATCACAAGTTTTCCCTTTTTTTTTTCATTTTTTATTTGCTATTTTCTAAATCTCTTTTCGTGTGAATATGGTGTTTGTAATCGTAGCTGTCAGGGATGTTGTGTTAATCGGGTGAATATTTGCCCCTCTTGATGGGTTTTTCATACCTACTTGGTTAGTTATATTCTTGACTGTGACTGACCAGTGGAAGAAAGTAAGTTACAATAACCCAATCCCATACAGAGGAACAAGTTGATGTACATGGATCTAAAATTCTCATGACTGTCTGATGCATTTTTGTTTTGTGCATGAAGCACTAATCCGATGTTTCTGATGGTCGTCTGATGCATTTTTTTCTTTCTGATTTGATGTTTCTGTGTTTTCATTTAGCCTTTATGAGAATAAAATTCTGGGTTGAAATGCTGATGGAATGGAAGAACAAAAGCTTACCTTTGCTTTTCAATCAATGAAGGTGGCGGTGATGCTTACATGAAAAATCCTCGTTTGTTTATTTACGTCAGCTTTTCTTCTATCCATAGTTAAAGTCTTTCTGCAACTCCCTCACCGTTGGAGAAGATGAAGCGAGGGAGAGAAATCAATTTATATGTATACTTTGGTATATTCATGTACTGACTCGAATTTTGTAAATATATCAATCATTTGTTATTATTTTTCGTTTGTATCTCTAGTTCCATCAATCATCAGGCAACTTTTTTGTTTGTTATGTATTGATAATATAACCTCAGGCCTTTGTTAATGACGATGAAGTACACATTCAGACATGGCTACAGAGAAGCCTAGAAAACAATTGGTTTCCAAAATTTAGATTCCTAGCATGATTTTTTTCGGAGTGCCATTTTGCTATTAAAAAGATGAACACAAACTGTAGCATTTGAACGAGTGTACCGCATTTCTATATGAAAACCAACCTTCATGAGCCATCCAACAAATTGGCTGCTTCATGAACAACAAAATACTAGAATCCTATTTGATTAAAACCGTTTTGGCGGAGCTCTTAAGAGTGCCTCAATCTAAAAGTAAATTTAGTCAACAAGTTATATATTGTTTTAATATATTTGAGACATCTTAACAAGTTATATATTGTTTTTAATTAAAGTAATCATTCCCTCTTATCCCTCTTCACTTCTATTGAAATCGTAACTATAATCATAAATTACTTTAAAATATATTCCCTCTTTTCTCTCCTCACTTATATTGAAATCGTAACTATAATCATAAATTACTTCAAAAATATATTCCCTCTTAATCATTCCCTCTTTTCTCTCCTCAGAATACAGTTAGCAGAAATGCATTATTTTAAAATATAAAACAATAATAAAATTATTATTTTATTAGAATAACTAATAAATTACTAAACCTATAATTTAAAAATTGTAAAAATGTTTGACTAGACGACAAAAAGTTACCTTTTTTGACTAAACAACAGTCCATTCTTTTAATGCTCTAAATATCTCCACTGACAATTTTTTCGTCCCAGAAAAATGAAGAATCAAATTCGAACAAAGACAACTTTTCACACGAAAGCGTAGCGTGATAGTCAACTGCATTTTATAATATTAGAGATCGGAAACTTTTGAAGGTAGAGTTAAAAATGAGAAAACTGACGATTTTATATTATTAATAACACTGAAAATAACAAAACTAGAACTATATTGTAGCACCTCCCACACCTTCCTTTTAAGCTGTCTTAAAATACAGAGTTAAGCCCCACAAAACAGAACAGTACATCAAAGGTTTACTTTTAATAAGAAACTCAAAACAGTCGGCAAAAAAAAAAAGAGGAAATAAAATGCCACAAGGAAATTTTTTTTAAAACAGAAGAAACAAAAATAAAATTAAATAAGAAAAAGAAAAAAGATCCCCAAAACCCAAACCACTACGAAATTAAACCTGTTAGCAGCAAGTACAACGGGAAGAGACATCTTCATGGTAAAAGAAACAGGCACAGGCACCACCGTACCCCCATACGCTCGGAACGGGCTTTCATTCACTAAGTTTTATTCCCACATATATCCATTGCGGCAGCAACCAATAGCACAAGGAGAACCCTGTTCTAATCTTTAGAGACCAGAGCCCCATGTGAATCACCCAATGATCAGGCCACCCTTGTGCTGATGAGGTAAAACCTAGCAAACATTCGCAACTCCATTTGAAGTGATCTTCTTTTCTGATAGCACCACTGGTTTAGTCCCCTTTGGAGCGTCTCCAACTTTTGCGACAAAACCATTCTCAGAAGGTGGTTTAACATCGCCATTAGCCTGAACAGCTGGAGCAGAAACAATGATCTCCTGTGTAGTCTTTTGAGATTTCATTTCCCCATTGGGAGCAGCCTCCTTGCTTTTCTCATCGCAAGGCTTTCCTTCCCAAATCTGTATTCAAATAAAATCCAGTTGCAAAATATGACTTCTTGAGGCCAATATGATGTTAAATGATGTTTTCTAGACGGTATTCACTAGAAGATGACTGATAATCTAAGACAGGAAACATTAAACGTTCAACACAAAAAAGCATAGGTACAGAAGGCTAAGTATATTCCTTCATGCTGGTATATCCCTTATTGACTGATATTAATTCAGTAGGCACGCCGTTAGCCTAACCTGTTTAGTGAATTGCAGTTGCTTAGCCTTTTTCTCCTGCATGGACTTCTGTCGTCCCTCATAAAAACCAAAATCATCAAGGATGCAGGTTTTGGAATTGTAATCCTTGAATATTTTGATCACTTGAAGCCCCTGCTCAAGCTTGACCTACAAAACAACCAAAAGAACATAAACTTCAGGGAAAAAGAAGAAGGAGAAAAGCAAATACGTAATGACAATTTAAACTTAATTCTACCTCCTGAGTATCCCTACTGTTAGTGACAGGCTTATTTTCATTGTTCTCAAGGGTAATGTGCTTCAACAAATTGTTCGGTACATCCTTAACAATGTGCCACTTCACTGGGAACCATCCATTCCACTTATCCTGCTGCCAATAGTCTAGGTTCTTATGAAAATCAACTGCACCCGCCATCTCTGCTACTCCAACAAACTGACCGCTAGCATTAACCTGAAAAAAAAACCAATCAAATGAATATTATATGCAATTGTCGCTGAGAAGCAGGAAGTAACTAAAGGCAGCTAGTAAATACACACCGAAAAGAAAAGGAACACAGGGCAGCCACCAGGTTTCTCCAGAGCCTCTTGATAAGCACTATCAAGCTTTTTGTTTCCATTTGGCGTGCTGGCCCACACGTTATACTTGATGCTCTTATGCACATCATCCTCGCTATATGACTTGATAACAAAGAACTTGGCATCAGTATATGTCTCAGGGAAATCGACTCGATTATATTGTTCACAGTCTGCATTCAGCTTCTCCTTTTCCTCTTCAGTAGGAGTAATTAATGCACCATTCTGGCCCTTGACTGCTAATGTTATGGGTGCAAACCCTTTTTGGTTCTTGGAGCCTTTTGCCCTAGGTCCACGATTCAGCTCATTCAAACCATCCATGCTCTCATTTCCATACCCAAAGTAACCATTGGACCGTCCTCTAGGTTTGTACTTGTTATCAACACCAAACCATCCTCGGCCATTTGTTCTTGAATCGTAACCATGTGGTGCCATACTGTAGTTGGATCTGAATGCATTTCCATATGGACCATACATCTTGTTCGGATACATTCTATTTATATAGCCATGTGCAGCACCAATTCCAGGCATGGGTCTTGGATGGTGCAAACCCTGCTACCACATTGCATCATGACTATTAGTAGGCAACTACAACAAATAGTAACTAGAAAACCAATTACACTTTGAAGCCAACTAAGTTACAGTTTAATTTTCAAAGGCACAAACATTACTTATGCGTACCATGACATGCGAATGGGGGCGGATATTCTGATTCCTAGATGAAGTATTGTTGACATTAGAAATCGAATGAGTAACAGGTGTGGTAGACAAAGGCCTATGCTGCCCATCAGAATACAACATACCATCCAACCATGGAATAGGGGACCGAACCCCATCAAAAGCAAATCTAGGATCCTGATAACCAGAGGCAGGTACACCAGCTGGTAATGCACCTCTACCATAAGAACCATTATAATTAAAAGAAGGGTTTGGATGTACTGCTTTCACAGCACTGGAGCCATTGTTTGCCTTCATAACAACACTGCTTATCCCATTGGTGTTCCCATTAGCTGTTTCAACGGACATGGATGCTTGCTCCGCAGGTACAGAGGTTGAAACATCAACCTTTGAGGGATTAGTGGGGCTAGGACTGAAAGGCCCGCTGGCAGGGTTCAAAGGTTGTTGGAAATATTGAGTGGGGTACTGGTACTGCTGAGGTGCATACAACTGACCATCATGCCCAAAAGTTGGAACTGATGGCGAATAGGGACCATATGGTCCATAACCATAACCATGGTGATACATAAGAGACCCATTATCCCCATAAACTCCCTGGAAAGACGAAACAAGAATAGCAACACAGTGAGACTTCTAAGATAGGTTACTGTGATATTTGACAAACAAAACTAACCAACAACTACATAAAAACTTGAATTCAAAGAGTTCTCCCAGGTCGCACCTCAACTCCATCTGGGTTTCCATATCTGGAATAATCATCCCATTCATTGGCAGCCCCCTCGTAACCTACAGTTGAAAAGGCAAAAAATTAATGATAACAATTAATATTATAGTCCTTGATTCAACTATAATAGTGAGGCTATGAAGGTAAACAAGAAATTTACAGTATGGCATTTAGAAAATCAATCTACCTCCTCCATAATAATAGGCAGTAGATGGATAGCCACTTGGAAGATAGCATAGTGCAGTAGCTGGATCCATAAAATCCTGTAACAAAGGAGTCATGGATCGTTCGTAAGGTTGATTCTGACTGTTTGCTGGATTGCTGGAGTCAGCAGTGGCATACTTAGTAGTGGGTGGCTGCACACAACAGAAGATACAAAAAATTGAACACCTCGATAAAAACACATTCTAATAAAGCGAAAATGACTTAGGAATTCATACAGAACTGAAGATAAGTTGCTCAAACTGTATTACCATCTTAATTGGATCAGGTATTTCTAGAGATTTGTTTTGAGAATCCAAAGATAATTTCTGCATCAAATCTGTAGCTTCTATGGAAGAAATCACAGAACACAAATTATCAGCACAGCATCGCACATCCAGTAATTACACAATACTCCAATAGAATATGCAAGATAAATATAAGGCCATATTTAAATTTAATATTTCATAACAATAGGATGTGAATAAAAGGTGGAATTTTCATATCGGCCAATTATTATAATAGAAAAAGAATCACGAGTGAAAAGAGTAGCGTATTCAATCCAAAACTTGAGATTTTAAAGAACAATTTTTTAAAAAAATCTTGACCAATAGTTAAAATTCATTAATCTTGTCAGACTAACACGACGCGCAAATTCAACCAATCCTTTCGGTAACAACGTAAAAAAGTTGCACATCTAAACAAATTCTCAGAATTAAATACTTCTTATGAAACAGTGTTATTCTAAAGCAAAATCATTGTCACAAAGTGGGTAGAATATATCATTTAAATTATGATGACGACACATCTAAGAACGCCAATAGGGGGGAAAAAGGTATGTTTGAAACCTACAAAAACATGAATCTAACCAGACAAACAAACAAGCAAAAAGACAAACAGTAGAGTAACAACAAAAATTATGGAACTGGACAGCAAACAGGGATAAACTGAGAATCAAACGAGGAAGCACAACAAAGGGGAATCTAACACACGCACACACATAAAGGTCCAGTGAATACATCACCCAATTAAAGTAATATAACAGCATAATTAACAACATAAAATCACGCATGTGGCACCTAAGAACCTACAGACAACCCCCCCGGCCATAATTCAATACACGAGTATAGTCGCACAAAGAGCACAAAATTGCGAACACAAAAGCCATGATCTTTCCATGGAGTAGGCTATAAAAAAAACTCATCTCCGATCTAACGCAAGGCACAAGAAAAAAATCACACAAAAACAACAAATCAAAGCAGCTCTGTCCAAACCGGAGCACAGGTAGGGAAGAAAAAAAACAGATCAGGAAAGGAGATCGAAACCAAGAGAAAGCAGAACAAGAACAACTGCATCGAAGAAGACAAAGAGCGAGAGAGGAGGTGAAATACGTTCAGCTGGAGGAGCAACGGTCGTCGCCATGGTCAGATCTTCGACGAAACCCTAATCACTGACCAGCTGTGAGAGAAGGAGATACGGACGAAGCCCTATGAGAGAGAGAGAGAGAGAGAGAGAGAGAGAGAGGAAAGAGAAAGGGATTTGGAGTTAAGGGGAGGGAGGGTCGCAGCCGCCAAGGGATTGGGGGGTTTGGGTTTGGGTTTGGGTTTGAGTTTGAGTTTGGGGTGAGGGGGGGTTTTGCCACACTCGGAAGAAGAGGGGTTTTGATGGGATCGAAAAGCGGTGATTCAAATAGCAACACGAATCGCCTTCCTCGTCCCTTCCAGAACCCTACTTCTATATTATTACCATCCTGCCCCTCATCCCTCCCTACCCTTCCCTTTGTCTCGGGCCTTCTTGCCCCCCACACCCCGGCTCTCTCCCTTAATGGGCCTCTTGAAGTTGCTATTCTTTTTTTACCACATATATATATATATATATACATATATATATATATATTCACACGTTGCCGTGCCGCATTGATCAACTAAAACCGTGGTAGACATCGTCATGACTAAGGTTATATCATGTATTTGTGAGCGTATGTAGGCATACGATAGCGCTCAAATGATGGCTTTGTGCATCTCTTAGAGGTGTCCAAGATGGACTACCCTTTGAGCTCAAACATGTCAATCTAATTGATTATTTTTATATTAGTTGATAAAAAAAAATCAAAACATTAACATCTGTGCGTCCCAAGCACTGAAAGTTCATACTCGATGGCTATTACAGAAATCATGTTTTATGTAAAAACTCATAATATCTCTATATGAAAAAAAAAATTAACGTAAATTTTTTTCAAATAAAATTAAACTAAGTATTAGCATAAGACTAACATAGATTATTCATTATCTAAAAACCTTATAAAATTTAATTTAATTAGAAAACTAAAACAAAAGCTAAGTTAGAGATTTATGAGATTTTGTCAACGAAATTGAAATAAATTAAATTAAATATATAGCATTCAATTAACTATGACCCAATTGATTCATACATTCTACTTTAATTATTTATTTATCATTATCTCATAAAATTACTTATTCAATCATTATCTAAAATGATAGCTTCACTCCTTTACAGGAAGAGATCCTATGGGACTTTCACCGGACTAGGGGTGTAACTCTAAACCGTCAAACCGCCGAACCAATCCAAACCAATCCGCTGAAACCGCCAATTTATCAAACCGTTGAAACCGAACAAAAATTGGTTTGGTTTGGTTTGAAACCGAATAATATATCGGTTTGGTTTGGTTTGATATTTCAAAACCGCGGTTTAAACCAAACCGAACCGAATAATGTTATTATTTACTGATTTTATATTTTTATTTTATGTTTTAGATTTATTTATTTAAGATTGTTTGTTAATACTTGATATGTTATATTTATAAATTATATTATCAAATTTTGAGACTTATAAATATAAATTTAATATGTATTAATATTGATATGCTTACACACTATTTATTTATTTTATTTTATACTATTTTAATTTTAAGAATTTAAAAATTTATGAACTAAACCGACTCAAACCGATCCAAATTGATAATAATTCAAACCCCGGTTCAAACCGAACCAAACCAAACCGAATCAATTTGGTCCAGGTTTGGTTTGGTCCAAGTAATAGGTTTGGTTTGGTTTGATTTTGTCCAAACCGAAATATATCAAATTGGTTTGAAAAATGACTTAAACCAATCCAAACCGAACCGATTTCACCCCTACACCGGACTATATTAAATGTATATCCTAGTCTAACAAAGAAGTATCAAGCATTGTGGTGGCGATATTGATGGTTATGCTCGAAAAAGGTTGTTGTTGGTAGAAATGACAACGGATTGGATCGGCCCCAAGTATTGTCCGACCCAACCCAACCTGAATTTTTATAGCTCGTCCTGAACCCGCCCGACCCGGTGGTTTTGGTTTTTTTGAGATGGTGTTTAATTAGTCAATAGGTCAAAGCTAAACATTTGAGATCAATTGAGGAATTACAATCATTATTAATACTAAAGTGAAAATGGAACCAAAACGACTATAGATTTTGTTACTTGGACTTCATAGTTCCAAGAGCCATAATACTGTATGGGTCATCATAGATTGCTTGACTAAATTAGCTCATTTTATTTCAATGCGAGAGATAGACTCAATGAGAATTAGACAAAGGTATATCGATATTGTAGTACATATGTATAGAGTTCTCTTGTTGATTATATCTAATTGGGATGCTAGATTCACATCTCATATCCAGTGATAACTGCAATAAGCATTGGGTACTTAGGGTAACTCGAGCATAACCTATCATTTGTATATTGATAGACAATTAGAGTGTACTATTCAAACTTAAAAGGATATATTACATGCTTGTGTTCATGATTTTGGAAATTATTGGGAGACTTAGCTTTTCTTGGTAGAGTTATCATATGATAATAGTTATTAGGTTACGATTGAAATGGTTATGCATGAGATACTTTATGAATGATCTTGTAAATCACCTTTATGTTGGACACAAACCGGAAGGATGGTGGTTCTTAGTCTCGATATGGGATAAGAGACCACCAAAGTGATACAGTTAATTCAATACATGTTGACGGCGCATAGCAAGCATAAATTTTATGCAAACCAGAAGTATTAACTTTTGCAATTTGAGGCGGATGATCATTTGTTCTTGTGGGTTTTGCTGCATAGGGAGCATTGGAGGTTTGGCAAGGATTCAAACTATCACCTCATTTTGTGGGATTGTTTGAGGTTGTGGCTACTATGGATGCAATGGTGTATAAGTTGGCCGGAATTGGCACGAATACATAATATATTTCATATGTTTTTAATTGCTACCGTATCACCTTGACTATTGATAGATTGAGTTGACTGATGACAACGCCACTGTAAAACTACATGCATAGATTTTGGGTTGATGGGAGCAAATCTTGCGGGACAGGATGATTCTATTGGTGCATGTGTTGTGCCGAGGCATGAGTAAGCACGATTCTCTTCTCATATGTATATATTTTTCTCCTTGATTTTATTTTTAAAGCTTCCTCTACCAATTATAATGCAATGCATTAACTCTAAATTCCCTCTAAGTCAACCCAAAAATCCAATTTTTATCTGTAAAAACAATAATGTATATAATATTACGTGAATAACTAATAAATAAGTAAAACACATCATTTTAATTGAATTCACGAGAACTAAATAATCAAATGTACCTGTACCTGTCATATTATTAATTTATCTGTTGTATAACTTTCACGACTAATAAATGTTTTAGCTGGTACGGTAGTCCTTTAGCTAGCATGGCCAATATGGTCGATTGCGGGAAAAGTGTTCTTAAAGCATGCCGCAATGACAGATCACTTACTGGGAAAAGGAAGAAGAAAGGCTCAAAAAGGTTGAATTACTGGGGAAGGGCTAAACCGAAAAAAGAAAAGCAAAAAAAGACAGCCTCAAATGTTGATTGGAGTTATATATCCTTGGTAGTGTTTATAAGTACCACCAGTGGACTCCTTACATGATGGAACCCGTCGGACCAAACTATGTGCCCAAAATCGTACCTGCCTTGAGATCTTTTCCTTGGTCTTAGGGTCACATAATAAGAGGCTTTCTCCCTGTGACAAGTGAAGACCAGGACCCTGGGCCATACCACCACCTCCACTCCGTGGGGGGCTCAAAACACTCACAAAATAGACGGCAGTCCTCTGTTGGCCCACATTGTGGACAGTCCTTCTGATTGTCCTTGCAGATTGAAGATCGGAGACTGTGATGGAGGGGTAATTAAGGTCTGAGTTGGTTGCGTACCAATTTTTTGTTTTCGGGCAGCTATGGTTTGTGCCACCAGGAGGGGTAAGAACAACTAGAGCTATTTGTTGGTCGGTGTAGCCCATATTGCAGAGGAAGAGAACATAGTCGTCTGTTTTCACGTCGTAGATGAGGCCTGGATCAATTGCTTTGGAGGGGTTTATGTGGCCAGAACCTACTTCAAAAGGATCGGAAACTTTCATGGATCCTCCTGCCAGAATGCTATTCTGGGTGGTGTCCCTGTTGTAAGCTGTGACAAAGAGCCATTCAGAGCAGGCAACGTTTAACGAGAGGCAATCTATCAAGTTATGGCATGGTACACGATAAATGTGGAAAATGGTCTCTCTTTTTATTTGGGCTCTTTTCTGAAATCAAATTTAGGACAAGACTACATGCAATCCGAGTGATGTATTTTATGTAGGACAGACTGTCTAATGCTTGCACGTGTAAAAGCACCTGTAGTCATAAGTGCAGAACTAATGGCGGCGGCAGACCAGAGAGGATGTGCCGACCTGAGAAGAGCAACCGCCCCGGACACATGAGGGCATGACATTGATGTTCCAGATAGAAAATTCCAATTCACAGAGCGTTGGTCCCAATTCATCATCGATGGGGGAGCCTTGGGCGGCCATGCTGCTAGCACATTCACTCCTGGTCCACTTAGGTCTGGCTGTTGAGCCAAGAAACATATATTTTGTCACTGAACAATGTCCAATTGTCCATTAACACACTGATGTGAAACTAGAATGCTTTAATTTCCACTTCACTTGATAAATCTACAGATTAGTGAATCAAAAATGTACATGCATGTATACCTTGAGAATATCAGGGGAAAGAGTGTTTGGCCCCCCTAGAAGAGAAATATGCAACTGCAGGAGCAGGCGACTTCCCATTAACTGTCGTGCTTGGTAGAATCTGCACTGTTGGAAACCTTTATTGTTTGCATTCCATCAAAAATAGAATTCGAGTTAGAATAATCTCTTGGAACAACTAGTTCAAGATATTTCTATCTGATCAAGTACCAACAATTACTATACCATTTCGACAACCTTTCTTTCTATATTCTTCCCTTCAAAAACCTCAACAATTACTTTTTAAGGATAATTTATAGGGATGTGGTCCTACATTATCCGCATGATAGCGAATCAAGCATTGCCATATCGTCTATTGTAGTGTCAGATATTTGTATCATGACTTCAAGAGAGTTAGTTATGTGGTGAAGCATGGTAGGGCATCAGGCAATCACAAGGTGTCAAGTGAAACAATGCACAGTTTTGGATGTTTGGTGAGAAAGAAATGTTTTATGATGGAAGAAACGACGCAAATCAGTACATTCAATCTCTAGGGGGTGTCCACATGGCAAAAGCTAACATTCAGTAAGGATCGGTTGGCTTACTTGACAGAGAGAGCAAGGTAGTCACGGATTTTAGTGCCTTGAGAAATGTCAACGCGAATGGTGGGGATGACATCTACGTTGGCAAGCTGCTTGGTCATTGGTTCTGCAAAGATCAAGCCGGAGGCATTGGCCATCTTGACAGCCAATTGTGCAGTCTCACTAGATACCCAGCCTGCCGTGGAAAAACAGAGTATTACCCTGCCTTCAGATCCCGATATATTCCTCCAATTCTCCCAGCTACAAACCCTATAGCATGTAATGAGCTCTCTAAATCACATATATTTGATTATTTGTCCAAATTGGAATAGAAAAAGACTAAAGCTTACCCATCAAAGAAATAAGTGGTAGATCTTGCCAATGTTGCATTCAATGGCTCTACAGTAAAGCTTTCTCCCTGCGTACAAAGAACGTATATAAACTCACATATATAGTTTTGAGAATATGGGTGTCTCCTTTCTTTTTTTTTTGGCTGGTCTAAAAAATTCAAGCTGTTTGGGTTAAAATGCAACGTATAGTGGTATTGGTTTTGCTTACAAAAACGATCAGAGAGATCCTGCACACCATTGAAGTTTTGGACTAGGCAGTTTCAGTATGCATGCATGTGTGTGTACTGATTTTCAAGATCAGGGAGACCCTGCACACCATTGAAGGCAGGACTAGGCAGTTTGTGTATGTGTGTACAGACACACACACACATATATCTATATATATAACTACGTGAAAATGGGTATTATATTTGAAAGAAGAGACACGGTTTTCACTAGTTTCGTGCGTCCACAATCTGACACCATGGAGGGGAAAATAAAAGGAGGGAAAGGGAAATCACCATCATGGAGAAGCTGCCATTCACCAACACCCGAGTAGGAAACGTTCGGTCAAGCGTGGAGGCAGCGACAGAGATGGCCCAGGGCGCGACATTTGTAACAAGCGAAGGATCCGGCCCTTCGTTGCCGGCCGAGAAAACCACGCTCACCCCCATCTGCGCGGCGTGGAACGCTCCGATGGCCTGGCCGGACTTGAAGAAAGGACTCAGCGGCGGGAGCGGCCCGAACGACGCCGAGATCACTCGCACCCCGTCGCTTAGAGCGTCGTCGAAGGCCGCGAGGGCATCAGCCTCGGCGCAACTGCCGGCGAGATCCTCATCGCTCCAGCACACCTTGTATGCTGCCAGCCGCGCGCGGGGGCGCCGCCGCGGGCTGTGCCCCGTCCGAGGCCGAAGAAGGAGGCTCCGCCGACGACGGAGCCGGCGGCAGTGGAGGCGGTGTGGGTGCCGTGTCCGAGGAAGTCCCGGGCCGACCGGTACTCGCGGGAGCTCGGGGGACGAGCTCCGAGGGTGTGTTGGAAGCCTTTGAGGTAGTAACGGGCTCCAATGAGCTTGCCGTTGCATGCGGTAGCCGGGTCGAACATTTGTCCGCGGTCACACCGGCCTTTCCAGTACGATGGAACGGGGCCCAGGGAGGTGTCCGGTTGGAAGCTCTCAGCTTCCGGCCAAATACCTTTTCAATAAAAAAAAAAGCGCGGGAAGCTTGCAATTAGCGGTCACTGATTGCGTTAATTTCGAACCAACTAATTAATTATGGGATTAGATGCGTTTAATGATGATGCAGTGTTTGGGAAGATTACGTAAAAAAGGTAATTTTCTGGGTTTATGAATGTTTTATAATTTATAGATTACAAGTTAAATGGTAAGGTACATTTTCTATATAATATTTGTTTAATTTTTTAAAAAATAATGACAATAATGAATTGAGAATTATTTTATTTTCTGATGTTTACATACTAAATTCATATTTGAAAAGTACATTTTTTTTCTTCTTCTTCACAAAAGCACCTGCGTACTTGCTCTCATTTAACATTCACAGAGCAATTGCAGGAACAGATAGTGAAAGAAAGGGATTGTGTGTGTGTGTGTGTTTTTTGTGTGCGAGGGACCTGTGTCAAAGATGCCAACAACTATGTCTTCTCCATAAGCAAGTTGCAAGGGCATCGTCATTTCACTTTTGTCCAGGGTAAGCCCCATGAAATCCCAACTTCTGGTAGTGTGCAAATGCAGTACCTTGCTCTTAAACACAGACACAACTCCTTTCATCTCTGCATTTCAATAATTCATGCTTTCCTCTTAAATACATCATCTCTTTGCTGTTATAATTCATGTAAATTGAATACCCTTATAACTCATACCACAGGCAATAAATAATCAAACATATTACTCCCCCCCCACCCCTAAAAAAAAACTGTAGTGGGATTGATTATATAATTACTGGCTAGGATGGCTGCTTGTGTTGAGTTGAGCATTGCTGAAAAACCAGAAAAACTTTGCCTGTAGCTGTATACCATGGAGTGCTCAGCATCCTTCTCACTGTTAGGACATCAAAGTAATTTAAGTGAGTGATCTTGATTGAGAATAGAAACCCGACCATGGTGGATTCAAAATCCACTGCCTTTCCAATACCTTTCGAAGACGTTACATAGGAGCTTGACATGGGAGTGTGAAGTGAGGAGAGGATCATTAAATCCTTTGATCCCCAAATAGACAATGTAAACCTGTTTATTAAGATCATAAAACAGTTACAAGAAGGAAGTAGAAGGACTGCAATTGCTAGCTAGCAGTGGCACTTGTGACGTTCAAGAAAGTTACATCAGTTTTGGATGTAGAGTGAAGAAAGTAAAGCGAAAGCAAAACGAGGCCCAACATAAACTGAAAGGCAGTTGCCATTGTCTCCCCCGTACGCATGGAAAATCAAACACGGTTGTGCAGGGCATAAATAGAACGTGTTGAGGTTTCCATAAATGCTTGAACCTAAAGGCTGTTTCCAAAGATAAGCACTGAGTCGGCACAAGCATATAACTCCCTCTGTTGTCCTTTTCACTCTTTTTCCTCTTCCTTTTCTTGTACACTCAGTTTCCTGGGCATTGAACATGCCTATACATATCTAGGTGGAAATTGGACCTATAAACTCTACCCGCATCAAAATTCGTGATGGGTTATAGGTGGGATCACACCTAAAAAACACTGTTCTGCAAAAAGTGTGCGAGTAACATCTTTCTGTCCCTTCTGAGAGAAATATCTATAGGCTTGTTCTGCAGCCCAATGCATATTTAGGTATACTTTAATTTTAATTCCTTGATTAACACTAAATGAGAACTTAGGTTCTTAGCTTCCAAGCAACCATTTATATTAATGGTGGAAAATTATATTTAACCTTCCTAAAAGTGACTATAAACTTCGGTTCCTCAGTGTGCATGAGCAACTGAGCATGAGCGTGTTTCCCTCATTATGCAAATCATACATGACAACACATCATATTATAAAATTATTTTTTAAGAATAATAATGCTTACACTGGATTTGGATTTCTGTAATGGTACGAATAAATTACCACCGTCCATATCAGTCATAACTTTATGAATCTTGTATTATTTGTTTTTAAACACCGACACATAAATTTTTTAAAATGTCATTATTATTTTTTTAATCATTTTCTTAATTTAAAATTGTACCTATTTATAGCTTAATATTGAATTAAGATAAGTATTGTCAAAAAAATCTTTTCAAGTAATTTCTTTTTAAAAAATATACTTTCATATAATTTATCATTTAACTAATAAACTAATATTGAAATGAGATAATAATTATAACATAAATAGATATCTCATATATTTTTTCTCACCAGTACCTATATATTCTAATATAAAAAAATAGTTTACCAAATTGAATTACTTTGGTAAAAAATACCATTACTATCGTTATAATTAAGTCTTTATTTAAGAATCGTACATTTATGAAATTTTAAATCCGATTAGGCAATTAAAGTTTATGATAACATCCCTTTCTAATTCATTTCAAAATAAATGTTCTCACTAACCATATTAACCCATGTGGTAAGGGAGGAGAGATTATTTAAACTAGACAAAAAAAAAGTTTAACATTAATATTGTAATATAATAATAAAACATTTATTGAGCATATTATTTTGTGTTCTACAAAAAGCTAAGGGTAAAATTTTTAACTAAATTTTAGCAAAAACAAAAAAAATCTATTTGCATACATCATATATACCCATGAGGCCTATAGCAAAGAATTTCAAGTGGAGCAAGGCCATCTCAAAAGGGCTTATACGGCTTAGCAAATTATATAAGTATATTCTACTGAATTTTATTTCAATTGCATGTCAGCAATATATTAAATATAAATTCACGGAAAACTTATCACAACTTATAGCCTAGCTTGGTAGACATGATTTTTATTTTATTTTATTTTGGAGAGGGTAAGAAGCTGTATGCTAAATAGAGAAAATAATTACAAGAGGGGACAACAAAACAACAACTGGCAGATGATGCCAAAGCAGAGACAGAAAAAAGGAAGGAAAGGAAGAGAATTAGAGGGAAGACAACAACAATCGAAAGGGTAGAACGTTGGCCAATTACTAGTTTCCGCGGATGGGGCATTTCAACAAACGAGTATGAGGCATGGGATAGGCAAGTGGGGGTAATGAAGCTATATGCTATTGTCATGATTTGGTCCTCCAAAATCTGTACCCATCAGTTGTTTTTGTTTTTGTTTTAAATTAATTAATTTTATATACATATAGCCTAAAAGGCGCTGTTATTGGATATCTACATAAATTATGGATTTATTTATATTATCACTAATTTACTAAGTGTGTATATTATCCTAATTTAAATATATTACTAATTGTTGATAATCACTTATTGGCAAAAATATATGATATTATTGACTAATTAAGCATTGACCTAATTTAATTTATCGTGGAAGAGCAAGAAAATGAGAAATGAGGAATTGGAGGACGAGGTTTTGATAGCGGTCTTGAAAGAGGGTGAGGAATCCGGGGGGGGTCACAATGCTAGACATTAGGGCCATGTCTACTCTCTCCTCATGCTGAAAAAGAGACCTCAACGGCATTGACACTTTTCACAACCAAATGAATTGAGCTCATAGTAGTTCGATTTCGATCACCCTATAGCCTTAGATTTTCCAATTTTTGTGTTTTGTTTATTAATTTTAAATTTTTGACGAAAGCCTTAGAGCCATCATCTCTTAGGCTCAACCGAGAACCAAACAATATGGCATGGCACACATTGACAAGAAGAGAGAAGAGAGACAACCAAACAACGGGGAGGGAAGGGCGTAATGTGGAGGCGTAGGGTGAAAAGCGAGAGGTGGCGGGATTTGGGTTAGAAAGAGTGGGAGAGATGCGTAAAACAAGAGCTATTTTTAAGATATTAAAATAATTATGAGATGAATGACAATGTGGTATTTTAGCTAAAAGCTAAAATTATAAGTAAATTTATCTAAAATTATAACTGAAAGTATATTTAACTAATATTATAGTTGACTTATTGGAGTAAATAATTAGCTAAATATAACTTTAGCTAAACATATGCTCTTAGCCATGATTTTGAGGTGGTATAAGGATGTGTTTTCATGTAGATCCTTTTTTATATTAACTTTTTTTTTTTTTCTAGGAGGTTTGGGTAGATTTTGCAATACACAATATTTTTTTTGTGTTTTGGAAGTTGATGTATTTTAATTTATCCTAGTTAGTTAAAAATATACTGGTTTGCACAAAACAAAACAACTTCCACTACTAATTTTTCCTTATTGTACTCCATTTTATCCAAGTTGGACACATGCTCTCAATTACGATGTCCTTATACCCCCTTGTTTCTTGCATAATTTTATCAGTCAATAAAGAGTTACGACCACCAATTTGAAAAGTGTGCAATTTCAATGACTTTCTCAAGGTTTTGAAATGCCAATTTTGATGATCTACATCTTTGATTGTGCTCAATTATGAAGTTGAACGAAAAGGTTATTACCAAAATTGTGTTTGGGCCATCAATGATGGGGAAATGACAATCAAGGTTATTATTTTCTTATTGTACTCATCATTATGAAAATTTTGATTTATATATTGGTTATGTTTGCTCTTGAAAGTAAAACTTCAAAAAAAAAAAAAAAAGATAGTTAAATAATGTCAATTGCCTTGCTCTGTTTATAAAATATATGTCAAGGTAAATGATTTTTGTTCATATATTTTATGCCACTATATTCTCCTTCCATGATATGTGCATGATTTGGTATTTGATTTGATATTGGGAGTTGGAGCAATGCTAGGTGTAACAATTAGTGATAATATACATAATTTTCCTGATTATTAACTAACCTAAAAAAAATTAAGTCAAATATCCAAAATATATATTATAATATAAATTAACCTAATTAAATTATTTAGATATCCTAATTTATATATTATCATTATTTATATTATACTTAGGGAATGTATAAATTATCCTAATTAGGTTAATAATATATTATAATTTATAATTTTATATATAAATTAGGTCCTCCAAAATATATAAATTAATTTTCTCTTGGAGACAAAAGAGGATGACTGAAGGCAATGATTGAGAAGTGTTCAGTTAGCCGGGTGAGGGGGCACTATATAATGAGTAGTGAGATTGGGTTTGGCAGCTCTCCACATAGACAACCATGCAACATTCATCTTTTGGGGAGCGGAGATTTTCATTTTTTTTTTTTAAACTAAGACTCTCCCACAACGATACTATCTCACATGTCACGCCCATGTAAATTCAGGAATTCTCATTGAACCTAGGTTACTCTTGGTACCACTTCCCTTCCTTGCTAAGTGAAAGTGGAGATTTTGCTACACCTATTACTTGTGGCATGATGAGAAAAAGAAAAAAGTTGACCAATTGCTTTAAATTTAAGACTTTCAAATATGAATTCCTATTACATTTTATATGGTAGTTTAAAATTTCATCCAATCTTCAATAATATATAATTAAATTTAGTAAGTATATATATATATATATATATATATATATATATATATATATTCATATAAAGTGGACAAAAATAAAAAATACCGCATGGTGAAATATACATTTGGGCAACACCTCAATATACGGTACATTTTAAGCTTTAGTTCAATCGGTCTTTTAGTTGTAATTGTTCTATTTTTAATTACTCTTTTTCTTTTTAATTTTTTTTTTGTGAAAGGAGATTTTTTTTGCTTGAACTTTGTTTTATTTCTAAATTATCATGGTCTTGTATTATTTCAAGCTTTATTTTCATTTCATTATTAGTTTTTGGTTATTGTAGTACAAGTTTAATTTAAATAGCCAGTACTAATGTTTTTAATCTTCTATTCTAATTTCAGTTCTACAATTTACATTAATACAAATTCAGATAATCAATTCTCATTCAAGTTCTTTAAATTTTTATCAGTTCATTTTAATTTCGTGCATCAATTTAAATTTCTGTATCTTTTAAATTACTTTCAAAACAAATTCAAAACTTTAAAGAAATAAATCTAATCTTTGGCTAGCAAAATCATTACTCGTGCTATTTATACTATCCCTTTATTTTGCTTTTTATTTTTCATTTATTTGTTTTACTTCTCTTCTCTTTTTGTAAAGTTTTTTTATTTATTTTTAACGATCAAATCTTTTGTTAGGGAGACAATCTAAACCTTGTCTTAGTTATTAATTACTTTGACATAATCTTATTCAAGTTTGAGCATATCAAATTAATTGATTTGCGCAAAATTGGATAGGTGCAGTAGCCAATGGGCCGGGCAAATTATCGATTTATTTGATGCTGCATCCAAAATAAAACCTATGAGATAATACCAAATCCCATGCTGGCACGCGCTCAACATTTCAGTGCTGCCGACCTTTTTAATGCTTGCAGCCTTGTTGGTGGCACGATCCCAATGAACCGCGCTAAAATAAATAAATAAAAAATAATAATAATAAAACATAACCCAAACATAAACTTCAATACAAACAAATCATGTACCATGTGCTTAGAGCTGCAAACGAACCGAAATGAAGGAGAAGAATAAGGTGTTTGAACATGTTCGTTACTATTCATTAACGAATCAATCAAACACGAGCCTTAAATTATAATGTTCACTTAACTATTCACTAACATTACTCTTTTATTCATGAATGGTTCACGAACGTTCACAAACATGTATTCACAAAACTTGTTCACAAACGTTTTAACATAATTATAAAATCGTAAAAATCTACAAAAAGAATCAATATCGTAAACTTATTCAAAAAAGTATAATTAATTAAATGTTAGGTCGTATTATCTTTGTTTAATATGTTTAAACAATTGCTATGTATAGTTCATGAAAATATTATAATAATAGTAATAATAAACAAATAAATCAAAAATATATATTTATATTTAATAAAACAACTCTTATACATATTAATTGATTTTTTAATTTTTTATTCATAAATAATTTTCACGAATATCACAATAATGTCGCGAATCGTTCACTGACGATACTATTTCTTAACGAACATGAACGATCTTTTATCAAACCGAACGCGAAATTGTTCATGAACGTTTGATTCATTTCCGGTCTTATTTGTGCAAGATCTCAATCTTTATCCAACAAGTTTCATCGAAGAAAATAGGACAATTGACACGTGACATTAATTCATATGATTCGTTTAAGGAGCTACGAAATTTTGGCACCAGACTTCGTCTTAATATTAATTTAGGGGAATATAATATAGAAGAATATAGAAGAAGGAATTTAACGTTGCACAACATTATATTACGTGATGTGATTTAGAAGCAAACTTATTGACACGAGTGTGGCGGACAGTATGCCACCTCAGAGGGTCCATTTCTTGGATTTGCTGTTTTTTTAAGTCACGCGGACCGATCAATGAGACAGATGTGAGCTGTGTATCGAATTTTCCGTTTATAATATATGGTATATATATCCATATAAATAATTGGGATAAATTATGTCTATGTTGGAACACTCTAATATAAGGCATAGTTAATCGACCCGGCTAAGGCTAAGGCGTCAATAAATAAATGTGTGCGTATATCTTTGTTAATTTATTACTATTGGCGTAAACACTGCCTAACGTGGTGCAACAACTGAGTCCATAAATAGATAAAAACATGTATGAAAAATAAATGTATGACTCAGTTTTTGATTTTTGGATTTGTACCAATCTTGGTCAATTAAGCTCTCCAAGCTAGTTGCAAATGCGTTCATAGCTTATAGAATCTCTTCTGTTAATGTAATATCAACTCTTACAAGATGCAATGTCAACTCTCTAAATCTATATGGGTTACACTGCCCTTTGTTTTTAAGACTTGCATGTCAGGAAAGAGCAAATCCAAAGGTATTAAGTAAGTTCTAGTGGTTTGTGATGCTAATTAAAAGGCGGGTAGGGATGCACATGTGATCTGCATTCTAGTTGAGTAGAATGAGTTAAAGAAACTGGACTACCAAAAGATTTATGATAACATGCAGAAACCTGCAATCGTGTTTGATGGCCACAATGTGGTGGATGCTGGGAAGTTGCCTGTTGTAGCATAATAATATGACAGTTAATTTTGTCATGAAAATCTTAAAGAAATAAAGGTTCTCTAAAATAAAATTTAAAAATAGAAATTAAATAAAAAATTCATATTTAAATGATTATTATTTATCATTTAAATAATTTTTTAATATATTTATTGATATATTTATACTTTTAATTGCTCATAATACGAAAAAAAATAAAAAATATATAAAAAAATTAATTTTAAAAAATAAAAATAAATAACATATATTAAATAATATATTATTTATTTCCTAAAATAAAAATAAAGAATATAAATTTTACGTTAATGCCCTAAAAACTGATCTGACCAAATGAAAATCAGACCGGTTCATTCCTAAAATTATAGGCGAACGAAGTAGACGGGTTGGTTTTATACGAATACGAATAAAAATAAGGTCCAAATCGTAGCAAACAAAGGCAAAGCAAAGGTCAATCAGAAAATTAAAGCAACGGTAATGTATGGGACCGCACCGTGATTCAACTCCACCGACGTGACGTGCCCATTTTTTTTTATTGCCCTTTTATTTCATTTTTGTCTTATTGGCCAATAATGAAAGTCCATTCTACACGATAACGCGTGGGTTGCCTAGGATAGATTACATTAAAAAAACAAAGTGTTTTGCTTCTTTAAAGGGCACGTAAATGTAAAATGTGTGGTTGGATATGGATGTATTAATTTATTTTATACTAATTATTTTTATCGAAAATGTAATTTACAAAAATGGTGGACGTTCCATTACTATTTTTCGTTTCCATGTTGGTACGTAAAAAAAGAAAAGAAAAGAATTTAATACTTTTTCTATTTCCCGTTTGGTAGGTTTAAGAAATAAAATCATTAATATATTTTTTTTGATAATTATTCTTCTGAGAATAATATCCTCTAGAGTGAAATATGATTTAAAATAATTTTAAATTATTATTTTATCATTCTTTTTCAAATGTCATGTACCGAATAAGACTAAGAGAATAGTTTTCATTTCAATAATACACATATCAAACAATTGCAATGTTTGAATCCTATTTCCTTCACAATTTTATTCCATTAATAATTTTATTTTCATCGATTTGTTTCCTGTGTAACAAAGATGACTCATCTTTATGATGGTAGAATTCACCCATGATAAAACTATAAATATAAATAATTTTAAAGATTAGATAAAATAAGATGTAAATAGCATTGACTTTTTTTATGTATAAAATAATTTAAAATTTAATAGAATTAAGGTTATGCAACCAATTCAACGATCATTCGTGATACAAAGGTCAAAAATCAAATTATCCCTAAAGATTTGAATGTCTTACGAGTCCTAAAAGAATGCATCATTAGTAATAAAAATTAGAATATTTTTTATGAGAATAAATTTACGTTTTATTCATGAATGAGGAGTACATGTATATAGGCAAACTAGTTACAATCAATTGAATGACCTTTTCGGTGTGAATGTATATATATATATATATATAGAGAGAGAGAGAGAGAGAGAGAGAGAGAGTGTTTTTAAGGTTAATGTTTAGAATGTGGTCTAGGCCCTTTTTTGGGGTCTTACGTTAGTTGAATTGACAAAGTTCGGTTGAAGCTTCAACGTACAATGCGCCATTGCTTATACTTCAATGGTAGCAAATATTAACTGTTTACGGAAATAATCATTGCTAATCATTGCAAGTGCATCACTTGGTTATAATTTATATATAATTTCTTGTCTGTCAATTAGTGACGGCATGAGAGTTAATCCTCAAATGTGAAACTCTAAAAATACAATAAAGTAGTAGCTAGGAAAAAAAAAAAGAAAAAAAAAAGAAAAAAAGTGAGCTGGTACACCAACAGAACCAGCTAAATGATAATCTTGACAACCCAACTTTACCAAATAAGTGCGTTGGGTGGTTTGGATAGAAGTGGCATTATGGAAACGAGAAGTAGCAGGCAACGGCGCAAGCTCTGCGTGCGTGCGTGTGTGTGTGCAGTATTGAAAGGCGCACAATAAGCATGTTTTCTGAAATCCTAAACAAACAAACAAATAACCACTGACACCACCGCCATTGAGTGCTTCTACGCGGTCCCCATTTTTTCTCCACCCACTCACAATCCGCCAAACACTCCCAAACTCCACAAACCTTTCCAGAGCATTTCCCAACACCAAAACAGCAACAAATACCCTCATCCTCCCACCAACCCACCCACAAAAAGCCCAAAATCATTGTTTGTGTAGTCTCTTTTCCTTACCCAGTTATCTGCTCCATTTTGATTCACACTGCGGGGGTTTTTTCGCCCATCCCTTCTGCATTTCTGTCCTAGAGATTTTGATTTGGTTAAATGGGTCGTGCCTGAACTGAAGAAGCGGGTGTCACTGCTCTGTTTGGTGTGTTTTTCATTTCTCTGTAATGGGTAACTGCGTTTCTTGGCGGGAACCGTCAATCTATGGGGTTCCATCCAACCCGAAATCAGGTGAATTTTCATTACATTTTTATAATTACGATAGGGCCTTTTTTTTCTGTGCGCTAATTTAATTTCACTGAAATTGTTGTCCCCTGTTTTTCTCCTCGTGATTCATGAACATGTTTCCTAATTCTTGTTCAACCCACAACTTTGATTTTGACAAGCTCTGCATTTGAAGAAAGAAAATTCAATCGTTGGAGTCAATGTTCTGCTGATGCTTTGTTTTTTTGTTTTTTTATATTTTCAAAACTTGAACAAAATAAGAACCTTTTTGGGGAGGCTTGTTTTTATCATTTTTGTGTACTGGGACTCCTTATTGCTTCTGATTGGAATGTTCTTCACATTTTGGTGCATTTGCTTATGTTTTTCCCTCTATTTCTTATATTATAGTATTATTTTTGTTTTCTTTGGTTACTTTTGTCAGATACGTATTTTTTTATTCTTTTGTTGAGAAGTCAGATACTGACATATCTAAAACTAGAGGATGTACTTGAATTACTTTAGGATGTTTGGACTTGTATGACATATTCGGTTGGTGAAACATTGATGCGACGATATAACCAATTCTGCCCAGTGCCGCTTGTTTGGTTTGAAGCCAAGATATTTTTCTTTGTATGCTTTCTCTTCAGAATGTCCCAAACAGGAGAGCCCATCAGAGAAGCTGAAGAAAGACGACCAAAAACTACCTTCCAGCCCCGAAGAAGTAGAACACCTGCTTGGCGATTCGGCGGTGAGGCCATTGATCGCGTTCACTTTCAATGAGCTGAAGGAAATTACCAGAAACTTTAGGAGGGACCAAGTGTTGGGTGGAGGAGGATTTGGAAATGTTTACAAAGGATACATCACCAAGGATTTGAGGGAAGGGCTTCGGCCCCTTGAAATAGCTGCCAAAGTTCATGATAGACACAGCAGTTATCAAGGACACAGAGAATGGCTGGTGTTTTTCTCTTTCTCTGCCCTCTGCATTTATGAAATTTTAAGTAGAATAAATAGAAGGATGGCCTCAACCCACCAATGTCACAATCACAATCTCATATTTCACTTATTTGTTTTTGATGTTACTGAGTTCTGTTTACAGTCACATTCTCATATTTTACCAGCTTTTGATATACCATAAAGTTCAGCTTTGCGGGTTTTTTTTAGGCCGAAGTTATATTTTTGGGGCAGCTCTCTCATCCAAACTTGGTGAAACTGATTGGATATTGCTGTGAAGACAATCATCGAGTCCTAATATATGAATACATGGCTCGTGGTAGCGTGGAAAACCATCTCTTTTCAAGTTAGTACTCTCATACCCTTTAATCGCTTGTAAGAGAAGTTTCTTTCTCTTATATATTGATTGTGCAGTAATCTCTGGATTCAATTGGGTGCTGAGAGGAAACTGTAGTGAATCCTCAGAAAAATTAGTGAAGACTTAAAGATTGGCTGCACATGTTATTTATTCCCCATCTCAGCTCCCACTCCCTCTTGCCTGCGCTTTTCCTTAAAGCACTCGTTCGCCACTTGACATTGCCTAAATATTTGAACACCAGCTTGAGTTTGTCAACGTACTTTGCCTGCTGTGGTAGAACTCTTACAATACTGACGTTATATATGGCTGCAGGAGTTTTGCTTCCTCTCTCGTGGTCTATCAGAATGAAGATTGCACTTGGTGCCGCAAAGGGACTTGCTTTTCTCCATGAAGCTAAGAAACCTGTCATCTATCGTGATTTTAAGACTTCAAACATTTTATTAGACCAGGTAACCAACTGCGGTGTAATCAAACGAGATACTAATTATAAGACCCTATGAGTTCCATATGTTTTTTGTTTTTTTAATAATCTGTAATCAGAAAAGGGTAAGATCCCATGAGTGCACTTCACAGTTATTCACCGCCTAACCACATTTAACCTGCGTTTGGTCAACACAGGACTATAATGCAAAGCTATCTGACCTTGGTCTCGCGAAAGATGGGCCTGAGGGGGATAAATCTCATGTCTCTACTCGCGTAATGGGGACTTATGGGTATGCAGCTCCGGAGTATGTTATGACCGGTAATTTGCTAATTACTTTTCCTGCTACCATGCACCTCAGTTTCTCTCATAGCATTCATTAGATGCATGTCCCTTTTTTTTTGTACACATCATTTGAGTTAAGTTGAATTTATGTGCTTTATGTACATCAAGTGATCAATATTTCCCTGCATTATTATATTTTTCTTGGTCATACAAAGTGTTCTAGTATTTGTTTTTTACACAATAATTGAATGTTCAATTATACTTGGAGCCTAATGAATAAACATGCATACCCCCTCTGCTGCTGCACGCAGGCCATCTTACTCCTCGAAGCGATGTCTACAGTTTCGGTGTCGTACTCCTGGAGCTCCTCACTGGACGAAAATGTCTAGATAAGGGTCGGCCAACAAGAGAGCAGAACCTACCCGAGTGGGCGCTGCCACAGCTGAGGGTGAAGAAGAAGCTACTCAACATTATCGACCCAAGTCTGGAGGGTGACTACCCCATAAGGGGAGTCCACAAGGCCGCCATGCTGGCTTACCATTGCCTCAACCGGAACCCCAAGGCCCGTCCGCTTATGCGGGATGTTGTGGACTCCTTGGAGCCACTTCAGGTCCCCAACAACAATGCTCTCTCTAACTTCACTGTGATCAGTGCAATCGACCTTGAAGCCAAGGGAAACAAATGATCATACATGTTTTTTTTTTGGAGGTGTATTTACCTTGTGAAGGTTTCGCCCCTCTTTAATTGGGATGTAGCATCATATATATGATCGATCATATATACATGGGGCTTGCTATTTTATTTTATTTATTTTTTGGAGGGCTTTGTGTCTTGTGATTTGTGAAGCTTTCACCCCTCTTTCATAATTAGTTTATAGTAGGTGGAGTTGTATACCTAATGCTTGTTTTTCTTCCCCCCTCTTATATTCGGTGTTGTGCGCCTATCCCATCAAGACTATGTATCTAATATACACTCCAATTCACCGGTTCTGGACTACAGCAATAGCTGTAATATTAATTGTAATGAACAACACCAGAATGACCTACACGAGTTGTGCTAGCTAAATGGAAAAGTCGGGCCTTAATATAGCATCCAAATGATCAGGAGAGATGATGATAAGGAGGAGGATGCATGGTCTGTTGAAGCTACATGGAGGAATCAACGAACAAATCACGCAATTTCTGGGAAACAACGATCCTTAACATGTCCATTTTGTTTACAGTAGGTACAAAATGTACTAGCTCCTTAGGAGGAGGAGAAGCACCAGGCTGAGAACCGTGGCCACGCTGATAAGAACCAGACTGAAGAGAGGCCAACACAGCAGAAGCCTCTATAGAGGCTGTAGGAGTTTAATTTTCACAAAAACTCCTGTATGAGCACACGCAGAGGAAGAGGAGGAGAAGTCTATCCTGGTAGGTGAAGTCTATCCGGGTAGTCCGAGAGACCCAGACTGAATACGATAATTTGAGAAAATTGCCTCAATCCGTTTTCCTTTGCTTTCATTCTATTAAATAATAGTCTGTACAATCTATTTTAGGTAACCTAATACATATTCCTAATCTCAATATACAGCTATAAAGACAGAATATATACAATTAAGAAGAGAGGTAAATCAAAAAGAAAATTGCTGTCTTGATTGGAAACAACTTAAATAAGGAAACTCCTAATTAGAGCCGCTGTCTAATTGCTGTCTTGATTGATATCCCCCCTCAAATTGATGCTGACTGATCAAGAAGCATAAATTTGCCAACAAGAAATTGATGACGCTGTCGAGAAAGGGCCTTAGTAAATATATCAGCCGTTTGAAGAGCCGAAGAGATATGAGGAAGAGAAATAACACCATTATCATAAGCTTCTCGAATAGAATGACAGTCAACTTCAATGTGTTTTGTGCGTTCATGAAAGACAGATATTAGCGAATCTGGATAGCACTAGTATTATCTCGCATAAAGAGAGGTAGACTCAAGTTGAGGAAAACCAAGCTCAGCCAACAAATCTCGGAGCCAAATGATCTCAGAACAAGGCGAGGACATAAAGCACGATATTCGGACTCGGTAGAAGACTTAGACACTCGATCTTGTTTCTTACTCTTCCAAGAAATTAAAGAGGTGCCAACAAACATACACCAACCAGGTAATAGATCGACGTGTATCCGAACAACCAGCCCAATCAGCATCACTATAGGTTGTTAAGCGGAGAGGAGACTCCACGAAAAAGAATAAACCACGATGAGAAATCTTGTTCAAATACCGGAACAATACGTCGAACGGCAGCTAAATGAAGATGTGTAGGTGCTTGCATAAATTGACTAACTTGTTGCACAAAGAAATGAAATATCGGGACGTGTAATAGTCGATAATTGAGACTCCCAACAAGTTGTCGATATAGAGATGGATCGAAAGAAAGTCACCATCATTTCGTTGATATTTAACATTCACTTCCAAAGGAGTATCAACAAGACGACCCTCTTGGAGACCAGCCAAGGCAATGAGGTCCTTAGTATATTTATGCTGGTGAAGAAAAATACCAACAGGAGAAGTGTGAACCTCAAGACCTAAGAAATAAGTTAAAGGCCCCAAATCCTTCATATGAAAAGAACCCTGAAGACGCTCCTGTAACTGAGACATCAATTGAGTATCAGATCCTGTGATGACAATATCATCAACATAGACTAATAACAAAACAATGCCCTTGTCAGTCTTGCAAAGAAATAATGAAGAATCATACTGACTTTGAACAAAAGAGAAGCTAAGAAGAGTATTGCGAAACTTTTCAAACCAGGCCCGTGGAGCTTGTTTCAAACCGTATAGAGACCGTTTGAGCTTACAAACATCATGGGAGGGTGTAGAAAACAAGCCTGGAGGAGGAGTCATATAGATATCTTCCTTGAGGTCCCCATGCAAAAATGCATTCTTAACATCCATCCGTCGTAAGAACCACCCTTTAGATGCGAAAGAATAGATAGAACAAGCCGGACAGTTGTCATCTTAGCCACAGGGGCAAAGGTCTCTTCATAATCAATCCCATATTCCTGTCGATTTCCAAGAACGACCAATCGTGCCTTATATCTGTCAAGGGAACCATCAGAGCGGAGCTTAGTAGAATAAACCCATTTACAACCAATGGGTTTAACACTAGCAGGACATGAAACAATATCCCAAGTGTGATTGTCTTGAAGTGCCTGAAGTTCCTCTTGCATGGCTGTTATCCAGCAAGTCTGTGTAGCAGCCTGAGAATAAGAGGTAGGAACTGTAGTATTAGTTAAAATTGCGGAATAGCCATATCGATCCGGAGGACGAATGTGCCGAGTTGATCGTCGAAGAATCATTGGAGCATTGTCGAACAGGGGTCGGGAAGGAATGGAGACGAAGGGGGCAGGCGTCGTGTGTAGACAAGGCCAGGCGTGAACCGTTTATCAAAAGAAGAATCATCAAAGTGAGGCAGGACAATAGGATCGGATGTCGAAAGATCTTGCTGAAAATAGTATTCATGTTCAAAGAAAATCACATCCCGAGAGATACGCCATCGATTATTAAGTGAATCATAACACACAAAACCTTTATGATTAGGATCGTAACCCATAAAGGCACATCGAACAGTTGGGCGGCCAACTTATGACGTTCATGAGCGAGGTAAATGAACAAAACAAACACACCCGAAAGTATGTAACATATGATAATTAGGATGTTTACCAAAAATTCGATAGTAGGGAGAATCAAACTTCAATTGTGGAGATGGTAAACGATTAATCGGATAAACTAGAGTAGATAAAGCTTCGGTCCAAAACTTAACTCGAACAGAAGATTCTAACAACAATGTGCGCACCATATCCAACAGATGTCTATTTTTCCGTTCGGCAAGTCCATTCCACTGAGGTGTATAAGGACATGATCGTTGTGAAACAATACCCTTGTTATGGAGAAATGCTTGAAACTCATGAGACATGTATTCACCACCATTGTCAGATCGTAAGGCTTTAATACAAGTGGAGAACTGAGTTTCAATATATGTCACAAAGGTTTGAAACACAGTAAACATGTCTGCTTTGGAATACAAAAAATAGATCCATGTGAATCGACTGTAATCATCAATAAATGTCACAAAATATTTATATTGAGCATGTGAAATAACCGGTGTAATTCCCCAAACATCACTATGAATAATGTCAAAACATTTATTGGCACGACTACCCAAAATAGGAAAAGGCAATGTCTTACTTTTGCCCAGTTTACAAGAAGAACAATCAACTAATAAACTCTTATCTGTAGAACCAAGAACACCACTTTGCAACAAATGAGTCAAAACAACGTTATTTGGATGACCTAATCGTCTATGCCAGATGCCACCCTTATTTTCAACAACTGAAGAAGCTAATGACAAAGTCGGAGGAACGGTAAATTGTAATGGAAATAACCTGCCTACTTTAGGCCCCTTCGCTATCACCTTCCCTGACACCTGATCCTGCACAATACAACCATCACGATGAAAGTGGACATCATAGTTATTATCCACCATTTGACCAACAAAAGTAAATTAGTAGATAATTTAGGAGAAACCAAGACATGTCGAAGGAGGAGCTAATATCACCAACTGTCGTAATGGGAATATTATTTCCATCAGCAACTTGAATATGCTGAGTACCAGTATACGGGCGTTGATTATGCAGTAAAGCAGATGCACCAGTCATATGATTTGTCGCGCTGGAATCAACAAACCAAGGAGAAGGAACAGAAGTAATAGTCTTACCTGTCCCTTGAAGACCAAGAGCAGAAAAGGCAGAGAGAATCATCTGTTGAACCATATCTGGTGTGAGAACAGATTGATTATTGCCAGGAACCATGGATGGTGAACCAAGATTGTGCGAGTCGGATACCGCAGACATGAAGGGCTTGTGGTCTACGGTTTTGAGGCCGTGTAGGACACTCCTTAATAATATGTCCGTTTTGCTTGCAATAATTACAGAACTTCTTACTACAATGACGAGCAATATGACCAAATTCTTTGCAGCTGTAACACTGCATTGTTCCTTGCCCTCGGGTCCGAGCAGCATAGGCAACATTAACTATTTCAGATGATCCACCAGTTGCACCGATAGCGGCTTGTGTCGCCAATCCTTGTTCCTCGCGCAGCAATTCACCAAAACATACATCCAAACAAGGAACCGGATCTCTATTCAGGAACCCGACCCGAGCGGTTTCAAATTCAGGTCTGAGCTTCATCAAAAACTGATCACGACGACTCACTTCATGAATAGCTTGAAGACTAGCTAAAGTCTCCGTTGACATCTTAGCATAGATAATACCAGAATATTCGCTCCATAAAGTAAGAAAGCCAGAATAATATTGTTCAATTGAGAGATTACCTTGACTATAATGACTCATATCAAGTTCCAATTGAAAACGTCTTGCAGTATTATTTTGATTGTAGACGCGCTGCAAGTATTCCCACATGTCTTTAGCTGTGCCAAAGGAACGTAAATTGTTCACCATATGGACCTCAATAGATCCCAAAATCCATGAAACAATCTGAGCATCCTTTGCCTCCCATTGACGAAGATCGTTTGAATCTATCGGAGCGGGAGAAGACCCATCAAGATGACCCCAAAGCTCCTTCCCTTTCAAAAACATCTTGAACTGAAATGCCCATGCGACATAATTCTTTCCTAGTAATCGATAGCTAAGATTGCATGTGTTTTCTTAGAAGACATTCTAAACAGAATTGGCACTCACAAGTACAAGCCAGCAATCCAAGAATTGTTGATCAGAATTAATCAACCTAAAACCAAAAAACAAAAAACCAAGAACAAGCCAGCAATCCAAGAATAAAAAGGAAAACGACAGATTCAACAAAGAATTCAGTTATGTGGCTCTGATACCATAACAACTTTTGAGAAAATTGCCTCAATCCGTTTTCCTTTGCTTTCATTCTATTAAATAATAGTCTGTACAATCTATTTTAGGTAACCTAATACATATTCCTAATCTCAATATACAGCTATAAAGACAGAATATATACAATTAAGAAGAGAGGTAAATCAAAAGAGAAAATTGCTGTCTTGATTGGAAACAACTTAAATAAGGAAACTCCTAATTAGAGCCGCTGTCTAATTGCTGTCTTGATTGATATACGAGGCAACATATCCGAGCCTATCAATCCGATTACGATGTTAAATCCAAATTAAATGAAACCGATTAACAACTAGAAAATATCAATACGATGTTCGGAAAAAACTAGTGTCCCTTTATTTTTCTTTTTAAAAAATAGTTGCAAACTTTCCCCTCAAATATATCATTGCTTGCTCTCTGGTTTTACAATATCTTAACTCAATCATTTTCTCTTCCCGTGATTTCTAAGAAAATAAAATTGAACATAGTTTGATACTTCCATGCTAAACTAGGTTCTTTGACAAACTAATTGTTGATTTGTTGTCAATAAGAATCATAGTTAAATTATGTCAGAGTGAATTAATGACACTAGTATAATTTTTAATTATATTGCTTGACATGTAGTTAAAGCAATTGTCACATATTGGCCTTCACACAAGGACATTGCTACATTTGAATGTTTCTTTGACATCCACGAGAATACAGTCTATCCAAGATAGAAAAATATGTCTTATTATATTATTTCTTTCATCTTGGTCACCTCCTCAATCATTATTTGAATAACCCACTAAATTTATATTATCATCATATTTATAAAATAGACTGAAATCAAGCATACCATTAATGCATTACAAGATTCTCTTTGGTGTTTGCAAGTGTGACTCATTTGGTGTCTCCATATGTGACCCACAAGACTCACACCATAAAGTATGTGAGATCTTATTATTATTCAAACTGCCAACAAGGCTCTTATATAAGGTTAAGTCAATGAACTTCTCATTTTCTTCCTTTGATAATTTTAATCCTATTATAATAGGAATATTCACTGGCTTGTAATTCACCATTCTGAATTTCTCTAAGATCTTTACTTCCTTTTGGAAATAAAAATATCAATAAAAAAAGGTAGTTCTAGGTGTTAAAAGACTATAATCACACTATTGATTACCATACTAGAAAAGCAAATGTGATAGCAGATGTTCTAAGTAGAAAATATTTTAATACCTTAGCAATAATAATCATCATATAAAGGCCTTTGATTGAAGACTTGAAGCAGACGATAGTGTGTGGGTGTAAAACATGGAGCAAAAAGTTATCTAGCCCATATATTTTCTCAACCACCACTCTCGGAAAGGATAAATGTAGTAAAATATAAAGATTTCAACTTACAAAAGAATACAAATGCTACACAAAAAGTTAAACTCCCGAAGTTTACTATTGACAAAAATAGTATTTTATGATTTGGTACGAGACTATACCATCATACATAAAATTAAAAAAGTAATTATTAATATATTACGTAGCTCATTATTCTCTATACACCCAGGAGCACACAGATGTATTGAGATATGTGAGAGCACTTATGGTTTGGATAGTATGAAGAGAGAAATCACAAACTTTACATCAAGGTGCCTAGTATACCAATAAGTTAAAGTCTAGTAATAGTTACCGAAGGGAGTTTGCAATGACTACTTGTTGTAAGGACCACTGTCTTTAAATTCGATGTGTATTATTGACTTCTTTGTTGTCTTTAACTTTATCGATGTCTTAGCGTTGTTGTTGACCATGACTCTTGTTGGCTAGGACCTCATTGTAATTGCCACAATTGTTGCTTATTTTATTGATTTCAATTAGGTTGGTTCCCTCTAGGCCCCCAAGGTTTTTATGTTATATTTTTATTTTTTTGACTTCAATCGATTTAGCTAGCAATTACATGCATATCAAATTGGTTTGATTGCTTTATAAGATTTCACAATGAAAAAGTCTATTTTCAAGTACATTGTGCATGAAATTCGTGCAATAACACCTTCTCTGCTGTTGGATTGATATAAATAAAAAAGTTAAAAATAAATTAATATTAATCTAATGACAATGAAGATATTCCTACGCAGTTTACCTGCACAGTATACATGCACGTATCATTACTCTTTTGTAATTAATGGCCTTTGGTGCATAAAATGAGCCACTCAATCTAAGGCCAAAAGAGCTTTTTAATAGTAATAATAAGAAATAATTTATAATAAAATATTAAGTAAAAATATATAAGTGGTACACGAGAAAGAAAAAGAAAGAAATTAAAATTTATTTCTTGCCCGCTTTTAATATGTTCACAAAAAGGATATTCAATTATTTTCTTAAAAATATTATACCTCCATGTAAGAATAAATTAATTCTTATCCCATATCAAGTTTATAAAGAAGTTTATAAAGGTTCTATTACATAAGAATCTTTTTTACCTTTTTTTTATGTCACACCTAAACCCCTTCGCTGGCAACGTTATCTTTTACTGAACCCATCTCACCCCGACGTCCTCTACGGCTCTACCCTACATCGTCCTCTCCATCATTGGCAACCTCTCCGTGATGAACCATCCACACCCACGAGCAGCTTCCTTTTGCCACTGCCACAAACAACCTCCTTCTGCTGGCTACTAAGGACAAAGGCTGAGAGTTATCCCCGATCGAGGAGCCAATTTGCAGATTCAGATCCAGATCCTCCTTGCAGTGGATGAGTGGCTCAAGCCTTGTGCCTTCACCTTCAACCTCAATTTTCAATGGCCAAGATGGATTTTGCCCACTGGAGGGTCGTCAACTATGTAGCAGAGACCAATGCTCGCCATGGACAGCAACCGGTGTTACGAAAGAAACAAACAATGAATGATATGTTTAATGAATTTAAATAGTTATAAAAATATTTTAGTAATTTGATCTCAATTGATTATTTTGCGTGCCAAAATACATACTATTTGATTCTGTTTTTTATATCAATTATATTTTCATATTAATTTTATTTCATCCATTTTGATTCATACATACCATAACATTAGAGTTATTATGAAAAAAATAAATAAATAAAAATATATGTTATTATGGAAACAAAATAAATAAAAATATAAAGATATGGGACCACTCTAGATGACAACGGGCTTATTTAAATAAATTATTAATAATAGTAATGTGAATATTAAAAATAATATTAACCAACGAATATTTGGAAACCCGCGTTCCCGCGTTACCTTCTGGAGTAACCAACTGAGCTTGCTGGTTTCAATTTAAACTCGTGTTTTGCTTTGTTTTTTTTTTTTGGTGTTTCCGGCAGTAATTGGAAACTCTAAGTCGTGCAATCAGTGGAGTCGAGCTGAAGAAGCTCTCATCGTCTCCAGCAGTGCTCCTCCGCGTGGAAAGCTGATACGCAGCGGCAGCGAATATGGTGCTGGCGGAGCTAGGCGATCGGATCTCGCGCGCTCTTCAGCAGATGAGCAACGCGATCATCATCGACCAGAAGGTCCTCAACGACTGCCTCAATGAGATCACTCGCGCCCTCCTCCAGGCCGATGTCGAGTTCAGGCTCGTCCGCGACATGCAGAGCAACATCAAGAAGATCGTCGACCTCGACAACCTCGCCGCTGGCCACAACAAGCGCAAGATCATTCAGCAGGTACCGATTCTTCTTTTGTTTGGTCGTTTGTTTGTGATAATCCAATTTGTTAGGGTTTACAGTTTTTTACAATTTGGAAATTTACAAATCTTTGATTTTTCGACTGGTAAGGGAAAATTTATGCTCTTAATTTCGAGTTGTTTTGAAATTAGGGTTTTTCCCACACTTAGAAATTTATGATCATTCAGCAGAGGTGTGCGTTGGGGAGCCCGTTCCGGGGATCCTCTGAACCGTGGCCTATGGTGGTAATTCCTGTTGAATGTAGTGTACTTGCTTTAAAAAAAAAAGTTCTCCTGTTATTGTTACAGAGCCATTGATGCAACTGCGACCCAATCTTCTCCATAGGCCTTTTTGTGACTTCTTATTACCCATTCAGTATTTAAGTCTTTCCCTTCGTCCTTTGGGTAAAATTCTAAGCTTTTTAAGAGGGCTATTTGGCTTCTAGGCTATATTCAATGAGCTATGCAAAATGATGGATCCAGGAAAGCCTGTTTTCACTCCAAAGAAAGGGAAATCATGTGTCATCATGTTTGTTGGCCTTCAAGGTATGTTACTCTTCCTTAAGATTTTTCTGTTCCTCAGTAAAAATAGGTCTTTCCTATGAAGCTGGGAGCCTGTAAATCGCAAAGTAAGCTGTTTTTCGACTACCCACTGAACACATTTTCAAGACAGCTTTTTATCCCAATGACAGACACGCCTAATGATTATTGGGCTATTTGGCCTATGGTGTTTTGGCTCGTACTTCTGATTTTTCTTCGATGTGATTCCTTCAACTAATAAAAAAAGTGATCCCTTCAGACATTGGTCTGTCATGTCGCATGTGTGATTTTTCACTATAGGAAACTTGATCATATGTGCCTTTACTATTTTTGGAAGTCAGATTGTACTGCGCTCAAGTCAAGGCATTGATCTACAATTATTTACATAAGTTTCCCATAATTATCTACCCCGCCAATAAATCATAAAAGAAAATTTTTCACTGTGGTTATTACAAATAAGAAAAGCGCTAATAAAAAGATGAAGACTTTTGTGCTTTCCAAATTATTTTGTTCAGACATTAACATTTAACATATTTCCTGAACATGAAGTTTACTATCCCAATGATAGAAAAAACTAAAAATTAATAAAATTATTATCTGTGGAAATGTTGATATCTCCCTAAAAAAAGAAAAAAAAAGGGAACCAAGTTGTATCAATAGTTTTTTCTAGAAAACTTTTGACCAATTTTATTTCATCATTTCATCTGACAATTTGCTGCCGAATTATCTGTTAAACATTGCAGGGTCTGGAAAAACCACAACATGTACAAAATATGCATATTATCATCAGAAGAAGGGTTGGAAACCGGCTCTGGTATGTGCAGATACATTCAGAGCTGGTGCATTTGATCAGTTGAAGCAAAATGCCACCAAAGCTAAAATTCCTTTTTACGGAAGGTATTTAATTTTTCTCTTCATATATCAGGGAAGTGAATAACCTTAATTGAGGATGGCCTACTAGAACTACTATGCCTTTCTCTTATTTATTTATTTATTTATTTAAGTATTTATTTTTTATTCCTGTTTAATTATATATGTGCACTATAATTGATAGATTTATGACTTCAAGAATATAAATTTTCCACCCGCAGCTACATGGAGTCAGATCCCGTGAAGATTGCTGTGGAAGGTGTGGGTAGATTCAAGAAAGAAAATTGTGATCTTATAATTGTTGACACCAGTGGTCGCCACAAACAGGAAGCTGCTCTCTTTGAAGAAATGCGTCAAGTCGCTGAAGCAACAGTATGTTGCATATTTTCTATGATCTATTGTTGTTGTTCATCCATGAGTGGTGCTAACTTATATATATGTATTTAATCTGAATTCCAGAAACCGGATCTTGTTATATTTGTTATGGATAGCAGTATTGGCCAGGCTGCATTTGACCAAGCTCAAGCATTTAAAGAAAGTGTATCTGTTGGAGCTGTAATTGTTACAAAAATGGATGGACATGCAAAGGGAGGTGGTGCTCTTAGTGCGTAAGGGTTCTACAATTCTACTTCAGGCCTTTGGAATGTTTCAACTGATTCAATGAATTACTATTACCTTTGCATAAATTGAAAACCTAAGTAATTATTTTATGATATTTTTGTCTGGCATCTATTTAACTAAATATGTGTTTTCTTTCTCCACTGTACTCTGTAAAGAACGCAAAATGTCTTCAATAATTTACAATAATTTATGGTTGCATTTCCAATTGATCTAACCTTGTTATATTTGTTTTTTGTGTTTGATTTTGTGTGTTTTGGAGTACATTTGTCTGCATGATTCCACGTCAGAGCTGGCTCTATTCATGGGCTTCATTATCTCTTCCTGTTGCCAATGCACTTTTGCATATGGTTTTTGCATGTCCTTATTACCCATTTACAGCAGAAGTTATATTTGGATTGCTTCTGGTCATGTTGTTCATGACTCATGAGTTGTTCATTTACTGTACGACGTATTCTTATATTATCTACTATAAATGGGATGCCCTTTTATGTCCAATCCTATTATATATTTATAAACTACTAATTCTTTTCTTTTTTCCCGTCCAACCTTAAATTTTGTTACTGTAATGTGTCACTGGTGCAATAGCCACTGCAGAAAAATGATCAGTAAATCTGCAGACTGCAGCAGCCGCAGCTTGCGGCTGCATTCCTTTGCTGCTGCTATCAGCCCCGTTCATAAAATAATAAAAATAAATAAAAACTACTAAGAATGAGATGAGGATTATAATGGTCATTTGACATAAATGGTCATTTGACACCGCATTGTTTGGAAAATCATTTCTGTACCCTTCTTCATTCCAATAGACTACCAAATGTTGTCATTCCCATTCTCCTAAAGTTCAGTTGCTGTGTTTGACATTATTTACTCGTTTAATTTGTTTGTTGTTTTCTGGGTACTGAAATTTTCTCGATCACTTAAGCAGGATAATTTAATAACTTCTTTTAACTAATATTGACCTTTCAATAGTGTGGCTGCAACGAAGAGTCCTGTCACATTTATTGGAACTGGAGAGCATATGGATGAATTTGAAGTTTTTGATGTTAAACCTTTCATCAGTCGTCTGTTGGGTATGGACTGTCCCTTTATGATCTTGGGTCAGCATTAATTTAAAATTTTGTTGACATTTATCTGCATTTTTATCTTCACACAGGCATGGGTGATTGGTCCGGTTTCATGGACAAAATTCAAGAAGTAGTTCCTATGGATCAACAGTCTGAGCTTTTTCAAAAGCTTTCTGAAGGGAACTTTACTCTAAGGAACTTTTATGAGCTATATCAGAATATACTCAAGATGGGTTCTATCGACCAGGTTTGTCATCTAGAGAATTTTCAATAATATACTTGAAAACAATATAAAACTTATATATTATGTTAGAACTTCCTAAGAAAATACTTTGAACAAACCACGAACTACTAAAGGTGGTGTGATTATCTTCATAGTTAGCCATGATATGGTTAGTGGTTACAACATTGTGAAATGATTATGTAGAATATTAAACGTCATAAATATTAAAAGTTTTTAATAGATAACCTCCCCTTATATTTTCATTTGCACTCTTTTTATCATCAAACTACTCAGGTCATTACAAGATTCAATTTGCAGCCAAAAGGACAAGAAGAAGAAAGCCGAACAAAAATTAAGCGTTACATGACCATTATGGATTCCATGACGAGTAAAGGCATGCCAACCAATACTTTGCTTCCCTTGTATTTTGTCATAGATATAATTTGTTTATCTCAACAAAATTCAATTTTCTATTCCTATCAATATCAAAACTATTTTCCAGAGTTGGATAGCTCAGACCCAAAGCTTTTCAACGTGTCACGAGTGATGCGAATTGCAAGGGGATCAGGACGCCAAGTTGTAGATGTAAAGGAAATGTTGGAAGAGTACGAGGGCCGTGTGAGCTATATGCAGGGGTTCCGAAAGATCCCTAAGAAAGGTGGAATGAATGCTCGACATATGAGTAAAGCCCTCCCACCACAAATGCTCAAGCAGATCGGTGGTATGGGTAGTTTGCAAAACATGATGAAACAGATGAGTTCTTCTATGAAGACATGATGGGAATGTTTGGAGGTGGTGGTTATTAGTAGAATAGTAGTTTTCTGGTAACTAGGGGAAAATTTGTAAAGGATTAGTTTTCCGTCGGTATATATATATATATATATATATATATATATATATATATATATATATATATTTGTAAAAAAGTGTGTAGTAAGCCAGTACGGTTTTCAGAATTTATTAAAAAATGGGCAATAAAAAATTTCCGTAGGTAAACATGTTTATTCAGGGCTAGTCAAAAATGTTTTTCAAAAATGTAAAGATGTTTTTATCTTTGACCCAATGTTGGGCTAGTCAAATTTGAAAACAGTTATAAAAATGTTTATTTGATAAATTCTTTTAATCAAATTTGAATAAAAATGTTGAGTAATGATAGGTACATTTTTTTATTACTTTTCAATAAAAATGGGCAAGAGTTTGAATTATCCTTGATAGAGCATGTAACTAAGTTCTTGAATTCAAAATAGGAAAAATACCATATTTATTGTCTTAAATTGGATATCAAAAAGATTTGGTAGTTTATAAGGACTCATTTGTTACGATTTTGAAAATTCTTAGACCCTATTGCAATCATTAAAAAATTGGAATCAAATTATAATTATTTAAAAATGTGAGGACGTATAATTTATAATATTCACAAAGTTTAGGGATCAAATTGAAAGTTTATAAAAGTTTGGGAACCTAGTTGCAACTTTTAGGAACTAAATTGCAAGTTTCAAGAAGATTAAAATAATAAATTATTTATTTATTTACTACACATAAACTAATAATATAATAAAACAAAAGTAAAATATGAAATAGTAGGTGCATTCATGAAGCCTGAGATTAAAGAGTACAAGCATAATATCAAAAGCATTATAGGCATTGACTATATAATTGCATTATGGATCTCTTAGAGCACTGACATCTGATTCATTAAACATCAAAAATTTGATGAATATAAAAAAAAACTTCCACATTGGTATCATTAAACATTAAATTTGTAACTTTGAGCTACGGTAAAATTATTTTTTTCGTCAAATTTGGCGAGTTGCTGTAGTCCTCACTAATCGTTCGCGTCTCACGCATCGCATTTATTGGGTATCACATTTATTTATTTTTATTGGGGATCGCATTTATTGGGCTGGAGAGAGAGAGAGGAGGTGGTGTGGCCCTTGCGAGAGAGACGTGTAGGGGAAAGAACGTGGAAAATGATGAAGCCAATGTAAATTTCTTTTAAAATTCATTAAATTTTAAAAAAAGTGCTTTTCCTTCATCAAAATTTGGCTTTGACTTGGTGAAGCCAATGCCAATGCTCTTAGAGCATCTCCAATGCATTAGGTATAGCAAAAAAAGCTATAGTAATATTTGACTTAAATTGATCTCCAATGCATTAGGTATAAGAAAAACTATAGCAAAATAAATAGGTAAATATAGATAATTTTTTACTTTTAGTTGAGATTGTCACCTCAGCTCATCACCATTAACTTTTAAAACATTCCCAACCTGCCCTCTATAAAAGTAAACCTAACGCCTCTCCCTACTTGCGCTGGCGATCTCTGTCTGCAGAAATATCATTTTCCGTCACCCATCTCCAACCCTCCAGAGACAGCGCTCCCGTTCTAGCGATGGCGCCGCTCGATCTAGCGACGGCGACGATCCAGCGACGGCACAGCAACAACAATCCAGCGATGGCGCTCCCGTTCCAACGACAGTGATCCATCGACGGCGATGATCCATCGACGGCGATGATCCATCGACGGCGCCTCTCCCGATTCCTGCCAGAGAAGAGAGATGACGACGAGGAGGGATTGTACAGAGTGCTCTGGTGCTTTGACTGCTACCTCTGCTCAGACGCGCTTCCCTGTTGGAGAGAGATATCATGAAGCTTCGCCAGAGAGATTGTGCAGTCCGTAGCGTGATACAGGGTATCCAATCTGTCTTTCTTTCTCATCATTGGCTCCACTGCACCACAAAACGCAAAACCCTAACTGGTATTATCGTCTCGTCTCAAACCGATAGGGAAAAAGATGGTTCAAGGGTAAAAATGGAAAATAAAATTAAGTTTTAAAAAAATAACTGATGCACGTTGGAGAGGATAAGTTTTAAAAGTCTTGTAGTTAGCTAAATTTAAATTTACCTAATTAAATTTAACTAGAATGATTGAAGATGCTCTTAGACCCTAGATGTAATTTCTCCACTCCTTACATCAGTCACTAGTTTTAATTTTTAAATTTTAAACGTTGTAATATCAATAAAAGTTACAATTATATATATATATATATATATATATGTATATATTTAAAATAATTATATTGCATGCTTTTGTTTCTTTAAATTATAATCATAAATAAAAAATATATACATAGTTGAAGCAAGGTTACATTTTATCTTAAAACAACTTCAATGAGCGCTCTATTAATAAAAATATTAAAAATTAACTCTAACATATTTTTTAGTTCACTCTTTATTTTTACATATTATTATAATAATTTTTCACAAATAGTTTAAAGATTAATATTAAAAATGCTCTAATCATAAATTATTTTTAAATTATAATTTATAGTAAATAAAATATAAAAATTAAAATTCGTAATAAACATTTCTTTTTACCAGATCTGTTGCCTCACAGTCTCACACTCCCGCCAGAGTCAAAGCCCCGCGCTGAGGTCGCCTCTAGTACTGCCAATGTGCCACAAATTGAGTCGATCGGAGCCACCATTTGCACAACTCCAGCAATCGCGCACCAGTACTCCACGCCAGAATCGCCCTTAGCCTCTCTGTTTTCCACATACCCAAATCGTTAATTACCAGTAGCTTTGTTTGGCCGACAGGAATGAAGAGAGAGAATCTAGGAGAGGAAGGATGTAGGCGGTTACGTTGGTTTGTATGATCAGAGCATATATAGAGCTTTTTTGTTAAGTTTCTAATTTTTTACAATTTTATAGTGATATACGAGTAGCGTCTTCTTGATAAATACGCATTAAATAGCAACAATAATAATAATAATAAAATGTGATATACACTCATCTCTTGCAATGCAATTAATGTATAGGTTAAAATGATTATTAAACAGATAAATTGGTTTAAAGAATATTGATAAGGTTTTGCTCTAAACATAAATGTCTTAAACAAAAAAATAAATTTATTATATTTGAATTTAACCATTAATTAGAAACTGGGAAGGAAGAAAAACAAAACAAAAAAACCGATAGCTCACGGCTTGACTAAATATTTTTTTAATTATCTCTTCATATTTTTAAAATTGGAAACTACATTCTAATTAGTTATATATATATATATATATATGCGGTACTCGTGCGGCCAACATACCCCATTCATAGAGCGTGACACACCCAAAGAAATTAAGGGCGATTCCCGCCTCTTTGACATTTTTTAATTTACATACGGCGTATTAAAAAATGAGTTCATTGATCCATCAAACCCCAGGCCCTGACGGCGATTCCATGCATCAGACGAGCATCATCGACGACGACGACACCACCGCGGGAAACCAACACCTGAAATTTCCACCGGGACTCAGGTTTCAACCAGACGACCATGTGCTGGTGGTGAACTTCCTGCAGCCCAAGATCATGAAGCAACCTCTTCCCCCTTTCCCCGACATCCCGGTCATAAATCTTTACACCCACAACCCCAACGACCTCTCTGGTGCGTGTGTGTGTGTGTGTGTGTGTATATATATATATATATATATATATATATATATATATATATATATTTGCATCGATACATCTTTATTGATTTTTGTGAGTTGAGTACGTACGTACGTGGTTAATAAGCGAAGTACGTACATGCATGCATATGTAGTTTACTTAACGCGCGTACAATTGATAATATTAATTTATATGGGCAGAGGATTATCCGGCTTTGAAGAAGGAGAGCGTGTTCTACATATTGACGCCACGAGACAGGAAATATCCAAAGGGAAGGCGACCTAATCGAGCAGCCAAAGGTGGATATTGGAAGGCAACGGGTGCTGATAAAGAAATCTTCCACGGCGAGGAGGGAACGTTAGTCGGGTTCAAGAAAACACTGGTTTTCTACCAAGGGAAGCCTCCAGGGGGCCAGAAGACTAACTGGATCATGCACGAGTACAGAGCTAAGGACGCTTGCCATGTCCAAGAAGGTGCTAAGGACATGAAGGTAACTAATTAATCAACGACGTACGGACACATGCATATCTCGTTTAATTTGGATAAGATTTTAGACTTTAACAAATATGACAGCGATAAGGCTTCCCTAGCCTTATTATTAATTATTACCAAGCTGCTCAACTTAACACATGTGTGTGTGTGTGTGTTTGTGTGTTCGTGTGTGTGTGCCAAATATGACAGTGGAGCCTACATGTTTGTGTCTGTTGTGCGAATATAGCGTAGAACCATATATGTTTTTTTTCTTATTATAAAGTTCCTTTTTTCAATCTCTCTTTTTAAGTGTCTAATTGGATTTACTTTTGTATGTATATATATATATAATATATATATATATATATCAAAGTTATATGTGTATATAAATATGAAAAACAAAACGGTGACGAATGATATAAATTTACTATCTTCAATAAATTGTAAGTTTGGAAATAGTATTGAACGTTACATTAAGTCTTGTTTTTTTTTCTTTGATCGTGCTGCAGTTGGATGATTGGGTTTTATGTCGGCTATTTAGAAAGAAACCAGCTGGTGACAAGACTATTCCAGTCCGAGACTCCCTGGACGAGTGGGGAACCCAAAATGAATATGGTGACGACGCTACATATAATCCACCACCACTGCAGGTAGTTCTGGATCCCGATGTGGGGGATGGTGATCTGGACGATGTTTTTGAAGAAATATCTAATCATTTTAAGGTACTAGAATGTCCTGACCAACCCGTGCCATCGGATTTCAAGGGCAATAACCAAATCCAACCGGGCCATGGAAACTCTAATATTGCTACCTCGCAAGGCGAGTCTGCTGATCTCCAGCGCCTAATGTCATCAGATTTTACTTGGGCTGAGATGGCCAAGGCTACCTCCGGATGCGCTGAGGGAGGAGGATATGAAGTACAAATGGAGGCTGCAGGCACCAATTTAACGTCAGCCCAAGTTCTACCAACACACATCAATCACATGTCAACCCCAAAGGAAACAGAGGCACATCACTGGAGCAGCGATTACGGCCACTATGGCTTTGGAGTACAAATGGCGCCTGGAGACATCAATTTAACATCAACCCAAGTGCGACAGATGGACCCAGCAGCTGCGAACACCAATTACATGTCAACCCGAAAGGAAGCAGAGCCACATCAATGGAGCATTGAGGCTGCAGACAACTACGGCTACAGAGTACAAATGGCGTCTGCTGCAAGCACCAATTACGCTTGTCCCGGACAGGAAGGGACTCGTTGGAGTGGCATCGTCAACGTTTCGCGTGGAGTGCCTCCATACACAAATCACATAACGCGCGGACAGGAAGGGACTCGTTGGAGTGGCATCGTCAACGATTCGCGTGGAGTGCCTCCATACACAAATCACATAACGCGCGGACAGGAAGGAACTCGTTGGAGTGGCATCGTCAACGATTCGCGTGGAGTGCCTCCATACACAAATCACATAACGCGCGGACAGGAAGGGACTCACTGGAGCGGTGGCAACAACAACGGTGCATATGGAATTCAAATGGAGCCTGCACGCACCACCAATCACGTATGGACTGGACAGGGAGGGACTCAATGGAGCAGAGGCGCCGGCGGCAGTGGAGATGGAGTACAAGTGGCACCGCCTGCTTACAGCTATTGCACGTCGGTTGGCCACGAGAAAGGGAGTCAATGGAGCAGCTGCGGCATTGATGATGGTCATCCGAGGAAGAAGATCCGGCTCGATAATGATCTTGTGGCCAATGTTGGTCCCTCCGTGCCGCCAAGTTCCTGGCGCCACTCTAGTTAGCGGAGGGGCTTTCAATATTTGCTACGGCCAGACTTTTTTTTTTTTCAATTAGTTACGTTCGTTGTTAAAATTAATAATTAGGTTCATTTGAACAAACAGCACAGTGTTTTGTTTTATTTTAATTTTCTTCGCTTTATACACTCGTACGGATTGTTTGTTTGATGAAAACTGCAAAGTGTTGTTACTAAACGTTTTATGTATGAGTGTTGTGTCATTGACTCATTGGAGTCCTGCTGCATTAAATTATTGAAAAAACAAAAATCAGAGTCACATTAATTAGGATTTCAGGATTAAACATATAATTTATTGTATATTTAATATATATATTATTAAATTTTGAAAAGGACATTTTAAAATTGATTTGAATGGAATGACTAATAGGTTATGTTTATTTGGTTAAACTTTCAACATCTGAAATTTCATTTGCGAATATGAAGACTAGTAAATTTTAATATATTATAAGACTTGAATTATCATATGTTACAATTTTATTCTTTTTCATTATAATCATACGAACACTACAAACTTGTCCTCATGAGATAATGGTGATAGCTTTTCCATTTAAAAAAATTACTACAGTTAACTTTAAATTATGTGTAAGATAGTTATGCTCATAAATTACTATAGCCATAACAATTACTTTCATTACAAAGTCAACAGTGTCGATAATGGAGAAGTGTTAAACAAATCTCATTGAGTGAAAAAGAAAACACAAAAATGACACATTTTACGACAAATGATATTTGCGACATTGTGTTGTGGTTGCATTTTCGGATGATGTAGCAATTGTCATATCAAGAAAATTATTTAAAACTTAACATACAACACACCACATCTGAGATAGAGAGAAAAAGAACGGGAGAAGTAGGGAGAGACCTGAAACGGTACATATATAGACAGTAGAAGATAGAACATGACATAAAATTTATATTTATAGGCGAAAAACTATATTTTTTGGAAATTTAAGTGCGGCAAACCTCTTACAGAGTTTGGACACTGTAACTTTCGTCCATATCTACAAATAAAAAAAGAGCCTAAATCGGATTACTCAGCTCAAAGTTATAACCCTTTGAAGTTTTTGCCATAAATTACAGTTAACGGAACCCAAAAACCCGTAAATCTGGCCGTGCGAGAAATGATCGATACTTGATCTAGGCTTGCTCGATGCTTGAGTCTTAGGCTCGAGCACGCCTCAAGTAGGGCTCGAATAGCGTGCTCTAGCGCATATGCTCGGCACCTGCTTGAATATGTTATTGAGTTTTGAATTATGAAGAGTCTCTTGTACATGTTGAATCTTTACTTTTGTCTTGCACGTGTTTTTCTATTTTGTGATATTTTCTTCGTCTAGAATATGTATGTTACATTTTTTGTTTTTAGAATATTTGTCCTTATTTGTCACAACCCTTTTACTTCTGAAAATTTCAATCGCACAACTACAGGCTAGAGAACTGACGCGTGATGAGACAACAATCATTTTGGGTCCCTTATCTGAAACTTTTGCGATTAATATCAACAAGAAGTTTGGCAGGTGCAACCTGCACCTGAAATTATTATAACCACTAAGAGCTGCATTGGGTTTTTTTTATAATTTTTTAAAAATTTAATAAAAAGTACAAGTTTTAAATAGTTCTATAGCATTTTTAGCTATATCCTCACATTAATTAATCAATATATCTATCAAAATAATAATAAATTATTTTTATCATTTGAATAATGATAATATTTTTGCATAGTCTCTATCGTATCCAATCGCCCACTCCCTTTCAGGGCCGACCCTTGGCTTTTGCAGCCTAAGGCCGCCGATTGAGGCCCCCAAATCTTTGGGGCCCCATTTTTTTTAGCGTGGCATAATAGGCCTCGTCCTGTCGGTCGCCTATTGCAAGTCTGTAACTTGCATCTCATGTCTCTCCCTCTCCCTCCTCTCCGATCCGATCGACTCGGCCATCTCTGTCCCAAATTGTCCGCCGGCCCCTCTTCGACTCTCCCCCTCTGGCAAAGCAGCAAACGCACAACTCGCAAGCACCCTCAACTATCGTCCATCATCGGCCCCTCTTCGCTCTCCCTCCAGTTGATGGTTGTCATTATCTCTCTTCTCCCTCAGCCATGGCCTGTGGTCTGGCGGCAAAGGTTGCAAAAGCCAAGGGGCCATCGTCTATCATCTCTCCTCTCCCTCGGCTGTCATCTCGTCCATCGTCTCTTCGTAAGGGCTGGGGCCTTGTCTCTCCCCAACCGCAGGTTCGTCGCCGCTGCCTACCACCCTTACTTATTTTGTGCGTGAAATTGCGAATTGAACATTTGAAGCCGAAAATTAGGATGTATTTTGTATTGGTGCTTTGAATTTTTGATAGAAAAAATTAGGATCCATTCATTCAAACAAGAACTAGACCTGACTGTCACTACGGAAATCTAAAAATTAATGTGGAATTTTTTAGACAACTTCCGTATAAAGTAGAGGGTATCTTAAAAGAAGGATTTATTTCATTGTAAGTAATCCATCTAGGCTATAACTTTTATGTAATTTGGTACAATAGGACATCACTTATTTTTTTGATATTGTAATTTGGTATTTTATAGTAGTGTGTTTGGCTAGTGGGATAATAGACCAGATAATTAGTGCTATCCTAGGTTATTTGGTGGAATGAAATGGAAATACATATATTTGTTTTTCAAATAGTATAAAAAGAAATCTTAAACTATTTTGTTGTATTTTTTAATCCTCAAGCCCGCATAACTCATGATTTGACCCATTCCCGTAGATAATGCTCTCTCATACATCTGCTTGGACTTTATAATCTGAAGCACCTGTTGGATGTCCCTATTATCTATAAACCTCATTCAAAATCCATCACCTAGTAAACATGGAGCTAGTTGTGATCTTCTCTGTAAAAAGATACACGCCTGATAAATGTATTTAATAAGGACATTGCGGAAGATGAACTCAATGAGTATGAAAGGGCAAGCTGATGTTCTGAGTTGTGAGAGGTAAAAGTTCTAGTGACATTGGTGAAAAGTTAATGTATATATTGCATCATTCACTTGATTTATATTCAGTTTTTTTCTCTTATTAAATTTTAGCATTTTGTAATGTATTGAAGGTGGATAAATTTGTTTTGTTTGTTATCCCCTGTTATTGTCTAATGAAAATGTCATTTGATCATTGATAATAGTGATAAAAGTTTTGAACCCTTGATGAAATTATAGTTTGCTTCCTATTAAGGAAAAATGTTGTTGGTTTTTTCTTAGATTTTTCGTGTCTATTCAATAATTTTTTTTTACATGTGTACTATAAAGGGGCCTCATGGTAGAATTTCGCTTAGGGCCGGCCCTGCTCCTTTTGCTTTGCTCTGTCAACTTTAGGACGATGAGAAGGCTGGATCGATGGCCGGGCAATGGACGGCTAGGCGACGAGAAGGCTAGATTGACGGTTGGCTGGACGACAAGAAGGATGGATCGACGGTCAGGTGAAGGACCACTGGATCAACGGCTGGCTGCTCGAGGACGGGTGGTGTGGGCGGCGGCAGCGAGAGGGAGAGACATTATGCGCGCGAGAGGTCGGGTTGTATTTAATAGGTTTCATCAAAGATTTAATCGACGGAAACACCAAAACTCTTTAATCACCTTCTTCCTCTTTCTCACCTCGAAGGCTGAAATGGTAAAACAAAAAATGTGCCTATTTTCTCCCTCATTTCTTCTTTTTATATTTTTTTATTTTATTAATCTAATAATAATATACTTCAATTTAAAATATTAAAATTCATTTAAATTTCTAAAATACTAAAATTCATCTAATGAGATTCTAAACTTCAAATTGTGTTTGATTATAATTAAAATGCTTGTATTGATAACTTCATTAATGTTCAGATATTTCTAACACCATTTATATGTTAACTCTTAGCTTTACTTGAGAATGAATCTTTACAACTTATAATTCGGTTTTTCATGAATTAACTAAGCATGTTGAAATTGACTATCACCTGACTAATCATTATCTCAATCATAACACCATTACTTTGCCCTTTCCCTCTTCTTCTTTATAGATTGTAGGTTTTCTTTACCTAGTTGCATTTCATTTTCCGTTTTCATTTCATACTTGGAAAACTCTTGATGATTATAGTTGTTGCATCAGGAGTTTGAAAAAAATGTTAAGATTTGTTGGATTATTTTAATTATTAAGGGTAAAATAGTCTTTTTAGTTTGTTTTGTTTACTCTTTATATATACTCTTTGTTTCCCCCATTAGCCCGTCTTTTAACTTAAGGTGTTATATCATGTAAGCAGTGAATTTGATTTAAAACATACATGATATAAAAGACTATTGAAGTGAAAATACCCTTCTATAGAACATAAAGACTTAACGACAAATATGTATGTGCCTAATTCTTCCTTATTATTTCAACTAAAAAAGACTAGATTATTTGATTTATCCATTTCTTGAAATGACTTGATTCATGTGACTTGATACCTTAGAGTCTTTCTAGTAGTAGCAAGCTAAAATAGTTAGTTTGCTATAGTATCATTTTAACTAATGATACTTTAATAATACATCTTTTTTTACTTAATTATTATGTTTCTCAATCTATCCTTACCTTACATCTTTCTCAAATCCCTAATTACTAATTATGTGTCTATTTGGTCTAGTTGGGGGGCGACGCGGGGGGATGGGGGTTAGAGGTGATGTGACTGGGCGGCGAAGTGATACCGGCTTTCACGTAGGGACCAAAGAATGTGATGGTGCGAAAAGTGGTGATTTCAAGATTGGGGCTTGATCTGGACACCAAATTGGTGAGCTATGTTAAGTTGGATCTCAATGGGAAGAGTGGTGTAACATTGACGATTCAGGTGGACATCGGGGTTAGAGTGAAGGTGAGAGCAATAGTGGTGAAGAAGGTTGGGGTTAAGGTTTCGTGCGAGGGGTTTTGCGCCACTACTCCATCCTGGAAATTGGCATCAGCAGCGAGTACTTCTGATGCCACATGTAAGATTGACCTTCGAGTCTAGTTTTGAAACTGTACTTTTTGAGATATATTGGGTTTGTTTATTTGTTTGTTTTTTAATTACACGAACATGTTTTAAGCTATGTTAGGTGACGAGGACGGGATGGAGGGGCGACATTTGAGGATAGGGATTAGGGGTAGAGGCGACTTGGGGAACGGGAGCATCGGGAGGAGGGGCAACACAAAGAGCAAGGGAGGGTGGATAGGGTGGCAGGATTGGAGAGAGAGAAATGAATAAGGGTAAGGATAAGAATATTTTAGGTTATTAAAATAATTGAAACGGTAAATGTTGATGTGAATTTTAGCTAAAAGATAAAATTATATTTAGCTAATGTTATAACTAATCTATTTAATTAAATAATTATTTAAATATAATTTTAGCTATTGATATAAATAAGAGCATCTCCAATAGGTTAGCTATATTCAAATATAAATGAAAAATTGCTCCAATAGGTTAGCTATGCTATTAGCAATAGCAATAAATTTAGGTAAATTTACCTAAATTTATAGCTTTTGCTAAGATGTCATATCACTTAATTTTTTTCAAATCTTAAAATACCCATCTTGCTTTCAAATGTATGAGTATTTTAGGGATTTGGAGAAAATACAAGATAAAAGTAGATGAGAGAAAATAATAGTTAAGCAAAAATACAAATGATATTCTATTAAAATATTATTAACTAAAATAATACTGTAGCAAGCTAAATATAGTTTTAGCTTAAGCTATCAAATTTTAAATATAATTTTTTTAAAAAAATATGACAAAGTTCTATAATTTGGCTGCAATTCTAAGATTACTTTCATATTGTAAATACCTGTCCTTTCAACGACGTAGAATCACTACCGCATAAATAATAATAACCATATTTGTTGGGTAATAATCTGCATGACTAACATCAATCAATAAATAAACTTTAGCTGCATATTTCTTTTTCTCTTTTTGGTTTTAAAAATGCCGGGCACGGGACAGGGCTATGTAGGCTATCTATTTCTTAGGCCTAGCTGATGCTTCCAAACAAACAAACAAACACAGAGAAAGTGTGAAACTGCCCACAGGGATCGCATGATTATAGCATGATATCCTAGGTTGCATGAGTTAATTTTTCGAAATGTTTAGCAATAAAACAAGTTTGTCCAACTTGTGTTGGCATGTCGCTGTCTAGCTACTGAGTAATGTTAATTTGATCCCTCGACACAGGAACAAACTTTCGAATATAGCTTTTATATATATATATATATATATATATATATATATATATATATATATATATATATATATATATATATATATAAAATTTTAATGTTCCCCTGTTTTTGGGTGAGAAAGTAATAAACGTGATTGTGAAGAAGAATGACATTCAAATATGCATCAGGAATCAGGATTGGGATGCTGTAGGCAAAAGGAAGCCATTGCGGCATTGCCCTTTACTGTGTATGCTGAAATTTGTGTTAAAATAAATACGACCAAAAAACTAATTATTTATATTCGATAATAAAAAAATCTTAATTTCAAATTAAGATGTCCTGCGAGTTTGTGATCCCTAATTTCAGTTTTCAAATTTTCAATTACTTTCCTTTTAACTTCAATCCGAGAAAGGTCATTTTATTTTTAATACTACTCCTTATTGTTTTTTCGTGTAAAAAATAATTTTATAAATTCAATTCTAATATTATTCTTCATTTTATATTTATTTTTATTAAAAAAATATTTTTTATTTTATTTTAGCTGTTTTTATTTTCTTTATTAATTTAAGAAAAAGTATATATGATAAGAAAGAAATAATAATATTATATAATGTAAAAAGTAAATATTTACTTTTTTAAGTGAATATAATATTTTTTAACTATGAAAAAAAAAATAAAGATCGTATTATAATATTTTAAAACTTGACTTTTGTATATATAACGTGTTTTAACACTAAATGAATATATAAAATCTAATAGCATAGTACGCTACTTCAAAATTTAAAACATTTATTTATTTATTTGAAAAGAAAATTAAAACACTTTATTGACTCCTTTGTTTTGTAATTCGTCCAAACACCCCTATATACTTGAGTACTTAATCACATCGTGTTATAAATATCATATTTTTCCTTTTAATTTAATTTACTTTGGGACGGGTGGAATCCACCTCCGGTCATGGCTAGCTAATAACGTTTTTTTAAAAGGGTTTTTAAAAGTCAGAAACATGTTTTTGTGTTTCAATTTGAATGACACGTTGTTATAAAGTAAACTTATTTAATTGCTAATTTTCCTTATCAATTGCTTGCTCATTAATATTGAACTAATCTAAATTGCTTCCTATAATATTGGGCAACTGTAACATTTTTTGATATTTCTACGCCTTTTTTTTTTATTTTTTTACAATTTTAATCTCCTGATTGAACTTAGACCGTTTTAGTCAGGCCTTACCAAACTCAAATTGGATTGTTTCTTCTCATGTTTAACACGGATTAAACCTGTAAACACTGTATATATGCTAACTGATAGTCAATTGCAAATTACATGTAGCTCTACATGCATAAACAAAGTAAATACAAATTGAGCCATCTCCACCTACAAATAGAACTTTTGTACGCACAAACTATATTTCTAAAATTATATTTGGAATATTAAGGATCTATTATTTTTAAAAATAAAATTACTTTTAAAAATAAAAATTCAAATAATTTAAAATTATTTATGAATAATTATTTTTAAAAATAAAAATAAAAATAATTTAAAATCACTTTTATAATATATGAACCAATAATTTTTTTAAAAAATACAACACCACAAAACATATGTAAACTATATGAGACCATAATTGTTCTGTCAACGGCCCACGTGAGGCAGCCATCTAGCAAATGAAAGTTTCGGCTGTAGTGTTGTTGAACGTACTTGAAGTAAGCAAGGAAGAGGGGTATCTTCTTTCCATACCTTTTTTTTTTAATTTCTTTTAACAAAATTATCTTGTAGGCATGGTAATGGGTTGAGTTGAGTAGTTTGAGTGTTGACTAGAATGTGATTCGAATTAGACTCAATTCAAAAGTTTGAGTAGTTTGAGGTAAGTCGGAACTGGTCAAAATAGTATTTTTTTTATTTTATATACCTTTAAAATTTTCAAAATATACATATTGGGTAAAATTCGAGTTTGATCCGATAATTTATTGAGACAGATTAAATTGAATCATGATAGCTCAAATCAGAACAAATCGGAATGAAACAAATCAATGCTGTCATTTCCACTCTCATACCTTGAATTTGAGCATTTTATTAACAGATAAATATTATTTTCAAAATAATAAAATAATAGTACAAACCAAAATTGTCTGCATCCACGCTTTTTTTTGTTATTGATGGACAATAGTGCACCCTAGGTGATCATTCTGTTTGCAAATTTTGTTCTTCGTGATCTTCCCAATTCCTACGAACAGATCCAAAGGCTGAACTTTTAGATATATTAAAGCCAAAGAAAGCCCTCAGTTCTCCATCTACCACCGTTAAAAATTGATCGAAAATTAAAATGGCCTGATTTTTTTTTCTTAGACACCCAAACAAAAGAAAACACAAAATAACCTTATAAATAAGGCTTTATAAACGGTAGTTCTCAATGGATCAGGAAATAAACATAATAAGTAATTTGGACATCATAATTCTATAGTTTACTATTTCTAATGTAGTTTCTTAGCTAATCAATTATATAGTCTTAATTCAATGATAATATTCTTTACTTTTATTTTAAATTCTAATTATATTAATTTAATTTAATCAAAAATATTACAACGCATTTAATATTTACATGTATTAATTTCATATAATTAAATTTTCTTAACAATCTTTCATTAGGTCATATATGTAACTATATAAATATGTATAAGTATGATCATACAAACTAAAAAATTTGGGTATTTAAATTTTAAGATATATCTGAACAATCTTATTCATTAATTATATCTTCATAAGATTAATGTGATCTTTGTCACACTTTGTGTGATTAAACTTATCAATAGTTACATACAACATCATAACTAAATTACATAAATCAATTATGAATGCAAAAATTACATGTGTAATGTGATCTAAACATATTTATTTCAACTCGATCCTACACTATTTCTTAACGAGATTAAAAATTAATTTCATGTAATATAATATAATAAATTGAATACTTTATTTATGATCAGAAAATATATAAATGCATAACGAATGTTCAAAATCAAACATATGGCTATAAAACCCAAAACAATGCAAATTCCCACTATAATGTGATATCATCACACAAAATGACATATAGGAATAGTATGCTTATGAAAGACAATAGACGTAATTCCTTTGTAAGCAGATTGGCTAAGTTTATTCTAGTATACTCTAAATCTATTCACTTTGTACTCTTTCTTTCGTAATTAGATACTTAATATTAATATGTCTTGAACTAGAAGAACTCTTATTGTTATTAAAATATAACACTGCAGATTTATTATCATAATATATATATATATATTGAATTATATTTTTATGCCCGGTAGAATGTGCAGTCTAGTAACATATTTTTGGAGCCATGATGTCTCATAACACGTTATAAATTTTGTTTCTATGGTAAAATATTATAACACGAAAAAGCTAGTAACGCCTAGTTGACACATCTCCAAGATATAGTTCTACCAGCCAACAAATATATGTAATTTGAAGTAATCTCTTTTTGTCTTAATATCAAACATATAATTAGAGTCGAAATATCTTATGATCTCCTATATGTAAGCATGTAACATTTTTTTTTTGTAAATACCTTATATATGTGCAAGCAAGTTTCAGTATTCAAATTTTATGGTAGGTTGTATTAATTTATTTTTTAAGTGGTCGATATTTTTATAAAAGGTAATTAAATTATTAGCTTCCACTATTTTTTTTCTTTTAAGAAAATTAAAAATCAGCTTTTTTTCAGCACACATATGTGAGTTTTCTAATATAAATATATAATATTTACCAAAAAACGAGAAAAGGGAAAAAAAAGGAGGCGTAATTCAAAATTAGCTATAGATTGTAAATCTGCATACATAGGCAACTATAGGATTATATTCATTCTGATTATGTTTTGAATTATATTAAGCATACAAACCTTGAGTTTGTCACAAAAAGTGTTTATTGTTTGAGGAGAAGAACACATCCCAAACAAATTTCTACGTTAATTATGGGGAAATTTTAAATCAATGGAATTGCTGGGCACCCACAAATTACAAGATTGCCCTCGCTCTCTCTGCCCTTTTGTCGCGTCTGTGTTGGGTAATTTAAAAGGCCACTTCCCCTCAACTCCCTCCAACGTTGCATTTCAGCATTTGTCAACCGACAGCCCCAAATTCAATTTCAGATTCAGAGCAGGGGAGGGGAAGAGACAAAAAAACAGAGTACATGTCGAGACTGAAGTGGCACGGGCCGCCGCTTCCGGGGGGCTCGATTCCTCCACCTAAACCGGCGACGCCACAGCAAAGCCACATGCGGCTTGATATCCACCCCGGTCGACCACTGGCGCGCGGGGCAGCTGCTGCCGAATCTGACCGTGACAGAGCAGAGCACCACCAGAGAAACCGAGAGGAGAGAGAAAGTGAGAGGAACAGAGGGAGAAGGAAGCGGCGATGATGGTGGCGGGAGAGAAGAGGATGGGTGGCTTTTTCAGGCGGAGATTTTGAGGTCGGAGTGCAATTTTTTAAGGGCGCAGAGGGAGTTGGCGGCCATGGATTTGGGGCGGAATCGAGTTCGATTGGAGAGAACTCTCAGCTCTGCTCTCCAAACTCTCGTTTCTGTCCGTTTCTAAATCCCTTATTATTATAATTACTATCACTTCTCAAATCATACATTCAAAGTATATGTTTCTGGAATGAATAGAAATAGAAATCTGTGTTCGTTTTTTTTTTTTTCCAATCTTGGGTTTTCCTAGATTTTCTCAGAAGCTAAACAGAGTATCTTCTGAACGAATTGAAACGTAACATGTTATTTATAATCCATTGTTTACAGGGGAGGAAGAAGATCTGCGAAGGGAAGGCATTGGACGAAGAGATCAAGGATCTATCAAAGACACTGCGAGAATTGCAGGGGATGTGTTCAGCTGTAGGAGGGTTGGATTCAGAGATTCGCAAGTGCAAGAACTTGGACGAGCAAACACTTATCCTTCAGAAACGGCTCCAGATTGAAAGGAGCCACATTGCCTCGAAGGAGGCTGCTGAGACGAGAGAGAGGGCCAATGCAAGCTTGTCGAATATGGGTGCTTCCAGTTGCAGGGTCGATGGCAAATCCGATGGTGATTGCATTGATGTAAGATGATTGTCCTGGTTTTCACTTTCGCCTGTTTGTTTCCCAAGAAAGAACAAATGTGTTTAAATTTTTCCTCATTTATTTCTGATTCCATGAATGGTAAAACAAACAAAAAAAAAAAAAAAGGAGGCAGGTGGAGATTCTGAGAAGTAAAATGGAAGCTCAGTCCAAAGGAATGTTGGTGAGAATGGAGGAGTTTGATTCCGTGCTTTGTTCATCAACCACAACCAAAGCTGAAAATTCTGATTCTCCATGGTCTTCTTCTTCTTCGCCGCCGTCCTCGTCACAAAAACATCACTCCCAGGTAAATTTCATAGCATATATTGGTTATATACTTGAGTTTTACGGTCAATCTGAAGTCCGCGTCCCAAGTTTGAGTGTCACAGTTAAGCCCTCGTTTAGTCGACCATCTCTTAATCAGTTGACCACCACCTTCTTAGCTACCACTTGGATGAATGAGTTGTCATGGACTGGTCTGGTGATATCCAATATGGCCCCGGCAGATAGGTGACAGGTCCAGTCCTTCATGTCACCATTTTCATGGTGCCGCCTTCTAAATCCAGGGAGTGTAAATTCTATAATCTCTAAACTCATCAATTCTATAATCCCAAGTTTGAGTGTCACAGTTAACTCCTTGTTTAGTCGACCATCTCTTAATCAGTTGACCACCTTCTTAGCTACCACTTGGATCAATGAGTGTCATGGACTGGTCTTGTGTTGTGGTGATATCCAATATGGCCCATTTTAGTGTAATGCACTATTAGAGCATCCTCATTCCCTGTGTCACCATTTTCATCATTTTGTGTCCATGAAAGTTTTGAAAAAAAAAAAAAAAAAAAAGATCAAGTAGGCCCACCAAATAATAACAATAATAATTTTAAAATTACGTGAAATACAGGAGAAAAGCACGTGCTCGGGACACTGCAGGAGCGTGGTGAAGCGCGTGGCGGAGCACGTGAGAGCAGAGACGGAGGAGTGGGTGCAGATGCAGGACATGCTGTCGCACGTGCAGCAGGAAATGGAGGGCTTGCAGGCCTCCCGTGACTTCTGGGAAGACAAAGCCCACCGATCCAACATCAAATCCCACAATCTTCGCTCCCAAGTACGTAATCAACCTTTTAAATGTCCCAATAATAAAAAAAAAACTTCACTTACACCATTCATGTGATAAATAAATAACATTTGTCTGCAATGCTTGCAAGTGGTTATTAATTAGTCTTTGAATGCGTAGGTGAAGGAATGGAAGCGCAAAGCGCTTGCATCGGGCACGAAGGCCAGAGATCTACAGAGGGAGCTTGAAAGGCTGAGGGCTGCGGAGAAGGAGGCCGACGGCGGAGCTGCCGGAAAATGTGTGTCCGCAGACGGCGGAGTTGAGGGTGAAGAGATAGAGGCGTTCGTTGAAGGGAGTAGAAAAGCGGTCATGGGTAGTCGACGGCTTGGAACTCCGAAGCGGCCACCGCTGCAAGACATCGGAGGTAATGCGTTGGCGGCGGTGAAGCTGAGTGGCAAATCTTGAGACTTTTTTTCTTTCTCTTCTTTTTTTTTTTTTTCCGGAGCAAAATATGTAACCCTCCTGATTTTTCGATGCTAACACAGTCATCAGTCCCCTCCTTTTTTTATAAATTCAAATGAACATGACACATTCTATGCAGCAAAAATGGCTAATTAAATATTATAATAAATTTATTTACATAAAATAATAATAATAATCACAAATTAAACTTAAATTTTATGTACGAATTATAAATTTTATTAAAATTTTTAATTTCAAATAATCATCTAGCCAAATTTTGCTAAAGGCATCAAAAATCAAGACTCAAATTAACATTTTTAAAAACAAATTTAAAAAAATAATAATTATATGAATATTTTAAAAGAGTCTAAGTAGTTGATTAACAAGTTAATACATCACACCATTTTAAAAAGTAAAGAGTTTATGGCTTTTTTTAGAATAAAAATTAGATAGTGAAATATTTATTACTTATATGTATATGCATGTGAAAGTGAAATGACCAATAAGGGTATGCATTTTATGTTCTATTATAATTTTAAGTATACGATAATATTGATAATATGTGGATGGCGACGTTAATATCGCTATCATTAAAAGGGTTTTGACGGTAAATTAATAATTAAATTTGATTTAGAGTTTTCATGCTAATTTTTGTAATTTTAGTGTAAATAAATAATTGTTGGTGGATTAAAATAATATACATAATAAAATAAGGAAAAAATAAAAAAAGGAAAGGAAAAAAATATACCGTGTTGGTGGAGACGGGTGGCGGAAGGTGAAGAGGAGGCGAAGGAAGAACTTTGCAGATTCAGGCCATCCAATTCATTTTCCGGCGATTTTACCTCATTTCATGGTTCTTCCATGCCTCAATTGGTTAAGATCGGTTGAGTTTATGTGAAAATTCGAAGAAATTAGGGTTTCGATTAGAAATAGTTGAACTTTGGGAATTTGATCGACTGGGGAGCTGTTTCTTGATGTTTATGTGTTGTTTTGGTTGGTATGAAGCCTGAAAACAGCATGGGGGTGGTCGTCGATATGGTCAAAATCGGATTGGCACGATGAATCGGGGCTATACATATTATTCCACTCAGGATTGGCTGATCAAAAATTCCAACTAGGTGAGCGAACCTTGTATTTGAATTTTAAAATTTAATATATATAACCTGAAAAAAAAGTTCTAAGTCAAAATTTATTGCTTGAATAAACAAGAAGTGACAAATAAGAAATTTATTATAATCTTTTACGATTAATTTTTAAGTGTCTTTCTATAATTCTATTTTTAAATTGATAACTTCATTATCAATCAATGTATGTTATGAAAAATATCTCTTTCTATATAAATAATTAAGCTATAATTCACTCATTCGATTATAAAGTTGATTCTTCACATAGTAGAAAATGTTCTTTCTGCCATGATAGTCTCAATTAATAAAGTTAATGTCAAAGTTCACCAACAAATAAATTATTGGATAGATCATATTTTTGTTTAGTTTCAATCATTTTTTGAGTAAGATTATAAATTCTTTCAAATCTTAAAAACTCAATGCTTTGAGCAAGACGAATAAGCTTTTTTTGAGCTAAACTTTTGTGGTTTTTTAATTATAAATTAATTACTAATACTATTATACTAATAATTTACCCACCCTAATTACATACTATAAAATGTTTACATATTAATTTTCTTATACTAATAAGTTGAGGGTGGATATTTGCCCACTCAGTTACATGCTAGATCTGTCCATGCTTATTTATTTGTTGTTTTGACACATTTAAGGCTTGTTCTTGATGTGGTTTTGATTGTTTGAGATTATTTAGACCATGTTTGATGTTGTTGTGATTTAGAAATGATTATGAACCTTGTTTTGCTGGTATTTAAGGTGTATGACTTAGTTGGGACTTGAACCCTATTATAATAGTTGATTTATTTGTTTTGTCACAATTTTTTATTTTAGTTGATGCTAATGACGGTTAAATTCTTGATATTATTGTCAGTTGAAGGCATATGTTCTTTTTGATCATTAGAAATTATTGGTGGTAGGTGTTATTTGATGCCCATTGGGGGTTGGTGGTGTTAGGTGACATTTGTTGTTGGACTAATTAGTTTATGGCATTTGTTTCCCACATTGATATCGGGGGTTGGTAGGGGACATTGTTAGAATTGGTTTCGAGCTATTGACATATGTGGCATTGGTTTTTATGTTTGACAGTTTATAGCACTATGCTGGCGCATGCATACATGAAGCATATAGTTCTAGGTTATTTGGATTGTGGGATTATATGGAATTGCAGGGTAGCTATTCGACATTCGTGATTGCCTTATTGATATTTCTTTTTAAGTATTGCAGGAATTACTTATCGAAAACAGTTATTATATTTTGAAATCGAAAACAGAAAACAGACAAAACATACATACCCTAAAATCATTAAAATTTGGGGTGCTAGTTGCTCACCTATGTGGCTTGAGTAGATGTTAAAATTGTTGAATTAAAGCTAAATGAAAGTAAAAGAAATGCTAATCAATCACTAAGTCCAAATGTTATTATGAATAATGACCCACAAATATTGTTAAGTTCACTTTCAATAAGCATGGTAATGACATGGTGATCTTCATAGTGTAATTGGAGGCTGAATGCTTGGACAAAATATCCATTTGAAATTTTCTGTCAGAAAGTTTTTAGATGGGGTCATCTACAAATTCAAGTCAAATTATTATTATTATTATTTGAATGTTATTTCTTTATTGACATTCCTTTAAATGAATAATCTTTCACATGTAAAATTACAATTAGGTGTTTAGGTTTCCATACCCAAGTGAAGGTGCTTGGCTGGAAGAAGACCATTTATGATTTGTTTGACATCACCTTGCAGTGCCTGGAATGGATAAAATATTTGTCATGGTTGGTCATGGACTTATTATGTGTAAGTTAATGGTTTTGGCCCTTTTGGGTCTCAGGTATTATTGAAGATATTGTTTGATGCAGATCAACGCAGGTTTTTTTTATGGGCATTTGAATATCATTTGATTAATTGTCCTCTGCCTGTTTTCTTCTTTATTATTTTTTTATATTTTTTTGGGCATACCATATGCTTTGACTTTCTCATTCACATCTCATGACAACTTTTAACATCACCCATTTTCTCCTAAAATACCTGCCTTGGCCACAAAAGGAAAGGCCATTTCCTCCGAATTCATCTAAAGTGAACTGGTTCTTATGCCCATTGTGAGGTCAACACCTTCTGTTCCATTGTTACATTTACTGTTCTTTCTGAGAGCCGTGTCTCAGTCTTCAAATTCAATTATCGTACATTGCAGAAGTAGCTGCACTACTGACTTTCATAAATCATAGCAAAATGAACATTGGTCAATTGATGCCTAATAGTTTCTCATTTGTTGTAATGTTATTCTGTTCCGTTCTTATATTTTGCTTTCTTTTGCAGTACTGTCAAAACTCAAGGTGTGATAGATACTACTTTTGCTTTGATGTTTTGGTTAAATTAGTGATTATATTTTGCCCTCATTAATTTTATGATAAGTTTAGTATTGAAATTTCTGTAGCACCATCACATGAAGAGCCTAGTTGGCGCTTGGGTGTTAATACCCTTTCTTTTTGGCTGTATTATTCTTCTCTAATTCTCTGCAATTATCTGTTTCTTTTTACAGTTTTGAAATGGCAGCGAAGCACATCATAGGGTTTGTTTTGGTAGCCCCTGGGTTTGGATTTGTTTGTGACTATTATTTCTGACGGGAAATTATTTGGAGGTAAGCTTAATTCTGTTTTAAATCTGTTTGTAACTATTACTTGGTAGATGAATGTTGGTCATTCTTACTAGGGACCACCCCTAGCACCGTTTGAAACATGGAATGGGCAAAGGAAACTGACAGGAAGTTCCATGCCTGGCCTCGCACTGCAGGCCCACTAGTTGTAATGTACCCAATTAACCATCAGAATTTCATTTTCAAGAGCACCGATTCCTAGTAATGCATCTTGGCTCATCAATTTGTTGTTGGTCTGGTTTGCTTGTTTCATTGCATGGAGTGGCTTTCATTCGTAAAATCAAACATGCATATATGCTACCCTCCTAAATAGCTTTGCATTTCTATTTTGACATCATGCGGTTGGCCTTTGCTGCCGTTACTAATTGTTAATAAATCCTGTGCAGATTATTTTGTTCATTTTTGCAATCAGCTTATGAACTCAGTAGTTTGTAACGCAAAACGTTTAAGAATACTATCATTAGTTATAAATTTCAAAACTGAAAACAGCAAACTATCTTCCTAGTAAATATTTCTACATTAGTGTAGCCAAAACAAAATCACTGTGCTCCCTGAAAAAACCTGATTAATAATCTAAAGAGGTGAATTATTCTGTGAATCTGTCTCTATTGTCAAAGCTGCATCCACCATGAGTCCGGAAGTTGTTTGGGTCAAGTGTGGGAACACTAGGGTCTTGAATATTATGATTACTTGAAAGACGGAGCTGCTGCAGGGCATTGTAATTGCCACCAGTGTTCTGATTATCTTGAGGACCGTAAGATTGCTGAGGCGAGTGTTGATGGTGATCAATATTACTTGTGTTGTCATGAATATGATGATGACCATAAGGATTTTGCCGGTGGCTGTGGTCAATGTGATACTGTTGCATGGGCTCTGCTAAAGCCCACCTCAAATCCATGTCCCCTGCTACTTCAATATTGTTGCTGTTATTATAAATCTGGTTGTTGCTGCCGCCATGCTGTGGCAGAATGTCATTAGTGCCAAAGCTTTCTCCTACCCAACCCAGTCCCACCATCGCTGGAGGACTCTGAAAAATGGTTTCCAGTGGCACTTCGTCATCAATGGCCAACCTCCCATGATGGCTGCCAGTAATGGGCTGGTAATTGAAAGAAGCATTGTCATAAAAATTTGTCAACATGCGGCCATTGATAAGATCTTGATCAGGAAGACACGGGGGTGGCAATTGTGGGAGGTCGGAAGCAGTTGGACCAACTCCCCTTTTTGTCCCATTTTGCTTGTTAGGCTTATAGTAAATCAAACATAGGACCCAATCATCCAACTGCCACACAAGACCCAAGTGTTAGCTTTAAATATGAGAAATTTACTTGCATAACAGAGAATATCAATGATGGATTTGTCACGTACTCTCATGTCATCTAAGTTTACTCTGTCGTGAGAGGGTTTTTTCAGTCTAAACTCGTGCATAATCCATTGAGTCTTCTCCCCACCCTGTGGATCACCTTTGTAGAAAACCAGAGACTTTCTGTACCCTATGACTTCACTCTCATGTTCCACCTCTTTGTCGGCCCCAGTTGCCTTCCAATACCCATCTCCAGCTTTTCGATTAGGGCGACTTCCATTTTGATATTTTCGATCTCTAGGTGTGAAGAAGTACCAATTGTTCTCTTTCATAGGTGCATGATTTTCTGTATGGTTTTAGTGAAAAAACAAAAGTCAATTAAATCTTACCCAATATGTAAATGTATGTTTCTATATTGTTTGGGACAATGAAATACGTGCACAGATAATTCTACTTGTCAATCAAAAGTTACATTTTTTTATATCATTTAGAATTAAAGCACATTCAGAATCAAAGCAGGTAAGCAAAATTTATTCTATATTAGTAAATATAATCTATTTCAGTGCATGATGTTTGGAAGTGACATACTGGTGAGTTCCTCAGGATTGTGTTCAGAGAGGACGACCTCAGGCATGAGGTTGTCACCTATGGGGAGAGGTTGCTTCATAACTTTTGGCTTCAAGTAATAATACACCAATTCAGAATCCAGCGGACAAAATCGATATCCAGGTGGCATGTTCACATCAACATGTGGCTGTTTTCCATTGCCATGCTTGTTGATGGATATTGCACTTTGATCAGTGCTATCGACATTATCGGGCATAAGAGAGGTTGGTGATGAAGAAACCTGTGCCATTTTTTGTTCTCTGAGTAATGTACTTAACTCCATTTTTTGCTCTATATATATATATATATCCATATAAAGCAGGAACGAGAGTTCTACTTCTAGTGGCTCTCTAATTTGGATGGATAGACAGTAAAGATGTATAGTTAATTTATAATTCCTTAACTATCAATTATTTATAGCTGCCTAATTATTTAATGTAAAATTTTTTTAATAATTTGAAAAATTAATTAATAAATAAAAACTGCCCACGTTTCCTTCTCGCAGCCGATCGACATTCCCATTGCCGCCGGCCACCGCTGATTTTTCCGACAGTACCTCCTCTACCTTAACATATGTCAATTGTAATGGTAAAATCGTTCCATGCCCATGCCTTACCCACAAATCTGTCTAATTTCTTGCAGTTTCAGATCTAGTTTTAAAAATAAAATAATAAAAAGTCTCACGTTATTTCGCTTGCTCATCCGTGCGTGCTTTTAGTTGTTCATCTGCAATTTTTTTGGTTTTTGGAGTGGATTTTGAAAATAAATTTTATTGGCCCACATATTAATTAGTCATTGTGTGGAATTTCTGTTTTGACTTGATGCAGTTAGTTGACATTCGGAGTTGTTTCTAACATTATTAAATATTGTTTTGTTGCTACATCTTGCTGGAAGTTATGTTTGTAAAGAAAAATGTCCAGTCTTAATCAAAGCAAAATTTGTAGTTTATTTATTTATTTATGACTTTTAGTGAAAAAAAAAGTTGATTAAATCATACCAACGTATGCTTGCATTACAGGTTTCGGGAACGTTTGATTAAACGATAATAATAAATCAGTGTATTTTATTATTAATCACACATAAAAGTGTACATGATTTTAGTTTTCAATTTTCCTACTAATACTCTTTTCTTTTTTTTACAACTGAAGTCACTATTCACTAAAAGCCTACCAACATGGCAAGCCTAAAAAAAATCTTTATTTATTCACTCCAATTCAGTGTGGCTTAAAAAGAACATGACGGTAGACATTAACGGTTTTAATGCATAGATTTTTTCTATTTTGATATTTTATTAATATTTATTTTATAAATTTACCCGTTAAATTAAATACTTATGTATCAGTAAATATGCTTATAAAATTACATATACATTCACATTTAACTTTTAGACAAATTTAACCGAAAGAAAGTGATTAACAAATAATTAGTTAGAGCTCGAATTTTTAATAATCATTTACCTGCAGTTTTAGAGACATCAAAAAACTTATTTTTTAATTTATTTATGAAGTTTCTGCACTTCCTTTTAAGTTCTAAGACAACTTAAGGCAAATCCAAATACACTGAAATAAAAGAAACAAGTATAGATTTTCATTAAAAAAAAAATAGCTACAACTTGCCTATAAATAATGGAATAACAGTAAATTAATGATCACAATCAAAATAGTTTAAGGAAAAAATTAATGACATCAGCTAGTTTTCTAAAACTTTCAAGGGCCGAAATGATTTAGCATAAAGGAAAATAAAATTGGATTTAACCACTATTTATTCGACAACCTATGTGCTATTTAGATGCCAATTTCTGCTTTAATATTGTCAATGTGTACGGTAATAATACAAAGGTTAATTTTTAGGGATGTAATTGCACGGAGTGAAAACTCGTAGGAACTCAGTTGCTTAAGGTTGTGACCTCCTTTAATTTCAGAAGTGTTGTATCATATACTTTCGGCCTCAGCCTTAGTTGGGACGGTAAGGCTAAATCCTAATCAAAACTTGGAAATATATTAAGCGCAAGTCACTATATATGGAGGTCTTAATTATTTAAATTAATATGTTATGACGTGATGACAAACAGCATGAACTATGAAGAAGAGTGGGCTACAAAAACCGGCGTTGCCTGCCTTGTAAACATTCGTGATCGGAGACGGCACTTTTACTACTGGTAAAATACATTGATACGGGGGACACCGTAAGCTGCATGCAGGGCCGGCCCTGAATTTTAAGTGGCCCTAAGTCGAATTGTAAAATGAGGCCCCCTTATAATATGTCTTTTAAAATTAAAAAATCTAAGAAAAAAATGATAATGTTTTCCCATAGTAAAGAATAAAATAATGAGTTAATCTTAATAAAAGTATTACAATAGAAACACAAATAGAAAGATTAAAAAAAAATAAAAAAAGGAAACGCAGATTGATAGAGAGGAGATTATTGGTTATTGTACTTAAAGGCCATAGTAAAGCATTGTTGCTTATTTTATTTTATTTTGACTTTAGGGCCTCGATTTTTTTTATTTTCTTATTCTTTATCGGAAAAAAAAAATTCTGCATCTTCATTTATTATCATTTATTATTATAAATGGTTAAAAAAATGAGGCCCCAACAAATTGGGGCCTCATGCGATCGCGTCAGGTGGCATAATGGCAGGGCCGGCTCTGGCTGCATGCTGGCTAATGTTGAATTAGCACCGTGCATTCCGAAACCATAACCATTAATTTTAACAAAATATACAAATTACACAAATTCCGAAACCATAACCATTAACAGATATCGCAATTACACAAATGAACTAAAATAATTCATTTTAACACACTGAGTGTGAGGGAGAGTGAGAGTGAGAGTGAGAGTGAGATTATTGAAAAGAACACTTTCTAATTAATTAATAATAATTCAAGAACAACTAAATTTGGTGGCCTTGTGTCCTCGAACCAATTGTTGCTAACTGTGAAGTCATGAGACAACGCCGTACCGTGATCGCACACAGACCCGGGAACAGCCGGCACAAACTCTTCACGTCACTCTTCTTGAATACCTTCCTCCCCGACACCTACGGCACCGTCAGAGGATGTTTGATGGTCTCCTCAGCTGGGAGTAGTGTCGCCCACGTTTCTGAGATCCACCCCGGCGGCGCTGGCTCTGATCCTCGGCATCTTCGACTCTGACGAGGCATTGTTGTGATCAGGAATTTGGGGCAGCTGTGGCAGCACACTGCAGTGAGTCTTTAATGTGATGAGGAATTTGGGACGGCCACGGTGGCACGCCCCAAATTCGGCCATGGTCTTTCTTCTTCTCTTCTCTTGTTTTGTCCCCTTTTATCCTTTCCAACCCAATTCTCCTCGGGAAAATTGTAAAACTCAATAAAATACAAACATACACGCACAAAATACAAATAAAATACAAAATAATATAAACTAACACTCAAAATAATGGAAAAAATATAGGTCAAAAAGATATGTAATTTGGACTCAACAAATTCTCTCCCACCTAGCTCTTGTTCGTCCCCGAACAAGGACTAAAGATTAAAGTTTCCATAAAAATATACACAAAACTACTTCTCAATATGTAAAGCAATAAATTTTTACAAGTTCAATAAAAGGGGTTTTGATGAGATTATTACAGTGTACTAATGAAGTTGAAGATGCTTGAGAAGGTAGTTTTTTGATCTTATATCAGCCTGCAAATGTAAAAAGAAAAATTATAATATATATATATATATATATTGACACATTGACACATGCACCATACAACATGTTCATTTTGCTAAGTATGCTATTAGGCTGATAGCATGGCAAGTGAAATTTTAAGAAATATGATGTTGCCATTCTCAGGAGGTTGTTACATTGGGGGTGAGGAGGAGGTGGTCACCAAGGGGGAGGATAATTGAAGATTAAATGCCTGAGGTCAAATGTCCAATTCGGTGATCTTCTAATAGGTTGATGTAATTGAAAATTTCAAAATGTGTCTAGAATCAATTGACTGTGATATGGGTAATACACTAATACATATCCATTTGGAGATAAGGTTTCCAAGAAAGGCTAGGGAATATAAATCCTATGAAAATTAAAAGCTATATCATACACTGGGATATTTGGCGGTTGTCAGAAGTGGTGAAATTCTTAGCTATGGGCGCCTCAACGTCTTTTAATTTAACACGGCAAACTTAATAATAACAATAGGAATGGCACCTGACTGCAACATCAACATCAGATAAACAATAACACTAAAGAAATACCCCAATTTAAGTACTAGAAATGGCTTCAGTTTAAATTTCAGTTTCAAATAATGGTGCAATATTATGGACGGACAGTATGCCTTGAAACATGAAGTTTAAACTTTAAATCTTATCACTAAATAAAGCTTTATCACAGCTTTCAAACAAGTTACGGATCGCACCTGACGTATTGGCTCAGGAACACGATGCTTGCACATCATTTTAACAATAGCAACGGCACTAGCAAGTAAGATGCGGTGACCAACTGAAATAAATATGGGCTTCACAGATCTCTCCTTCAATCGAAAAGCCTGATTATTTTGGTTGAAAATTTAAAATTGTTGAAATCAAGCTACAAAACTTATGACATAAATAAACAGAGAAATAAACACACAACATATGTAAATGCCATTGTTTTCTTTCCCACTGAAAACCATGACTTGTGTACCCTAAATTTGATTTTATATGTCAATTGAAGCGTTGACTCGCACTGGCAAGAAATTGACATATATGTCAATTCCCATATGGGTTTAGAAAATGTGGCAGCCATGTAAAATTATACAGCTGTCACATAAAATAAATTACATGACATGAAAATTTGTTATGATTTGCAAGAACAGCTGTTATATTGAATTGTTGCCCCATAGTTAAATAATTGTTTTTTTAAAAAATCAACTCTTCTTTAATCTGCTGAATTTGAACTCTAGTTTTTGATTTCTTATTAACAGAAAGAGAGGAAAAAAATGGGAACATAAAATCGAGAAGACTTTTTAAGAAATAATCCAGGGTGCCTGTTTGTTACCACTCCCAATGGTTGCCCAGTGACACCCGTTAAAGTAACAATATTTTCGCCAAGGCTTCCACCGGCTTCTAGAAGTTGAGTCACTCCCAATCTTGTAAGACCATCCACGTGATGCAACTGATACATTGAGGTTAAAACAAGACCTATATGAGAAGAAGGGTTGGGTTCTTCACACTTCACCGTGGCATACGATCTATTGCGTCCATATAGTAGAAACCAAAGTTCAAAACTCACATTCTTTCCAATGCCAACAGTAGGAAGATTAGCCAGAACCCTAAATGACAAGCCAAACCAAAACCTGCGGAAGCATAGAACGTTTAGAAACTTCTTAAATGAAAAAGGATATGAGTAGCAAACTATTTATTAGCCTAAAATAAATAATCTAACCGCTACTAATAGCCTAAAATATATTTCTTCATAATACCGCAATAAATTATCCATGTAGCCCAGTAATTTAGTAAGCATGAGTGTGTTTTGTTTCTTTAATATTCACATGAGGATTTATTTATTAGGCTGATATTAGGCAAATTAGGAAACTGGATGAAATCTTCAAGCCCACCATAGGCCCAATTCAACTGAATATCCAGCCCGACATTAACTGGGGCTTGCATTGAGTCAAGTTAGCTTGGGTAGAATTCATTTCAAAGGCTTAGATGAAAGGAGGGAGAAAGTATGGCACGATAAGTTGAAAGAAATTAAATTACAAAATTACGAATAAGAACATTTTTAATATATATATATTAAATAAATATATATTTTATCAACCGATAAAGCAAAAATAATAATAACAATCTTATATAACCGGATACAACCTAATAATCATAGAAAGGATAGTTTTAACATGTCAAACATTATTCTATATCTCCATGCACATGTATGTGTACATGGATGCATGAAAGAGAGGCAGACTAAAAGCTACAAAAAAATTTGATTGATAATTCATCAGGGTCAAATGTCAATATCACTTGCCTCGAGGATGAAGTAATCCATTGCCATCAACCATTAATAACTGTGCCAAGCCATTTTGCAATCGTATGTCACAAGAAAACACTAGTTATCTCAAACACATTGAAGGGATTTGAAAATAATAACCAACATGAATAAAATCACTATACATAACAAGACCACAACATAAGTTCAAAATCGAAGCAATGATCTAACATATAGCGGAAAACAAAAGGCACCTGAGGGTAATTAGGATGACCACTATCCTTCATTTTCTTCAAAAGCTTTAAAAGGATTGGGGCCTGGAAAAATAATAATAAAATGGAATGCCTTTAGATACAATAATTGTCCTCATGCATAAGAACAGTTGGGTGCACATTAACATAAACATGTGCACGTCATGGAATGGGATTAGCTTAGATGAAATAATTAAAACCTAGAATTTGTAAATTTATCAAAATCATGTCTTTAGACCATAAGGCATTATGCAATGGAATTTCTCGGTAGAAATTTACGTGTACTGGTTATCAATTTCCTATGAAGAATTAGGATGACATGAGAAACTTTTCAATACTTTATTATATAAATCAAGACATGAGATTTGGCAGAACCAAGGAAAATCCAGGGATTGACAACTCGAGTAAAGTTGAGTACATATTGCATTAGAGGATATTGGTGAAATTAAAAGAACTAACACAAAGAATCATGCGTTGAAAATGGTATAATCTTATTGCTTTTTAATTGAAAAACATTTGCTTTGACAATGTTCTAAAGCCTCTGATAATATTACAGCATCAAGAATCTCATAAAATTTGAAACACAGTGGAAATTTGAAGGGCGTAATGTAAGCTTTGTATGAAAATCACCCAAGAATTGCAAAAGTAAATTTAGATGAAAGACAACTAGTGTAAAAATAACTATCCTAACAATAAAAAATATTTAGCAAAGCATTGCAATTGTATGGTCATGAAAGTGCTTAATCATTGAAGGTATAGTGATGCTAATACACTCCCAAGCTAGTTAAGGCCCTTTTAATATTCCATCCTGCAATAAAATAAAATAAAAAGAAATGGGAAGGACTATTATTAACAAAATACAAAAGAAGGAAAAGAATTATAGAACCTCTCTGAAGGCAAGAAATCCGGGTACATATGGAACCAGGAGATTGGCAATAGCATAATCCTCATAGACAACCTCAAAAGTATGAATATCCAAAACCACAAGACCAGCACAAGCAACGGATGGAGTATCCCTAGAATAACTGACATCAACGCCACCAACATATTTCAAATCCTCTTTTGTTGCTCCTCTCATGGGAGTGGTCATCGGCAATTGCCAAGTGAAATCATCTTTGACATTTAATCTTTGTCGCAGTGAATCTTGAATCCTAAAGAAGGTTCATTTGCAATTAACAGTTAGAAGAATGTGCAAGATGCAGTTGAGAAAAAAAAACATAACTTAGAAACTGAATAATAACGCTTTGCAAAAATAATTTGCAAATGATTTCGTACGCAGTCCACTTTTTTTCCAGCTCTTCACGGGATCCAGAAGCCTCTGATGCATCATCCCCATTTTTGAGTATCATATCGGATGTCGCTATCATCACAAACCCTACATTAGAATATGTAAGATCAGATGAAACAAGAGAAAACACTGGAAAGAGGGAAGGACAAAGCAATGAATCAAATAGGAAACACTGCACTAATAATACAATTTTAATCGATTTAAAATTCAATTTTATGGCATTTATTCTTACTTTTCAATTCAGTTATTTTATTAACTTGGTGAAATTTGCCAGCTTTTTTGAAACATATGATGAAGTGCCAGTCTGAGAAAAATATGTGTGGTGCACGACTTCATGTGGTGCTTACAGTGGCAAACACATTTCAGATAATGAACCTCAGCTTAAGTGTGAAGTCACAGTGAATAACACAGCACCATTGAGTCATTTCTTCAAACAGGTGGTATGCAGACATTTTAAGGTTGCAGTTTTGATGTTTAAAAAAACACACTCGTCAATGTTTAAATACCATACGAACTGTGGTGATCATAGGTGATGGAAATTTTGCATTGCACCATCAAGACAAAGTTCATAGAAAAACAGGGCAAGGCTAAGGTATACATAGAATTAAAAACATGGAACCCTAATGTGTAGATTCATCAAAATCGAATTGGAACCCTAATGCATGCCTAGAAAGAGTCGGTCGTTACCAAAACGACAATAGCAAGTAGCAGGTGGTTTAGGATCTAAAATGGTGAAAACACTTGCCGCTTAGGAATCAGGGAAAGGCCGGCGTCGGAAACACAGGGAGAGGCAAACAGCGAAGGCGGCGGAGCCCGGCAACAAAGCGGCAGCGGTCGGGGATTAGTCCATGGAGGAACGGACAGGAATAGGAATGAATCATCATCAGACATCAGTGCTTATGTTTGATTGGTTTTAGTTTTATTGTTTAATTTTTGATTGGAGTCATGGGTTTGAATTTAAACTTTAAAAAATAAATTATGAGAAAAAATTTATTTGAAAAGAGAAATGTCAGATACAATCATCTTGCTTTTTAATCACATATTGTAATATAATTGAAAGAAAATTCATTACTAGTTTTTTTATCAATCACAGCGTTGATAATAAAAAATAATATGATATTTTTTCATTTAAAAAATGTGTTTTTTAAAGCTTGGCCGATTGAATTGTTATTTTTTTAGTCTTAAACAACATGGGATTAATTGAATGCTAATATTTCAAAATTGGGGATTTTAGAAATACCAAGGGTTGGTATTATATTTAGAAATACAAAGGTTTGTATTATATGTGTTTTTTTGAGTCAAGTAAATCGTGGAAATTTGAATAATTTTAGCATTAAATTAATATTTATTTAAAAAATTAACGGTTAAATTAAATATTTATATTATAATTATTATGGTCATCTTGTTTTTTTTTTTGTGTGTAAATTAAATTATAAAAATTTAAATTAAATTTAACTTATTTTAACTTATTTAAATTAAATTTTTTCCTGAGAAATTTGATTATTTTCATTATTAACTCATTTGTTGGAAAAAAAATAGAGAGAGAGAGAGAGAGGTACATACCCCCACCCCATTTGACATTTGTGACATTTTCATTATTAATCGTACATGCATGAACAAGAATCCAAAAGGAAAAAAAAAAAAAAGAAGAAGCTCTATTATCCCGCACATATATAACTAAAAGAACAAGAATCCCAAAATTTATATTCAAAAAACTATGTGAGATTCCAATGAATTAACACTGAAACAGAGTAACAAATTCTTGGCGGGCAGTGCTAACGAATAACACTAATCCCCCTCCTCTTCATTAACAACATTCACGAACAAACAAGACAACATACATCAAATTAAAAGGCGCGCGAAATGGCAGTCGACGGACGACACGTTGATTATTTATTTACAGGAAGTTGCGGAGGAGGACGGAGAAGACGAAGCGGCGGTTGGAAGTGTCCCAATGCAACCCAATCTCGTCGACGGCGATGAGCGCCCTCCTCTTCACGAACTCCACCGACCAATTGCCATTGAGGACGTAACACTTGCTGCCCCCCCACCTCTTGAAGGTCATGCCGTGAAGCGACGCCGTATCGCGGTCGTACACCAGCACTCGATGTCCCTCACCGGCCACAACCCCGGCCTTCTCCTCCTGGCTCCAGTGGCACAGAATCTGAGACTCCACCACTTCCTTCCTCAGCATCAGCCTGCACAGACTGTTCACGTCGCTCTTCTCCAGCACCTTCCTCACCGACGCCACCCCATCAGCAGGAACAACGGACGAGGATGTTTGATGATCTCCACCCCCACCGAAGGCGACGAAGGGAATGAGGCTGCCGGTCTCACGGAGATTAGACAAGACGTTAGTGAATTTCATCTTTGGGACTGGGACCACCACTGAGCCTGCAGACGAAGCCTGCAGGTTTAGTAGGCATGCGGGAGCGAGTGTCAGTGCTAGCACATTTTCGGAGCCGCCGTGCTTCTGCCGTTTCACGGCGGCGGTGGGGTTTTCCGGCGACCTTCTTTTGGGCATGGTTTTGAGATGATCAGTGTTGAGTTTCTGCTTGGGCTCAAAGCTTTGGTTTCTTGGGAGACCAATGCGCAGCCAATGGTGTTGGTGCGTGACAATTAATGGAATAATAGATGAAGATGGAGCTGTAAATGCGTAATGGCTTTAACGGGGCTGGGCTATGTAATATAAGACGAATTTGAGGAAACTACAATGTTGTTTCCTTTTTTTATTTTAGGAAACTTGTGTTAGCAACTTAGTTTAGTTTAGGAAATTATGTTGGTTCCGTCATTTTTAGGAGAGTTAATCACATGCATATGTATTTTAGGAAACTATATTTGATTCCGGATAAAACTAGTTTCATATAAGCTGCATTTTTCTCCAACATAATAAGCATTTTTAAACCAACAACGAAATGTCAGTGTTACAAAACATATATAATAATAAGAACAATACAAATAAGAGATAATAAGCAACTTTTTTATCGGCTTTTGAAACCCTTTCAAAATCTTTTCAATTTTTGTTGGTTTAAAAAATCACTCTAGTAATTTCTATGACCTTTGGAGTTTTCTAATTTCTTGTTAGCCTTTGGGTCACTTTTAAATCTCTCAAATGCCTTGGAGTTTTTTCATCAGTTTTAACTTGTATTAGACAATAAGAAATTTAAATCTAATTTCTTGTTGATGAGTGATCCAACTCTTATAATGCAAATTTATACGCTATTTAATTTGTATATAAATAATGCACAAAGATCGATAACTAATGATTATTACTATTTAATTTAAAAATAATGAATTTATTCTCTTTACATTTTTTAACAAATATTATTACTTCATTAGCTTTTAAAAAAAATTTATTTTAAAATATTTTTATTAATTTTTTGAAATATATTTATATTGATTTTATTTTTAATGTTTTTATTAAATTTATATTACTTAATTAGAGATTTGGCGAAATAAATATTTATTATTCATAAATTCTCATTTTTTAAATACTAAGACATGAGTATATGGTTCAAATAGGCAGTAAAAAAAAGGAAAAAGCAATGGGAATCCAAAAAAAAAACACTAAGTTGCTTATTATCTTTTATTTTTATTATTGTTTTTATTATTATTATATTTTATAACATTGAATTCACATTTTTTTTGGTTTAAAAATGTTTTTTACGTTGGAGAAAAATGCAGCTTATATATTCGGAACCAACATAATTTCGTAAAACACATATGTATATGATTTACTTAAATCAGTCTCCTAAAAATGATGACAGTTGCTAACACAAGTTTCCTAAAAAATTTACTGTTTTTATTGTTTTAGCACATTTATTGTTTCCTAACGCAATTTTAACACATTTATTGTTTTTAATCAGTGAAAAACTTTACTTTTATTAAATTAATTATGTTTAATTAAGTTATTCTTAGGACACTAAAAGTTAATCGATCTTTACATTTTTTATATTTTTATTACTTCATTGGGATATTTTTTAAAAAAATTGTTGTTTTAAAATATTGTTATTAATTTTTTGAAATATATTTATATTGATTTTATTTTTAATTTATTTAATTAAATTTATATTACTTTTGGAGAAATAAAAAAATATTATTCATAAAATCTCACTTTTTAAATAATAGGACATGAGTATGCAGTGAAGAAAGGAACCAGTAATGGGAATCCAAAAAAAAAAAGTTGCTTATTATCTTATATTTTTATTGTTCTTATTATTATGTTTTATAACACTGACATTTCATTTTTGGTTTAAAAATGCGGAGAAAAATGCAGCTTATATGAAACTAGTTTTATACGGAACCAAATAAAGTTTCCTAAAAACACATATGCATGTGATTAACTCTCCTAAAAATGACGGAACCAACATAATTTCCTAAACTAAACTAAGTTGTTAACACAAGTTTCCTAAAATGAAAAAAGGAAACAACATTGTAGTTTCCTCAAATTCGTCATATATTATATAGCCCAGCCCCGTTAAAGAGCCATTACGCATTTACAGCGCTATGTCACGGAGTTAGTCTTACGACGAGCTAACTCGTGCGGCACTTAGTCGCTTAGCGGAAACTTTACGAACTAAGCAAGCCGTTTAAGTTTGAGTGAATGTTTAGAGTCGTTCGGGACAACGGACAACGATTTATGGAAGTTGTAGAGAATGCCTGAAAGTGAGAAAACTTATATTAGCACAAATGTCAAGTACAAGTTTCAACACTAGAGCCTTGCTCTACATATAGGATTTAGAGCATTTTTACAACTGGCACCAGGAAACATCAAGTTGGTGCGAGAGTACAAATGGCCTATACAAGTGCTAACTCTTTCTACAAGCTATACAATCATTACAAATGACTTAGATATGTTACAAAAATGTGCCGTGAGGCTCCGGACCGTGACATCCTCCCCCACTTAAGCTCGTGGCGTCCTCGTCACGTCTGCTTCCTTGTAGCGCTTGATGTGGTCCGCGAATCGCCACAAGAGGTCTTCGCGCTCCCAACTGTTTTCTTGATTGGGCAGGCCCTTCCACTGGATCAAGTACTCCGTGTAGTTGGGAACTCCTCGTCTTCGTATCACTCGGTCGGCTAGGATGTGCTCCACTTCCTTGTCGAACGCGGTGACGACGGCGGTTGGTGCTCGACTTGATTCTCCGCGACTTGGATCTTCGGCGTCTTCATGAAAGGTCTTCAGGAGGCTCACGTGAAAGACATTGTGGATCTTCAGTCTTGGAGGAAGTTGGACTTGGTATGATGTCTTCCCTATCCGTTTGATGATTGGAAAGGGGCCTTCGTACCTTCGGATCAAGCCCTTGTGCACTTGGCGGAGAGACTTGAATTGGTTTGGGAGTAACTTCACCATGACTTTGTCTCCTACCGCGAACTCCTTCGGACGTCGCTTGGCGTCGGCCCATTTCTTCATCCGCTTGGCGGCCTTATCAAGACACGCCCTCGTAATGTCCGACTCTTCTAGCCACTCTTTCGCGACTTTGTAAGCGGAGGGATTATTACCAGTGTATGGCGAGACAACAGCACTTGGAGTAAGTGGTTGTTGCCCCGTGACAATTTCGAACGGGCTCTTCCCTGTCGCTTCGCTCCGTTGGAGATTATAAGAAAACTGAGCAACATCGAGCAACTTTGCCCGGTCTCTCGATGGGCACTCACATAGTGCCGCAAATATTGCTCCGAAAGGGCATTGATGCGCTCCGTCTGGCCGTCTGTTTGAGGATGAAAACTTGTGGAAAAATTCAGCTCCGTCCCCAACAACTTGAACAACTCGCGCCAAAATTTCCCGGTGAAGCGGGGATCTCGGTCACCGATGATGCTTTTCGGAACTCCCCATAACTTCACCACATTTTTTGAAAAATAGGCGAGCCGCTTCATCAACTTTGCAATCCGGTGATGTTGGAATGAATGTGGCGTACTTGCTAAATCGATCCACCACCACCAGGATGCTCCCAAATCCGTCGGACTTGGGTAAGGCCACGATGAAATCCATTGAGACGCTTTCCCACGGTCTCTCCGGAATCGGCAAAGGTTCCAAAAGTCCCGCAGGTTGTTGTTGCTCAATCTTATCTTGCTGGCAAACAAGACAAGTCTTCACGTACGCCTCAACGTCATCTTGCATTTGTGGCCAATAATAATAGCGATTGATGAGGGCCAGGTGTTCGTGCCACGCCTGGGTGACCAGCCCATAATGCGTCGTGACACTCCTTCATAACATCTTTCCGCAAGTTCCCCCATCTCGGAACAAAGACTCGTTGGCCAACTGTCACTAGTACGCTATTTTCAACCCAAAACCGACGAGTCTTTCCTTCGGTAGCCAACTTAAGCAAGTTGTTGGCTACAGGGTCATATGTCATTCCTTCCTTGATTCGATCAAGGAAGTCGCTCTTACGTGTCTTGGTGGAAGACAAGGCCGCTAACTCCGTCTTCCGGCTTAGTGCGTCGGCCACAACATTAGCTTTACCCGGCTTGTATTGTAGTTTGTAATCGAATTCGGCCAGGAAGTCTTGCCACCGAGCTTGCTTGGGGCTCGGCTTTTCTGCGATTGGAAGTAGCTCGTTGCAATGTTGTCCGTCATGATTACGAACTGACTTCCAAGCAGATAATGTCGCCATGTGCGAAGACAATGAATAATAGCGGTCATTTCCTTGTCTTGCACCGTATATCGCCTTTCAGTGTCGTTCAACTTGCGGCTCTCGTAGGCGATAGGGTGTCTGTCTGCATTATGACTCCCCCAATGGCATAGTCGGACGCATCCGTGTGGACTTCAAAGGGTTTGTCATAATCGGGCGAGACCACAACCGGGCTCCTCCGAGACCGCTTGTTTCAACCGCTCGAAGGAGGCTTGGCACTCGTCCGCCCAGGTGCCGTGGATGGTTCTTCTTTAGTAAGTCGATTAAGGGTGTTGCAATGGCGGAGTAACCCTCAATGAACCGACGATAGTAGTTTACGAGTCCCAGGAATGATCGTAGCTCGGGACTTTTGTCGGCGGCTCCCATTTTTTGGATGGCTTGCACCTTCGCCGGATCCATCATTAGTTTCCCGTCCTTGATGCGGTGTCCGAGAAAGTCCACTTCTTGCTTCGCAAATGAGCACTTCTCCTTCTTGACATATAGATCATTTTCCCGCAACAGCTTGGAAGACTTGCTTTAGGTGAGCGATATGCTCCCCAAGCGTGTTGCTTGTATACAACAATGTCATCCAAATAAACAACTACAAATTTGTCAAGGAACGGATGAAGTACCTTGTTCATTAGCGTACGAAAGTGGCTGGTGCATTGGTGAGGCCGAAGGGCATGACTAAAAATTCGAACGCTCCATATCTCGTCATGCATGTTGTCTTCGGCTCGTCCCCTTCCGCTATCCGGACTTGATAATATCCCGATCGGAGATCCAACTTGGTAAAATATCTCGCCTTCCCGAGTTGGTCGAACAAGTCCGTATCAAGGGTATTGGGTATTTGTTCTTGATAGTGATCTTGTTCAACGCTCGATAGTCGATACACATTCGTAACCCGCCATCCTTCTTCTTTTGGAATAGCACCGGGCGCCAAACGGGGCCTTCGACGGTCGAACATAGCCCGCTTCGATTAGGTCCTGGAGTTGTTTCCGCACTCGCCAACTCCGGGGGTGCCATGCGGTAAGGTGACATGGTGGCGGCTTCGTGCCAGGCTCCAATTCGATGTGGTGATCCACATCTCGCCCGGCGGCGGCCGCTTTGGTAACTCCGAAGGCATAACGTCTTGGAACTCCTTTAAAACCGCTTCCACCGGCTCGGGCAATGTTGGAGTCACCAACCCTTCCTCTTCCGTCAGTTCCCTCATCGAAACCATATAACTTGGGTCCTGCTTGAGTCCCCGTTTGAACTGCATGGCGGAAATTATCGGTGCACTCGACTTCCGCATGCCTTTGAGTGCGATCACTCGAATCTTCTGATTGTCGAGGATCACAAGGGAACCGGATGCTGGAACAGAAACGCCGCGCTTGACGAGGAGAAAGCAAGTCCCAACACCATTTTAAAGTCGTCCATCGGAATGACGGTGAAGTCGAGCTTTCTCGCCAATCTCCGATTTTCACCGTAACGCCCCTGCTATGCCGTGGACCGGCTTGGCTTGCGAGTTCACCGCTTTGATCGTGCCAGTTCCTTCGGATAATTTGAGGCCTAGGCGTTCGGCCTCTTGCAGATCAATGAAGTTGTGGGTCGCTCCCGTATCCAGCATTGCGCCCACAATTTGGCCTCGGACGGATACGTCCGCATATAGCAAATTTTTCTCTTTCTGGTCCTTCGGCGAGAAGAGCTTTGAGAGAGTGCTCAAGTGTTGGATGGCTCCGAGGTCAGCTTGAGGCTCCTCGCCCTTCTCTTTGTTATATTCCGCAACGATGGCATTCATCGCCTTGCGGTTCGGACAATCTCTGGTCCAGTGCGGCCCGTCGCAAATGAAGCACGGCTTCGGTGCCTCTTTCTTCTGTGCGAAGAACTTTGGTTTGTAATTTGTTGAGCTCGAGGCTTTTGGATGTCCACTCTCCTTGTGGCCCACATCCTTTTTCGGTCCGCTTTTGTCTCCCCCACTTTTTCCCGCGTACGGCTTCTTTGCAAATTTTGATTGGGACGAGTAGTCGACCAACATTTCGGCGGCCGCAATGGCATCATCGAGTGTTTGCACATTGCGTCGATCCAATTCTACTCTCGCCCATTCTTTTAGGCCGTCCTTGAAGTAAAACAGAAATCGAAATCGGACATATTGTCGATTTCCAGCATAAGAGTAGTGAACTCCTTGATGTAGTCGGGAACACTACCCATCTGCCGTAATCGACGCAGTTTCCCCCGAACTTCCGTCTCTGCATTATGTGGGACGAAATGCTTGCGTAATTCCGCTTTGAATTGTTCCCACGTATCGATTACGCAAAGTCCCTTCTCCCGCTCGGTGTGCTTCCGACGCCACCATAGTTGGGCCGCTTCCCGAAAGAAGATTGGGGCGTTGCTTATCCGGGCCACATCATCGACAACGCCCATGGCCTCGAAATATTGTTCTAGGCCAAACAGAAAATTCTCCACCGCAGTGGCACTGCGAGTACCATTGTACATCGCTGGTTTCGGAACTTTTAGCATGAGGCCATGTCCGCGCTAAGTAACACTCGGCCCAGAGATTTCCCACCGATCGCGGACTATGTCGGCGGAATGTCTCCATCTCCCTACGGATGTCGTGGATCTCACATTCCACGTATTTCCGCAGTCGGCCAGATTCTCGTTGAGCGCTTCAATTTGCCCCTCGAACGATTGGTCGCATTCGCGGATCATGACCTTAGCGGCCTTAGCGATTTCCGCATTTTCCGCAATCAAGTTGTCGACTTGATCGCTAAGTTCCCCGACCAAGGAGTTCACGGTCCGTGAGACTCCCTTCCAAAGAGCGAGATCCGAGCTTCCATGGGATCCTTGAGCATCGTCTTGGATTTCCCACGTTTCGGTGGCGCCGGAGTACGCAACTCCTCACGACCACGGCCATGTTGCCGCTCCGTGTGCGGTTCCTCCGTCGCAAAGAAACCCTTCCTCGTGTGCCATTGTCTCGACTCTTTTTCCCAACCAACCAAATTACGACTGGACGTAACCTGGCTCTGATACCACCTGTCACGGAGTTAGTCTTACGACGAGCTAACTCGTGCGGCACTTAGTCGCTTAGCGGAAACTTTACGAACTAAGCAAGCCGTTTAAGTTTGAGTGAATGTTTAGAGTCGTTCGGGACAACGGACAACGATTTATGGAAGTTGTAGAGAATGCCTGAAAGTGAGAAAACTTATATTAGCACAAATGTCAAGTACAAGTTTCAACACTAGAGCCTTGCTCTACATCTAGGATTTAGAGCATTTTTACAACTGGCACCAGGAAACATCAAGTTGGTGCGAGAGTACAAATGGCCTATACAAGTGCTAACTCTTTCTACAAGCTATACAATCATTACAAATGACTTAGATATGTTACAAAAATGTGCCGTGAGGCTCCGGACCGTGACAGCTAACTCCATCCATCTTCATCTATTATTCTATTCCATTAATTGTCTCGCACGCACCAACACCATTGGCTGCGCTTTGGTTTCCCAAGAAACCAAAGCTTTGAGCCCAAGCAGAAACTCAACACTGATCATCTCAAAACCATGCCCAAAAGAAGGTCACCGGAAAACCCCACCGCCGCCGTGAAACGGCAGAAGCACGGCGGCTCCGAAAATGTGCTAGCACTGACACTCGCTCCCGCATGGCTACTAAACCTGCAGGCTGCGTCTGGCTCAGTGGTGGTCCCAATCCCAAAGATGAAATTCACTAACGTCTTGTCTAATCTCCGTGAGACCGGCAGCCTCATTCCCTTCGTCGCCTTCGGTGGAGGTGGAGATCATCAAACATCCTCGTCCGATGTTCCTGCTGATGGGGTGGTGTCGGTGACGGTGAGGAAGGTGCTGGAGAAGAGCGACGTGAACAGTCTGTGCAGGCTGATGCTGAGGAGGGAAGTGGTGGAGTCTCAGATTCTGTGCCACTGGAGCCAGGAGGAGAAGGCCGGGGTTGTGGCCGGTGAGGGACATCGAGTGCTGGTGTACGATCGCGACACGGCGTCGCTTCACGGCATGACCTTCAAGAGGTGGGGGAGCAGCAGGTGTTACGTCCTCAACAGCAATTGGTCGGTGGAGTTCGTGAAGAGGAGGGCGCTCATCGCCGGCGACGAGATTGGGTTGCATTGGGACACTTCCAACCGCCGCTTCGTCTTCTCCGTCCTCCTCCGCAACTTCCTGTAAATAAATAATCAACGTGTCGTCCGTCGTCTGCCATTTCGCGCGCTTTTTAATTTGTTGCATGCCCTGCCTTGATGATGTATGTTGTCTTGTTTTGTTCGTCAGTGTCGTTATTAATAAAGAGGGGGGCGGTTAATGTTGTTCTGTTTCGGTCTTAATTCATTGGAATCTCACATATATAGCTTTTGTGCATGTAAATTTTGGGATTCTTGTTCTTTTAGTTACATGTGTGGGATAATTAATGTTGTTCTTTTACCTTCTCTGTTCTTTCCTTTTGGGATTCTTGTTCCCATAATCGCATGTGGGCAGGCACAAATGAGTTAATAATGGAAATCAATTCTTCCAATAATCGCTTGTGTGCATGCACACTTCGTAGAGTTTATTACTATTACGCGTTTCCACACAGTAGAGTACTTAACTAATGTTATCAGGCGCCCGCCCGTACACAAACGATAAACAAACACGAACATGGGCAAAATATAAAGTGGGACTCAATGGAAATGATGGAACCCACGCATCCAACATTGCACAAATTAAGCTACTTATATGGTTGCTACACCATTATTCATGCCTAGTTCAAACACGTACACCGTAAACAAGGTGCCACGACTTGTGAGACTTCCTTCTCCTCTGCAAGCTTTCCACAGTTTCCACGAGGAAGACAGGCTTAGACCGTATGAAACTTCTTCTCCTGCAAGCTTTCCACAGTTTCCTTGAGGCTAACCTCCATGGGGATGAAATCAATGCCCAAGCTGTTTGCCTTTTCTTTGGACATCTGGTATGTTGGCACAAAAGGCTTGTCATCGGCACACCTGGAATTCATTATTACAAGAATGTATAACCAGTTAAATGTTAGGTGACAGATCAAAAGTAGGTGGAATGGCGCTTAATGGATCAAGATAAGCCACAGCTGTAACATGGGTTTAGCGCAATACTAAACATAATTATTGAAACAATCCGTCGCCTCTAACAAAAGATTTATTATCCGTACGTGACAGTCAGGAACTGATCAAGTGTGTTCAAGCATATAAAAAAATGAAGAAATGACTACCAACTCTATCCTTACTTTTCTGGAACTTGGAAGGAAGGATAGAGTTGACGCAAGGTCATTGCAACTTCTGAATAGTGCAGTACTCTCTCAACCAAGCAATATCTTCCGCTTGCCGAAGGAACCTCATAAGCTAGAATATGTGCATTTGCTACATCTTTAACGTTAACCCATCCGAAGGATGCATTAGGATATGTTGGTGATCCTGCAATATATATAAGTCGAGTTGTAATCCCAAGATAGGACACATTAATATATATAGGAAATGAATGTCAATAATTAATCCCAAGATCATATCAAAATTTTCCCAAAGATTTATGTGAAAAAGAAAACCACACACCGCAAGTAAATGATAATTATCACCCTTTTGAATGCTGTAGTCAAATCCAATGATTCCAACCTTTTATGTAACAGTCCAAAACCATCAACAATAAGGTGAAGGGATCGACAAACCAACTCAGATCAGATTGGGAAGGGAAAGTAGATTGATTCTCCTATATCTCATAATAAACTTTTAATCTCCATCTCATAATAAACTTTTAGGCTACAACACGTTTCCATAATTGGAATTAATCCAGAATGCAGTTTGAATATAATTTCTTTGAAGAACAATTGATAAGGGGTGATCATATTATTAATCAACTGCCAATGCACACCTCATCCCATAAACATGAGGCAATGATTAGGAACAAGTAAAACAAAGCCGAGAAAATGGCAAGGGAAGCATGACTCAAAACTAAAATCGCGTCATATTTTTGTAAGATATTTGTACAATTATAATGTTTGTATAGCTGAATGAAACAGAGAAGTGAAAAATAACTAGAAAGAGCAGTTACAGATAATCATGAAGAAGAACAATTCAAAATGACAGTAAAAGACATACCATTTATAAGGTTTAGAATTGCAGCAGCACTTGTATTTAGTGTCGGCTGCAAGAGAGGACCTATGACCATGGCCGGGTTTATTGTAACCATGTCAAGACCCTTCTCTTTGACAAATTTCCAGGCGGCATTTTCAGCCAGTGTCTTAGAAAGCACGTACCACATCTACAGGAAGCCACAATATTTAAGGACAACTCTAAAGAGGCAAAAAAAGAAAGAAAGAAGATTTAATAGAAGCTCAGGGAGATAGTAGCTCTTTACCTTAGTCTCCCTGCATAACTCTGGATCGGAAAACCAAGTCTCATCAACCACCACATCAGGAGTTCGGGGTTTTCTATTGTAGGAAACTGCAGCAACAGACGAAGTCACAACCACTCTCTTGATGGATGGAGTTTTCGCACATGAGCTGAGCACATTGAGTGTCCCCTTTACTGCTGGATTGATTAACTCTGCCTGCAATGAGAGGGTGAATTTTCCATGTTTTATGGTAACTTTTTTGAATATATATCTAACAGGCCATCAGACCCTTTCCGGACCGGAGCTTATATATATATATATATATAGAAAAACTCCCCACAATCCTGATTCCCTGACAAGGGCCAACGGCAAACTAATCCTTCCCGCAGGCAGCAGCGACTTACAGCTCACAAACCAGGAAAATCACAATGCGTGAAATCAAAACCAAGTTTTTCACATCTAGTTCTAGATACCGTGTCATCTAACTAGACTGGGCATGTTTTGTGAATCAAAGACAAGTGGACAAATGTACTAATAACCAAACAAACGTAGATAGATACTAATACTACGAAAAAGAAGAGGAAAAAAAAGGCTGTTTAAGGAATCAACCTCTGGGTCAGTAACGTTGTGATAAAAAGGGGAAGCTGTATGGAAAACACCTTCACACCCATCAACCAAAGAATCAAATGAGCCTTCTTCCAACAGGTTGGCTTTCGATAGCTGGAGTCTCTCCTTAGCCCCCTCAAGTTTAAGCAAGTGTTCAGTCTTCCTTGGATCAACTGCAGTATAATAAATTATCAAAACCACCCGACAAATTACTTTTATTCGTTTTTTTTTTTTTTGAGCTGAAAGACAATATTGGAAGCTATGTTCAAGGGAGATTAAGAAAAAAGAAAGCACCTTGAAAAAAATCTTAAATTTCCATGTTATATGTTCAAAGATGTGAATAAATAAATAACTACTGCATATTTTATTCCCTTTTCGATAACACAAGTGAGTTTTGTTGTTGATCCAAAACTAGAAACAAATTTTAATCCGGGTTGGTGTTAAAATTTTCGATGATCTTGAAGAATATATTCCAAGTACATGACATTTGAATCCGATGGGTCAGAATTTTATTTGGGTTATGAATCGACACCACAATAATAAATAAATAATAATAAAAAAACTCATCGCCCTTTCTTAAAGCTTTTTTAAAATAAAATCAAAAATTGAATTTCCATAGAGCAGGTCTACAATCTAAAGAACCTAATTTCGATTTAGACATACGATGTGATAAAACCCAAATGTTGTTAACTTCTCCAAACATGAACACCAAAACAGACGGAACAAAACAAACAGTGACATAACAATCGAGAGACAGAGAGAGAGAGAGAGACATGGGTCACGAACGGAGGCCTTGACGGTGTAGCCACGTTGGAGGAGAAACTTGACCAGCCATGAGGCAATGTAGCCAGAAGCCCCGGTCACGCAAACCACCCTCCCTGCTCCGCTCATTTTCTTCACTGATCGCTAGCGGGTTACACGACCCAAGCAAGCCGACTGGTGAACGTTTTATAGGCACACAAATGAATGCAGTGTTGTAATATACGTCAGCAGTGACCTCGGCCTTCGATCAATGGCGGGTTGGGGGCGGGGGGAGGGCAGCGGCACTCGGGCGTGGACTCACTTAACAGATACGTTTCGTACCTTCATTTGACTGAATCATATCATTTTAGATGTTAATAACAATATAAAATTGAAAGCGTGGATAATTAAGTAAAATGATTGGTTCTTATAATATAAATCTTGTTTAGTTAATCATATAAATATGTTATATTTCTAATAGTTATATTTTTTATTTTTTAAATATTAAAATAGATACTACATAGACAACGGAAATGAAAATTAAACATCCTATTATACTATTATAATATTTAAATTTATATACTGATATTCAAACTGATAGTTTTTTTTTATTTTCTCATTAACATATGCGTATTATAAAGATGGGTATTTGAAATAGCACATAAGATAGTTTTCACTTGGATTTATGAATATATTAATATTAACGTAATAATTTTAGTTGTACTTAAAAAAATTATTATTATTATTATTATGAATGAGACTAAACAAAATCCCAGCATTGCTTGTGTGTGTGCTTTTACTTGATGACTTTGAAAACTAACTTGGTTGCGAACTTATACCTTTTAATCATAAGGTAACTTTTCATTATCATCATTTACTTGTTAAACTAGGATGGGATCAACGAATCCCAATTCTATAAGTTTTAACTATAAAACTGGAACAAATAATGGAGGTTCATGCTCTTACATATATTTCCTTGAATTGATTTTTCACTCTAACTTTCCTTCATGTTTATGGTGGATAATGTTGTGATTTTAAATTTTGCTACTTATATAAGCATGCAAGCTCATAGAAGGTGATAGCAGCTAGTCTCATAAATTTGTAGTTGTCATTGCACAAAAGAATCATCACACAAGATTCTTGGGAATTGATTATCTAAACAATGTTTCATCTAGTTTGTTCCTTAGTGAGTTAGAAAAAAAAATTTGTTGGTTGTGTGGAAATTTGGCTCGATTCCACAATTCACAATTCACTTGAGTAGGTGGACATCCCAAAACTTACATGACTTTTGATCGTAGAACATTTGTCAAAGTTGGTAACCAACTTTGACTAACTTGCAAGTGTCTGTCCGTCTATTTCATTGGTTAAATATGTACGTTCATCTATGTAATTATGTGTGTAAATTTTATAAAAAAAAATCATAGGGAGGTGTGAGATTTGTAAACTCATTCTTTATAAAAGTGAAATCATTCTTCTCTTTTATGTAGTAACTTTTCAGTCAAATCATATTAAATTTGTAAAATTTGTGTTTATGTGTATAACTCGATCTTAACAAGTTGAACCCATAAACCTACTTTGCTTTCCTTAGTCTATATTTCTCATGAATTTTGTAAGGATATTTATACACAATCACATTTGCCATCCTCACAGCTACGACTTTTATATGTATGCGCATGCTACATAGTGTATGCGTATAATGTAATTAAATTTGTAAGGGTGTTGTATTTACCACAAGATACATTCAACTCCTAACAAATCGTGGTATTCAAGTTAAACAACACGTGCATCGGTGGGACCAGTTTCCACTACTCTTTTTTCCCTGAAAGTATTCTATAGGCCATTTTATATTATTTTTCACCCTTATAACAAGTGATTATATGAACATTTGTTTCATAGGATATGGTCAACTAAGCTCATTCATTATCATGTCTTATTAGATAAGGTTGGTTTTTCTATTGATAACCTTTTAAAACTTGTGCATTAGCTATCTCATGTGCAAGTATTTTAATCCTGCTTTCGACTACTAAAAACATATTTTTTAAATTTAATTTACTATTCATATAACACTAGTAGCAAATTTCTTATAAAAGTATATTTCTTTTTATCTAGCGAAAAAAGTTAAAGGTCATAAAATAATTCTCCCAGCAAAAATTATATATTTAACTTTCTCCGTGAGTTTTGTATAGTATTTTTCCAATGTACTAGGAAGTACTGTTTATTCATTATAATTATTAAATTATATATAAAAAAAAATTCTTTTACGCTTTTCCCTTACGTTTCTCATAAATTTTACTTTTGTTTCATATTAAATTATAAAAATATTATTAAATAAAAATAATATAAAATATTATTTTAATGATATAGGGAGTGATTAATATAATCTATTATGATTTATATTTATATACAAAAGTAAAAAATAATTTAAATATATAAAATTAGAAAAATTATTGGGAACATATGTAACTACACTTACTTGTATGTCTCAGTGAAATAGTACTCGACCAAACTCTGGACAAACCTCCAAGTTAGGTCAAGTAGCACCCAAACCCAACCCATTCCATCATTATCCCTAACCAAAACACTGTAGTTTTTTTCCTCTTGCTTTTAGGCTTATAATCTCCCCTGACATAGCCTTGAGGGATTTTTGATTTTATTAGAATTGACAATTTGTTCAACTCTTGGAAAGCTAGAACTAGAAATTATGTAGCATCTTATTACTATGTATGCATTATTATGATTACAAATCTTATATTTCTTTTAGTACCTTTAAAAGTATTTTGGATGACATATTCTTTTAATCCAATATTCCCATGACATTGTCTTTTTGGCTAGGGTTTTAAATTTGGCCCTTAAAATTTCACTTCAAGATCCCAATGAATGTCTCCATAGTTTCTTTGCCTTTCTGTCATGTCATGGCTACTTTATTTATGATTGATTGTATCACCAATGATTGTTTCCAAACCTATATCAATGATTAAATATTAACTCTCCGATATATTCGAGCTAGGGTTACTACTGGGGTGACGGATCCCCTTCTTTTGATTCAGTCAGGTTCCATTAGACCTAAGAGATATAAGGCACAAGATAGCAAAGCCACCGAATCAACTGTATGCTTGAAATGTTATCGTATTATAGATAGTCATTTGCCAAGCATAGGACTTGGCCAGCATTGAAGTAGCATAATCGACAGTGCACGATTGCATAGCAAATAAAATATACCAAAATTGTGTGCCTGTCGTGATTGAGGGATCAATCGATTGGAAGTCGTTAAAAAGCTCATGCAAAATGTATTACACCCTCAATTAAAATAAGTATCTCATGCTTCCACACCTTTGCTAGTTGAGTTGTCATTTCGGGACACTGTCAAGGACTTGGGAATGAGTGTTTTTTTAGGTTGATTTCAAAATTAAAAAGTTTTAGAATGTTATGTTTTTTTTATTGTGAACTTGATTTAAATTATGTAATATTCAGTGTAATAATAATTGTATGTCTAACTTTAGTGTTATTACGTTTTAAAAAAATCAATAACCTGGAGTTCTGGCATTGACGTTTACGAAATGTGACTTAAATGTAATTATCAAAGTATATATTTAATTTTAATGTTTAGAAATTGATTTTTTTTAGAGTTTTGTTAATATTACGGACAATGATACACAGGGGCACTCTATTAATATTATTTTAAAAAAAACCATAACAGTAAAGAATAATATTCATGCAAAACATAAATTCACAACCATTGCAAATAATATCATTCGGCATCTATGGTGGGGCTTTGTTATTAGATGTAAAATTTTAGTTCTACAATATTTGTCAACCTGTATTTTTCGCAGTGTGACAGAGTTGGCGGGTGGCCAATCATTATGGACTAGAATTAGTATTGTTGTGAAAATTAATAAAAAATATTAATAAATATTAATCATAATATTTAATAAAGAAATATATAAATTATTATTATTAAGTAAAATATTATATAAGTATAATTTGAAATTAATAGTAATTATCACAGTTTTAGTGTTAATATAGATAATAGCTAATGATAATAATAATAATAACTATTATTGTGAAGACTTTGAAAATCTTGGTTGCCTCTCTGAGCCTGACCAATTCTCGTTTATGAATTTCTCTGGCAAAAGGATGGAGTTATTTTCTTGTTTAAAATTGCTTATGCTTTCGACATAAAATATTTTAAATGATTTTCAGGAAATTAATTTTAAATACATTATTTATTTAGGCTATATTTATTTGCATTCTAAAAAATTCTCTGTTTTTTATTTTCTGACGCCACAGTTTTTCTTCTTTTTAAAAGACAGGACAATTTTATTTATAATATAAACAAAAAAGTACAATGGACACGGTCGTACCCAAAGAAGCAATCCAATACATGCATTAAGCCTAATACAAAAGGCTTAGCAGCCCAAATAAATAAATCAAATACAAAGGAAAATACAAAAAACCCATTAGACCTACTACATAATAGCCTAAGTTGGAGTACATGAAAGGCCTTGAGGCCCAACAAAATAAGAAAAGCCCAAAGGGCTAGAGGCAACATGTGGGCTGGGAAGCAGACTCAACCCAAGCCCAAACAATCAAATCCAATGGGCTCAGAGAACAAGTTCAACTCCAATCCAAACAACTTCAGCCTCAGCCCAAAATATTACAATTAAAAACCCAAAACGGGCCACCAAGAGAACGGCCCAAACAGCCCATAGAGATAACAATGGCCAGACAGCCTATGGAACAGCCCAGACAAGCTAACCAGGAATTAAAACAAATAAAAAGACAATAGCTCAGGGGAACTAGGCTTAAACACTGGCCTGAAAGGAAAGGTAATGAGCTGGGCTCTACCCCAGCACGAAACAGAAAAGGCCCATACGACCAACCAACACCAGGCCTCAACGGGCCTCACAAAAGCATCTGGGCTGCCACTTATAATCAGGCCATCACGATACAGGCCTAACACATAGATGGCCGACACAGGCCTAACAAAACAAATATAACAAATGAAACACTGGGCTAGTGTTTCATTACACATCTGGCTTGTGTACAACATGGGCCTGTTAAAAAAAAATCGACGGAACAGGGATGGTGAAAGACACAGGATTGGGTTTGCACAGGGAAGGGACGAAGAAGGTCTTGTGGCCATGGATTGAGCAAGCCCAGACCTGCACTGCGCAACGATGAAGAAATGGGCATAGGTCGCCGGTAATGGAGCGAACGTTTTAGAAAATAAATTACGGACAATAAATTAATCCTAAACCGTTTTTCATCATTCACACACATTTTCTTTCTTTTCACAGGAAACAATTTACGTGTTTTCTGTGAGTTCATGGTTCAATTTTTTTTTTCTTCTTAAATTTTGAAGGACAAAGATAGACTTTATTATTTTGGTTCTTTAGTTGGTGTTCTAAAAATATGTAGGATAATATATTTTATTTTGAAAATGAAAGTAAAAAACAGCAACAAAACCATGCAGGCCCATGATACACAAACACTCATCACATGAGTTTTATTGGCTAGCCTTCAGATCATATTCCGTTGGTAAGAAGCATTTTGTGTGCTGTGTTCGGTTTTCGCAGCTAACACTAAGGTATTTTACTTGAATTTATATGAGCGTTCGTGGGGCAGTAATGCATTTCAGAAATTAGTTGTAATATGGTACTTGATTAGCTGTTTGATCTATTTTGATGCGCTTAAACTGCATATATTCTGTTTTTTTAAAAAAGTTGACCAATGATGAGATCAGAACAAATTTGATTTAAGGGTAGAGACCCCTTAAACCAAGGGGGGATATATGTTATTAAATTTGTTCTAATATCATCATTGGCCAAAGCTTTTCTTGATTTAAGGGTAGAGATGTTATCCTGTTATTATCCTTGACCCCATCAAAAGGAAAAGAAGAAGAAGAAGATATTTTTCTTTATTCAAATAGAAATCTATACAGTAATATGAAACACAAGAATAACAAACTTCAGAATATCATTTCATCAAAAAATTATTTTCAATAGACTCATACAAAAATGAAGAAATATTTTTCAGGAAAAATAATATACTAAACAAACAAAATCATTTAGTTCATTTTGTAAATTCTAAATTATTTTAAACATAATTAATTTTAACACCTAAAAAATTGTAATGTAATTAAAATGCTAAAATGATATTGGTGGTTTATTCTATGATGGAAGTAAAGTAAATAGAACCGAAAACCATGTATAGAACATGCGTCAAATGCACGGAGATGGGACTAGTGGAAACAAAGTATTAATAGTTCCGTAAGAAAAACTCAAGGTAACAACTTCATATTTTCTCAACTTCGGCCTTTTTTTGGGGACAAATGTTGCATTCCGTATAAATTACAATCCAAGAGAAAATGAGGCCAAAATCTAAGGATTCAAGCTTTGATGCATTGGTAAGGACATAGATGTGAAAAAAAAAAGACGTGCAGGGGAAATGAGACATAGCCGACCTATTAGCATAGTTATCAGAATCAGCCGATCCGATTGGTCAATGAATTAGTGATTTGGATACTTAATCGGTCTAATTTTTTTATTAGAACATTTCTGAAAAAAAAAACTAAAAAAATCAGTCTGCCCAGGTTGAGTTTTATAAAACCGACCGATTTTTTTAAAATATAAAATATTAATTAATTTATTTTATAATATAATTTTAATTTAAAATTAATAACTAATATTGACATTTTACTTTCATATCTTTTTAAACTTTATCCGATTTTATTTTACTATAAATTTATGTCACTAAACTTTTAAATTTATTGAAAATTTATGTTAGAAATACATATTAAAATAAATAATATTATTTTAGAAGCATAATTTATTGTGTTAGTTTAAAATATTTATTTTTTATTAATATATATTTATATATAATTATTAATTATATGATCGGTTCGACTATCGACTTGTCGATTGAATACTTGAACCAGTGATTCAACCACCCGTGTCTTAGCCAAGTTGATATCCGATTCGATTCGATAATTATGATTCTTAAGAAAAACTTATAATATCCTTTTTTCTAACAATCCTATGTTGTATTTGTATTATTAAATTTTGGGTGTTATTAGTAATAATAAAAATGTAGATACTGTTTTAACCTTTTTTCATGATTTTTTTTAAATAAATAAATAAATAAATAGTTTGTCGTAAAATAAAACAAGATAAAACTTTTATACCCTAAAAAATAATAAAACAAACGGTTTAAACCTTAAAAAATTAAATAAAAAATAAAAAAATCTTAGAATTCTTAGATTTAATGATTTTTTAGAAAACTCTTAAAAACACATAAAAATACTAGAACTTTAAACTTTTAAAACAAAGAAAAAGCAAAAACAAAAAGCCAAAAAAAAAACTTAATAACAAAATCCAAAACAAAACAAAAAAAAAAAGGAAAAAAAATCTATAAACAAAAAGATTGTGATTGGATATTTAATATTTATTTCTTATTGTTTAGATCCAAAATAAATTGTGTCAAATGCTATTCTTTATTTATTTTACTCTAGCCTATTCAAAATAAGTTTTAAAACTTTGTCACAAGGGATACATGTTGTACATTCTAATGTTTTCAAAAATCAAAAATAAATAAATATTTAAGATAAAACTAAATGTGAAACCAATTTGTTGAAGTAATAGCTCCATTCACTCCTCTTTTAAAAAATATAATTCATTATTAAAATCCATTAGTCACCCGTTTCATAATTTTTTTAACCATTTTAACATTATTGGGGTAATTGTTATCCTTTTTTTATTCGTAATTGACTTTTGAACTCGGCTTTGAAACATAGACCATGCATTAGGCGACTAACCACACCTTATTTAGTTAGTGGTGACTCTAAAAAAGTAAAAAAAAAAAAATCATGGATTTCACATTTATAATATTTAAGTAAATTGACTAGTTTAGAAAACACATACATTAGCAAGTCTTGATTTAATTATTTTTATTTTTATTTCCACATATAATTTATTTTAAATTAATAAAAATATAACCCAAATGTACAATAATATAGCAGTTATTCATTAAAAATTGTAACTAAGTTAATATTATGCTAATTAATATAAGAGCTCCCATGGTATTTAAAATAATGTGCTCCATGATATAATATGGAACTTCTTCCATATTGAAAATCTCTAAAATAAATTGGAAATAATGCTTAGAATTTATTGAAGAGTGGAAAGGTGAAAATAATGGCTTTGAATCACAATATTAATTATTTGTTGGGTCAATATAATTTGAGCTGGAAAACCGTAAATTTGCGTTGGTTTTCGTTTTGTGGTTTTGATAAATTTGTTAGATTATTACTATTTAAGTACTAGCGACAACAAAATGAAGGCATGTTTCATAAAGAACAAGTGATCTTTGAACAACCAAGGAGGCAACAAGAGAGAACCTGCAGCAAACTAGAACGAGGACTTCGAGAGCAGGGGAGAGGTTAAAAAGCGTAAGGACTTGATTAAACATTTAAACTGCAGTGAAATATTATTCTATTTTGTAAATAGAAGAATAAATGTTTTTTTTTTTTTGGTTACGTCTTTGATTTATATTTTCTTGATTGTATTTTTTTATTTACTTTTGTGCGGTGACATCACATGACATGACACCCAAAAAACCAACATGCGGACCGGTTAGCTTCTCCAAACAATAATACCAAAACGTATAAAAACAGATGGTACAAAACATAACAAGAGAGAAAAATATTGGAACATTAATCTTAATTTTGCCGGCTATTATGTTCTAATTTTATAAAAATTAGAAATAGCAATACAAAGCAAAACGTATTATTTATTCTCAAATGCTAAAATATAAGGTGCAAGAGTAAGGGCATGTTTGGTTGGAGTGTTTTCTGTTTTTGTTTTCAAAATGTAATAACTGTTTTCGGGTACAAAAAATTAAAAATTGAAAATAACAAAAATTTATTTTCATTCTTTATGTCCTAAAGAATGAAAATAACATTTTATTGTTTTCAGTTTTATGTTTTTTATACTCGAAAACAGCTATCACATTTTGAAAACGAAAACAGAAAACAGGTGAAACAAACATGCCCTAAAACTCGGAAGTTAGTGCTTAACGGGTTATTGGGTCATCTATATATCATGAATATCATCGAGGATTTGTTCATTTATTTATAATATTTTAGATAAAATGACTTCAAAAATTGAACCATAATATATAAATAATTTTTTCTAATGTAATTATATTTATTTTGAAATTAATATATATAAGTTATTATAATTTATGTTTAGAGAATTTTTTATAAAATATTTATTTATTGTTTGAATGATATATAATGAAACACCTTTTTAATTATCTTATTAAAGTTTAATTTTACTGTACTAATCCAACGATTAATTATATAAAATACAATTCTTTAAAAATTTAATTTAAAACGTAATTTTAATGTAATATTAAAATAATATCAAACCAAATTATAAAATAATATTAAATAATATAAAACCAAATTAGTTTTTAGCTCTTATGTAATATTAGTCCTGGTTATTTTTTAAAATATAATTATTTTTAAAAAGTACAAATAAATTTACCTCATTCATAAATAGTATTTAATTATCTGAGCTCACTATTTCTAAAAATAATTTTATTTTTAAAAATAATACCATACTACCATGCTTTTAAATAGTATTTAGGAATGCTTTATTTATATCATGCTTTTAACACTGCTACATGGAATTATCATTACTGATACAACTAGATCACCACTGATATGTGGAAGCAGAAAATGCTTACTTCTGGAGAGTGATGCCAATACTTTTATGGATCTCGAGGGCCATCAACAGACTGGGATTTCCTCAGGTTCCAGTGGAGGCCTTCCTGAATGCTGCACAGGAAGTCACCTGTCGAATCACCATGACATGCAGTGGGCACGGGCCATGGTGCCATGCTGCAGACAAGTGCGTCACCTGGTCCTAACCTTTTCCGGTCCTTTCCGTCAAATGACGCCCACGCATGGCTTCTACTGTTAAACGGAACTTGAACTCGCAGCGTTACATATTCCGGTAATATCAGAGGCCTGAAGGACAAGGAGTGTGGACAGATTGGTGTGAAAAGGATTCCTGGGACCTGCATTTATACAAATTACAGGAGTTTGAATGAGTACATTTGAGAAAAATAAATGGGAGAGTGAAAATCTGTAATAATCTTAGCTGCCTAAACAGAAGCAATAGCAAATTGAAGATCTCACAAACCACAATAGGTTCTTGCTAATGCTAAGGTGATGTTGTTGCTAATGCCATGAGTTTTACCTGTGGGTGGACCATTGAGCCTCCAGCTGCCAACGAATATGCTGTGCTTCCAGACGTAGTGGATAAGATCAGCCCATCTCCTTGCACGGATGTTACGAAGTAGTTGTCACAATAGCACTCCAGGTTTGTGAGGAACGATGATATTCCACGGTCAATCGTAACCTCATTTAGGACAAGTATGGGTTCTTCAGTCTCGTACTCATTCTTGGCTGCATCCCTGATAACATGGCACTGCAACCGGTGTCGTAAGGTGATACTAATGGGACCCTGTAGGACAGAATCAAGATAGTCTCTATACTGTTCACTATCTGAAAAAAGGTTAAGAATCATCTTTGGACTGGAGCATAGGAAAAGGCTGGGGCAAATGGTTGACCCTCACTGTGACTTTTATTTCATGATTTTTTCTTTTGATAAAATATTTTTCAAGAAAAAGGATACAGAAAGGAGTCATGAATCCAAGAGACCCTAGAGAAAATGGGACTATAGGAGGAACAGGTCCTTTGAACATCGATGCCGCCTGCAAACAAGAGGCAGATGCCAATCGGTAAAAGGCTATAGCAGAAAGTTAAAAAAAAGTAAAATTTCTATTTTTTTTAGTAATCTCATTATCAAAAAGTCACTTGAGGCTTGTTGAAGGAAAATGAAGAGCGACAACAATGATAAATGCCTTCTGGAAATTTTGATTATACCTTTTCAAATGTTTTTCTTATAATCCATGTTCAAGATACAATTTTATACAAAATTAGAACGGGTTCCATTAGAAACTGAAATTTCAAAAAAAAGGGATCTTTGAAAGGATAGGAGAGAAGCTTTAAACATCTAAATTTTAATATTCTCTAATAATCCAATTACAAATAATTGAGATCTGCATACCCAAAGAACCGTTCCATCCCCACCAAGAGTTATGACAAGGTCAACTTTTTTGTGCAGGAGCAATATTTCTTTGTCTGGTGTACAGATAAAAAAACAGTCATCAATCGGAGGATCATGGAAATAACAGCAACATGAGTAACACTTACAAGTACAGCAATGAAAAAAATGTGAGCAAAAATACCACATGCTAAATCATATCAGTGAAAGTAGGGGGATTATGCACAAAAAGTTATTTATTTTACATCATAATGTTCCATTTTTAAGTCATAAAAAAAGGGAAACACACAACAAGAGCCCCACTTGTTTTGATATCAGATAGCTCATTACATGTTCATCAGTTCAACAATGCAAAGATCTGAAATTTGCACCACGAGCTTATTATAGCCATTCTTTAAGCTAGAATTATGTCAACACATTATTTGTATAACATGGGTGTAACAAATCTTTTTTGGTAACTAACTGGATTCAGTCAACAAATATTGGGGGCTAATAATGGAAAGATGTTATTATCATGTCAGTTCACATCAAATACTGCTGTTTTTGTTTGAGTTTTTAATTTTCTTTTTATGTTGTATCCAATAGTGCTGTTGAGTATGACAATATACATCATTTGACTAGCATAATAAACAAAAATGTGAAGAAATAATCATACAGGATTAATGTAATCAAAACTCTTCACATTCAGTATTTCAAAATGCAGAAGTATCAATTTTCATTACTCACCCTCGTTCCAAGTTCGTACAAAATCATAGTAAGATGATTCTGCCACCATTTCAAGTCTTACACGCGGTTCCACAAAAATTTCTAACTTCTTCTGCTCTTTCAACCATCTGGAAGTTGAAAGGGAATTATAAGGCAAAAGATGATAATTTTCGTTTTCTTTTTTTAATTGGAAAAAGATGTTAGTTGATGTTAGCTCAGGTACTAGAAAGTAGAAACAATATTCATATAAAAATAGCTCTGTATCTCACAAGCTCCTCTAAGTTGATGCCTGTAATTATGCTGAAAGAAACTAGTTGAGAATTACAATCCTATAAGAATTTATACTAGCTAGTTGAGGTGAACCCAATTTTTGCCTCAAGTGTTATGTTCCCACGTCTTTATGAACAAAATAATCTATAAATTTAAGCCTTTATATTGACGTGGAGAAGTAGATTAAAAAAATGAAGTTTAAAATCTTTATGAGAAGTACAAAAACCAAAGCTTCAAATAAGCACTTAAATTTTGAGATATGTAATTGAGATCAAATTTCAAATAGAAAAATTGCAATAAATAAATAAATAAAAACATAAAACAAAACACCTATCAGAAATTAGCACCTATGATACACAGAAAATCGTGATCTTAAACATTACTTCATTGCCATAGCCTCCAAAATTTTAAAGATCTCAATTTTGGTATGATGCTGAAAGTTGGTATTGATAAAATATTGCTCTAACAACGACAAAATGATGGTAAAAGTTTTTAAAATAAAACCCTTATTATCCATACCTGACCATCTCTGAACATAAAATTTGAACTGAAGTTGAATTTGGTTTTGTCAAAATAAGCAGAGTCTGGGGGGGAGATTCCCACTTTAAAGATATCTGAAAATGTAAATATTGTTCAGTGGAAGTTTTTTGAAATATCTCAATAAACCAACCTCACAATTTTCTCACATTACTGTCAAAATAAATTTGAGCAAACAGGCTAAAAAAAGAATTCCACACAAAAATCATGGTGAGACAACAATTTTAATACCTGTTTACTGCTGCGTTCTGCAGTAGTTATATTTCCTCTTTCAAATGATACAACATCATGCTTATGTTGATTACTGTTATCACCATTGCCCTCCCATGAAAGTTTAAAGGATGCCTATATCAGGAAAATGAGAATACATTCGAAGTTCAATTTGGGAATCTATTTTCACCAATTATGCATGTATGAACAAGCATTTTAACTATTATCAACTTGAGTGTTCTAAATCATCCAATGGGGGAGACATGTTTGTCTATAGTTTAGCTTTGTTGAGCTGCATACCAATTTTCATAAAGGGAAATTTTAATAAATATATGCAATTTTATTGGAAATTTCTATTATTATAAATCTTGCAAAATAGAAATTTACCCAATGGTGTTTCAATATTAGTACTGACACTAGTAACAATTACAATCAGATGTACCTTCAAGCTTAACGGTTCAGGCAAAACATAATCAATAAAGTATATACAGTGATTTGGAACTATATAACTCAAGGAACAATTGAAAAAGAGGTAAATATTACTTCAAACTTTCAAATAGTAATGAGTGTTACTTCAAGTAGATATATAAATTTATAAACAAATGTTTATTGCAACAAGACATTTGGTTATAGGTAAAAGTAAATACCTTTCTCCTAAACCTATGGTGAACCACCTCAGAATTAGAATCAGTTTCCCCATCCCGAAGAACCTCATGTGAAAAAATTCCATGTTCCTCACAACACCCCTCATACTGCCTATTGGGGTGATGCCACAACGCAATTGCATTGGCCAAGTTATTTCCCCTAACGCCACTGGGTTCATGATACTCGCCCGTTATAAAGCCTGTACAAGCAAGAAGTGATCTACATTGAGAGAATTGTCAATGGATAAACCATGAATCAATGAAAATGGCATCATGAAAACAAGAAGAAGGAAACGGAGTCCTCAATAGAAAAATAATCACAGCTTAATTTTATAATATTTTTTTTGTTTCATCAAGAAAATGTCCCCACCTGAAAACTAGAACAAAAGCTACAAAAAGCATTCAAAAAAGTGCGTACAACATAACCAACTTCTTAAACACTATACAAAGCCATCCAAAACTATAAAGAAAAGGCAAACAAACTCCTTTGAAAAAAGTGAGATCAATAAAGTAAATGCAGTCATCTATAAACTCACACTCTCTCTGAAAACTTGACAACGAACAGGAAATAAAAATGCAAATAAACTCCTTTTGAAAAAGGTAAACTCAATAAAGTAAATGCAGTCCCTTATAATTTTTTTTCTCTCTCTCTATCTGTGAGTTTATAAGAAAAATATGATACATAATTATATAACAATAACTTTTTTCTATAACTAAGATAAATTTTATTAGATGAAAATCACACACAAGAAGTGTGCGAAATGCGAGATTACAACAAAAAGCTAACAACCAGCTCAAAAGGAATAGTCATTGACAACATCCCAAATGGAAGAAAAACAGAGACCGCCTAAAACATAGATCTAATCCCCCAAACAACATAAAAAAAATACAATTATACAACAATAACTAAAAACACATGAACTTGGAAATTTAATCAGTTCAATTATTAGAAAACCTCTTTGCTCTGTCTGAAGGTTCTTTGCCCTTTCTAATTCATATTTACGCTTCCACTCAGCTGCCTCAGCTTGAGCAGTAGCCTTTGCTTCAGCAACTCGTCTCAGAGCTTTTGCAACAGCTAAAAATAATTTAAAACAGAAATAAATTTGATAGACCAAATCAAAGTCAGGTAACAACAAGAAATCTTCATGGACTGACATGTAAAGTTATAGAATTGAGGAGTAAACATACTTCTGAGTGATTCTGAGAATTCTACAAGATGGTCATCAACTCCCTTCAAAGGAGGTCGTTCAGTAACTTCCAGTGCTTCCTTTTCAGAATAGCAAAGAGATGGTAAATCAATAAATTCATTCTCTGGTTGTGAGAGCAAAATACTCTCATTTCCCTTCACACAGTAAGTATAGAAAGGAAAAACTTCGATGATGTGCCCAATACAATACAATTGGAAGCAGTAAGTTGCACAAAACATAGAAAAACTAAATAAGAATTGAACGATTCTTAAAAAAAGAAAATTAAAAGACAGATATGTGCATGCTAATTCCTCCAAAGGCTGCTCACCATCCATCTATTTCTAAAACACCTCTAGAATTCAAAATATGCAAATCATTTGAAACACAGCAATGACAACTACATTGGCAATGCATTGAAAAATATAAAGATCACAGATCTAGGAACTGAAGTTATATCACCAATGGCTAAGTCATTCACAATTTTGGCATGTTTAAGCCCCAGCCTTCCATGTCCAACACAGATTACTATCCTTCATTGCATGAAAAAGTTGCATTGTCAATTCAACCCAAATTTAGCTTTCCATTTATATTTTGCTTGCCCAGGTTCTCCTTTCAATTATTCTGTTTTCAGATGTGAGGAAATAAAACTCAACTATCTAATCAACCTTTTGGATTTTGAAAACTGCAAATGCCAAGAGAGTTCGTTATTCAACTAACAATTCTAATTTTGCTTCTCCTCTCCTGCGCCACCTTTATCTCCTCTCATTCCTCCTCCTCAACACCACCAATCAAAAGTCTTTAGGGAATCAAATCAATCCAATAATACCCTACAGATAACTGTTACTCCTCTCCATTTCACAACTATGCTGTGCAGAGTACAAACCCAATACACTGACCGGTGTTGCAGTTTCCAATGCGCTATTATATGGCAAACTACACACAGTAGGTCAGTACCAACGCTAGAATTGATCAAAACAAGAAATGTAAATTAGATAAACCCCGGATTCAAGAAATTCAATACACGACTAAATTAACAACATATAATAAATTTCTAAAACCCTAATTTCAAAAAAAAAAAAAAAAACAAAATTTTAACAAACTGTCGAAGAAAAATCAAGATTATCCCAAAATAAACAATAGGTGCTTAGATAGAGAAGTGTTACCTTATTCTTGAGTTCGTTAGTAGACATTAGTAATAATAGTTTAAGCAGGAGACGAAGACTGAGGAGACAGGAAGCGACTGTCCTAGAAACCTTCTATTAACATTAAACAAGTTGAACACGAAACGTACGAGGTTTTTGTACCAGAGGAGAGAGAGAGAGGGTGGTTAGGAGTTAGGAGCGGGGACCACAGTAACACCACGCGTAGCGACTTAGGAGCGACGGCGCTCCACCGATTCGGTACGAGCGAAGCAGGTGAGCGCACCACTGGTAGTTCGTCAAAGTCAACAAGAACAAGGGGGGGAATTTGAAAGTCAAACACGTTTTCTACTTTACGACATCGTTTTATCGGTGTGGCTGTTTTGGGTTTCAATAAAGCCGGCCACGCGTCAGCAGCGACGTCAACGACGATGGTGGGATCGGGTAAGTAAGTCAAAGGTTCAATGCCCAACGGCCCAGCTTTGTTAAAACAAAATGACAGACAAAGACAGAGAATAAACCGTGTTTAATTATTATAATATTAGTTGGTTAGTGATTTGCCGATCTCTACGTACGTGTGGAGGGTAGGGTGCCAACAAACCCTGTGGGCTGTGGGTGGATGAGCCTCTGAAACAGCCCCCCCCAAACTCTTCTTTCCACCGAAGAGCCTGATGTTGCAAAGCATCTGGATGGATGAATTCCAAGACTGGGTGTAGGCTTGATCATTCATTCACTTGAACTGGAATTTTGCAACTTAATGTCTACTGATCCTGAACTAATGACTGACTGTTTGAAATAGTGATCAGTACTACTCCCATTGATGCAACATATCGGCGGTGGCTTAAATTTGAGTTGGAGAATGCATTATTGCAGAGATTTCTTCTCTTGAACTATCAGTGGAGGAGAAACAAATTAATTAAGGACCATTTATGCAGCTAAAGAAACACTTGATGCATCACTGCAACTATTGGGTGAGTTGCTTAACGGCCCTAGCTTATTTGTGTACCTAGGAAACAAAGTTTAACCTGCCCCTATTATTAATGTTTGAAAAGAAAGTCCTTGGATGGTACCTGCTGTCTGATGATCATAGCTACGAATCAGTGGAGCTAGAGCCCATGTTTCTTGAATTGCATGCAACTGGGTTGCGTCCTTGGATCCTCAGACTCTGGCATGAATCATTGAATTAGTTGCATCCCCTGTCTCCGGGTTCTTGCATTTGTTTACTCAGCACCTAGTTTTGCGATTCTTCTTTGGTAAATAAACACATGCAAGGTAGGCTTGACCAAGCATTTTGGAAATCTTTCGCTATTTTGTGAACCAAATGGCCCTTGTGAACTATTTTATCATGCCTGAACGGGGTCCAAATGATTGTTGTTGCACTCAAGAATTTTCATTATTCAAAAGGGAGTATTTAGTCTTCAAAATGGAGCTTGAGGAGCCCAACTCTTGAATGGTGTGGGTTGCCAAAGTAAAATCAAAAGGCTCATATGCAATATATAAATTTATAATAAGTTGTAACATAATTATTTGTTCAACTTAAATTCAAGTCCATTTTATTTTGTGTATTATTTTAAAAAGAGTAAAAAGCTAAAACCCTCGTTATGGTAAATTTATATTATAAGTGTTTTTTTATAGTCGTTAATGGGGTTAAGACAATTTTTAGAACTTCATTCTTGTACATTGACAAATTATAATGAAGTTCTCTTCTTTGTCCCATGAATTTTCCTTTCTCAGGATTTTCTACGTATAGCATGTGTGTTATCTTTTTTTTTCCTCTTTTACAATCTATTTCTAATTGTTTTTTGCTATTATTATTCATCTCAACTATAACAAACTAGTATCAAAGTTTCATAATTTTTTATTTTCTTTATTCACCGCACCAAGGTTTGGTTTTCTCGATTTTTCATGAATGTATGATAATGATAACAATGAAATATGATATTTCGTAGTTGTATCACAATATAAGATTTTTTCTATGGTAGATTAAGATACGAACATTTCTAGTGCAAATAAATCTCACTGATGCGTTATTAGCGTTTGACAAAATACCCTCTTTATGGACGCCGAAGGAAAATTAGTGTAATGATAGTAAGGTTTTATCTCAAATCCAAAACGATTCACTAGTAAGTTACATTTGAAGCAACAATTATTTGTGTTACATTGGCAAAAACACATTTCTATAAACAACCCAAGGAAACAAAGCATAAGGCAATAAAGGAGTTCCAAATATTAAATTGCCTACGAGCCGGATGGTTTGAGATGTAGGGCTTTTATCTGTCTTTATCTTACTTATCGGTTAAGGACCTCAGAGGCCATACCTATGTGGGACAACTACAAACGAATAATTTATACAACTAAAAATGTTCGTTCCTTCATACTAAGAGTTGACAAGTTAATATTTCTATGAATTGTCTTTGTAGATCAAATTCCTTGAACTTCTACACTTCTTTTATTTTTTTCTTATTTATATATTGCTTTATTTATTTATTTTTTTATATATCTCTGTATTTCTTTCATACCTATAGGGAGTATCTAATTGTCTATTTATATTCATTCATTATTTGGAGCTTTTCTCACAATAAGTAATATTTTTAAATGGTTTAGGCATGCTATAATTATATATAAGAAAAATTAAATGATTAGAAAACTATTTGCTTAGAGTTGTATGATAGGAAAGAACCAAATACATTAATTTAGTAACTAATTTTCTCCATGGTTTAATATTCTAAAAAAGGTTATTAACATGATTACAACATATATTTTGAATGAGATTTATTATGTCAAAATTGAATTTGATTCATCACCATGAACAATGGCAGAACAAAGAGTCCCAATAAGATAAGTTGTATAACATAATTTAAAATATGTTATTAAATTTATTCATAAAAATTTGTGTGCACATTTGATAAATTTGTTATTTAAAGGAGCAATCAAGCATTTTACTAACAAAAAATATGAATCTTTCAATTTAAATGCTAAAGGAGCACGTGAACTTTCAAATTAATTAAAGTGTAATTTATAGTTCAATTGAACTTGTAGTCATGAAAATAGACTTTGAGTTTAATGTTGAAGGAATAGATTACGAAAACTTTCAGTTTTAATGTTTTAAGAACTTTCAATTTAAAGAATATGTGAAGTTGAGATTTATTGAGTTACGATTAAATATTACAGTTTAAATCAAGATGGATGAACTTGCGATTTATATAAATAAGCAATCAACTTATAATTTAAATACATAGTTTAATCTTAAAATTTTATTGTTTGTAGCATGAATTCTGATTTGAAACCATAAAATTTCAACCCAGAAATTAGTGGAATCTGAAGAACAGAGCAACTTACATTTTAATGGCTACAACATATGAAGTTTAGACAAGTGTAAAGTTGCGGTCTTAAGTTGATTGCAAGGCCATTTTCCCTCCATTTTGGTCTTCAAACTCACCTACACATACCAAAACAACAAAAACAGGTAGCCCCACACAAAATAACATTAAAAAGACTAAAATCTACATACAATGCATGAAAATAAGCATAACAAAGATCTAAAATAATGTGTAAATTGGACTTGATTCTCAAACATCTTCAAAGGTATTTTTTTGCCAAAGGCAACAACGATCGACCCTATACAAGCCCAAATCATCATCCACCCTACATCATGATTATCTTAATTGACATTGATAATAAATAAAACAATCATGATTACATGAGACGTAATGATTATCCCAACCCATGATGGCGGCGGCGATGAAAAACCATATTGATGGTGACCTCCAGGCTTGTTCACATGATAAGGCATGCATAAGTTTTCCATGGTAAGTGTTGGAGATTCGTATTAAGGGATGAGAATTGGCAAAAGTTGGCATTGTAACAATTGGCTTTAGTTTAATAAATAATAATAATTTTACTTTTAAAAAAATGTTATCGATAATCTAGTCTTTACTCTTTATAAGCATCAGGTAAATTCTAAAATTTTAGTTAAATCTGTCTATAACAATACAAGCAATAAATTATATTTGATGTTTGAGTTTTAATAAAATTAATAGTCAATACAATATCTCAAGTATAATTTATAGCTCATATGATTTCATATAGACCGATTTAGCTAAAATTTTAGAGCCTATGTTTCATATAAAGTTGAAAAAATGGGATAAAGTAAGTTTCGATTAAATTTAAGTACTAGAAACACTTTATTCAACAACTTTTTTTTACGTATAACATTTCGTTAACCAGTAATTTAGTCAAGCCGTGATGCGAACCTATAAGATTTTCGGTTCATCGGGTGTTCCTTTTGATATTGGTCGTATAATTATTTGAATGTGTATTAGTACATGCACCCGCACAATATTAAAATAGTATAATATTTCAGTCAAGGTTACCATAAAATATAAATTATCTTTAAAAAGCATCACTGGGTGATCGTTTGTATTTTACAGAATGAAAATAGTGAATCACTGGTTGGGCCATGAAGTGAATCGAACTGTCAATTTCACGAGTGGTTTGAGAATATTTATTAATCCCACAAAATCATTACATGCCTTTTAAAATCATTGAAGCGATCAATGGGATATTATGTTACAAATATGTATTTTCTCAATTTAATAAGAAAGAAAAACCAACAATTTCTGTATGCCCGTCTGAAAAGCACTCTGAACCCAACAACCCCACTAATTTGGGTCACCTGCCTGGTGGTCATGTCGGCACCTCTTTCTCATTTTTGCTCTAACACAATGGGGGGAATGGGTACATAATATTATTTTTGCCACCAGTATACTGCGCTAATTGTGAATTAATGCATGGGAGAGTTGAGACCCTCTTGAGAAGAAAGTGAAGGAAGAGGATTGTGCCTCAAGGAAGGGAAACTTGGCCCCTTCCTAAATGAAGGCCTCTTCCTCAGATTGTGCAGTGTTCTCCGGGCATAAAGTGTTCGAAACATCGGTGAAGCTCTCTCCTTAAACTTGAGGACCAGAAAGAACAGCGTCCTGTAAAACACGGTAATCACAACCAGTGCAGTCAAGTCCCACCACTTAGAATGGTCCAATGGAATGCCAAACATGTCTTTCACTATGTTTGCTCCCTTCAATTTTGAATCACCGGCTACTAGGGGATCAAACTCGAGCCCAACCAGGTCGTTTTTGAATGAACCCTGCAGTTTTCACATCACAATATGAGTCCCCAGACAGGAGTAATATACTACACATACAAACCCCAAGATATAGAACAAAATACGAAAAGTTCTTAGAATGCTGTGTTCAGCAACTAGTGTAATCACTCATTGGGTGTTTATTCGACAAACTTTAAATCTGATCAGCTCTATTTCAACAATCCTAAATAACACCAACGAAGTCTCGTTTTTTTGGATGACAGGATGTCATTGAAGGAATAATAAAAAAAACAGACAAGGGAAATATACCCGAACAAAATCACATCAGCTCCAAAGTTAGGATTTTACCTGTATTGCCCATGACCCATAGCTGAGAAAAGAAATCGGGTAACGCCAAAACGGTTTAGGAAGATCAGGCAACAGCCGGAAGAAACCAGAAGTCATCATCATGATCCCCTAAAACGTCCAATGCCAACACAGCACACAGTTAATAATGCCCATACCTCAAACTTACCAAGCTAATTGAGAATGAAACAGAAGACAATGTACAATTTGAGAATTCTTACAAGAACACCAGCCCCGGCAATGATACCCATCAAAAAATTGGGGACCAATGATGCAACAACCATCATGCAGCTCTCAACAACAGCAATGTTTGTCAGTAGATTGAGAACAAAGAACACATAATGGGAAAACTCCGTCCTAAACTTTGCCATGTAAAATGTGATGGTCCCTGAACTGATAGCAATTGCAACCAAGAATGGGAACGAAGAAAAGAAGTTGGAGAGAATGAACACTGCAACTCCATAATGCCCATTAAGCCTCTCCCGATAAAAAATCTGTTAAAAATTGATTAAATGATGAATTGAACTCAAAAGAATGACGTTATTTTAATGGTTTAAGATGGCATTTTTAGTCACCTTCATCTCTTCAACAAACGATGGGAAGCCCCCAATTGACATGAAAGTCATGAAACCTGAAACGAATCCACCGCAGGCTCCACGTGCCAAGATTGCAGAATAGCCAGTTCCAACATCATAATAGATAGTACCAACACATACAGACAAAACTATATAGATTCCCAAGCGCAACCAATAGTATCCAATATCTCTGGACATGTTCACAGAAGATCGTCTTGTCAATGTCCAAAGCTGAAACCACCATCCCACTTTGCTGCTTTGTCCTGTTTTCCCCTCAACTTCTTGCTGCAATATACAGTAAATGACTGTGTTACGCTGTTTACGTTGGTAAGTGAAGGTTCACTCAACTCCAGGTTGGAAAAGGCTTACAATGATGGATATTTCTTTGATCTTGGCTTTTGCTCTTTGTGCATACTTGGACCACCTGTACTTCTCTATGAGCTTAGCCTTGACTTCTGATGTCGCCATGTTATTTAGAGCATCCGATGATCTGCTGGCTTCCCTTTGCTAAGAAACCAACAATTAAGAAAGGTTTGAGAACTTTAAATTTTCAGTTTCAGGGAAGTGAGATCAGAATGTTATGCAGACAGTAAAAAATGGAAAATGGGTAAAACAGAATATTTGTAATCGAATTAAAGAGGCACACACTATTCTTTTAGATTCTATGGAGGTGGCCGCAGCGCCATCATGATGTCCAAGTCAGAAATAAAATTCGGCATAACAAAGAATCATGGAGGCATACATCATATTTTTGAGATCCTATCAATGTGGCTGTGACGATGTCGAAGTCAGAATTGATGCAACGCAAGAAGTGATCAGATGGACTTCTTTTTCGTGGGCATGGAAAACCGGCCTCGTCAAAGAACTGCAAACACAAATGTGCACTATTATAAATTAAACTAAAATAAAACCGAATAGCTCTGTAAACAAATATCCACTCTTTTTTAATATTCTTCCTAGTATTTTCATACCTCCACAGCCATCTTTGCTTCACCAAAATAAACGCTTTCACCACTAGATAGTAAAAATAAATCGTCAAACAGCTCAAAGACCTCACTACTTGGCTGATGAACTGAGGAGATGACGGTTCTCCCATCACGAGCAACATTCCTAAGAGTTTGAATAACAAAGAAAGCCGAAGCACTGTCAAGACCACTAGTGGGCTCATCAAGAAACAGGAGGTGGGGGCGTGTAAGGACTTCAAGGGCAATGCTCACTCTCTTCTTTTCCCCACCACTTACTCCTCTCAAATGCCAGTTTCCTATAAGCCGGTCAGCACAGTCATAGAGGCCCATTTCCATAATGGTTCCTTCTACTATTGCATTCACCTCTTCATTGGTCATAGTGGTAGGAAGCCTCAGTTTGGCTGAGTAAGTAATGGTTTCTCTGACAGTGAGAGTTCCCAGCAGAACATCTTCTTGGGTCACATAAGCCTGCAATCACCAACAAAGTGATCCCAAAATTGTCATAAACATCAAGAACATTAAGCAAAAACCAAAAAAAAAAAAAAAAAAAAAAAAGAACAGAGGCAACAATTTTTTTGCAATACTGTTCTAAATTAGAGCTTAGAAGAGATTCAAATTAGTATAGGCTTTTCTAATTAATTGTCCCCATCATTGCCTATTAGTTCATTTGGTTTTTGTTTGCATTGAAGACATATTTTCCTTTTTTTTTAGAAAAATAACATTAATTCAAGTTACTTGTAACCATTTTTGTAATGACAGCCTGAATGGCTTCATTTGTTGGCCAAATTCACATTATACCATTGTTCTCCATGCTCGAGAAGTAAATGTATTGCATACAAATCAGGGCAAAAGAAACTAGGAAAAGGTTTCTTCGAAAACATTCTAGTACAAAAAATGAAAGTACTACTATATAAGCACGAAAACAAAGCAGGCCACCAAGTTCACGAGTAGAAAGTAATTTTTTTTTGGCAGATGATGAATCACTTCACTTTTACAATTTTTTTCCTATGCAACTTAGAAAGAAAATTCCAGGAAAAACAAACATTTGTCACACAATAATGCGTAGGCCTAAATAGGTAGGTAGGTACTCACCACAACACCATAGTCAAGTCTCCTCTTTCTTCCATTAAGAAGAACCTTGCCTGTCATTATTGCATTTCCTGAAAGTCTACCTGCAACAGCACCCCCAATTAATATGCAATTTCAGAAAAAGAAATTTATATTTTTTACCCACTCGCCAGAAAATTAGCTTTCAACCCCAGAAATAAATAGTCGGTCATTATGGGTACCTGCATCTTCCCAATTACTTGGCAGTTGGATATTAATTACCTACCATGCCTCATTCATTAGTCTTATTTAATGGTTCCTTCCCAATTACTTGCCAGTTGGGTATCATGTTGATCGAAACCAATTTAAAAAATGATACTTCAAATAAGTTATAATCCATTGGTCATTTGACAAATTGCAAATACAAGCATATTAGATAACAAAGATTCTCATTGTTAGTCATTAAAATACATTTTTAATTGGCCTAGATATCTAACGTGCTATATAATATTTTTCCCTTTTATACTACAATCAACGAAACCCATACAATGGGCTGTACTAGGGAGCGTTTGGGAATTGCCCGAGTGCATAAAAAACCTACAGAAATGAATTTATATAATAACATTAATATTATGATTAGTACCATAAAAAATCTATGGATAAATTACATGGGAATCATGAAGTAGTTTCTATTATTGGTAATTTAGACTCATAAATGAGCCAAATGATCAGTTAAACCTTCACTAGCTTGGTTCAATTGGGTTTAAAACACATGCTACCACAACCTATGCATGGTAGACCCCTACTACTGATGGTTAATAAGAGAAATTAAATAATTTCTATTTGCAATTTTCATTGTTATGATAAATGTATATTCCAAGAAAAATTCTTAAAATTAGTGAAGTTGATTCCGAAACAGATGCTGCCAAACACCATAGGGGGCATTCATCAAATTGCTAACTGTTTCATATGTCATCACACATGAAATACGGAAAAAACATAGATACACCTCTTAAAAGGTATGAGCCTAACAGAACACTCACTACCATTTTCAAGGATATCCTAATTAGTCATCACCAGTAGTCAAATCAAATTTATAATTGACATCAACCATTCTAAATAACTGTCAGTGTATGTAGGATGAAGGAGAGAGGGAGAGGGGGAGAGAACCTGCTAATGAATCAAGAAGGGTTGATTTGCCAGACCCAGAAGGACCCATAATGGCCATGATCCGACCCGGCACCGCATACCCGCTAATCCCATTAAGCAGCTTCTTGGTGGGTCCCTTCCCAGAATTGGGCAGCACCACCGTGAGATCCTCCCACACCAAATAAGCGGCGCCGCCGGACGACGACCCAGAACCCATCTCAACCGCAACATGGCCGCCGTACGCCGCCGCCTCAATTTCCATTTCCTCGACCCTTCACTCCAAAAATCAAAATCTGAGAGAAGTTGTTGAGGGTACAGGACAGTAGAGGGAGGCAGGCGACCTGGGTCATTTAGACGAGTACTGAGACAAACCATGCATTAAGTATTACAGCGCCCTCGAATTAATTGTGGCTGACGATTGTTGAGGTTGCTGTGGGTGTGGTTCGCAGTTGGGCAGAGAAACGTAGTGAATGAAGCAAGTGCGGTGTGTGCTGCTGGTCTGCGGCGTGTGGGAGAGACAATCACATCGGTGCAGGTTGCGAGCTGGGACTGAATTCAATGCGTGGCAGTCCAGGTCTCTGATGTTTATTAGTTTTATATATTTTGATAGCAAAACCCATAAATTAAAAAATCTGGGAGACCCCCATCGATTGGGCGATTTGGAAACTCGGTATGTGAGACCGAGTGGCGTGTGGGTGTGGCGACATGCTAGAGGACAGGAGAGAGGACCTGTCGCTCGTCCCTGTCATTTATTAACTAATTGTTTTGAAATCGGAGCAGGCGAGTGGCATGAGACGCGGGAATTCAATCTCACCGGTCACTGCTGACAAGACGTGCAGTGAGTCGGTGACACGGACGGAACCAAAATTAAATTCTATTTATTCATTGGAAGTTGGTTCAGCCGGACTGTTTCCGTCTAATATTTTTTTTGGAACACCTTTTTAAATATATATATATATATTATAAATTATTATTATTATTTTAAAATAAATAGAAATTTATTAAGAAAAAAAGTAAAAAAAAAAAGTATAACAAATGTATCCTATCAAATTAGAGACAAATCTCCCACTGCAATAAACGGTGTGCATCAAGAAAATATATTATTTTTAAAAATATAATTATTTTTAAAAATATGTGAATTTTTAACAATTATAAATATTTTTAAATTCATTTGATCAACTGTTTTTAAAAATATTTTTACTTTTAAAAATAATATTATCATATCAATAATTCGTAACCTTTCAATAAATAATTCGAGTGAAATGTCATGGGATTGTTTAATTTTTTACAATTATTTTTACACGAATAAATTTTCATCCCATCAAACATTCTCCATGATATGTGGAGCTTTTCTTTTCTTTTGTCTTGCTAGGCATGAAAGAATAAGTTTAACACAATAATAGATAGCTATGAAAAAAAAAAAAGCAACCTATGTCATAGTCAAGAACGAAACCTATTTAAGGGGAGCCATGGCCCTCCCTCAATTTAAAATTTTCATATAGATATATGTGTGTGTGTGTGTAACTATCGTACATAAAGGCTAAAATGATGGCTTAATTATATATTTTTAAACGAATGAACGAAGCTTTTCATCATGGACAATACTTGTTGCTATTTTAATTCATTTAGATCCAATGATTTTGTTATGCTTATAGTTTGAGCTTTGACAATTTGGTCATTGTAGATGTGTATTAATCTTGGTGTCGGTTATTATTAATATTTTTTCAAAAATATGTAAAGCAATTTTGTTAAGGATTTTTTGGTTATGGAACTTGAATTTTAAACTCCTGTATGATTTGTCATCCGCTTGCTTATATTAAACGTTCATATTGAAATATTGAATCTTTTATGTTTGAAGAGAACTATATCGTTTACTTGCTTGGGTGCCTATTATTGGTCATGTTCTAAAACATTTGATTTACTTGTTTTGGCCTTTTATGTTGAATTTTCATGTTATGAAGGTGTTTTTGTGTGTTATGAAAAGGTTCAACAATGAGCTTATTTATGCTAGTGCCACAGCCCGCTACCCTTACCAGGTAACTCCTTTTTATTCTCACATGCTTCCATTCCATTGAGTGTTTTACTCTTTGATCCAAACACATTTCGAAATTTGAACTCTAGAGTGAAGAAGACTCATTTGGTGAGACACCGAGGACCGAGACATCAATCATTAACCTTTACTCTTGGCCCATTTTGGATGGTAATCCTAGTTTCACCCCTGACTCTAGTTATACAAGTTTGTAAGTCATATTTAAGTTACAATATTATTAGTGTTTTGTCAATACTGTTCAACCAATATTGTGTAGACATTGATAACTAAGAATTTTATTGTGATACAAGGTTTCGATTTTGATACATACCTTATGCTTTTGTAGTAAAATTTTTAAATTTATATAGCTCTTGCACTATATATTTTGTTTTGTTGATAACTAGAAGAGGACATTAAATTGGTGTTAGAGAGAGAGCCACGATGAGTTCATGTAGCAACATACTTTCTTGTACATGGGTGTATTGTAGTTACATATTTTTTAAAAAAAACACGGCTTGAAGATTTCTTATACTCTCATGGTTTACTTTTTCCTCTATTTTTTTTACAACTTGTGCTTGTGAAAATCAAAGTATAAGGAGCATAATTTAATAATACAATTCTATACCGAGGGGATATAAAAGTATCTTTGGTATAAGTTTTGATTTGTATATTTTATTTTTTTATTATGTTGGAGTTCATATTAAATTCTAACTTGAAAATAATTTCTGTTTGATAAGAAAGATAATATATTTTAAAAAGAATGTGCTTTTTTTAAAATTAGGTATTCAAATATTTTATATATATATATAATATTATGAATCCAGACAATCAAATAGGAAAAAGTAAAAAAAAACTATTTATACATAAAATAGATTTTAAAAATTGCTATGAAATTTACTTATCTAACAAATAAATTCTAAAATTAAATAGTTTTAAATCCATCTAACTTCACCATTTTAAAAAACAATCAACTGATTACTTGTACTAAACATGACTTAAAATGTTTATACATCTTTTAATTCCACTATAGCTTTGTTCTTTCTATGCATTTTTTTCTTTTTGGTTAATTAAATGAGGTTTTTTTTGTTCATTTTATAATCGTCTTCCTTATTCTTATCAGGATTTTGACATGGGAAGATGGGTTAATTTTATGATTATTCAGAATATAAAGAACCCACTCACATCAACAAAAGTGAGATATTTTCTACAAACTGTGAGACAAACATTTGTAATGAGAGTTTCAATGGAGATCCTATTTTTATAGCATTGACTAACATGTTATGTGGTCAATACACATTTGGGAAAGGGTATACCTCTAATCATTATCCTTACTGATAGAAGTTGTGTAAAGTTTACTAGTGTACTCCAGTTAATCTATGAGAACATGCACACTATGTTGTTATCCTAAATAATTAATTTTTTCATCAATTTATTTTTATTTATTATAAATGGAATATCTAAACTAGACTATTGAAAGCAAAGCAATTTATGGCCTCATTTCAAGAATCCTAGCTATCATCATTTACCATAAGAGATGTCCCAGCTGTTTCTATACCTACTGTCTATGTGATGTGTGTGGCCTCGTTTGTCTTAATGCACAAAAAGCATTTCAACTTAAGGATAATACCTTTTTGATCCTACCTTATTATCTTAGCTATTGGCTCTGTTACTAGTCATTTGCTTGTATGCTTTTTAAAAGAAAATATATCTATGCATTAGCAAAGCATTAAATGCAACTTCTGTTTCCTTTCAAGTGAAATTGATGTAAAACAAAGTTTTCTTTTAGTACTAAGATTAATGTGGATTTATTTGATATTTAGTAGGCTTGTTAGTAGTGTGGCATACATAGGACTTCATTTTTGGGTTCTAAACAATGGTGCCTTGGGTAGCAATTTTAACTCTACTATGGTAAGCAAAAAATATTTTTTGTTCATCAAACTATTAAAAATACAGTATATATATTTTGTACTCTATTTAACCAAGAGGAGAGAGGAAACATTTGAGATGTTATCATAGCACTTATTTGAGGCGTAACTTTTTCATCATAGTAAAATTATAGGTATACTCCAAGATGAGGGAAAAGTTGCAATAAAGCGCCTCTATGAAAAAAACTACAAACGTGTGTAGAAGTTTATGAAAGAAATCAACCAAGATTTGCATATGTATTACGAGGACACTAACAAAGAAGTAATAGCCCCTACTTCAAATTTGAATGAGGAATTAGGCCAAGTCCACAAAATACTTTCTGATAAAATAAGAACTTTGACTTCCAACTTAATGAAGTTCATCAAGTGAACAGTGGGTGGCACAGCTTATGGTCGCAGCGTGACTAAAGTTGAGAAGGCTTTGACTTGTAGAAATGGATCATCACCTTCAGGCCAAGAACAAATAAAAGAAGAAAAAAGCATTTGTGTGGATACTGTAACACCGCTAGCCATTGAATGTCTAGTTTATTAATTTTATTTTATATGATTATGAGTGTCTATCACGTATTTTATTTTATACATATATTTAAAGTATATAATACATGAATATTATTTAAAAATAGATGATAAAGGGAATAACTATGATAAAGATTGTCAATTTTTTGCTCGAAGAAATTTAAAACTATCGCAAATATTATTTAGGGATGAAAAATAATTTATCATTAAGTTTCATTTAAAAAAAATAAAATTAATAGGGATGAATAAGCAAATGTCTCAAATGGTATTTTAGTGATAGATAAAACTATCGCAAAGTTAGTAATAAATAAGAGTTGAATTTATCTTGACACATATAAAATTATTATAAAAAAAACTAGGGACTATTATTTCCAACCTTGGAAATAGCTTGTCTCATTGAATGTTGAACTTGTTGTCAACCTAGTGGGTAAAAAGATATTATTTTGTGTGCCAATGACTGTTGACCACTTCACTTGCGGGAGTTCGAGGGCATGAGCACCTTAGCAGGAACTCTAGAGGCAACGTTCTAGAAGCTAAATTATTTTAGAGAGATGGAATGGATGGTCAATTGAAGGTTAGGTCGAGGTAGCATATCGTCGATGTGAGATTTTGCGGTCGATGTGGTCGACTTAGTATAATGTTTGTTAGTGCTAACTAGAGGAAAACTCTAAAAACATTTCTCAAAGGTTGGTCGACCTAGCTGGAATTTTGACATATAATTGACATAGAAAACTTTTGGTTGATGCCGACTAAAGAGAGATTTCAAAAACTTTTCTCAAAAGTGGTCAAACTAGCTTGAATTTTGACTTGAGGTCAATGTGATCGATGTAGGGTGATGTCGACCTGTGTTGATCAATGAGAGAATGATTTGGTCGACATAAGATTTCAGTTGACGTGGCGGTTGATGTGCTCTTTAAAGTAGTCAATATCGATTTGTGCGATTTCGTGTTGCAATTATTGTTTTTTGTTACAGCAAAGGGTAAAGCAGTCTTTTAGCTTTCATTAATGACTCAGATTGAATTTCTTATTTTAGAGAAAGCCATCAATGGATGAGAATTGATTGCTCTTACGACTTGCTTGGTTGTCATAGAAAATTGAGCATCCTATTAATTAAAACGTAAGGAAAAGAAATTCTCTTACCTAGTTGACGTGAAAATGACATAGTAAACATTGATTTCATATTGAAATTCGTGAAATTTTTCTCATCCCAATTAACCGTGAGTTGCTATGGAAAATCCACAGTAACAATAGTTTTCAAAATTGCCCTCAACTTTCTTTACCTCCTATTCCTAATAATATGAAAACGACAAAATTGATATTTTAAATAATATTACTTAAATAAATAAAAGTGGGCAAGGATGAGAAGAGCAAAGACCGGATAGACTAAACAAGATACGAAAGTGTGAGATGGGAGGGGACGGAACGAAAAAGTTAACGAAGTAAATAGTGGCACTGTCTCATTTAAAGTTGAACTTTAAGCGGCTGGATGAAATTACTGAATACATGCGACAACTTGATCGATAATTATGTTTTCAAGCATAATAAATGTTTGAAAATATGATTACCATGCAAAATTAATTTTCAAACAATCTACCACATATATCTGGTTATATAATTCAGTTATGTCATCAAATTAAACATAATTATTATTTTATCCAAACACTTTAAAATGTATTACGCTATAGAATTTGAAAATTATCACATTGCTAATAAATATTGAGCAAAATAAATTAAAATGTAAATTTAATAGTCCCATTCGTTACATTTATTTGAAAAGTTATATTTTAATCATTTATATATCACAGGCACATATATATATATATATATATATATATATATATATTATCGCATGGGAGAGTTGAGCCCCTCTTGAGATGAAAGTGACATATATTATTGCATGGGAGAGTTGAGCCCCTCTTGCGATGAAAGTGAAGGAAGAGGATTGTGGCTCAAGGAAGGGAAACTTGGCCCCTTCCTAAATGAAGCCCTCTTACTCAGATGGTGCAGTGCTCTCCGAGCCCTAAGTGTTCTGAACATCGGTGAAGCTCTCTCCTTAAATTTGAGGATCAGAATGAATAGCATCCTGTAAAACGTGACAATCACAATCAGGGCAGTCAAATCCCACCACTTGGAATGGTCCATTGGAATGCCAAACATGTCTTTCACTAGGTCTTCTCCCTTCAACTTCGGATGGCCTGGGACAAGTGGATCAAACTCGAGCCCCAACAAGTCATTCTTGTATGTGCCCTGCAGTTTTTCTAAACATATTATGAGGCACGAGTAATATAATATGCATACCCATCCCCAGAGGATAAAGAAAGGCATGTGTACTATGTATATATACAGATTTTTTCCACTAGGTATTTGTTCAGAAAACATCAAATGTGATCATCACCACAATTCCTACAATCCTAAATATAGCACTGACACACTCAGATCCTCTCCAATCTTACAATTTTACCTGTACTGCCCACGATGCATAGCTGAGATAAGAAATGGGGTAGCGCCAGAATGGCTTAGGAAGATCAGGTAGTAGCCGGAAGAACCCAGCAGCCATCATCATGATCCCCTAAATCATCAAATTCCACAGTTTAAGATTACCAGCTGGCCATCTAATTGATAATGAACAGAAACCATAAGTGTATTTTGACAAACTTACAATAAAGCCTGCACCGCTTATAATCCCCACTAAAAAATTGGGGACCAATGAGGCAATAACCATCATGCCGCTCTCGATAACATCAATGCTTGCTAATATGTTGAGAATAAAGAACACATAATGGGAGAACTCTGTCCTCAACTTTGCCATGTAAAATGTAATAGTCCCTGTACAAATGGAAATTGCTACCAAGAAGGGGAATGAAGATAAGAAGTTGGAGATAATATACACCGTCACTCCATAATGCCCATTAAGCCTCTCCCGATGAAAAACCTGTTAAGATTAATAAAAAAAGATCATTCAACTCTGAAGATTAATGTGGTTAGTGTAATGTCTTGCATATTATCATGCTTTCTTTTTCTTTCTTTTTAAAAGAATGGTTGTCTTACATACTCATAAAATCTGTTAGTGATATATAGTATTTTCGGTTACCTTCATCTCTTCAATGAATGATGGGAAGCCTCCAATGGACATTAAAGTCATAAACCCTGCTACGAACCCATCACAGGCTACCCTTGCCGTGATTGCGGAATAGGTTGTTCCAACATCAAAATAGAGAGTACCCACACCTAGTGACAAAACTATATAGAATCCCAAGCGTAACCAGTAGTACCCAATATCTCTAGACATGTTCACGGAAGATCGGCCCGTTAATGTCCAAAGCTGCACCCACCATCCCGGTTTGCTCCTTTGTCTGGATTCTTCTACGACAAGTCCTTGCTGCAATATGCAACGAATAACATTATGTTAACGCTATAGACACTCATATATAAGTGCAGGTTTACTCAAATCCAGGTTGGAGAAAGCTTACAAGTATAGATATTTCTTTCATCTTTGCTTTTGCCTTTTGTGCATAGTCGGACCACCTGTACTTCTCTACAAGCTTGGCCTTGACTTCTGATGCTGCCATGTTCTCTAGAGGATCTGATGATCTACCGGGTTCCCTTGGCTAAGTAACCAGAAATAAAGAAATGTTAGAGAAGTTAAAAAATTTCACTTTCAGGGAAGTGAGATTAGACAGCTATGAAACGCATAATGTAAATATAACATGATGCAAAATCGCACTTCAACCCCTTTATGTTCACGATGACAAAATCACAGTTCTATCGCTTTATTTTCACCGACTATAATGAGCGACACCAATGAGACGTACATCATATTTCGGAGATCCTATCATTGTAGATGTGACACCGTCAAAGTCAGAATTGATGCAGCGCATGAAGTGATCGGGTGGACTTCTTTTTCTAGGACATGGAAAACCTACCTCAGCAAAGAACTGCAAACACATCGAAATACATTTACATTAGATTGAGAGGTGTTTGAAAAAACAGCTAAAGTAACATATACTTATCTCTTAGAAAGCCCATTGTATAGAAAACATTTCAATGACATGTACAGTTTAGTCTTGTTTTTATGATCATAATTAGAAGTTTTTTTACCTGATCACTAATTATCAATAAGATATACATGGAACAAGTAACCGGCCAAGCATAGGTCCACCTTTAAAAGGCATTGTGGCAGATTTTGAGTCATCTCTTATATTTAGTTTTTCATTTCCCCATTTTTTGTGAAACACTTCTTTTTTTTTCATGCAATAAACATTATAGGCCAGAAGAACACTTATGAAACGGAATGAATTATTACTAGCTACCCTTCAATTTACATCTTGAATCAAGATCACACCAGTTTGATATCCCAAAGACAGGAATTTTAGCTATTTTTTAATTCAATATCATTATATTATTGTAGAATATTTTTTTCGAGAACAATAAGGTTTTGATACCAACTAGTCATAATCAGGCTAAGGCACAAGCTCACTTACGTATCACTTTAAAACACATTGTGACATTTTAAAACTTATCTTCTTTGATTATTTAATAATTAATTTATTGTTTCTATGATAAATTATTTGTGTTTTAATATAATTTTATAATCAATAGTTACAAGCAAAATACATTATTGAATTAATTATTTTGTATAAGGCGATAGTCTAAGATTGTCAAAATTGAGAGCTAAATCGTTTTGACATGATAAAAGCAAAATTAAGATTTTACTAAATTTAATCTATAATTTATAATAAATTGTATAAAATTAAAATTAAATAATAATAAATTAAATTTAGAGTTAAAATTTTAAAATTAAGTAATTAACTAACTGAAATTTAAATATTTAATAACACAAAATAATTAATTAGTTTAACATAAGCCATCAATTAAATATTTAAACCAACTACAAAGAAAATTAAAAATACTAAGCACTAACTTTGAAGATGTGGAGGAAAATCTAAGGTGAGATCAATACGTGATAGTAGAGTGGAATTACAGGTTATATTTGATGAGCTTGAATTTTTTTAAAACATACATGATTGTTTTAAAAAAATATAAACTAAAATAAATTTTTATCACTCGTAAATACTTTTAAATTCATCAAGTTTATAATTTGCAAAAATAATTATATTTTTAAAAATAATACTATTATATCAAATGAGCTGATTAAAAAAGTTTCAGTCATATGGTGAAAAAGAAATAGTGATGATCAATGGATGATGTCAGGGCTAGAGCAGAGGCAAAGATGCACATCAGATGAACAAGGAGAGCAACGATGCTTTCCAATTGAGAGAAAGAGTAACAACGGGGATAATTAACACCTAGGGTAAAATCAAGATTTTACCCAGTTTTATGATTTCACTCCCAATTTTATGATTTTATCTCCAGGTTCAGTTTCGATTCTACCAATGAGCTTACTCAAAATACATAGATGAAATTACAAAATGATACAATTTTACGATTTAAATCTAAACTGTGATATTCTTGGTGGTACTATATATTTGGACATTTAGTTGTTATTTGTTATGCTTTATTCGTTAATTAGATGTGTATATATATGTTCTTAGTCTATGCGTCATTGCATGGATAAGACATTGAATCACAATGAGAGATTGGTTAATTAAAGATACAACTTACCCCCTGTACCAATTAATTAACTGTATTTGAATTAATTAATTAAAATTAATTATAAGTCTTGCATGCAAGAGGTTGTGTAATATTAATTTAGTAATTAAGACATGCAGAATATATACAAACTTAAGTCGACTATATATATATATGTATATATATGGACCTTAATTATTTCCAATTATGGGGTTCTTTGTCATACCTCTGCTGCCATCTTTGCTTCACCGAAATAAACACATTCACCACCAGCTAGTAAAAATAGGTCATCAAAGAGCTCAAAGACTTCACTACTTGGTTGATGAACCGAGGAGATGACTGTTCTCCCATCGCAAGCAACATTTTTAAGGGTATGGGTAACAAAGAAAGCTGAAGCAGTGTCGAGACCACTAGTGGGTTCATCAAGAAACAGGAGGAGGGGGCGTATAAGGACTTCAAGGGCAATGCTCACTCTCCTTTTCTCCCCGCCACTTACTCCTCTCAAATGCCAGTTTCCTATCAGCCGGTCAGCACAATCGTACAGCCCCATTTCCATAATGGTTCCTTCTACTATTGCAATCACATCCTCATTGGTCATAGTGGTAGGAAGCCTCAGTTTGGCTGAGTATGTTAAGGTTTCTCTGACTGTGAGAGTTCCCAACAGAACATCTTCTTGGGTCACATATGCCTACATTAATCGTTGGAGTACGTAAAAGTTAACCAAAATTGATATAAATTAAGATGGAGACCTATATGTATGTATATATAAAATACAGCACCAACCCTTAAAATTACATAATTTTGAAAAAAAAATTCAAAAAATACATATCAATATATATAGCATAAATTTAGGATAAGTAGGCAGATAGGCACACACCACATCACCATAGTCATGTCTCTTCCTCCCATTTAGATGTACCTTTCCCGTCATTATTGCCTTGCCTGAAAGTCTACCTGCGACATCACCCCCAATTAAAATACGAATTCAGGAAAAACAAATTAAATACTAATTAATAATTAAGTATTATGGGTAGCTAATTAAGTATCGGATTTTATAATTATGGGTTGTACTTGTACCTACATTTTCCCTTACCGTTGATTTGGAAGGGTGCGTTACGAGAAATTAAAAATACCTACTCTTCTCCTGATTAATTTATTATACTATTAAATATCATTTTATATATTAATATGCATTCAAATGTTGGAGTTATGTGTGTGTGTAATTATTATTAAAAAAAATCATAATGTAATTGATTTTGAATGGAATAAAATCTATACGCTATTTTACCCATAAAAATATTAATATATACATGCCGATATATAAGTAAAATTAATATACTATCACCGCTTATACACTACTACTAAAGTGGGGTAAAAGGTATACATTACCACGTTTTTGATATGTATTTAATTATTAGATACAATAAAATATATTTATAAATTAATAAATAATATCTTGTATATATCTATGTGTGGCAAGTGCGTGAGATGCGTGTCCGTGGGAGGGCGGTCGCGTTAATTTTTGACGTGCCAGGTACGTCCAGTTCAGTCCCACCACACCACACCACACCCACCCCCCCCTACGTTTTTCCGACACTTCAATGTCCTGTACATACCTAGTACGTACGGTCCCTTCAAAAAAAACATGACGACAATCAAACTTCAAAACGCAAAAGCTGTCCAAATATAGAAAAGTTTATAAGTTGACTGTGGGATATATTACACTGGAAATAATGTATTAGTGACTACTTACTGGATGAGTCAAACAATCTGGTGATTTTAATTTGAATCGTTTTTAAAAATAATGTGCCTTGTCTATTTAAATTTAATAATAATAAAAGTTAAAAAATAATTTATAAAAATTATAGATAACGTAATAGTTTTTAAAAATTATTTTTTATTTAAAATTTTTTATTTTATTACTTAATTAGGCCCATCATATATTTTTAAAATTTAATTTGAAAAAATATACTTTTTTAAAATATATTTCTTTACTATCAAATAAAAATTATTTTTAAATTATAATTAAATACGAACTCCAATAAAATTTAAAAAATAAAATCTAAAATCTAAACTTATATCAAACAAACTCTTATGTTCTGTTTCCAAATTAAGTATAGAGCAACAAAGATGTGAACTTTTGTTGGTATGCAGCATGGTTAAATTTGGGTTTAACCATACATGTGCATGTCAAACCATTAAATTTAAAAAAAAACAACAGGGAAACATTTTAGTATGGCTAGTGTTTTTAAAACAGCTAATTAAATTTCCATAGTGCACATATGAGAGATTTTATTAATTTTAAACACCATAACGGTAATTACATAATTTCTATTATATCTATTATTATAATATGTAAAAATGAATTTAGAAACAGACGCTGTGAAACACCTTAGAGAAATTTTTTCCATTAAATTTGATAATTGAATCAGATGATTATGTGTAACGTATCATGAGTATTGAATTATCTAAAAAGTACATGCACAGCTAATAAAAAATAGAGCAGTACGCCAAATGCGATGAGCACCACTACATATATAACAACAGATAGAATTTAACCCAATAACCATTAAACAGGAGGAGCACTCATGGTTGACCAAGCTAAGAACATATTCTCAATAGACTTGTGTGTGTGTTTGAGAGAGAGAGAGAGAGAGAGAGAGAGAGAGAGAGAGAGAGAGAGAGAGAGAGAGAGAGAGAGAGAGAGAGAGAGAGAGAGAGAGCCTGCTAATGAATCGAGAAGGGTTGATTTGCCAGACCCAGAAGGACCCATAATGGCCAAGAGATGACCCGGCACCGCATACCCACTAAGCCCCCTAAGAAGTTTCTTGGTGGGTCCCTTCCCAAAATTAGGCAGCACCACTGAGAGATCCTCCCACCCCAAATGCATGCCGCCGCCGTAGCCGCCGGACGACGACCCTGAACCCATCTCAAACCCAACATCGCCGCCGTGCCCCGCCATCTCAATGTCCATACCCGGCCGCAGCGCAAGTGTGAATCGAGAAATTAAGGTGGGGAGGCGATCGACCCTGGGTCGATATTTGGACGGGTACAATATAAACAACCATGCAGCAATGCATATATATATATCAATTAATTAATACAGCACGCCAACGTATACTACATAACTGTGGAACGCAGCTACGTGTGTGGCGCAGAAACAATAACATCGTTGCAACTAAAAATTAGGTGGAATTATTACTGATGTGATGTGGCGATTGAGATCAATTAAATTTAACAGCGTCATACGAGCAGTGACCGGTGATGCGAACATATTAATAATATGTTCAATCAATTAATGGATATATGCGACGCATGGAAATAATAATTATTCAATCAATTAATTATTATTATTATTATTATTAAAACACTGTTATATACAGTCTTACTTATGACAGTACATAATTAAACCTTATGTTATATTAACAGTATGTCATTCAATCACAACACATCAGGTCAGGGTCAGACAATAGTGTATGAAACTTGCGAGAAACTTTTCCAATTTGTAATTTTCCTTCAAGATATGCACAAGGGTGGGCAGGGGTCACATGTGACGCCTCATTAGAAAAAAAACGATTGCCAGGGTGTGACTGTGTTCATCTATCCGTTTAACTCCTTCTATCCACTTGATTTAATTCAAATTTATCTGTTATCTGTAAATAAAGTTGATTAAAAATTTTATTTTATGATGTGTTAGATCGGTTAGCGGATAAAATGTTCAAACCTACTATTAATCTCCATCACATCTCATTATAAAAAAATAAATAATATCATCTATCTATTAAACATTAGTTTATTATTGTCTTTTTTCATTGCCGAAAAGCTATGCGACGCAATGTCTTTGATTGTGAGTTTGTAACGCTGCAATTCATAAATCTAACATATTTTATCATCAATAATTATAAATGCATAGTAAATAAAATAATATATTTTTTATTATCATTATTTTTATACTAGGGTTCTAATGCTTGGAGACTTATTTTTTCCAATGCTCAACTTCATAATTTTATTTATTTTAAATAATTCTTCTTATTATTTTTTTAGTAGGGTAAACTAGCTCGAAGAGCAGGTTTCTTTCATATCTTGTAATAGCAACTCTAACAAATTATCTATTATCTAAAAATAAAAAATTAAATAATATTATATTATTTTTTATTCTATACATGTAAAAAGTAAAAAAATAACTTTTTATCTGTAAAGCGATAAAGTAATCATTTATTTAATATTATAATATTTTTGTATCTCTCTTCACTCTTTTAAAATATAAATCAAAAAAGTTAAAATAAACTATAATAATGATATTTTAATCAAAAATAATGATAAATTAAAAAGAAATATTGGAGTTGAAATTATGAAATAAGTACAAACATTAAAAGTGAGGCTTACCCCATGCTTGGAACAACATGAAATAATATATGTTGTGCACATTCCCTTTTTCACTCATTTCTTTCTTATTTACTTTTATATATTTTCATATATATGCAACCATATAGGATTGAACAACTCAAAATCACCAAGGGTTGGTTTAGTATAAATGTATTTGGTGATTGTTTTTAAAAATAGTGAATTTAGATGAATTTAAAATTATTTATTTTTTTAAATAGATATGTATTATGGCTATTTTTAATTATTTTTTACTTTTAAATTTAAATTTAATTTTGACCAAAAATTCAATTTTTTTTACTACCTGGATTCAAAATATTGTATTTTTTTGTATGAGACTCACTCTTTAAAAAATATAATTTAAAAAAATATTTTCTCTCTCCACCAAATAAAAAATAATCTTAAATTAAAAATAAATATGAATTCTAACAAAAACATTTATAATACAAAAAGAAAAACAAATAACAACGTAAAAATTCCAAATTAAAATATAGCCCGAATATATTGCTGATGACATGGACTGCCCGACATTTCCACTGATATCTAGACATTCCACTTCCACATCTGGCAACTACAATCCTACAAATTTACTCTTCATAAATTATAACTACTTTAAGATAACATGTGAGAACCTACGGACCTAACTCCATATCGCAACACTGAGCATTCATGACTAACGATTCCATGTGCAGTTTTAGTTTTAAATATAAAAATAGCATCGAACTGCAACTTCAAACCAACGAGTGATTTGTGGCAGAAAAAAAGCCACTTCAGACTATAGTAAAGAATGTGCCTGACTGCCTGACACCAAATTTTAATGAGACATGTTATAACTTAAAATAATAAACTTAGAACACAATATATATTCATATATATATATATATGTTATAACTTAAAATAATAAACTTAGAACACAATATATATTCATATATATATATATATAATATCGATTTACGAGTAATAATAATTTTATTTCTTAAAATATCAAAATAATTATAATTTACTTGATAAAAAAATAAAAAATTAATATTTAAATATAAACAATCAAAACATAAGGAAGAAATCCAAAAATAAAATCTTGCACCAACAAATTTTGAATTCTTAAAATACCAGAGCAAAACACAATTAATCCGTTAAAAAATCCACCGAGTTAAAAAGAATAAAAAATATTTGAAAAGGTAACCCATTGATAAAATTGAGAAAAAAAATTGATAACCTCTTGAGAAAAATAAATATAACGCAATACACTATTGAAGATGCAACGCAATAAAACATATTCAAGCTTAGCTAGCAAAAAAACTAAACAAAACCACTGGATCGGCGTTTTCTCGCCACACCAGCCAACTCGCGTCCTATAATCCTAAAAATAAATATAAATATAAATAAACTAACAAAAATAAAATTTTAAATTAAAGTAGCCTTATTTGTGTGTCTCTATCTATATACAAATGAGTCAAGTTAGGCAAGAAAAACAGTGATAGAAAAGCCAAGAAATGCTATGTGAAATATTAAATAAACACATATTAAATAAATTTGTAAATATGTGTGAATATTACTATTATATACATACATTCACAAATACTTGGCCAATAATTCTATAATACAATATAAATATAGTACTTTATAGCATTTATATATTATTATTATATTATTTTATATATAATAATCTCTCGGATTTTGTCCAATGAAAAATTTACTTTCGGTGATATTATTCTCTTACTTTCAGCCAAATAGTGGTGACAGATTCAATTTTCAAAAACTAAAATTAAAATTGAATGTATTAATTATTCATATATTTAATTTAAAGTATTTATTAAATATTATAACATTAATAATACAGCACGCCAACGTACTATAACTGTGAACCGCTACGCGTGGCAGACATAATAACATCATTGCAAATAAAAAGTAGTTGAAATTATTATTTAAATATTTTTCCATTTAAATACGAGCAGTGACGATGCCAAACGCAACGCCTCTCAATGGAATTAATATTTATTCTATTAATAATTGTTGTTATTAATGTTCTAGCATTAGGGAATATAAAAAAATATTTATGATAAATGCAATTGGCTGTATGATTTGAAATTTTCCTTCAAGTACAAGCGGGTGCCTGTGCGAGCGCCACCTGATTGGGGCTGATTGAACATAATAAACCTTTGATTTAATCACGTGATACCATATTAGTGCCGCATGGGTGTGGTTTGCGCCACGCGCTTATGGTTTCTTTAAATTTATTTATTTTTAATAATTAATATTTTTTGTTTTAATAAGTTATTTTTTTAAAGTTCACCTTTAGCCTTTTTATTTTAATTATTTATTAATTAAAATATTATTTTAAAAAAATATTTATTTATTTATTAAATTAAATTTAAATTTATTTGTGAAATAGTATATAAATATATATATTTTTCTCATTTAATTAAAATAATAATATGAATGTCCACGGGGAACAATTGGATTATAAAAATAATAAATTAATAACCAGCCACCCAGATTGCACTAGAACTAGTGTTTTGCTAACAAGATCGCACGCACATATCTCAAACCTACAAACATCATCTTGCAAGCAATCACTACGAGAAGGATCAATATTTCATACTTCGAGCCAGATTTAGCTTCCAATCCATACTAACTTTAAATTTAACTTGCTAACTTGAGCAATGAAGCCTAGAACGTGTTTCTCATTTCACAAAGCTGAAGCTGAACTTGAGCGATCTCTCATCGCTACGTGTTTCTAGCAAAGCTGAAGTTCCTCATTTCACACTGAACACAGTTGACACAACTATTTAGAAACTGTTTACGATTTACAAAGACCAATCACATGAAATTACCAAAAAAGAATGACATACAAGGTGGTGGATGAAAAAACTGCTGGAGGCGCATAATTTAAGGAGGGAGCAAAGTTTTCAAGATAACTTAATATTTACTCCATCCAAAAACAAAAAATAAAAAATAAAAATCAAGATATCAACCAGTCGGTTTCAAGTGCATAAAAAGAACATTGGTTATATGGAGGACTAAAAAAACAGAGCGTCCCCCATAAATAGGCATGCCACCCAGTCAGAGGAGATAGCCGGAATATTTTTTGAAGTCAACATAAGCAAGATCCAGAAATGACAAACCCACTGTGAAATACAGGCGCTGAATAACAAACATCATCCAAAGTAAGTGTACATATAAAACATAATGTCAAATCCCTCAATAAAGATTCAGGAACCATACAATAAAATAAGTTCATCTCTCTAATATCTCCTTCTGGGACTCCTAGACCGATGCAAGCGTGGTGATCTGAAAAGAGAAAAAAAGGCAACGCATTGGAGACCAGATGGAGGAACTGTCAGACCCAAGAAAAAGGTTAGGAAAGAAATATACACGCATAAGTAGAGTCTATTCATTTACATGGCATTTAGTTCAACAAGGTTCTCATACCCTTGAATCTAAAGGTATTGGTTAAACCTAGGGTAAAGTTCATTAGCCTCAAATTGTTATACAAGTAGATTTCCAGTGAACTCGAAACATAAGAAATTCAGGACTCTCCATCCTTTACAGAAATTGATAAATCATGAGAACTAAAATGACAGGCACAAAGCTAGGTTAATTACCAAAAGGAAGATAAATGAAGTCAAAATAAATTCACAAACAAGCAACAATCATATAAATGAAATACCCACAAAAGCAGACAAAGGATTTCAATTTAAAAACCAGCAGCTAGAACAACTTCTCATTTCATCATTGAACAATGTTTTTAAGTGACTTAACCTCTCTTATTATTTCCAGGAAAAAAATGTGTATTAACACAGAACTGCCTCAAGAGTACCAGGGGTAATAAGCCATATAGAATCCCTTGTTTCCAACATAAGCTTTAAGAATGGTAAAGGGAAACAGACCTCCTCCTCATATTCATCCTTTTGCACGGTCCATTGCTAAATGCCCAATCTACAGTAACAGTTTGCGTGAGAAGCTCAGCGCCATTCATCGCAGATATTGCAGCCTGTGCTTCCTCAAAGCTCTCATACTCAATAAGTGCATACCCCTGTCAAATAATACTTATCAAGCAATTCATCCAAAAATAATAATAAATATATTGCACATTGATTAGAGCAATACAAATGCAAAATTAACAACTTAGCAAATTACTGAACCAACTTTACTTGAAAGATTGATAGTAAATATAAATATACAGACACAACTTCATATTATTATTATTACAAAATGGAAACGGACGGTAACTCTGCTATGCAATGTTACTGATTGTTGTGCATCAGTAGTCAGTTGAATAATAATTTATGCATATACAAACTAAAAAATCACATGCTTCACCTTATGTTGAGTGATTACATATATGTGCAAATTTAATAAATAAATATATCCTTCAACTGATTCAAGCTAACATAAGTCTCATGTCTCTAATCATGAACAAAAGTAAAGAAAATCAGAAACATAGAAAATGTGATAGCTTCATCCATTAATTTGGAAAACTAGACAAAACAGTTTAATTTAAAAAGATGGCCGTGTGTGAGTGAGTGAGTGAGTACGCTTTTTAAGTTCTTAACTTCTAACTAATTTGAAGTTGGTGTATCTCTCACTCTCTCTGTGTGTGGGCAAACGCCTGAAGAAAACCTTTTAAACTCTTAGCTTCTAACTAATTTGAAGGTGGCGTATACATCTCTCTATGTCGGGGTCTATATGTGTGCGCGCCCTTGAAGTTAAGTCTTTTAAGAAGTGTTTGGTACGGATTTTTATTTTTATGTTTTGGGTTCATAATTTGAATCTTTATTGAAATTAGAGTTTGAATTCTAAAATAAGAGAGAATATATTTTAAAATAGCGTGCTTTTTAAAAATTAGTAAAAAAAATATGATGGCTCCATATAATAAAATAAATAAAAGAGTGAAAAAAAATAAAAAAATAAAAATGAATTAAAAAAACTGAATTTGAGTTTGAAAACAATTGTTACATGTTTTCAAAACAAGTTACTTTATTCAAATCAAAATTTGAATAAAGTAGCATTTCATTAAAAAAAATAGCCGTACCAAACACGCTTTGTCAGATGAATTCTGTTTTTAAAAATAAAATCATGTTTTGAAATATGTGAACTAAACAGTCTTAAGTTCTTAACTTCTAAGTTCTCCTATGAAGGGATTAAATTATTGAAGAACAATATGAAAACTTATATATATACATATAATATAAGTGTGTGTGTGTGTGTGTATATGATACATTGTGAACATATGAATCCATCTTAAATGTTACAATTCAAATTTCAGTTATTGAATGCAAATCCAATAGCCCATATTAAAAATGCATATTGTTCACATGTTCACAAGTTATTATAATTTTTATATATATAAAGCCTTCTCTGTTCTAACTTCTAATTAATATGCAAATTCAGATATTTCTAAATTGAGAAATTGAATCATGGAAGCGCAGGTACAAGACAACCGAATCAATTAAGACAATAACAACCAACATTATTTTTGTTCATCTTCATAGATTCTTTGTATGGAAGTTCGTTATAAAATCCATATGTTTCTTTTTCCATGCACTTAAAATGTTTTTCCATTAACCAATTGGTTGGCTAACAACGTGCTATAAAATTTCTAGACTCAAGTTCCAAATATTTCTTTTCAAAACCTTGAGTCCAAACTCCCAAACCTTGTTACCAATTCCAATTTCAAAACAGTATGTACTTTGCACTACTTAAATATGAACGTTGATAAAGGAAGCAAAAAGCACAAACTGAATTTAAGAAACTAATCAAATTCAGAATAGCAACGCTCCTTGAGAAGTCTTTCAATGCATAGACATGGATGATGGTAAAGGTAAAGTGTTACACACCTTGACAAATCCCGTTCTACGGTCCAGATTTAGATGCAAATTCTTAACATCCCCAAACTCCCCAAATGCATTATGGAGATCTTCGTCTTGCGCTTCTTCATGCACTCCAGCTACCAAAATAATCCATCCTTCAATGGCTAAAAAAATGCACCATCAAAGATATCAGCAGGATGGACAACAATCTAAAATAGCTTAAAGTTCAGATGATAAGACCAAATAAGGCAAATCTAATTACTTATCTTCCTTCATAAAGTAATAAATGAAATTCTGAAAGAGATTTTAAATGATCCTTTAAATTTAGCAGTTTTTTTGGCAAATATACTATATGTAATTTAGCAGTAAAATTAACACTTCAAAAACCATTAAAAATTTAAAATCGATGGAAGAACAAATGGGAAAATACAACAAGCACTTAGTGCTAAAAGTCAAGTTCCTAACTCTTTTTGGCCTTGGATATCAATTCTTTTAGCTATTTTCTAATCTAATCCATTATCCATCCATGAATCCATGTCAGTGACTACATCTCAAACAGACAAACCTCTAGAAATATGAAATCTAAAGTTTTTAATACATTCCCAGAAAACAAAGGTAACTAATAAAGGATGAACATAACACAAAAAATGTTCAGGAGGAACTTAGATCCCATTTTTTAAATTAGCATCCTAGAACGGGGTTTCACCAAAGCCAACACATGCTGACAATCCTTCCAAGATTTCAGATCAGTTTGTTTAAACTGTCCTGCATAAGAACTTTGAGAGGAAGCATACAATCATGTAAAACCCCCAACCACATGGCAAACTCATAAAGGTCCCAATCTAGGCGGGGGGGGGGTTTTGGTTTTTTTGGGGGGGGGAGGGGGGGGGGGTTTTTTGGGGGGGTTTTTTTGGGGTTTTTTTGTGGTTTTTTTTTTTTTTTTTTTTGGGGGGGTTTTTTTCAAAAGGGGGGGGGGGGGGGGGGGTGGGGGTAATATCTTTTTTTTTTTTTAATGAGGTTTTTTTTTTTAAAAGGAACTTGCACTTTATGGCTGGAAGATAAAGTCTATGGCAGCGAGCTATTGCTTTTTTTATTATGGGGGGGTTTCCGGCCCTTTGGGAGACCGCTTGGGGAAAAGTCTTTCCGCTAGAGCAGCTAGGGGGGGGGGGGGGGGGGGGGGGGGGGGGGGGGGGGGGGGGGGGGGGGGGGGGGGGGGGGGGGGGGGGGGGGGGGGGGGGGGGTTGGTGTTTTTTTTTTTTTTTTTTTTTTTTTTTTTTTTTTTTTGGGGGGGGGGGGGGGGGGGGGGGGGGGGGGGGGGGGGGGGGGGGGGGGGGGGGGGGTTTTTTTTTTTTTTTTTTTTTTTTTTTTTTTTTGGGGGGGGGGGGGGGGGGGGGGTGGGGGGGGGGGGGGGGGGGGGGGTTTTTTGGGGGGGAGGGGTTTTTTGGGGTTTTTTTTTTTTTTTTTTTTTTTTGGGGGGTTTTTGGGGGAAAGCTTTCCGTTAGAGAGTCAGCAAAAAGGTGTATTCCTGCAGTGAGCCACTGCCCATTGTGAAAGAGTTCCAGATAATCAATGGATCACCATCTCCTTCATTGCAATTGGGTAGCGACCATTTGGGGATTCTCATTTTCTTTGCTGGATATTGTGTGAGTGCTGATGGAGCAGGCAGGCCTGGAGATTGTTGCTTGGAATGGTTTGTGGGTACAGCGGGAAGCAAAGAGACTTGTTCATGCCCTCCCTCTTCTTACATCCTTTTGAGCGGTGTGGAGGGATGTTGAGAGTACATTCCAGAGAGTAAAGGTGGAGTTGTGGGGTTTGATCATAGATATGGCGGTGTGTTGTAATATCTCTGTTGGTGATGCCTATGATGTCATTTTCTTGTCAATTTCTGTAACTTGTCCACTTCTTGGTGTTATTTTTAATATATTTGTTTTTCCCCTGATTCAAAAAAAAAAAAAAACAGTCCATCTCCAACAACTGATATAACTGGATTCTGAATGCTTTTAAAAGCTGCTAACTTTTTCCAGATACCTTACTATCCTAAAAAACAAAATAATTACACCACTAGGCTTTAAAAAAAAATCTCGAGGGAGCAAAAAACCAAATATTTTGCACAAATTTGACAAAAAAACAGGTTACTAGGCAGCCAGAAACCTCCAAAACTAAGTGACCAAACGTGTGGTGTAACCTACTGTCGTGCATCACTACTACTTCCCTCGTTATCTGTAGCTTTTGTTGATCTATAATTTCTTTTTACTCCTTATAAAAGTCACAACTCATGCAATCAACGACAAAAATCGTGGGTGTTAATAAAATATAATCCGCATACGTTTTTGAAGCTCTTAGTTGTAAACTATGCTGATATAGAATTTCTTTTCACTCTTAGTAACATCCGCATTCACATATGCAGCGTGAATCGTAACAAGTACGACTGAATTAGTCACAAATTTAAGCCAAACCCTAGATCACAATAACAGAGTCAAATTCCGGATGCAATTGATGCAAAGGGGGAGGGCAAACTCACATCGTTGGGGTCCAGGACCGCCCTCGGAGACGAGGGAGTCGAAGTTGCGGCCGGCCATGCGACCGTTGCGGTCGCCGCCGCCGTTTACCTCTTCCCTGAATCCGCGACCTTTGGTTTTCTTGGGAGCAGAAGACAGGACCGCAGCAGAGGAGGAGGCTCCGCCGCCACCGGTGATGGCGGACTTTAGCTTGGGAGGGAGTGGAGCTCGCGGCGAGGCGGAGGCAGCGTCAACGTCGACGGCGCCGTCGACGTCTTCGTCCATGAGATCATCTTCCTCGGGCTCGAAGTTCACCGCTTCGTATGCGTGCGCCATCGTCTCTCTCTCCCTCTCCCCTCTCTCTCTAGGGCTTTTCTGTGCAGATGGGTTAGGGACGAATCGATTTCGTAGTTATGGATCGGAAAGTTTCTTTTTGGCCCATCAACGTTTTATGTTTACAATATAACGCTTTAAATACATTCTCTACTTTCGCAAATAATCATTAATATACAATGCCATTCTAGAACTTATAATAAATATAAATCTAAAGTATTTTCTAATTAATATTTTTTAATAAGTATTTTAGTATTTTTTTAATAAATATAAATTTAGATTTTGCAACACAACTATCTCAAAGCAAAATACGAATAAATATGATATTATAAACACATTTCATACAAATTTATTGCATAAACATGTATAAAAAATATAGAATACTAAAAAAACTATAACAAATTATAATATACTTATAAAAAATAGTAATATATACATATGCATTTGTATACATATATTAACCCACTTAATAAAATACATTATTTAAATATTAACTATGTAGATATTTATGGATGGATGATTGCGAGCAAATTGTTCCGATAAATATATTTGATTTTTTATCCCCAAATGTTGAGCTCATTGCCCGTTCAAATTTCAAGTAGATGTGAACATGAATCATTGAAGCTAGACTCAATATAATAAGTCACTTACTAAATATTAAAAATGAAATTATATATACATTTAAACAAATTATTATATTATTAAACTATAAGCTTAAATATGTTGATTAATTTGTCTCGTGCGTGTAATGATTTTAAGTTAATTAATTGATCAAATGAACAATTATATCTTCACACTTCAAAATTTGATATACCACTATATAATAATAATAATAATAATAACAACGATATGATGATGTCGTGCTAATACCAAGACTTACTCCAATGAATTCGTATATGGATATTTCTATTTAGTATGAAGTAATAAAAATGAATGGAATGGATTTTGTTTTTTTTCTCACGAAGGAATAAGTGAATACCATATGAATATATGCCCTTATATGAGATAATATTGATTATTTACACCCACCAAGTTTACAAGTATTTCATTGGATAGAAAAATAAAATGAGTAATTACATGAAATAAAAAATATCAATATCCATTGCTCTCCTCTTTGTGTGTTAGCCGCCGCCCCTTTCCTCTCTTGTTGAAGCAGGAGGAGGTGGAGGTCATTAAGGCATTCATTGTCCTACAGTAGGAGGCCGTTTTGAAACTAAGGCCGGCTCTGTAAAGCGACCGCCTGAGGCTCCAAATTTCAGAAGGCCTCTAATCCGGCCTTTCGCTTCGCTTTTTACCTCTCTCGTCTCCACTATAGCATATGACACTGTTATGCTAGGACAGTCTCTTTAACTTTTTTTTTCTATAAATCATTTAGTAACGAGGGCCCCTATTGGAGTCATAGTTATGTTTTAGAGTTTATTAGGCATAAAGATAATTTAAAAAAATTATGTCAATAAAGTAAAATAAATGTTGAGGAGAAATTGACACGATGCAATATATATTTTAAAAAACAAGAATGAAATTTTCATAAACGGGCCAACATGGCAAGTGGGCTGAGGTGCGGAAAATGAGACGGATCTTGGGTCTGCAAGCCCGTATTCAGGTGGGTGAACTAAACGATCTCCAAGACCATCTCTCTCTCTCTCTCTCTCAATACATCTTATTCTTACCACGTTTCTTTCTTCTTAAAGTATTAATGGTTCGTGGCGATTATAAAACACAACAACAAATGTGATAAAAAAATGGTTACAGAATGGAAGATAAAATGTGCTTTATGAGAGTGCGAGAGGAGAGACGAACCTCCACAGGGTAGGCTGGTGTGCAACGGGGCTGGTCTGTGAATTGGGAAGGGTCTGGATACTTGTTTGCATGTGATACTTGTGCGTGTTATACACACACACACACACGAGACCACCCCCTTCTTGTCGGCTAAACTTGGTCAGTATTATTAAAAATGAGAATAAACGAAGACTGGGGAAGAGTTACCGCCCTATCATTGTTGTCATGTGGACCAGTCGGTCCGACCAATCCCATCATGCCACAGCAGCCTAATATATGTATATGGTACTTGGAAATAAATAAATAAATAATTTTAAATTAATAATAAAAAGGACAGCATTTGGCTCTTTGGAAGTTGTTTATAGCTTTGAACGATGATGATGTTGTAATGATAGAACTACGGCAACGTAAATCATAAGATTTTGGTTTCAGATGTGAATTATATATGGGCTCCGACGAGGATGGTGGGAGGCGAATTGATATTAAGTGGGGTGATCACCGAATTTTATTAATAAACTATAAAAGTAGTTAATTTCTAATATTTGATTATAAATCTCAAGACACTCTTTACGTGTAATAACATATATTTTAAGTCTAACACAATAAATAATATTAAATAACATGAAACACACTCAATTCATTTTATTAATTTCATTTTAAAACCAAATGACCATAATTAAAGTTATCATAATATATATTTTATTAATCAATTACAATGGTAACATGATTATAAATCTCAACAATATATAACGCGTGTGTAACATAGGATTCAAGCTTTTTGTACGTTTATGTATTCCAACATTTGGGCAAACAATTAATACTACGGAAGTATTATATTGTCGGCAGCAGTAGTTTTCGTGAGATGCAAATATATGTTTCATTATATTATTTGTTCGTTTTTGTTTGTTTTAAAAAATAATAGTTATTTTTGGATAGCGATCGGGAAATAGTAAAAAAAAATATTATAGGAATTTCACGAAATTGATTTTTTGTTACTTTTACTTTTTTTATCTGAAAAGAACTATTATATTTTAAAAATAAAAAAATAAAAAATAAAACAATAAAAAATTAAATAACATCAATAATTATTATTTTAAAAAGCTAAATATGATTATCTAATTCTATCCATGCCAGCTATGTGCATATAAAATCAGGAGAAAATAGTTGGTTATGTTTTCATTTTCAAATAATATAATCGAGCCTTGATGACAAATTGAACAATGAGAGGGGAAAAGAAACTTCATGATTGGAATGTCTTTTTCGGAGTCCAAAAAATTCACAAAGCTGTGTACTCGTTGAGTGGTGTACAACTTTATTTGTGCCCCACAGTTTTAAATCAACATGCTAGCTTCCACAGTCCACAGATCCTGTGTTTATTAGATTTTGGTCGCCATAGAGTGGAATATCAGCAGTTCAAATATAACCTTTACAGGGAGCTCTCTCTCTCTCTCTCTCTCTCTCTCTCTCTCTCTCTCTCTCTCTCTCTCTCTCTCTCTCTCTCTCTCTCTCTCTCTCTCTCTCTCTCTCTCTCTCTCTCTCCTGAGTGCTGAATGTGACATTTCTATAAATAGCAATAATATTAGGATTAAGACAAAAATAGGACAAACAAAACTTATAATAATTAGGCAACTTGTCCCAGGTTTATAAGTTTAATATTGCGGCGACCTCGCCATTAACAACAACGTCGACCACAAAATGTGTAATTATTTTACACTTATATTTATAAAGGGTAAAAACAACTTATATATATAATTTTAATTAATTAATTATATAATTTACGGTTTAAAAGTATTTATGGGTAACATATTATTAACTATAACAGTAATAAACAAATGAATTATATAATTATAAAAAATTATGTGAAAATTAATGAATTTTTTCATATTTTTATATTATTACATGTGATTTAAATGTGTATAATTGTAGTTTTGAATAGTAAGTTTTAAATATAAAGTATACGGTTTGTGTTTTGATGTCTCAATTCAACTTCATAGATATGTCCATGGAGGTGGTATCTATTTATTTTTTTTATAAATAATACAAAATATATATGTCCATTTGTTGTGTACGCCGAACATGCCAGAGAAATATTTTTTATTATCGCGTGTTATATTTTTTTTGTTAAAACTTTAAATAATTTTTTTTACACTTTAATTTTTATTTTTATTTTTATTTTTGCAAAATTTAGGTTCAAAGAGAATATTAAAAATTATATACACATTAAATTTAATATATATATAATTTATAAGACCTTCAATTTAGATAGCCAAATAACATATAATTTTGATCGTGTATTTTGCTATGTATTATTTGACTATTCAAATTGAAGGTCTTATAGATTTTTTTAATTTTTTTTCGAATTGTATGGATATATAGATTTTAATATACTTTTTGGATCTATATTTTATTTAAATTTAAATTTAAAATATAAATACGTAATATAATATAAAAACATGCAGCAAATTTAATATGTATTATAATATATAAATACGTAATTTAAATTATAAAATATTATAAATATAACAATGTAACACGAAATCCTATTCATGCAAAAACGTAAGCGTGCATGTTCTTTTCTTTCATAGTCAAAACAAGGTATTAATAAAACATAAAGACAAATAAATGGACTTATCAAATTTGCATTTTTATATTTATAAATGTGTTCGGGCGAAGCTACACACGTGGTGGCATGGAGGGGTTCCATTAGCCCACTTTAATTTGTTTAAATTAAAATGCTATTTATATATTTATAAACAAAATCAACCATATATGCTAATTTTAATGTTTTAGCCCCACCAATATCGTCTATACGCCGTTTAAAATTTTAATAAAGGAATTGGCATTAAAAAAAAAAACCATACATCAAATGAGCCCTTGACTTTAGCGTAGATTAGAGAAATAAAATTTTATAGCTATAGCAATATAAAAAAAACGTATTAGTTAAAAAAAATAATTATGAGCAATGCTAGCTTTTATATACTAAAGGGGAAACGCTTGAAGTGTTTATTTATCTAATCACGAGCCCTTGACACTGCACTTGTATTTATATGTCACGCTTCATTGCATGAAATTGATGTATTACATCTCAAGTATTGGCATAAAACTTAGTTGCCAACTTAAAATGAATGTGACATATTATATATATATATCTCATTTTAGCCACTCAGGCAACTTCAGATTGTGCTATATAATATTTAGATGTCATTTAAGTGATCCTAATTAACTTCAAATATAATAGGACTGTTAAGTGTAACTGTAAGCCAATACGGCTTTGCACAATTTTTCGGTACCTATTATTTCATTGGACTTTTAAGTTTGATTATGAGAGGGAACATAGGTATGAGTTTGTTTGTAATTATATTAAAGTAAATAAAGGAAAATCAGGAAATTAGAATACATAGAAACACACGCAGATAGCCAGATGGATACAATAACAACAACAATTATATATAGGGAGTCAAGATACATATATACAAGACAACATGGGTACGACATGGGTATAAGTTAATTTGTAAGATTTGAAGTAAATAAAGGGAAATCAAGGAATTCGAATATTGTGTATATTATATAAAAAGAGATGGGTGGAGGCATACATCTTCAGTTAGTTAGTTTAGTTATAGTAGAGCTTGAGACCCATGCCGTCATCATGAACCTAGCTCGTAGTCCTTGGGTGATGTACGTGATCCTTGTAGGTGTTGTACCACTTCTAGACCCGAGTTTTGTCGGCCCTGGTACGGGTCTGTGCGGCCACGAGCTTCTTCAGATCGCCGATGGTGTCATCCTTGTTGCACTTGACCGCACTTTCTTTCCCAGACGATCGTTCAACACCACCCTCAATCATCTTCCTTCCTTTTTCTTCTCTTTCTTCTTCTGCTATATATGCCAGATGCAGTATTGGTAATGTATTTTTATCTATAAATTCAATTCTCTTATAATTTTATAATTGATTGTTAGATTACTGAATTAAATTATAATTTCTAATATAGGCTAGTGTTGTTACAATTGTTGAGAAAACGTACAGTTTCGACAAAATTACAAATATAGTTTCTCCCTAAACCATCTTGAAAACTTTCAATGATCTACATAAAATCTGATAAATTTAAAATTTAATGGTAAAATCAAGATGCTACGTTGGCTTGAAAATCAGTGCACGATTTCACATTTCATTTCTAAAAATAACTTGCGACAACAAAAAAACCCCAAATTTATAGTTTTATTATTTACAATTCCAAATAACGTTTAAATCTATATTCAAATTTTCATTTCCGAATTAAATATATTATTTTATTTCATTTTTGCAAATTAATAACGATAATACATTTATATATATATATGAAAAAAAAACAAAGGGTGGTGACATATAACATCAGCTCGTCATCCATTAATAGGAACGGAGTTAAGATTTCAGATTCGGGAAACCTTGAAAAAGACTTTTACCTTTCTACCAAGAGGCGGCACACGATAGAGGAGGACAGAGAATTATAGATATAAAAAGCCAAACAATTCAAGTTCATATAACAATCCATCACTTGATTCAAGTTCAAGGTTGACTTATGCCAACACCACGATTCAAAGGTAAACACGACAGAGGAGGGCAAAGGGCTTGAATCTAAAGTTTATCAGTTTCCATAACACTTTCAAATTTTTCCGAATCACTATCATTGTCCTAAAAAATAATTTGAGTGATTGCACCAATCTCCTATGTATCATCGTCAATAACCTGTTGATAAAGGGTCGCATTAGTATTTAGAAGAGCTATTATATAACAAAATCAAAAAGCCACACTCACCCCTGCATAGAACAAGTCTAAGCAACTCGAGAGTTGAACAACTGGCATAAAAGTTGAAACTCTTGATTCAATAAGCTGCATAAATATGACCCCAAACACTTCAAACTTCATATAAAAAGCCAAACGATTCTACAAATTTCGAACTCATTCTATAAATATCATTGAAATAGGCACTTCCATGCCATCAAGTATGCCGGCAAATGAAGACAGAAATTTAAAAGTAATTATAAGAAATTATTTGCATGAACATGTGTATATATAGTAAAAATTAAAAACTACAAAACTGAGGTATACCAAGTGCTATGTATATAAGGGAGTTTTTTTTTTTTTGTAAATTTTACCAAAGATTAAAGTTGAGACCTGATATAAAGAGTTGAGAGCATGTATAAAAGATTCCTGGGACATTATTCCACTTACATGTTGAAGTAGCAAACCTCGTAGCCATGGAACGGTACATGCTAAAACTGTACCTTTGCAGTGAAAATTCAACATAGGAATAAACTTAAAAATATAACCTTAACATTTAAAACTTCGAAGTTCAATAATAAAAATGATGTCACCTGTTTTTTAGTACCAACAAAAAATGCATCAGTTCAATTTTTATCAGTTGAGGTCAACATTACATGTACGTAAGGGATAAAGTAGTTTAATATTACAACATTAACTATCTCTGGTTGAAGCTGCTTTTATGATTACTGCTAAGATTTGAAATTGTACCTTTGTATTGAGAATACATCACAACTTAACCAAAATCATAGCGAAATGGATTTTGATATTTTTTAACTCTACTTTGAAATAAACAAACACACCAGTAAAAAAAAAGCTCTTTCTCTCATCACTTTCATTTTTCATTCTCGGCTCTTTCTTTCACTTGTTGGTATGTAATAAAAATAAATAAATAAATATCCACATGAATATGAGATGTACAACACCCAAAAAGGCAAGTACATTTGAGTATGTAATGAAGATGAGTTTCATCTTTGTGCTTACAATAAATAATGAGAATCTCACACCAATAACAAAGCCTAATATACTAGTTCAAAATGAGATTTGCAAAGTAATATAACAAGGACATCATATAACCAAATTTTTAACTCATGATCTGCATAGACACCATAGAATAAGGATTTTGAGATATATTTTGTAGAGCAACATCAACTTATGTGAACCTATCTTCATCCAGTGCTAAATAGTAAGATTCATCGACATATAAAAACACAAATATAAAAATCAAAATTCACCCCAACATCAATAATCCATAAATGTTCAATATATTATGTAGAGCATCTACTTCGAGATAGATGGATTCAACAAAACATTTATAAACCCAACTATAAAAACTTAGGATTTACCTAGATTGAACAATGGATAAGAGAAATTGTAAGAGCTTGAGAGCATCAGAAAGATTCAATGGTGAAGTAGAGTTTGCAATAACTTGAAAAACATAATATATTAATAACTAAGCTGATTGACAAGCAAAACAACGTTTAAAAAATGAAAACCACCTTCTCGTCATGGGTATATAAGCAATCCAATAGAAGTGCGCGAACATCGGCATGTAGTGCTTGTTTGAGAAGAATATGAACTGAATCCGCGCTCGGAGGCTTTAAGGTAAAACGAGGCTGGTGTTGTTCAAGTACAGTCAAGCTCTGGAGCTTCCCGCATATGGTAGGTTCGTTCAGGTCATCGAGTACATTCAAGTTCTGGCTTTCTTTAGATGGCACCTTAGTTGCATTCAAAGTTGAAACAATCTTCTTCAACTCCTCGGTGGTTTCATTCTACATACAAATGATCAATTTATAAAAAAAATAGCCAATTAGAACACTACTAGCAGATTTCTTATAGAAGTCATTTTCCTTATATTTATGGGAAAAAGGTTAAAAGGTTATAAAATTATTCATGATTTGCCTATATCGTCTGATTTTATCGTGACTGTAAGCTAAAACTATTCTTGAAGCCTTTTGGAAAAAAAGAAAATACATCAAAGTTCTAACAAGAAAAAAGGACAACTATCATAAATAAAAATAAGCAGAAAAAACTATGCCGAGGAGACTTCTATAACCAATAACATAGCCCTTATATGACAAGCATACTAGGATGTTGTTCATAAGTACTGAAATTACAAATTTAAAGAAAAGCAAGCTCGAAGTCTTTAAAAAAATAATATTGGAATTACAAAAGCATAAATAAATTCAGCTTTAAAGCTTTCAATAATAAAAAAGTAATGAAAATACATAAATATACAAAAAACACAACCTTGGAATTTCAAGTTAGTGTATTTGTTGCCAGTAAATTCACTTAAATAAATGTCTACACAAATAAATACAAATTAAACGAAGTAGTTCATACACTAATAAATTTAAATAAAAACTAAATAATTAAAATAAATAAATTTGAATCAAAACTTACTTTTATCATAGATTTTTTCTTGAGGCCATAAAGTAATCCCACCCAACCTACACTGCATACGAACATTTGAACATTTCATTTTTTAATGATGCTATATAGGATTCAATAACCTCACCACTGGCGCTGAAAGTGGCTCATGAAGCAACTAATATATCCTTTGCCATTTTATATAAAATATGATATTTCAAAGCATTAGATTTTCACCATTATAAAGCATCAAAACCAACTTTCATAGTTATTCTATTTTTTTTTTCACAAATGTAGACATTCTCTTCAAGATAAATATCTAAATTTGATTTACTTGCTTAGATGATGTCACTACTCTAAATGTGTTTTAAAAAAACTTGACTGGCCTTGGGAAATTTTGGATAATACATTTCCCACAATTGCACTTGAGGAAGTACCAACATTTATTTGAATAGTTTCTTACAATACAAAAGCCGTATAGGCCGAAATAAGCGACTCAAACAACTCCTTCTGAAATTCTAACACATTGTCAATATAATAATCACATTCATCTAAAGGTTAAATGATAAGAAAATAAAAATTTATTAGCTTTATCTTATATATAGAATCCAAGACAAGATATGAACATCAATAAATTGCTTAGACCCCAACACTTTTTAAAACTTTTCATTCATTTTTATTGTCACTGACTTTGTGTACTGATTCCTATCATCATAATTGTCATTAACTTGCCATTGGATTTCTCATGCTCACAATTGTCACCATTAGTATGAGTTATGTTACACACACACACACATATATGGCTTAAGGAATATACATGATTGTCCTTGTGTATGGTTATATAAGGTAAGTTTGAAACTGCACGTCTGCACCTGCAATATAGTTTAAGTTATGATCACTGATCCTTTGATCCATCGGATGTAAGCAAAATAAGTCACTTACTTAGTTTAAGTACTACGAAACTTGGGAACATGAAATATTATTTATTTGATAATATGTCATATTATAATATGATTAAATTTTGAATTCTGTTTTCAAACCATGTTGAACCCATAATTATTTTAAAAAATTATTTCAATAATTGTTGTTTTTAATTATAAACTTAAATTGGTAGAAACATAATTATTTTTTTATTTGTTTACTTTTTATTTGCTTTATTATTCGAGTGAACTAAATTTTATTTTTTAATTGATATGAGACCTTATTAAATTCTTCTTAAACACAGTACCTATCATATCACACATAAATTATTTTCAAAAATAAAATTCAACATGAACTCAATTTTTTTTGAAAACACAATATAAAAGCAAAACACGCACTAAATGATGTTTTTATTTTCCGAATAAAGTAATATTTTATTTAAATCATTGAATAAAATATTTATTTTAAAAGTAATTTATCAGTTCTTCATGGCTTTAAATTTAAATTCATTTTGATGGACACTCAAATTATTATTATTATTATACTTTCTTAGTTGGATTACTATATGTTTTTCTTAAATTTGATAGGAAATGATCTTGAAAAACAAACAATTTTTAAAACTAATCATATCATATCAAATAAAATTTATTTTTAAAATTTAAAATTCAATTTCATTGCAATGAAGTTTCAAATCTCCAAACCAAAACAGAAAAAAATGATAAGTACAAAACGACCCTATAATTCACTTCAAAGTTACTGAATAAAAAACCTAATAAATAAATTAAAATTACTTTGCTCATATTTCGAAAAGATATTAGCGGTGAGGAAAGTCCAAATGCTTTTGTAGGCAGTCAAAAAAAATAAAAATAAAAAGGTAAGAAGACTCACGGGATAAACGCAACAAGTCAGTTATCCATACAAATACAATATTAAAATTTGTCCTCATCGAAAAGCGATTCATTGTTTTGTTTTGTTTTCTTACCTCTTTGCTGGTGGTGTGTGTGGTAAATGGTATTGGTAGATGATAAGTTGCAATGTCTAGAAAAGAAAAGAAAAGAAAAAAACAAGGAAGAGAGGAGCATTGGAAATCCCACTAATGTTGGATTTGTGACCGCGACACCTAAAATGATGGTCCAAAAGCTACTGTTCATTGAACTACAATAATTTTACCCACAAAGGGAAATACAGAGAGGCGGTAAACTGGGAGGGCGTGGGGGTTACACACTAAACATTTCCTCTTTGGTGCAGATCCGAATCTACCCCCGCCACCCAGACATTGCAATGTCCTTCTTTTGTCCAATTATACAAAAAGGACAAACCCTAGCTTAGAGAGAGAGAGAGAGTAGGAGGAGAGAGAGAGAGCGCGTGTGTTGTTGGTGTTAACCTTTTTTTTTTTTAACCCCTCTACTCTGCAGAGCTTTCTGCTTCCTGCAGGGTTTTGCTTGCTCTGCTATCAAAAGGTGTGGTTCAAAGGTTATGTGAGAGGGAGAGAGATAGAGAGAGCGCGCAGCCACCGAAGCACACTTGGTTTGAGATGGGAGGGTTTTGATCCTCTTTCATCTTCCATATTTTTTGTTTTTAGAAGAACCCATCTCCTTGCTTCTTCTTCTTCTTCTTTTATGTTGTTCTTGTCCCGAAACCCTACTGGCTCCCAAAATTAAACATGCTCATTCATGGATCATAGCCCTCTCTGTGGAGAGAACCCACATAGATAGAGAGAGGGAAAAACGTGGGAACTCTCTCTCTCTCTCTCTCTCTCTCTCTCTCTCTTTCTATTATTCACAATAATCTTTCTTCTTCTCCTGGTTCCATACGTGTTATCTGTATACTTAGTACTCTGGAACTACTCACAAGCTCTCAGATTATTAGCATCATTGTAAAATTAAACGCAAACCCATTATTGGTTTTCACTAGCCCAGTTGAGGTTGTGCTTGTCCTCATTGTTCCCTTGTCTCAACTTGACCCAAAAACAATTTTTTGTTTTTTTTTCAGTCATGGACTCATACGAGGCGACCAAGATTGTGTTCTCGAGGATCCAAGCACTGGATCCGGCAAACGCGTCAAAGATCACGGGGTACGTGCTGATTCAGGAGCACGGTGAGAAGGAGATGATAAGGCTCGCCTTCGGACCCGAAAGCCTCCTCCACGCGCTCATCCTCAAGGCTAAATCTCACTTGGGCATTTCGTCGAACAGTTCGACGGCAGTACCCGCCGCCTCGCCGTCTTCTCCGTCCACCTTTGGACCCATCTCCATTTCCATCCCCAGACCCACCAACACTCTCGCTCAACACTCCCCCAGAACCTCCTCCAACCACCCCTCGCCGCTCTCCGTCGCCATCCCGCCGCCTCAGTCCTTCTCCGCCGCCTCCTCCTCGTGGCAGCAGCGGCTTTCGTCTCCGTCGTACGCCGCCGTTGTGAATGGCCCTAGAAACGTCGCAGCGAACGGCGGCGATCTGTTCGACGATTACAACCTGCAAGACCATCTCATGTTCCTCAACGAGACCTCCTCCTCGCCGTCGTCGTCTTCGTTCCGGAAGCTCGACAGCAACATGGGCTTTGGCTATGGAGGACTTAACAGCCCGACCCCAATGCCAAACTGGGTCGAATCTCCGAATGGAGAGAACCAGACCCACCCTTTTCACCGCCGGAGCCTCTCTCTGAGCGATGCGTGTTTCGGGTCAGAGGATTCCGGGTCCGGATTGGGCTGGAAGCCCTGTCTGTACTTCGCTCGCGGGTTCTGCAAGAACGGTAGCAGTTGCAAGTTCCTCCACGGCGGCTTTGGAGATTCCGGGGATTCCCCAACAGGAGTTGTCGGGTCGCCCAGCAAGCTCGGCGGGTTCGAGGAAATGATGATGCGTTCCAAGGCCATGGCGGCGCAGCAGCAGCAGAGGCTCGCCGCCGCCTCGCAGCTCATGGCTGGGATCTCCACTTTTCCGTACAACAAGTGCATGAATTTTCTCATGAACGACACTCAGAGGTGATTTTGATTGTTAAAATGTGGTCGATCGCCCTTCTGCCAGCCTCTAGTTTAGTTTCTGATTTCGTTAAGAGATATGTTAGTATGTGGATTTTGAAGTGATCTTATTGTAAAGACTGTTGATGTGTCTGTGTTTTGGGGTGAAGTTGTAGATTTGTGTTAAAATTCAGGTGGCATTGTTTTTGTCTTCATTCTAGGTCGGCTGCTGCCCTCATGCTGGGAGAAGAGTTGCAGAAAATGGGGCGATACAGGCCGGAAAGGAATGATTTTTCGGCAATGGGAGTTGGAGGAAATGTGAACCCGGGGTCTAGGCAGATTTACTTGACTTTCCCAGCTGATAGTACCTTTAGAGAGGAGGACGTTTCTAATTATTTCAGGTACGAGTTCATTAAGTGTGAACTTTAAGGTTCTGAGCATTAATTAGATATAGTTGGCTTTGAATATGTCATTGACGTCGTGTTTCTTTGTTGCTTGGTTCTGAAGTATTTATGGACCGGTGCAAGATGTGAGGATTCCTTATCAGCAGAAGCGAATGTTCGGGTTTGTTACTTTTGTTTACCCAGATACCGTGAAGCTCATATTGGCCAAGGGGAATCCACATTTTGTGTGCGAGTCACGCGTCCTTGTGAAGCCGTATAAGGAGAAAGGAAAAGTTCCTGAGAAGTATGGGTAGCTCCATACTTAATTGTTCTCTGTGGATTGGGTGTTCATTGATGATTTCCGTTATTGAAGTATTGTTTATTAACAGGAAGCAGCAGCTACAGCAGCACATGGAAAGGGGGGACTTCTCATCTTGTTCAAGCCCAACTGGGATCGATTCTAGGGACTCTTATGACCACTCTTATGACCTCCACCCTGGTATGCAAATTGAGTCCGTTCCATCCTTTTTCATATTGCTTTTTCGGATAAATGTCTTAATTAAATGGCTTTCCTTTTGCCTCTTCAAGGAACAAGAATGTTATATAATACTCAAGATATGTTGAGAAGAATGGAAGAACAGGATGGCCTGCAGCAAGCTATTGAACTCCAAGGGAGAAGACTAATGAATCTGCAGGTTCTGGACTTGAAATATCATCAGAATCACCATTATCATCCTAATTCTCCACAATATCCGGATCTTGGATCACCTGCTCCAGTTGCATCGCCGAATCAGCCTCAGGCTCATGCCACCCCGACTCTTACCCTTCCATCTAATGGCGGAATCTGCGATGAAGTCCCTCCTGAAGGTTTAACAATCAGAACTTCCTATGGTTGTTTGATTTATTGAATTACCAGTTCTGAAAGTTGCATTATATTGTTGTTGCAGAGTACACTGGTAGTCCCCCTGCATCCACTTCTCCTGCTCAGCAGGAGTTGAATGCATCTAGTAATCACAGCGATGGTAATGGCAGTTGCGATAGTGAAGGGGAAGGCTCCAATGTGGACGACCGTGAGAGACATGAAAGGTATAACCACATAAGCTATTGTATTGAAGCGAAATGTTTGTTTTAACATTTGACGGAATTTTCGATATCTATTTTGAAGTTCCTACTCTTGTTCTCGTTCCCCAACAGCAATTTAGAGCACATCCTGCCTGACAATCTGTTTGCTTCCCCCAAGAAATCAGCGGGTGACCATGTTTCTACTTTCTCCACTGCGTTGTCTGATCCGGATGAAATTGCATGCACCACCCTAGTGTCTAGTTCCTCTTCTTCTGACAGTAACACATTAACGCCTACAGCTTCGACACTAGCCATGGCAGCTAAAAATGCTTGTTCGTTTCACATGCCCAGGTATCGTCATTTAATCCCCCTTGTATTTAAATCTCTCTAGCGATAAGTGTCGGCTTGAGAACTTTTTCGCCTTTTCAGGTTTTCTTCTGGGCATGGAGCAATTGAGATGTAATTTGATAAAATGCCAGCCCCGGAGGAATTGGGTAATTGAATTTTAGCATGGTGAGTGCGTATTGATTACTTATAGCAACAAATATCTCCCGACACGATACATCATAAATATTATCGTACTGTTAATTATAGATAAATTGCTCATGATGTGAGCTGTTCATGTTCAGCGGTTACCATATATGATGCAGAAAGAAGTCAGAATAGTTCAAGAGGGAGCGGGATACGAAGGAAGAAGAAAGATCCCTCTCGCGGTGTAGTAATAGTACCCAACCTAAAAACCTGTATCTCACACAACAAAGATTCGTAGACAAGATTTCATCAAGTTTATCACTCACCTCGTCATCTTCAATACATACTACTTACAAGATACATAATGCATACGTAAAGGACAGATGAGCTGATTTTAAAGAGAGGTGGGGGCTGTCTTTCCTTCGCTCTTTTCTCTGTTTACTGTGTACCCGCTCTGTAGGTGTGTGCTAGGCCACACACCCCCTGATAATGGGGCAGGGTAAAGGCTAGCAGTCAGTAGCTCCCTTTTATTGTATTTATAGCTGTAATTTAATCTTTATTTTACCATCCTTCTGTCATTGTGAGGTCAAAAAAAAAAAAAACTTGAAAGGTTCTGTTTGAAGTTGAAATAGCAGACCCATTTGTACAGTAGCAATGCAGTTTTATAAGTGTCCCAAGAAGATTCCAAGGTTCTGTAGTATGCAACTATATTAATAATATAGCCCAATAGGTGAAAGGTGGTTTTCTCAGCCAAGCATCTTTTGTGATATTATTGTTGCAACATCGATCATCACACTTGCTCAGTTGCATGATCGAAAGGGGTTTATTTTTATGTTTTAATGTTGTTAAAGAGCCAGTGTGACTAAGAAGGGTAAAAAAAACTAAGGGTAAAAGAAAAAAACAGTGGCTAGTGACTAGTGTTGTATGTTAAAGTAATTTAGTCTCAAATTGTGGGTTTTTAAAGGTGGACGTGAAATGAAAGGGCTGAGGGCCACAACGTCACATGGGTTCTGACACTGCTACACTGGGTCTTGGAGGCATCACAAACTTCCCTCACCTCCACTTCCCTGGCCTTGTGGCCCCTGTCTGCCTCGGTCTAATTAATTAAAACACGCCTTTTCTTGTCTTTTTTGTTTTTTAAATTATTATTTATATATATTTTTTTGGGGAGGCGATATTTTTTTTGTTCCTGTGATGTGTTCCAGCTCCCGTTTTTGTTGCCTCCTCACTCGTGTTTCTTTTTTGGTTTCGAATTGTCATCTCACCCACGTGGACACAGAGAAGGAAAGGAAGCCGAGGGGGCAGCTTCGTTTTTAGAACCCTTTTGTTTGTGTTTTTGAAATTATTTTATTTAACCTTTAGCTTAGTTTTTTTTTCTTAATATATTATTGGCCATTGGGCAAATAGGGGGGAAACCCAAGAAAAAAAAAACCACTTTAATGGTAGGTGCCTCGATTTGTTTTGTTATTATTATTATTATTTTGAGGTGAGTGGGTGATAAGCTGTTGTCAGCATCACCATAATCAAAGTAAATGATATTTATTTATTCAATTGTTTTTTGGAAGGGCCAAAAGTACTGTTGTGTTTATATATTATTATTATTATTATTATCCGAAGACTTAGTTTGTTTTAGTGGCTTTTCTTTCGAATACCCAACAAACTACTATGTCGTTTTTGATACTTAAGAGACAAACAACAACCAATATGGCCTGATGTCTCTAAATCTCATCTCATTTCCATAAATCACACGCTTTGTATCAATGCAACAGGGGCCATTGGCCATGTCTCTTTTTATTAGTCTCCTTAATTAGTGATGGCAAAAGCAATCTAATCTGTTCCGACCCGAAATAACTCATCCCCACAAGTTATCGTGTCAGATTCAAGTCTTGTCCGATCTGTCTTGATTCGAAAATTTTAAACAAGTTTAATGTAAAAACTACTGACCCGATTCGTTTTGTCCCGATACAACCCGAAGTGTCTAAACCTCAGGATCAGATTCAGATCAGCATAATTATTTTTGGATTTTGATCGGATCAGATCTATTGACATCCCTATCTTTTTTACTATGTCTCTTTATTATTCTCCTTGTGTTCCCTTATTTCCACGGAGGCCATTGGCCATGGCAGTCCTCTTTGTTCACACGGAGACGGAGAGGCCATTAAGATAACTCTAAGCGGACTCTATTTTGGAGGCCCCCTGAAGCTCTCAAATTTATTCCCAGTAGGATTTTTGTTCAGCCCAGCCACCTCCAATATCTATCAATCTCTGCCTCGCCTTTCTTACCTGGCGACAGAGAGGCGATGTCAAACGGTTTTGCTTGGATTTTTGTTTTTTTATTATTATTAAACATGGCTTTTGTTTATAATAGTCTACTTGTAGGTGGTGTGAAAAAACAAGAAAATAGTACGCCGAGGAAACATTATATTGAAATTTTTAAATTTTACTTAAAAATAATAATTCTTAATTTTTTTATTTTCAAAATATCTTTAATAATTTATTTTTTTATAATTTTACTATTATATTAAAAAAAATATCTTTTTTTACTTGTTACAATTATTTGAAAATATTTCCGTGTCAACTAAAATATAAAAATTATAAATAATAAAATAATAAAATTTTAAATATAAGAATATACTATTTATTCACTATTTTCAATCTAGGTAAAAATATATTTTAATTTTTTTTTCAAATTTGATTCTTGTATTTTAAAAAAATAATGATAAGCACGAGCCACTCTAGTTCTACTTGGACACACGAACTCCTCAAGGCCCTCTTCATTAGCTTGGAAACAAAAACTTTTGAAGTATTGTCACTATTGCACAATCATTCCAACTCCGCATTCGCATCATAAGAAATCCTCTCTTTTAATCTATTTGAATCTACCACGTTGGTCTTTTTTTTTTTTTTTTTTTTTGCATTTTGGCTGAAGACGAGGCTAAGGCTTGAGAAGCCTTTTAAGAGCATCTCCAATCATTCTAGCTAAATCAAATGAGCTAAAAATATAATTAACTTGCTACAGTTAGACTTTAACTCATTCATCTCCAATGGTGACTCATGTATTTTTTTGCTTAAAATTTAATTTGTCTAGTATACCCTTACTGTAACCAAATTCCAAATCCCTAGCTAAACGTTGGGTGATTCCGTGGGACGGGAAAGCAGGGGGACAGGGGGGCGCGTGACCGGGGAGGAGACGAGGGGGCGGCGATGGTGAACGCAGGGGTGGGGGATGGGGACCGCATGATGGGGGGAGGAGAGGAGGAGGGGGCGTGCGACGGGGACGCAGGGGTGGGGGGGATGGGGGCGCGCGACGGAGGATCCGGAGGAGAGGAGGAGGAGGGTAGCGATAGGGGAGGACGGGGCAGGGTCGATAGGGGAGGAGAGGAAGAGGGGGGTGTGCGACGGGGGAAGATGGGGCAAGGGGGGGGCGCAACGACAGATCTGGAGGAGAGGAGGAGGAGGGCAGCGATAGGGGGGCGTGACGGGAAGGAGAGGAGAGGAGGGGGGGCGCACGACGTGGAGGAGAGGAGGTCCTCCACAGCAACCTGTTGCGGTGGTGCGCGACATCACAGAGGCTCGGGGGCCTTTCCCTACGGTCGCAGATGGAGGAGGCACTGGAGAGCCGATAGCGAGCTAACGTGGATGAGGGAAGCGCAGGGGGGCGCACGACATGGAGAAGATGGGAGGAGAGGAGGGGGGCGCCTTTCCCTGCGGTCGCAGATGGAGGAGGCACTGGAGAGCCGATAGCGAGCTAACGTGGATGAGGGAAGCGCAGGGGGGGCGCACAACATCGAGAAGATGGGAGGAGAGGAGGGGAACGGAAGGGCTGAACGTGGAAATTCTCTTTATTTGCTGACATGGCAGCTCCAGCTAAAGCAAAAGCAAAAGCTATATTTAGCTTTTGTTTTTGCTTTTGCTAATGGTTTACCTAATCCATTGGAGAATAAATTCAGCCACATTTTGCTATAGCTTTTACTATAGCTGATGGGTTGGAGATGCTCTAAAATAATTATTTTTGTCGAGCATTTTTTGCTAAAATATGATACTTATTTTTGAATATATATATTTATATATAAATATTTTATTAATTTTGATTTTTTTTTTGGGACAAAGCAAACATGTCCGAAACTATATTTAAGTCAATAACCATAAAAGGGTGAGTCTCATGCATGTGGATCCAGCTTAGAAACATGGTCGGGGCCAGCCACAGAAAGAGTCGTCCTAAATCTGGGCTTCACTCACATGGAGGCCCAAATTACTACCCACGACATCCGTATAATATTTATTTACAATGTGAGGGGCCACAGGAATTAAAGTCGGGCAGCTGGTCAAAGGTTTTAGATTGAGAAGTTAATCCTAGATATAAGTTACTCATTTTAATATGACCATTATGTTCTTGGTTTAGTGATGAGGTTAGAAAACATCTTCCAACATTCGTAAAGTTGTCTTTAATTAATCCAAGGTTTTTCCCTAGCGGATGCTTGTTTCAGACTGGGAAGTTAGATGAGCCTTGTATTCAACACTTTTTTGCCCACGTGTCTTGTCCCAGGAGGAATACCTATGTTTTCACAAAGGGACTTTGAGGGAACAAGATTAGCTAGGTACACTCCACCAGTATCACTAGAATATGGAATTGTACTCTCTAAGCCAGCCAATCGACCCAAAAAAGGAAAAGAAAAGAAAAATTAGCCACTTTATGAATTGTGAGACTAGAAAACATTGGAGTTGTTAAAGTTGTCTTTATTTGATTGTCGTGAGTATAATTGCAAATTTATTTTAGTACTTGTTAGTTGATTGAAGTTGTGAGGTCTGTAATAAGTGTAATGGATGGTGCTAAGTGTACGAGAAAGTTTTGGTTGGTAGGTCGACACAGCTGTGTCCGCACTGCTTAGTCCTTGCCACTACACAGTTCACAGTGTCACTTTTCTTTTTCTTCTTCTTTTTTTTCTTTTGAAAGTGCATGTTTTCTCTTTAAGCACGTGAGGTTGCAATGTCAATGTCAGCTGCCTTTTCCTTTTCCTTTTCCTTTTTTTTTTTTGCCTTTTGCTTGGCTGTCCTCCAGCTTTCATGTGGTCATCAATCTGTTTACCAAGAATTGTGATTGCTTGTGGAAAAACACAGCTACAGATATGTTTGTGGTCTTCGTTGGCCCTTAACTTGCGGTAAAACGTTCATATCCTAGGTTCTGCAACACTCTCACCATATAGTCTGTAATGTTGGGTTATTAAAAATTAGTCTCACCATAGACCATATAGTCTCACACACTCGCAGTAATGTTAGGTTCTGCAACACTCTCACCATATAGTCTGTAATGTTGGGTTATTAAAAATTAGTCTCACCATAGACCATATAGTCTCACTCACTCGCAGTAATGTTAGGTTCTGCAACAGTCTCGCCATATAGAGAAACACCATGCCGTATCTCTCTCTACATTTTATCACAATTTACCAAACTAGTTAAATATATATATTTCTCTCTCTACATTTTACATCAATTTACCCAACTATTTGAATAGTAACTAGTAAGTACAGATCGTGGCGTGCAGGCAGATCCCAACTTTGGATATGAAATCTGGAGGATTCGTTTCTTTTCATGCACGCTCGTGGGAGCGCGTGAAAGAAACCAACTGGGGCTCACCTATAAAACCATCTCATCTGTCGGTTGAATGAGGTTTTTATTTATTATGGAATCTTATGAAATCATATAACATAAGCACTGAAACTTTACGTTAGAAAATACAATAGTTTAATAAAAAGCATGTATACTTTTAGTAAGATGAGTTTTAATAAAGCACTAGAGCCTATGGGCCATGGCAATGGATCTAGCTAGCTAGCTAGGGAGGGCTATGTCTAAAGTTGATATGGTGGTAGGACGTGGTTCCCAATAACAGGCAAATAAGAGGGCTGCAGGCTGCTCCACTTCTGATTGGATTCCTCGGACAGGCTTGGCTCTAATACGGCCACTCCTACAAAACTAAGGCACCAAAAATGCATGGGATTAGAACAGCAAAGATGTCCTTACGGCTGCTACTGTACTATTAATCCTAAGCAATCGAGAGCAGCTGTGCCACATCATTAAAGGACACGAAAACGATTGGGTGGTTTTTCACTAACAATTATGGGTGTGGGTGTAGGTGGGGTCATCGGGGTATGATTTAAGCTTTTATGTTATTCATCCGCCTCTATTTTAATTATTTTTTTATTACAGCAAAAAACAAGGAAAACAAAATAGCAATTGGACAGTCTAGTGATCGAGAGCAATCTATGAAGCCAAATGAATGGGGGTGTGGGTACACGATGCTGATCAATGTTTTTACTAGTATTTATTTATTCATGATTCTAATGCAAGTCTTTGTAATGAAATATTTCTATGTCAAAAATATTAACAAGTTTAAATATTTTATTAAATTCAATTAAATTTAACATCACTTATAATTTAATTAAAATTAATAAAATATTTCTACTTTAAATATTTGACTAATTTATAAATGGCATTGTATTGGAATGGACTTTATGAACTTAAATTTTATTTTGCACAAATTGCATTTAATATTCAATATTATTTTTAAAAACTTTAAAAATATTCAGGTCATGATATTATTAATAAAAAGTAAAAAATTATTCGCATATATATTATATCGCATGAACATCTTTGATATAAATAAAAAAAACTAATACCAACCAAACAATAATAAATATATTATTATGTAGTTTGCCCGCATGCATACAGCATTAATGAAAGTCAATAAAAATATCCATTGTGGCCCAAAAACCTAGGCAAGGATTCTGGGTATGGGGTCATGGGCCGATCTCGTTAAGGATATTTTTGTTCGGAAAAACGTTCTTGAACATGGGCCGAGGATTTGGGGGTGAGAGAGAAGTTGTTTTGTCTAACTATTGATACCGGGCTGACGTTGCTATCCAGACAGTCGAGCATTGCCCTCCGCAACAGCAAATGAGTTCCCAAGTTTCAAGAAATGGCTTGAATGGTATCTTTAAGTTTCCCAATAATCTAAACAAAATTAATACTAGCAAATTTTAACCTGTTAATATTAAAGAATTAGAGTATTTCCAACATACTCTACAGTCTATAAATAGAGAATCAAATGTAAAATTAATGCTTTAATAGGTTTAGGGGTGTTAAACGAGCGGGCCAGGCTGTGCACGTGTGAACCCAAGCCTAAATGAGTCAGAAATATTTGGCCTGGCCTAACCCGCTTAATATTTTAATTTTTTAAATAATTTTTTACTTTAAAATTTTTATTTTTTCTAAAAATAAATAATAATTTTAGTTTTCATGGTCAAATACAACATATAAATAACTATAAATACGGTAAAACTTACAAAATATTAATACTATACGTAAAATTTTAATAAAACAAATTAAAAAAAAAGTCAAAATAAAAATAAAAATAAATAAATAAATACCAGCCCGGGGGCCGGCCAGTAAACCCGCGGGCTTGGCCCGTGAGCTAAAGCCCATTGTGACCTGTGTATAAACGGGCCAAAATTTACATGCCCAACTCGGAAAAAAATACAGGCTAACTCACCTGGCCATTTAACATCCCTATAGTAACTTTACATTTAAATAAATACTATTCGTTATTCACATGTTATTTTATTATTTTATTAAAAAATTTCTTCTCAGCCCTTGTTTCTCTTCTTTCCAACGTTTGCTATAACATCATAACGAAACGAAAGCATAAGTTAAAATTTTAATTAATAAGAAACGGAAATAAAAAGATTGAACCGGTTTTAATTTTAGTTTTTGTTTTATGATTTAAATATTTATTAGAATTGAAGTTTGAATTTTGAAAGCAAATTTTGTTTGATATGAGAGACAATGAATTTTAAAAAATATGTGTTTTTCTAAAATTAGATCTCATGAAAATTTAAAAAAATAAAATAAAATAAAACGGTTTTAGGCAAGAAAATAAAAGAACAAAAATAATACTAAATTTAACTTTCCGCCAAAATAAATTTAAATTTCAAAAAAAACAAAAACACAAAATTATTTTAAAACATAGATATTTTATTTAAATTCCGATGGAAATGAAATATTACTGAAAATATAATAATAAACAATTTTTGAATTTTGGATTCCATATTTGAAAACAAAAGGCTATTTTCAAAAATAAAACACATCCCCTATCAGACATGCCATCTAGGTTCACAATATCATAGCTGAATCCTTGTTATTTTAAAAAGGGCCTACAATTAGACTAATTAAATGAAATTTATATAATTATTTTTGTTTAATTTCTTTGTAAAATCTACTTTTCAAATTGTTTTAGTTTCAGCTCTTATTGATAGAGCAAAGCACTAAAGGACTTCAATTGAACAAGTAAATGTGGATGTTGGAATAACCGGTGCATAACGAAAGAATAAGTTGAAATTTTAATTAACAGGAAATAGAAAAAACGAAATAGTTTTAATTTTAGTTTTTGTGTATATGTATGGTTCTTAAATAAATAATTATGAATTTCAATTAAACTTTAGAAACAGAAATAAAAGATCGAAACGATTTTTTCTTCCTAGTTTAAAAGTGATAAATGTTGATCACATACTCCATGTGATCATTACCCACTTACAGCATATGTGTCTGTCCTTCCTATATGTAGCTGATGCAGATAAATTGGTATAAGCATCTAAAGCATAATTTTTGAAGCGCCAAGCTGACCAAGCATTTGAGGGTCCAGGTTAGGCGAGCGTCGCCTAACAGGTTTAGGCATTTTTAATATATATTTTCAGCTAGAATCGTTAGACTTCGCTTTATGTTTTGGATTTAATTTTGAATCATATGAAGATGTAACAGTACTATCAACCCTACTACTGCTTGTAATATTTTTATTGGTAGCCATTCCCAACAACTATCACAGAATGACAAAAACAATAATATTGATAACATGTTTGATTATTAATATTTAGAGTTAAATCATAAATGACTTATTGGTAATAAATGTTAAATGGTATAATTTTCTTCATTTAATATTTAAATGTTAAATTAAATTTTAACTTAACAATTAATGAATAACTCACCGTTCGATTCCAGCGGAGGTGACGACGACTGCAAGGGAGAGAGAGAGAAAGAGTAGTGACGCAAGGCGGCAACAATAACGGAGAAGCGTGTCACGGGGTCAGCCTTTATAGCAGCTTAACCCGTGCGGCACCTAGTTCCTACCCGTACGAAGGAACGCTAGGTCAGCCTAACTCGTCGCATTTGGATCGGAACCCATCGATCCGTTGTAAAGCAATTGTGTAGGGAAGCGCTTAGCGGAAGATCGATTTAAACGAAGGCAACAAACGATTGTATTGATTGCTTGAAAGCTTTACAACATCACTCCCCTACATATAGATGTTAACACGTTTTTGGCTATGTCGCCAGGAGACATCATATATGATCGAAATCTAAAATCTCTACAACTTACTCTATAAGCTAAGTACAACACTTTACAAAGGGGAAATACCCCAAAATGGCCTAAGTATGCTAGGATAAGCCTCGGTCCGTGACATTCTCCCCCACCCGATTTCGCAGCGTCCTCGTTGCGTCTTCGGCTTCCTCGAACTCGTCGAATCGCTGGATGTAGCGTTCGGTTTCTTCCCGGTACTCTTCAATCTCTTTGGAGAATTGCCCCAGATCCTCTTCCTTCTCCCAGCTTGCCTCTTCAATGGCCTTGTTCTTCCATTGGACGTAGTACTCCACCCGGCTTGGTTCTACGCCCCTTCTTGGCACGACTCTACGAGAGTGGATTTTCTCTATCTCTTTATCGTAGGTCTTGCCCGTTGATGCTGTTGGTGTCCGCACTACCCGTTGTCCGCTCGTATCTTCCAAGTCTTCGTGGTAAGGCTTGAACAAACTAACGTGGAACACCGGATGCCTTTGTAAGCTAGTCGGGAGGTCCAGTTTGTATGAGACCTTCCCAACTCTCTTAAGTACTTTGAAAGGCCCCTCATATCGGCGCACCAAACCCTTATGCAATTGTTTAAGTGCTTTGGTTTGGCGCGGAAGGAGTTTGAGCATCACCATGTCTCCTTCCCGAAATTCCAAGGGCCTCCTTTGTTGATCTCGCCCACTTCTTCATCTTCTTCGCCGCCTTGTGCAAGTATGCCCTGGCCAGATCCGTCTTTTCATGCCATCCTTTTGCAAACTTGAACGCCGCGGGGCTCTTTCCAGTGTACCCCCGAGTGATGGAAGTGGGCGTCAATGGTTGCGCCTGGCCGGCTTGGGTTCGAACGGGCTCTCGTTTGTGGACTCGCTCTTTTGCAAGTTATATGAGAATTGGGCTATGTCCAAAGAACTTGGCCCAATCTCTTTGATTGGCACTCACGTAGTGCCTCAGATATAGCTCCAGGTAAGCCATTGACACGTTCGGTTTGGCCGTCTTTTGTGGGTGAAAACTTGTTGAAAAGTTTAAGTACGAACCCATTATCTGGAACGACTCGGTCCAAAACCGGTCATGAATCGTGAGTCCCGATCGCTCACGATTGTCTTTGGAATGCCCGATACTTCACCACGTACTTGAAGAATAGTCGGGCCGTGTCGTCGGATCCTTTCGGAGCCGAAATGAAAACTCCATACTTAGAGAATCGGTCGACCACCACAATGATCGTACCGCATCCTTCGGATCTTGGGAGACAAACAATGAAGTCCATCGAAACACTTTCCCAAGGTCTTTCCGGAGTAGGCAAAGGTTCTAACAGTCCCGCCGATTGCCGATTCTCTATCTTGTCTTGTTGGCACACAAGACAAGTCCTCACGTAAACTTGGACGTCCTCGTAAAGTTGAGGCCAATAGTAGCTCCGTTCGACCAACGCCAAGGTACGATCGACTCGGGATGGCCAGCCCACCGCGAGTCGTGACATTCTTTGAGGATGTCTCTCCTCAAACTTCCCCATTTAGGAACGTACACCCGTTCCCCTCGGGTATGGAGCAAGTCATCCCTTAGCCAAAATCGCCGCGTCTTCCCAACTTTGACGCATTCCACCAAGGACTTGGCTAATGGATCGTGCTCCATTCCTTCCTTTAGTTTGTCCACCAGGGGGGAATTGTGGTTGGCTAATGGCTGCAAGTTTCGCCTTCCGACTTAGTGCATCGGCCACCACATTATTTGTGCCCGGTTTGTACTCGAGCACAAAGTCAAATTCCGCTAGGAGTCCTTGCCACCGTGCTTGCTTTGGAGTTAAGTTCCTTTGAGTTAGAAAATAACTTGTAGCAATGTTGTCCGTCTTCACCACGAACTTGGACCCTAGCAAGTAATGCCTCCACACCCGAAGGCAATGCATAACAGACGTCATCTCCTTCTCATGCACCGCGTACCTCCGTTCGGTGCCATTAAGTTTCCGGCTTTCATATGCTACGGGATGCCCCTCCTGCATTAGAACTCCACCGATGGCAAAGTTTGAAGCATCCGTGTGAACTTCATAAGGCTTTGTATGGTTCGGCGGTGCCATCACCGGTCCGTTTGTCACGGCTTGCTTCAACTTCTCAAATGCCTCTCGGCAAGCATCATCCCACACCCAAGTCTTGTTCTTCTTTAGTAGTTCCGTCGGGGGTGCGGCAATGTGGGAATAGCCGCGGATGAATCTTCTATAGTAGTTAACCAAGCCAAGGAAGGAGCGCATTTCAGGGACTTTCTTGGGCGTCTCCCATTCCTTGATGGCTAACACTTTCTTGTTATCCATCTTTAACTTGCCGCCGCCAATAATGTGACCCAAGAAGGGCACCTCCTTCTTCGCAAAGTCACATTTCTCCTTCTTCACAAAGAGTTGGTTCTCCCTTAAGATTTGGAAAACCCGCCGTAAGTGTGCCTTGTGCTCCTCCAACGTTTTGCTATAGACAACAATGTCGTCAAGGTACACCACGACGAATCTATCCAAGTATGGTTGGAAGATCCGGTTCATCAACGTACAAAATGTGGCAGGGGCGTTTGTGAGGCCAAAGGGCATCACCAAGAACTCGTAAGAGCCGTATCTTGTGACGCACGCCGTCTTTGCCTCATCACCTTCGGCTATCCGCACTTGCCAATATCCCGACCGCAAGTCTAGCTTTGAGAACCATCTCGCACCAAAGTTGATCGAACAAGCCGGATATTAGTGGGATGGGGTAGTCTGTTCTTCACCGTAATCTTGTTTAGCGCCCTATAGTCAATGCATAGCCGCATCGACCCGTCGTGCTTCTTTTGGAACAACACCGGTGCTCCAAATGGCGCTTTGGATGGCCGAATGAATCCGGCATCCAACAAGCCCTTCAATTGTCTCCGAAGTTCCTCCAACTCCGGTGGTGCCATCCGATAAGGCACCGCAGCAGGGAGCCTTGCACCGGCCTCTAACTCGATCTTATGGTCCACCTCTCGCTTCGGCGGAAGTTGTTTGGGGAGTTCGGGTGGCATAACGTCCCCAAACTCTTCAAGGACCGTCTTCACTTCGGTTGGGGGCTCCTCCCAACACTTGGGCCTTCTTCCTTCACCATGGCAATGAAGGTTGGCTCCTTTCGTCTAACTCCTTTAGACAGTTGGAGCGCCGAAAGAGACTTCGCCTTAAGCTCTTCCTCCCGCATTACCTTCACCATGCACGTTTTCCCCTCGTCCATGATGCACATTGTGTTGGTGCTAGGAATTGGAATTGCCCGCACCTGGTCAACGAACTCCATCCCCAGGCACCATGGGATAGTCGTCCATCGACACCACGGAGAGATTCACCTTGCCTCTCCACTCGCCAATACTTAGCTCGACACCTCGAGCCACGCCATGGATTGGACTGGCGCTGGAGTTCACCGCCTTCATCCAGCCCTTCTCTTCCTTGTAGACTATCCCCGGCCTACGAGCTTCTTTGACCTTGATGAAGTTGTTGGTCGCACCCGTGTCCACCAAGGCCTTAGTTTCAAGGTTGTTGGCCTTAGCGAGCACGTACATGCGGCCCTTCGTCGTCCGGATGGTGGCACCTCCACCTTCGCCTTGATTGCATTGAGGAGTTGCAAGGAACCAAGTCGTGGATCCCTCGCATTCCTCTCTTCGTCTTCGTTGATCATCGCGGAGAGTTTGGAGCGCTTCGGGCACTCGAACGCCTTGTGAGGGCCTTCACAAAGGAAACAGGAGATCCTTGGCTTCTCCCCCGTCCTTGGAACCATTCGCGAAGTGTTTTGGGCGAAAGTCCTTAGACGGTTGGAAGGGTCTCCCTTTTCCTTCACTCCGGTTGTCTCCCCCCACGTTTCTCCTTGTGGAACCTGTTCGTCTTGGAAGTCGATAAAGAGCTAGTGGCCTTCTCCGGCTTCTTGTATTCGATGAGTGATTCGGCTACCGCCATGGCCGACGCCGGTCCTGGCACGTTCCTCCGCCGCAACTCCAACTTCGCCCATTGTTGCAATCCGTCCATGAAGGAAAATAGTGAATCCTTCGCGGACATATCCGGGATCTCCAAGATGAGCTCGAAAATTCGCGGACGTACTCCCGCACCGTGCCTTTGTGGGTAAGGCGCCAGGGTTTCGCCCGAGACTCGTCTTCCGCATTCGGGGGATAGGCTGGGCCTTGATCTCCCGCTTGAAATCCGCCCAATTATCAATGATACATAGGCCGCACTCCTTGTCGGCGTATCGTCGCCTCCACCACACCATAGCCGAATCGACTAAGTATAGCGGAGCGGTCTTCACCTTCTTTGCCTCGTCGATAATGTTCAAGGCATCGAAATCGCTCCATGGTCCAGAGGAAGTTGTCTAACTCCCTCGCATTCCTTGACCCAAAGCATAGGTTTTAGGTTTTGGCACGTCGATTTTGGAGCTGGAATGGCCGCCAACGCCACCTTGGGTGACCGCCATCTTGCGGAGAGACCAATCCGCCTTGATCTCTTTGATTTCCTCCTGCATCCCCAGGATTTGGGACGTGAGAGTGTCCTTTAGGCCGTCGAACCGAGAGTTCATGTCATCCATGACGGAGTTGAGAAGCCCTTGCATCCTCCCATAGCTTTCCTCACCCTCTCGAGTCCAGCCTTTCGATGCTTTCGGTGTGCTCCTCGACCACCTCCATCCTGTTCGGCTAACGCCAACTCCAATTTGGCTAGCCGACTCTCCACCGGACATGTTTCCCTCGAAACGGACTTGTCTCTCCTCCGTTCCTTAGCGTGGTGCTCCTTGTCGCGGCCTTCGTGGTCGCCACCACTAATGACAATAGATCCTCCGTTTGTCATTTTGCACCGTCTCGAAGTTTTGATTGTTCCACCGAACTTTAGCACCAACCTGGCTCGATACCACTTGTCACGGGGTTAAGCTCGTATAAAGGCTGACCCCGTGACAAGCGGGAGAGAGCAATGATCCAGCGACGTAGAGCAGCGGTCGATGAGTCGACGTCGAGACTCTGCAAGGATGCTTCGTCTTTGTCTTGCGGCTTCATTAAACGACGAGGCTACGTCCACCGTTAGCAATCGACTTCATTGTACGATGGATCGATGTGCGGCTTCGTTCATCTTCATCAAGCCTAGGAGTCGCAGAGGCTTCGTTCGGCTTCGTCAATCATGGTAAGTAATAAATAAGGCACAAAACGATAACTGCCTTGTATTGCTTAAAAAAAAAAACACGCCGCCTAGGCGCTCGCAATGGCGTCACCCAATAACTTGGGTGGGAGTGCCTTTCTGCGTCTGAGCAAGGAGAGCTAACACCTAGAGAGTCAGACAGTGCCTTGTCGCCTTGCTTATGCGCTGCTTTGAAAACTATGATGTAAAGAGATGGGTGGGTGATGGTAATCTTGACTATGATAGTAATTATGGTATGCCAAAACGATATTGTTGTTTTAAGTCAAAGACTTAAAACAAGAAGACATTGTTGTTAATCTTGACTATGATATATCGCAGGAACTTCTGGTCACCAAGAAGACATTGTTGTTTTAAGTCAAAGACATTCTGGAGCGTCATCTTAGCATAGGACGGGTTCTATCTAGAGGGCTGAAACACCAGCATTTCAATTCAAGGTACACCATTTGAAGGTGCAGATGTGCCTTGTGTATTCATTGTTAATGCAAACTTGTGATAAAATTATCACGTTTTTTTAAATTTATTTTGTATGGACATAAATTGATTCAAATTTATAATATGTATTGGATCATTGCATTGTAATGGTAATCATATAAAGATAAAGACAGTAGTAATAAATAAAGCTCTTCTAAATAAAAAAACAAAAAAACAGAAGAAGAAGACAAAACTAGTAGATACACATTAATATATTAATATAAACTTTAAATTCACAAAATTAAAGGAATGTTCTCTGGGCCCGCGAATCCATCCGTTCAATTAATCCACACTTTATTGTGGGTTGATCTAGTCAGCTTCTAGCCCATGGGCCCATGTACACCCTGACTTTTACCAGACTGGGAAACGGGCCAGGCCCATCTAAAACACAGGCCTTGTTTGGTTATGCGGCACGCATTGCAAAACTGCCTTAATTGGCTACCATTCAAACACCCCGTGCATTATTGATTTCCCAAATGGCATAGTCACGGCACAAAAAGCGGCTTCACACCAATGGCACCAACAAAACGTTGCACCAAAACACACTGATTTCTATTTTATTTCATCTATCTCACAGCCATTATTGAATTGCAATGATTATGTCCCAAAAACAAAAAACAAAAAACTCTAGTCTAATACACTCATGCAAAACCTGCGGAGAGGAAGAGGCTTTGAGCGCTTGTGACACGATACATAGAAGACATAAGGTCAGTGTATTTGGTATGACATTGTGGAGATAAGAAGGTCCATCAAAATGTGAAAACGTACATGGTATGTAGTTGCAGTTTTTGCAAATATTAAACAGTATCTAATCTGTTTTTTCTTTTTCTTTTGTTTTTTCAATTAATTTTGTTCTCAGGAATTTTGATTCATGGAGGGCAGCAGCTTATGTAATTCAGGTATGGCTATCCTCTCTTCCCATGTCTTAAGAGTGTCTGGATAGAGTCATGGATTAGGGAGGAATACGAATTATTCCAGCATCAATTACAAGTTACATTCACTCCTCAGTCCTCACTCACTAAATTCACTGTCAAAACAAACACTATTGTTATTAGAAGTTGTCTTCTAAATCCAGAGTTAGTGCAAGGCTGCGACATATTTTTCTATATTTGAATGAGTTCGTTATCAACAGTAGATGTTGGATTACGCATAATGCTCACAAAGCACCCTATGAACACTGACAATAAAACACCGAAGTCCATGGCAATGAAAGCTTTAACCGATATTTGTGCCACCCACCCTCTTGAGCATCTACCGATGTGGGCTAATCGACATCTATTCTTTCTCTTTCTTCTTTTCTGTACCCGCACAGCAGAGCTTACTATTATTTTAAATGTAAGCCACTGAAACCAAATGGTGGGAAAAAGGGTTACAAAAGCAGAGAATTTCCTTGAAATATAGATTTAAACTGCAATAATCTAAGAACACACTTGTTTAGGACCAGAAAATCAACAATTTTTTCTTCTTAATTTTCTCATATTTTAAAATAACATCCTATTTTCTGCAGTACAGTCAATCATGGTTGTAAGGAACATTTCGTCAACAAGCCTTCAAATTTTTTTCTCAGGAGAGACATCAAATTTGGAGGTAGAACAACTGCAAAAGAAGCTTCAGGACCATATGGAGAAGATTCAAGAGCTTAAAAGAGAGATTGAATCGACTAAGGTTTCATTGGAGACACACCAAATCCCAAAGGGAAAAATTGAGGCAATCAGGACTTTGGCTGACCAGTACAGCAACATTAGGAGTGAGTACAATGCACTCTTGGCCAAAAGAGATTCAGAATAAACTGAGGAATAGAGATGAATGACCACTCTTCTCAACCGATGAATAGCCAAGTTACCATAATCTTATATATGCCTTTGTCACTTGTCTATCAAACAGTAATGATTAACCTGATTTTAATAAATTGCCCTGCAAGCTGCTTATGGTTGGGGTTTAGTCAGATTGGGTAGCCACAAGATGCAGCAGCAGGTTGGGTTTTATTTGGTGTTCTTATATATATGCCTGTAAATATCTATTCAAGAGGATATGTTTAGTTACCTGTTTTTTGTTTGCGTTAGTAGTTATTTTTATTTTAGGAGTTCCTTAAAACAATCATTTTATTGTTTTTACTTTTTTATTTTACTACAACTATGTTTTTTGAAAATTTAAAAAGCAGGAAAAAATCAGTGAATTCAGTGAACAACTGAATGCGTCAAAGAAGTTGATCCCAACAAATGCTGCATAAAACGAAGTCAGCCAAATCTATGAATGTGCCAGCATACTGGCTAGAAAAAACGTATGATAAATATATTTTTTTTCCCTACAAAACATCCTGCGAGCGCATGCAGTTCTGAACATAAATGGATGGTAAAATTTAAATATGTATAATAATAAAAAATTGAATCCACTCTTCACGCTCTTCATGCTTACGGCTACATATATATATATATATATATATATGAGTCCTGATAAAAGTTTCTTTTTAATACCGTCGTTGTCAAGTTTTATAATAAAATTTAGACTTTTGAGTAATTTAATTGTGGGAAATGTAATGGATGAGTAATTTAGAAACTGTTATTTAAAACTGCCACTAACATTATAATTTAAAGGTAAAATTTTAAATTGAAAATTGTTTAAATAGATCTCCCGTTAATTTATCAAATCATTAAAATCAAATAAAATGGTTTGCGATTTCAAATTCATGCTTAAATCGAATAAATAAAACTGTCATTTATTTATTTTTTATTTTTATTTTATGTTTTAAAATTTATTTATTTAAGATTGATTATTAATACTTAATTTGTTATATTTGTGAGTTATATTGTTTAATTTTAAGACTTTTACAATTATAAATTTGATATATATTATTATTAATGTATTCACATATTTTTTTTATTTTACATCATTTTAACTTTCAAGAACTAAAAAACTGATGAACCAAAATAGTAATTTTTTATATCGTTGGTTCAAAATAAATTGACCTAACCGAATCATTACAATCCAATTTAATTTGGTCTAAGCAATAAGTTTGGTATGAGAAATAGCTCCAATCGACCTAAACCAAACTTATTTCACTCCTAATTAATATCATTTAAGTTACAAGTCATAACATAAAAAGCTAAATATTTTTTAAATCATATAATTGATTATTAGCAATATATTCATCACAGATATGAAATAATGAAAACTATATTTGAAAAAAATTCTAATTATAATATAAAAATTATATTATATTTACCATAAATAAGAAAACTTATTATAGATGTTAAGTAATAATATAGTGAAAGAAAGAAATTATATTCTTTTTGAAAAGTCAGTAAAAAAATAATTTTGTTATATTTTAATTTAATACGGCGCGTTTTCAAATATGATATAAGTTTTCAAGATAATAATTTTATATTAAGTTCATCGAATATATCATAAAATTATAATTTAAAGTTAAATTATAATAGGGTATGATTTAAATTATGTATTTTAATTTCATTATTTGAATCTTTATTAAAATTTGATTTTGAATTTTGAATTTTTAAACAAATTTGGTTTAGTATTAAAGAAAATATTAAAAAGTGTGTTTATTTAAAATCTAGTCCCATGAAAATTTTAAAAAAATATGATAGTTCCAGGTAAGAAAGTAATTGCAAAAAAAAAAAAAAGCATGTCATGAAATGAGTTTGAATTTTAAAACTAAAAATAGCTACAAAGTGATTTTTAAAAAATCATTACTTTATTCAAAATAAAAATAGATATGCTAAGTGTATGCTTGATTTGGATGCTTTTTTTTTTAATTTTTAAAATAAGATAACTGTTTTTGGATACGTAAAATAAAAAACTAAAAGCAATTTAAAAATATTTTTATTTTATGAATTCTTTATATTAAAAATAATCTTTTGTTGTTTTTGATTTTTATTTTTTATATTTAAAAAATTATTATCACTTTTTAAAGAGTTGTGATATTGGATCGAATGATTCGTCAATTGAATTGACGTGATAGATAATGTGTTTGGGGCATAAATTCATCAATTGCATATGTGACAGATGACATGTTTAATTTAGTTTAATGAAAAAGCGCTTATTTACTTTAGTTTGAAATATGATTAAATATCGAACCGAAGTAAACAAGCAAGTGACCTGATAGCTGTTTGCTTTTGAGATGTGATTATATCTCTAACCGAACTAAACAAGCAATATTAGGTCACTCACTTGTTAGGTCGCTCATTTCATTACTTTGGAATGTGATTACATCTCGTGCCGAAATAAATGACCCGAAGTAAACAAGCAAGTGGCTATTCTATCAGTTGCTTGTTCACTTTAGTTCACAATATGATCATATCTCAAGTTGAAATAAACAAGTGAGCAATCTGAAAGTTGACTCAAACTGAATTAAACGTCAAATCAAATTAAACACGTCACTATTTTTGCCGAAGTTATCAAGCAACGTGTATATATTATTTTCTAGCAACATTGGAGGCGTAGAGTGATACATAGATCTGATTCTATTTACTGAAATCATTCTATCAAAAATATTATTTTATTTTAAACGAAAAAACAAATATAATCTAAACAAATTTTGTATTTTGTATTTTAATTTTAAAAATAGAAGCAATAAGTGTAAAATAACACGCACCACGCAGTATACAAGACGTGCCGTTCTGGGCCTTCTGGCAATTTTTTTTTCTCTTCTTTCTAATTATTTATTTTTTCCAAGTCATACCCACTGACTTGACCCAAGCACGCAGATGTACAGAACGTGCAAAATACCAGATTTTCATAATAATATAAAATTGTTTATGCTAAAATTTAATAAACAAAGAGGCCACCGCCACCGGGTTTTCTTGCCATCTGCTGGCTGTTTGTTTTATTGAAATATTTTATTGTTACTAAAAAAAAGCACCTGACGTATGCCATTTACGCAACCCGAGGATTCTGTTCTGATAACCGATGGAATGAAATAATCGGATGTCGAGTAAAAAATAAACGTCGAGCATTTGCGTCGAACAGATGCATTTGACTGTTTATTCAACGGATAAGAACATTTATATTAGATTTTTTTAATATTTTTTGAATTTAATTCGAACTTTGATTTATTTACAAAAAATTATTTATATTTCATTTCATATAGATTTTATTTTATTAAAATAATATTTTCCCATCATTCAAAAAATAATATATCAACAATAATAGAAAAACTCATAACAAAAACTTGAATGAATAATAAAATAATATTTAACCATTCAAGTAGGCTGGTTAAATTTGATCTGTCTTTGATGAATGGTCAAAGTTATTATAGATTTAGAGAGTCCATTGCAAGACTGTTTTTTATTGTTCAGTTATTTTTTTTAGCTAAAATTTAATTTTGGTCAGCGTATTGTAAGGTAAGAGTGATACCCGTCATAACGGGAACATGGTTTACCTATTACCATATTCGCCCCGCTAATCGTGCGATAAAAATTTTTAAAATCGTATCCTGCTCCATGTAGACTATGAGGCACAACAAGAAAACTAGACTATATATGCCGGCGGGGGGTGTTTATTGAAACCAAATGCCAGCGATAGAACATATTAGGCAGCATTTACGAGGTAATGCCAGTTAGAAGTATCTATGGTGGTGTTATGAAGAACAAACGCCAGATATATGTTTCTATCTATGTCGGGAGACCAAAAGTCACGACCACAGATGTTTTAATGGCGACGTTTGTATAAAATGTTGTCATTGTCTTGTAGTTAAAAAAAAATAAATATATATATATCTCATCTCTCTCTTATCATATCGTGTATAAAAGAACATATCTGCATTCTCGTCTCTATGTGGCCGTAAGTCAATCTATCGGCACTAGCAATTGCCACTATCTTTTCGTCACCGCTGCATATGTAGTGTGTCAATTCTACAAGGTTTTCCCCAAAGCTTGGAACAGATATATATCCCAGCGTTTGTTGTATACCAGCATATATACTCTTTCCGACTTACACCAGCGTAACATAAAAACACTAGAAAATGGATATGGTGACATCGCAATCGTGGCGTTTTTGTGTTCCGCGTATATTCTATGTCGGCGTTTTTGGTACATATAGCGGCGTTTTAAAAAGGTTGCCATAGCCATTATATTCTTGGTGTGGGGTACCCCGTCCTATGGAAGGACTAGTGGGAAAAAACGTCATCCGCTTGCTACCTGGCTTTTATATTAGATCTTTAAATATTTTGTAATTTTAATTAAAAAATAATATTTTTTAAATTTTATTTATTTATAAAAAATATTTATATTTCATTTAATATAATTTTTTATTTTAATAAAATAATTTTTTCCTCATCATTCAAAAATTAATATATCAAAAATATTATAAAACTCATAAGAAAAACTTTTGAATAATGAATAATAAAATAATATTTAACCATTCAAGTAATCTGGCCAAATTTGATCTGTCATTTGATGAATAGTCAAAGTTATTATAGATTTAGAGAGTCCATTGTAAAACTGTTTTTAACTTTTTAGTTATTTTTTAGCTAAAATTTAATTTTAGTCAATGTATTGTGAGCTGAGAGTTCTTATTCAACTCTAATCCAAAATTCTTCAAATATATGATAATATTAAAGATAAAATGAATGCACTCGTGAGGATAACTGTGATCATGATTGTTTGATCTTAATCGTATAGTACATGTTATAGTTTTATTTATCTATTTATTTCTTGTAACCATAGTGATTAGAACCATGCCAAACCAACCGGATTGGACCGGGTACTTGGCGATCTAAGCATTTAATTGGTTCAAGTTTCTAATTGGACCGTTTCTACAAAAATATTAAAAAAATCCAATAAAATTGGATAGCAAGTTTTTATGACCCGAACGATAAAAGTGTAATAGAATCATGTAATTTTTTTTAATGGTAAAATAACATATTAACTTATTTTATTAACAAGTTTTTTTCTTGAACTGATCAATTGTTTTCTATACCCATTACATTATTTTTTGGGATGTGGAAACCTAAAAATCTAGGCTTTTAGGCCTGCTCACTTAATGAGTCTGGGCAATTTTCAGGAAAATATAGGCCAGTCTGTTAATGATGTACTTTTAATATAAGTTGTTTTTAGCTGAAAACAAAAAGCTGCTGTGAAAATAATTAAAAGCATGTTTGATAAATTTTAAAAATTATTGTGAAGACTTAAAAAGACAAAATATCCTTAATTTTTAATTTTTAAACATACATTCCTTTTACTTTTAATTTTAAATATGATTGATATTGATATTTTATAAATTTTAAATTTGTCATTCAGCAATTTTAAAAAGCAACTCCTAAACTATTTTAACTTTTTGTCGTACAAAAACATTTTATAATTATTTTTTTTAAATTTCTCAAAAGGTACTTTTAAATTTATCAAACAGTACTTTACTTTAAATTTAATTTTTTTTATAAGTGCTTATAGCCTTATACGATAGAAATATTCTTCCAAAAGTAATGCCATAATCGATTTAAATCAAACCTCGAGGGACCAAAAATATAATGCAAATGTAAAACCTTGAGGGACAAAAGAATCATAAAGTTAAAAGGTTGGGACATCGGATGAGATGGATGAACTCAAAAGAGATATTTCGGAAATATGATGTAATTTTTAAAGTCTATTTATTTAAAAATAAATTTAAATAAGCAAATAAATAATATATTTAAATAGTTTAAATAATTCAATTTAAGTTTTTGACTCGATAAAATTCATCTTAATTTAATCCAAATATCTATATTTATAAAATTAATATTTATAATAATAACATCAAAATTTTACAATATTAATTCTACATATGTTATACTCATATTAATATATTTCCCTCTCTTTATCGGTTTTTAACATATCTAATAATAATAATAATAATAATAATAATTAAATAACACAAACTCGACTTAATTATTAGTGGCTTTTAATATATCTAAAAAACCTAAGTCAAATATACCACATAATACCGAAATTTTAAAATAAGATTGAATCCGATTCATTTGAGTTGGTTTGGAATTCGACCAACCGCGCCCGCAGGACCGCCCTTAATTTGGGTCTAATCTTCCATTTACGGTCGATCTATTTGTCTACTACAGTAGCTTATTGGCCATATGTATATTGTATAGTTTACAAATGGATGGATGGGATTGGAATTATTCAAAGAATCTTCCACGAGAAAAGCCGCCGAGATTTTCGGATGACATTTCCGTTCCGTCCTTATTGACTATTTGATGGTTTTCCTCAATTTTTAATATTCAGATTACATGGCATATAACCATAAACAAATGCAAAGGTTAACAATTTTTCTCCTTTGTCTGTCAAACCGATCGATCTTGCTCAACATTTTCGCCTCAAAACACAAAATTTGTCACGCACACGCACGTGATTGTGCACGTGACCGGAAGTTATCTAGGTGCATGTATTATATATATATATATTAATGAACTGATTGCACAAAGTTAATATTATGAGGATATTTGGTATATGTTTTTGTTTCCTGATTTGAATTTTTATTGAACTGAAGTTTTAATTTTGAATTTTAAAAATAAATTTTGATTGATAGAAGGGAAATTATTTTTAAAAGAATGTGTGTTTTTAGAAACTGAATATGTCACAAAAATAGTAATAAATTGATTATGATATGGTCGGACAATGAAGTAGATGAAAGAATTTTCTTTAAAAAATAATAATAAATTGAATCTTACAATTTTTTTAAATAATAAACATTAATTTGAACTTGTTTTAAAAAAAACAACTAATTTATTATTCAAATTAGAATTTACTAAAGTATTATTTTATTTTAAAAAAAGGAGCATCAAACACCTTTGTGAGCCAGGGCAGGTAAAGCCTCCAAAATACACCTTTGTCTTGCCTTTTTGCAATGTAAAGCCTCCAAAATATTCACCTTTCTGCCTTTTTCAAGTGGTGTTTAAAAAGCTATTTTAAACTAACACATTAAAATTTTTTTAGAGCAGATCTCCAAAAAAAATTTTTAGTAAATTAAAAATAAAAAGAAAAAAATAAATAAATTAAGGAAATATAAATATTACCCTTAATTTTAAATTGCAAAAAGGGGGGGGGGGGGGGGGGGGGGGGGGGGGGGGGGGTTGGGGGGGGGGGGGGGGGGGGGCGAAGGGGGAAATATGGGGGGGGGTGTTTTGTTTTTTTTTTTTTTTTTTGAATTTTTTAAAAATAAAAGGGTTGGGGGTGGGGGTTGGTTTTTGTTGGGGTTGTTTTTAATAACTTTATAACAAACAGGCATAACCAACTACGACCTTAACTTAACTAGGGATGGAGTTAGCTGGTAAGAAAGAGGTCTCCGTACTAAATTTTACTTAGAGCGACTCAAATCCAAGTCCGGCCTAATTATCAGTCAAAATATGTTTTCCAAAAATAAAATCACGTTACCAAAATCACATATAGGGGGTTATTTGAGAATTTTAAAAAGCTAGCTAGCGAACAATATATTATCTAAAAAAACTATCTGTAATACCAAAAGCATATGTAAGAGTATACTTGATCAGAATTAACGGATAGACCATCGAAGTCTTAGTCCATTTGTACTAGTATAAATGAGAAAACCAACAGCGATAATGAAATATTATAAAAGAACACAATAGATCAATTATATCGAAGGGGAAGCCGTTTTCTTGTTATTATATTCAAAAATCTGTTTGTTCTTCCTACCTCTCAATTCAGATGATCTAATTAAATAATAAAAATTTAAAATTTAGTATCCATAGAATTTGATCCATGAGGTTTAGTTGATGTGATTTACATATATAGCATTAAATGCGAAAGTTATTAATATAATTAGTTATTTATTTTGTATTGTGACATGTAGTCTATAGTTTAATGGCGGATGCATGGAACATGGCAGAACGATACGGATGAAAAGGACGAAAGGTATAGGTGCAAGTATCTAATGAGGACCAGGCAATGGGTGCTGATGTGTTTTTGAGGCCAAGGATTAATGTTGAAAAAATCAAAAATGCACCAGACGACTTTTCGTGGATTGGAATGAGCAAAATATATATTAACGTTGGAGACAAGAGTGTGAAAGAGAAATGCACCAGCCTGAGCCCTTACTATACTACACCCATCACATATTGGGTAGATGTAGCTAAAAAATTAATGGACAGGCTTGGACTTTTGCGTGGAACGTGACCCATCCCACGGGGAGCAGTACTAGTGCAGTGCAGCACCGAGTTTTTTTTTTCTTTCTTTCTAATTATTGATGCCTCTGGCTCTAGTTTTGTCTGGAGCTATATATATAAGGATTGAGAAACCCCTATATATGAAGTGTCATTGCCATTGCAACTAATTAGTATACAGAAACCTGGTATACCAGTACGTTTCATGTGTATTACTATGGATGCCTTAACGGTTCTCCTCCTCCTGTCATTGCTCGGCTTCCAAACTAAAGGTCTGATTTTCTCTAATTAAGCTTTCATCATTTTGCCCAATTTATATATCCAAGTTTATGCATGCAATCTTCTAAGTAGTTGTGTCGTCTGAACGTTTCGTATCTTTCAATTTCATCATGCATCAATGTCAGCTTCTTTGCTGTTTATGGTCCTATACCTTATACCTAGGCCTAGCTAGCTCCTACAATCCATATATAGTAATACACACTGACTACTCTCTCTCTCTCTCTCTCTCTCTCTCTATATATATATATATATATATCTGTATATATACACACACACGCACGCACATGTACAGGGGCAGAGTCGATTGGAGTCTGCTACGGACGCAACGGCAACAACTTACCACCGGTCCGAGAAGTGATAGCCCTCTACAAATCCAATGGGATAGGGAAAATGCGAATCTATTCGGCGGACAAGGAAGTCCTCACCGCCCTCCGCGGCTCCAACATAGAACTCATCATGGACGTCCCCAGGAACGAACTGGCGCGACTCGGCAACAACGCCGCCGCCGCCGCCTCCTGGGTCCAGACCAACGTCCGGGACTTTTTCCCCGCCGTCAAGTTCAAGTACATAGCTGTGGGCAACGAGGTTATGCCCGGCGACGCCGAGGCCTCATCCGTCCTTCCCGCCATGCGGAACGTCCGGGCTGCCCTGGCCTCCGCCGGCCTCCAAGACCAGATCAAGGTCTCCACGGTAATCAGGTACGATGTCGTCCGAGTATCATTCCCGCCAAACCAAGGCGTCTTCACCGACGCCGCCGCGCAGCACCTGCGGCCCATTATGAAATTCCTCGCCGACAATCGGTAGGTTGCTTCTCTGATCGATCTGTCTAGCCTGCACATGATCACATTTATTTTAAATATTTTAATAAACTATGTAATATAATATAATGAAACGTTAACATGAGGTCACGCACGCAGATAAATAAGCACAAAAACGCTATTTGCTTACCACTCACTGCTTTGTGCTTAAGATATACCAACTGTACGTCGACAACCTTTTAACAAACAAACAAACAAACAGGTGTCCGCTGCTCGCAAACATCTACCCCTACTATGCCCGCAAGGACAATCCAAAAAGCGTACCACTGCCGTACGCGCTGTTCCAGAAGTCCGAAGCCTACCCCAACCTATTTGCCGCGCAGATGGACGCGCTGTACGCGGCCATGGAGAAGGTCGGAGGCGGCGGCGTCCTGGTTGTGGTGTCAGAGAGCGGGTGGCCGTCGGGCGGCGGCTTCGACGCGAACCCGCAGAACGCGGGGACATATTACAAGAATTTGATCCAGTACGTGAAGGGAGGGACACCCAAGAAGCCCGGGCCAATCGATACGTACTTGTTTGCGATGTTCGATGAGAATGTGAAGCAGGGCGATGAAACTGAGAAGCACTATGGTGTTTTCTCCCCAAACAAGCAGCCCAAGTACCAACTCAAGTTTAACTAAAAAACAAAAAATCAAAGATGGTCGGTAATATATATATATATATATATATATTTATATATAATCCTGATTAAATTGGATGATGTATGATGAAATAATTAAGCAAACTGTAATAAGGGCTCACATGAGTCATGTATACTTGAATCAGGCAAGCACCTGATGGGAGATGGAATAAGAGAGACATGCGCACATCCGTTAGCTGTGTTATTATATACTGATATACACACACACACACACGCACACGTGTGTGTTCATGAATTGCTTCGCAGCTTGTCCCCGCTTATATTTATTTTTCGTAATTTATAAATTTTAAATTACAGAACCAATTAGTACAGTCCAGATGGCGTGTTGATGGTAGATAATTGTATATACTGACAATGTTTTAGCAATTGGAAATTTGGAATCAAGGTGTCATTTATTTGAACTTATCAAGCAAACGAGAGAGAGAGAGAGAGAGAGAGAGAGAGAGAGAGAGAGAGAGAGAGAGAGAGAGAGAATAGTGGCGGTTGATCTGGTCCAAGTGCAATAAATGAATTTTTGAAAATTCTAAACGATGAGTGATCGATTATGGCGTAACATCGCTTCTGACGTTGGGTTTTGACCGCAGCCATCTTAATGTATCTCGCTCATAAACGTCTTCTGTTATAATCTACTAATGTTAAACAGGGCTACTAATTAATGTTAATCATGTCGAGCTTGGCGCCCTGTTCGGTATTTCCGAAACTCCGCATGGCTAGGTAATTCACTTTTCTTACTTTTTTTTTTTTTTTAAATTATTCGATTGAACTAATTAACTAATAAATTAAAAACAAAAAATAATATTTATTAAAAATTTGAAAATTTTACTTAACCTAACATATTGAGGACTTCTTTGATAAAATTTAGCAATGTGATTCCTTCTATCAAATTTATAGAGTTTTTTTTTTTGACAAAACTGAGATGTCATTTGCTTTTGGGCCCATAGTCCCCTCAGGGCTCGATTTCCCTTATATTCATTAGTTTCATAATTATTTTTAAAATTAGTTTCTAATTAATTATTTTTAAATTTAAAAGGGGGAGTCATATTTTATTTTTATTTATTTTATTACTCGAGTTTATCAATTTTTTAAAATAATTATCATGAGATCCAATTTTAAAAAAATATATATTATCTCTTATATTAAGTGAAATTTATTTTTAAAATTTATAATTCAGTTTATATTACAATGGGCTTGCAATTAGCCAAATTTAACTAAAAGATGAAAAATAGCTCTACAATGGATCTGTATTGCTATAATTAGACTTGTTAAATTTGACCAGTCAATTTTTTAAGTTAAATATTATTTTAGAATAATACTTTTAAGAAATAATATATATTTTTAAAAAATAATATATATTTTAAAAATATTTTTAATTTTTAATTTTAAATTCAATTATGTAATAACAAATAATTAATTTACTAATTTTTTTTTATATATGTATGAAAATACTAAAATGCCAACCATATTTCATAGTTCACTTCACACTCAAATTCCAAAATCAAAGCATACGTTGGTATGGCGTGCTATTTTTATAAATAATTGATTTCGTGAGTTTATTTTATTTTAATATTAATTTATTTTTAAAAATAATATTAGTTTATTTTATTTTAACATTAGTTTTATGGCGGCGAAATCGATCTCTGAATTCTGAAACACTACCCTTGAAGGTCGTATTCCTACTTCATCATCTTCTACATTTTCTGCAAATTCTTGTTTTTCGTTTCTTCTACTGCGTCACGGGCGTTGATGAATTGAATTGAGCCCCTGGCTTTTCGAATTCGGATGAGCTCAATTCCAATTTCAGTTTCCGTTCTTGATCCGTGCAGCGATCCGGGCATGGAAAAGGTTGCCCTAGGCTGCTCCTCGGATCTTTCGAAGCCCAAACCTGTAAAGATGAGAAACCACACAGCCGAGGGCGGTGCTGCCGGCTGGAGATCATCCGGGTGGGATTCAGATTCAGGCATTAGCGTCGGGAACCGGTCGGAGTGATTCGAGTTTGAATGTGAGTTCAAATATTGGGGTTCAACTTAATAGATGAAATGAGGAAGTTAGGAATTATTAAGTCTTTGAATCTTAAAGATTGGGTTGATGCACCCAAGTTTGAAACACGAAGCTACAAGGAGGCTCTCGCTGCTCCTTGTTGTTTCAAATTTTAACTTAGAGGGATCTGTGAGGTGTAATGATGAGAGCAGTGGAATTTGATGTTTTGATGGAAGAAGGCAACATTTGCTGTTGGTTAATATCAACAACGTGAGGGTTAGAATTTAGAAATGAGATTGGGGATAACAAATTCTCCTGGGCCAAAGAGATACTGGGATTTGTTACTCTAGAGGGGTTGTGATTTGTGAAGTAAAGTTGGCCCCATGATAACAAATTTACTGATGTTGGGAAACCAATTTCTTCTGAACTTACGCCTAGTTCTTGTATACCAGGTAATGATTATGATGGGGAACGTGCTAAGGCTAAGAAATGTTTTCCAGCTGCAGCATTCTGGGACAGGACAGGTGTTTTCCCTGCAGGAAAAAAATTTACAGTCTAACATGGTTTATTCTGAATCTTTCCCTCCAATGGAAGTATATCCTTACTGGGAAACATTGGCTGACAAACCAGTTTATCAGGGGAAACTTCTTTGACATATAATGACTCCTTTCAATTTTGGCTACAATGATGGGTATACTGATGCATGCCCACTGGCTTCAGAAGAGGCAATAGATGAGGATCTTGCTGCTACTGCTCAACCTTTGGATATCTATGATGTTAGGCTAAAGGAAGTACTGTGAAATGTGAAACAAAAGTGGATAGTTTTGGCTACAGATGTGTTAAAAATTCCTGTACTAAAGGTACTTGGGATGCATCTATTCCTGGTGCTGAAATTGAAAGTTTTAAGTCTGCAAAATAGTGGTTGCATTTCAAAAATTAATGGGGAAGACTTTGATTGGAAGACACGATTTTCCGTGGCTTCAAGTTCAGATAACAGTGGCAAGTCTAAGTTCACCTTTGCTGCATCTTCTTCTTCTTCTCAAGATAAATTATGTCCATCTTCACGTCAGCACAAGAAGAAAAATTGGATGAAAATTGGTTACAGTTCATATGATTCTACCCCCACCGCAAAAAATTCGTATATACTGTCATCTGTCAATTTTCTTCCATTAATTAGCTGGACTTTCTTCACTTCTTTCCCCTCATACTAGTCTAAAAATAGATCTACCTACACCTTAATGCAACGGAGAATATAATACTGAAAATGATGAGAAACGACATATCAAGCAAGAGTCTCTTTCTGCTTCTGCTGCAGCTCGATCAAGAATATCCTGTGAGACATGACAATTAATTAAGCTTTATATTATCAATTTTAATAAGTTTTGTCTCACACAACCATATTATTAGATCTGAACTGTGTCATCTAGCAGGTCTTGTTTTATGCTACGTAGTGTATGGACTATTACAATTGACCCACACCTCTCTTGTGTTCCTTCAATATATTATGAGAAAATTCAATATATGCTTCTACAGTGCTGAAACCACATTCGTAGTTTTGCACACTTCTTGGGTACTCTTTACTACTTCGACATTTCTCAATGGTAGCTCCCTTGATGCACAAGGCGCCACAACAACAGGTTTTTAAAGAAACTTTTTCCAAATTATTTGAGGAAGTCTGTAAAAGTTATAATAGAATAAAATATATATAGATTAGGGTGTAAGCAGGAACAGGAAATATTGTTTCATTTATAATGGTATTTTCTCCTTGCGATACATGGTTCCATGTAATTGCAGTAACCTGTATGTATTTATATGAAATTATTCATGGCTTTGTCGTGCATCTATTGTATTTTACTAGACCTTTGTGTCTTGTCATGCCATACCTGATGTCTTACGTCTTCTTTCTTATAATTTTTGCATGTAATCATTATAATAGGTTGTTGAGTGTTTATTTCTGCATGCACCTTTAACATTTCAAGTTGTCGTGCGAGAGGAAACCAAGCATATGCAAGTGAGGATTTGTCTAAGGCTGAAGACTGTTACACATGGAGTTTAAATTGTGCCTCACAGAATGAGACATCCAAAATCTATCTCAGGACTTTGCTTTTGTGCTATAACAATCTTGCGGCAACACACACATCTGTTGGAAGGATGAGAGAAACTGATGAGATTGCTGTGCCTCCAACGCCCGAACGAAGATGAAGTGCCTGTATTAGAAGGACTGTACGTATTAGACGAACTGAGTGATGAGTGCCCGTGTCAACACGGGCACATGCAGTCTGCCCATATCGCAGCCCGTGTCGCACCACCGAGCCGGGTAGGGGTTTTCATGCCGTGGAGCCCGCCCGTGTCATATGATAGGTCCCAATCAGCTCTACATATGCTTGTGGCCAGGTCGGGCCACATATAATTCTGACTCCTTTATTGCTGCTTTTAAATATAAAATACATTAACTATTTCTCAAAAAATTATGACTATAAACTAATCAAAACAAATTCAAACAAATCTTGAATAACAAAATAACTCAAATAAAGGAAGAATCTGACTTAGTCTAAATATTTTTTATTTGAATGGAAAACCGTTGGGATGACCTACGTCACTTATCAATACCTCTCACTGCAAGTGGAACCTTGTCCTCAAGGTTTATGTTAGAAAACTGGGCATGCAATTCTTCTGCGTACTCCCATGTCAGGAAGGATGGCCTCGACGTCAACAATATCTCCGTCAATGGTAAGGTCGTCGTCCCCTTTCAATAACATAAGTTGAGCCCTCTTGCATTTGTGGTCAGGCGTAAATCTTTCATTGCGGTTGAAACGAAGTCAATGTGACTGTCTCTTTTGCATTTCCTCTCACGAAAGCCGCTTAATAGATGAAGATTTAAGTGCATAAAATGATTTAGTGCTTTTGCCGTTGTAGTTTCTCATTCTTTATGCGTGCCAAACTAGAGGCCTCCTTCAAAGTTCGAGGCCAAAACATACGAATTCTTTTCGAGATCTCCTGGTTGTAATCCACCCATGAATAACCCAATGGGAGCCTTCGGCGTCCATCCTTGCACCCGGTTACCCAGTGCTCGAACTCTTTCTAATAATTGCGAAGGGACCCAACTTGATGAACCTTGGAGAGGGCTTCATCAAAATCTTCACACTCTCTAGGACCAAATCGAGCCCACAGTTCCTCCTCAAATAATTCCCAAGTCAATTTATGTTCCTCCTCTTGATATGCACGACACAGCCATTGTCACCATTGATTCGCTTCACCTTTAAGATGAAATGAAGCTAAGGAGACCTTCTGGTTTTTTATCATGCCCTAGAATTCAAAAAATTGAAAAACCCTATTGAACCATTCGGTTGAATCATTGCCCGAATATTTTGGGAATTCCAACTTTGCCATTTTGGAAGAAAATATTTGTCTACCGTGTTGACCTCATCCCATTGCTGCCGAGCATTACCTTCTCCCCTGTGATTAATGGAATCTTCATTGTTTGAAAGGAAAACTTCGGACAACCTATTGACGGTATTCTCCAGCCATTGCATTCCCTCTTGAATACCACCCAATTCTACCTCCAACGCTTCAATTCTTTCCTTGTTGGATGACATTATAACCGAGCTCGATACTAATGATAGGTCCCAATCAAAGCTCTACAGATGACCTCTTGGAGTGAGGTGGGGCCACACAATTTTTTGGATAATTCTTATGATACCTTCTTTTATTGACTGCATGCTTTTAAATACAAAATACATCAACTACTTCTCCTAAAATTACGACCATAATTATTGGAAAGCTAATCAAAACAAATTTAAACAAATCCTGAATAACAAAATAGCTCAAATAAAGGAATAATCTAACTTGGTCAAAATATTTTCTATTTGGACGAGAAACCTATTTGGACGACCTACATCGCTTATCACAATACATGCCAATAGAGGTGTGCATGGGTTAGGTGGAGTCGGAGGCTAAATTATCAATCGATCCGTCAACTTCAATAATTGGCAGGTTTGTTAAATTTTTGACAGGTGTTAATCGGCGGGTTAAGCAAGTGCCAATCGTAATTTATCAAGATATAATTAAATAACATACATTACAAAAAATTAAACGCATAAAATATTAAATAATTATAATCAAAAATATATTATTTTATTCACTATGCATTTGTAATCACAAATGAAAAAAGATACAAGATTTATGGATCGCAATATCATAAACTTACAATCATAAGTGTCACGTTGCATAACTCTACAATGGGAGAGATGGTAATGAACTAATGTCTAATAGATAAATGATAAGATTTACTCTATTTTTATAATGGAGTACAACGGGTCGGGTTAGTAGCGGGTTTGAGTATTCTCATCCGCCAACCAACCCAACCCAACACATCGTAAAATAATTTTTATTTGTGGGTAGTGGAAAGATTTGGGTTGGGTCGAGCGAATAGAACAGGTTGGGCGGATAGATGCACACCCCTACGTGCAACGATACAACGTTTTCTGCGTTGCTCGAACTTATTTGCTGCTAATTCTCTTTTTATAAATTATAATTTACGGCAAGCAAGGTTAAAGTAGACATTTAGCTTAGTTCTATAAATATACTTGGCATTCGGACATAATAAATTATCGAAGAATATTTTAATTAATTATAATTTTTTAATTTGAGTTTTATATTTTTTTTAGTTAAATACTTAATTTTTGAGTATTTGATTATTCTTTTGTTTAATAGGTTTACATTTCTTTCTAGAAGAGTCCAAATTAACTTTACAAACAATAAACTAATAGATATGCTACATCTTTCTTTATTTCTAATATCTTTTTAGCAATTTCATACTACCCATCTAGATTGCACATAAATAATGTAATTTTGAGGTTGAATGTCATATGTTCCGTCTTTAGTTTTTTTTAATATTTTATTATTATAAAAAAAAATTATAATGCCAGGGTGTGCACATACCAAATACAAAGTAAAGTCATTTCTGGTGATAATATATCAGATTATCTTAGAGAAAAAATACGAATAAATTACTGTGTTTTATATCTGTTACAATTAATATGATGATGTATAGTGATTTTTTTTGTTGAAAATTTTAAATACAAAGCCGTGTAAGGGAGCCTGCAGGTAGAAATACAATGCCACCGTATATGACGTGAGAGGAGACATACGGCCATGCAAAGAATGCGGTGAGCCATAAACACTTGGAGCCTTTTTAAAAATTGGCTGGCTCACCACTTTTTACGTACGTACCGCCTCCAAATTGTCTGAACTTAATGAATTGGTAACTTATAAAAATTGACGGCTCATATACTGGCATTGATCCATTACCTGATGAACTTGGCCTCGTCTTCTTTTCTTTTTTCAAGGCTGAAGTCTTTGCGTGTGGCCTTGAAATTAAGGCGTCGTTCAGAGCCTGAAGAAGGCGTGAGGGCGCGCGGATAGATATCGACATATAGCAAGCAAAGGGGCGAGCAACTTTGGGGACGGGGCTTTAATTAATTTATATATATGTGGGAAGAACTCGATAGGTACAATGACTAATGACTAATGAATATGGGTACATGAATAGAAGCATTCACACACACACACACACACCATATTATATATATGCTAATCATGTTTCCCGAATTTATATCATTATTAGTCACTCTTCTTTAACAAGTAATATCTAGATATATAGAAGCAATAAAATCATACTACATTATATATATATATATATATATTTATGTACTTGATAATCCTATACGTACCTTTGGTACGCAGGTGACTAGATTTCTTCCATGTTTATGCACAAAAATGGTCATCAAAAAATAAATAATAATTAATTTCTATTACATATAGATGTTTCCAAATTGGAATTTTCATCCAAGTTCATATCACGAAAAGCATACGCCTATCTGTGAACTATCTTTAACTGATATAATAATTTGGTTTGAGCAGAGTCATGCATAATATACGTAGAACAGCGAAAACAAGTAATATAATAATAATTAAGTACTTATGTAACGACTAACAATAGCGGCGTGATACTTAATTTTTTTAGTACTATTTATAGAATATTTTCTAGGGGTATATAATTGCTTTTGTTTTTTGGACTAAAATAATACAATCACATTATTATTAAATTTAAATGCGTGCCTAATAGAAAGGAAATATGAATAATTTACATAATAATAATAATATTTATATGATCATTTTATTTTTGGGTTGAATATTTAATAAAAAGTGTATTCAAATTTATACTTGATGATGCATGCATGATTAGTGCAAGTAGTACTATTTTACATTTTCAAATCCATACTTTATTTATCTAAGTTTCCTTATATAAATAAAGGTTTAAACCTTATGCCACTTTTTCTATATTAAATATGCTAACATAAATGTTCTAAGTCTCTAACATTTTAAATTTAGCGTCTTTCCCACTTCAACCCCCAACCCTGCTATTCTATTCTATTCTATTCTATTCTATTCTATTCTATTCTGTCTTTCTTTCTTTTTTCCTGGTGGGCCTTTTTTATTATGGGACTTTCCCTCATAACCCATGAGTCGCGATCTCTCTTTGGTAATTAGTACTGATATAATAATACTTCGATTTGAGTGGAGTTGCACGCAATATAAGTTATATATAATAAATTGGGGTGCTCCTTAATTTTCAACGCAGCAGCTAGCTGAGGAATTTATCAAAGCTAGAGAAGGCTATGGCTTCTTCATCTATGCAATGCTGGTTAGTATGCATGTGCCTTGTGAGCAGCCTCGCCCTGTGCAGCTCCGGTAAGCCTGCCGGTGACAGGCTATGGCGTCTGATGATGAAGTCCAGACAAAACTCGCCCGTTGAGGATGAGTTCAACCTGTTAACCACATCACTTGAGGAATATGTTCCGCTGCTTGTGGGACCCCAACCTGGATCGAGGGAGGCCGACAAGATTTCATGGTTGCCCGGCCAACCGCCGGTGGGCTTCAATCAATACTCCGGCTATGTCACCGTGGACGCCAAGGCCGGAAGGGCACTCTTCTACTATTTTGTGGAGGCAACCCGAGCTGCTGACAAAAAACCTTTGGTTTTATGGCTCAATGGAGGTACTTTAGTGAGACACTAGCTATTCCTCTCTCTCTCTCTCTCTCTCTCTCTATATATATATATATATATATATATATCATAGTTAACTCGGCTATATATATATATGTGTGTCATTGTCAAAACGTATAATTAATCTTAAATAAGTCTTACTGTACGTTGGCTAATTATTATTACGGGCCAGGTTTCATCACAAGAATTGAAGATTAATTATGAGCATTATCACTGTAGCTAGCTTATGGTATATTTTATTTTTCCCATAAACAGGACCAGGATGTTCCTCACTAGCGTATGGAGCCATGACAGAACTGGGACCTTTTCGGGTCAACAGCGACGGCCAAACCCTTTATGAGAATCCCTTTGCATGGAATCAATGTATGAGAAATATTTAACTCATCAACGCGCGTAATTAATAAATAATTAGAGGGCCATGCAATCTTAATTACTATATATATATATATATTTGTGTTTTAACCCTGTCTAATTTTCTCAATATTACAGTTGCTAATATCATCTTCTTAGAGTCCCCTGCTAGTGTTGGATTCTCCTACTCCAATACAACATCGGACTATAAGAAATTGGGGGATGGCCAAACTGCCAAAGATGCATTTGCTTTCCTCGTTAATTGGCTCGAGAGATTTCCCCAATACAAGGGCCGAGATTTTTTCCTCATGGGAGAGAGCTATGCCGGACACTATGTGCCTCAATTGGCCAACTTCATTCTCCACCAAAATAAGGGCCAAAGAAATAGCCTCAATGTCAACTTTAAAGGCATCGGGGTGAGTTATATATATATATATTCAACCTTTTCTTCACAACTCTCATTACATTTGCAAGTTTGTGTTTAGTAATTAATATATACGTACGTGAATCCATATATATATATATATATATATATATATATATATATATATATATATATATATATATTAATGATTTCTGTTTCAGATAGGAAATCCGTGGATAGACGACGCTACAAATCAATTGGGGGTATACGATTACATGTGGGACCATGCACTGATTTCAGATGATACCCACAAAAATCTAGTTGCACATTGTCTAAACGCCACCATTACTGTATCCGATGAATGCACTCCTTATTATAACAAAGCCTTTGTAGAAGAGATGGGCAACATTAACGCTTACAGCATCTACTGGCCACAATGCGAGGAAACAAATGCTATTGCTTCCCCCTTGAAGGCAATTGGTTCTGTGAGTATGATTAATATATTATTAGTTCAATTCTTTTTTAATATATTATCTCCTATACATATGCACGGTAATATTATAATTTTATCATCAGACCAATATATTTATTTTTACACTTTTTTATTTGCCCCCAATATTCGAATTAATTACACTGACCGAGGAACAATCCTAGAAAACAAATAGTAATATATCCCCTTGAAATTTCATGGAGCAGGTAAATAATTTTGATCCTTGCTCAGATAATTATGTTCATTCCTATCTGAATAAGCCAGAAGTACAGAGAGCGTTGCATGTAAGGCCTACCAACTGGTCATCATGCAGGTTAGTCTTGGATTCATTTACAAGTTCATATATTTATAAACATCCTTTTAATTATAGGCATTTTTAAAATTTTAAAATGGGTAGTAATTAAAATTTTTGTTTTCAATAATAATATAATAAAAGGCAACATATCATTAGAATTACATATAAAAATGTTTTTTTTTTAAGAAAAAGGAGCCGTGACCGTGACGAAAAATAATGAAACCAAAGAACTTATTATTAGTGATATTATTTTTATCGGGCTCACATTTTAATCACGGTAACTGCATGCAGCGATGTACATTGGACCGAATGGCAAAACAGCATTTTACCGACCATCAAAAACCTCATGGCAAATGATCTAGTTGTATGGATATTCAGGTATGATCCCAAATTTGGAGCCTTTTCTTTTATACTTTCTTAATTAATAGCCAATTGATTGTACATAAAATATTATTTTTGAGTTTAATTATTAAAATTTTTGGTTTAAGGTCAGAGATTCATAAATTATTTTAGGAATTCCTTGCCACTATCTGTAACAGGTTTAGGATTCCAAGCTAAAAAAAGGTTAGGTTTTAAAATTCATTTGGATGAGCTACCCATGAAAAACCCAAATAAAAAAAATTAATTGTATCTCTGTACGTAATCAAATTCTGTATAAAATTATTCTATTGTGCCTCCAAATGTAATAAAATAAATCACCCTTCCAATTGTATTGATTGAAAAGGATATGAGAAACAATGAAGTTGTACCAAGTTTTAGAGTGTTTAAAAATATATAGGGTTGTATGATCAAATTTCACAGTAGTCAAATTTTGACAGTAAAATAAAATTAAAGTTAACCACGTAAATTTTAAATACTCATTCTCAATTTTTTATGAAAATGAAAAATGTTCTTATTTTTCATGTTCATTTAATTTTTGCATATGAAATGGATTAATTTGGATTCTATTGAATTAATTTGTGTATATATATATATATACATATATATATGCCGCGCTAGTGTCCATAAAAGTAATTTAGTTGTGGAGAATTTATACCTTAATTAACAGTAGATAATAAAAGTGCTATAGTTAAGGTTTTTTTTTCATAAAAATATTACATCATTTAGACTATTTATATAAATTATTAATTAGTTTACTTTACTAATTTTTTGTTTATAACATGTGAGCAGTGGTGACACGGATGGTGTAGTACCTTTCACTTCATCCAAGTACTCTATTAACACATTTAATCTCCCTATCTTGGAAGCCTGGCGTCCTTGGTACTCCCTTAATGAGGTAATATATCGTCAATTTCCAAATTTAGATGAATATTAATAATTTAAATCTAGCTAATGATGATAAGTATTTTATGGATTCTAGGTTGGAGGTTATGTGGTAAAATACAAAGGATTAACGTTTGCCACCATAAGAGGAGCCGGACATGAAGTTCCAAGTTATCGACCACGCGAAGCTCTGACTCTGTTCTCTGCCTTTATTCATGGGCACCGCCTTCCCGTCAACCAATCATCCACCCACTAATGTGTATCTAATTATTATATTTCACTTAAAAATCCTACCCTTTTCATTTATGAATGTATTTTTATAAATTGATTTTCAATATATTAACACATACCATATGTCAAATTTTATAATTAATTAATAAAATTTTACAGTAATCTAATTATTTTAGGATAAAAGTCTACAAATTTTTTAACATGATATCAAAAAGAGTTATGTGCTATATCTCAATCACATATATAAAAAAGCATGTGTTTCACCTTGCATAATATTGTTCAGGTACTATATACTCAAAAGATGAGTCGCAAGTGAAATCACACGGGAGGTGTCAAACCCTATTGATTTTGGGATGGATTTTAATATTTTAACCATATATACTTAATCTAAATGTACATTTAGCAAGTCAAATGGAAACTTTTTATTTTATTTTATTTAATAGAAAAGATGAGCAATGCCATTAAAGGAAAAGGAAAATAAGACAAGATTAATGTGAGGCTGCTACTTGAACCCACCTCTAGAACTAAAGTTTACTTTATGCAACAACTAAATGTTATCCTTAACGTACGCTTACATAGCAAATTACAAGACAATGAAGTTTTGAGATGATTAATGATGGTGCTCTACCGATGCTCTCAAAAACCAATTTTCCTTTATGCCAATGCTTCCATCCTAGAACACTGGGCCAACACAACGTTAACGAGAAAGGATTGGTAATGTCCAAACATTATGGAGTGTTCCCTCAAGCACAACTTTGGAAGAATTGAAATACATTTCAATGTTAGATGAATGAATAGAAGTTGAGATTTTTGGATTGTCAGAGGCTACTAGCTAATAGTTCATTTCGTGTCTTCTTTTAAAATCCAATTTAATAATAGCACCAAAATCTTTTCGATTTAACAATTTTGCTACAGCAACCACCTCCAAAAATTATGTCCATCAAGAGTTGTGGCTGAATTGTCAAGAATGGATGACTTCTCGACAACAAAAGCTCTGGCAATAAATACAACTCAATTGTTAGACATTGGCCGACGTATTGTTGTTTTTCATCGATGCGCAAACCAAACATGGACTTACAACGTCATTAAAAGCCTATAAATAGGTATCCTCGTAAGCATGTAATTCATCTAAAAAATTATGTAAATCTCATATGTGAAATATTGAGAGAGAGGTAAAGAGTATGTATTATGTAAATCTCATATGTGAAATATTGAGAGAGAGGTAAAGAGTATGTGTTGTAAAGGAATTACTGACAAAATGTTTTGGTATAATTGAATATTGAGATTGAGAGTGTGTAAATACGGTATATTTCTATCATATTAAATAATATTATAAGTGTTTTATGGATGTATAAATTTTTTCGAATCACGTAAAAGTCTTGTATCTATTTTTGTATTTCTTTTTTCTTTTCTTTCAACAACTAGTATTAGATTTCTGGGTTTGAATTCTCTTAAAAAATCTTAGTATGTTCTATGGTTTGCCTGATCTTTCACATCAAAAAAGACTTATTCTTGAGTATCCTAATTTTGTATATATGTATTATTTGCATATATAATACTTTTCATGCACACAATGAAACAATAAATTAGAGTCCAAGTGGGAGTCATGACGTTCGAGAAAGATTCACCCAAGATCAAGAAATTTGATAGTACAAATTTTAATTTTTAAAAAATGTAAATGAAAAATTATCTGTACTGAAAAGACTTGTACCTGCCGATAATAAAAAACCTGCGAAAATAAAGGACAAGGGTTATGATGCTTCTAATTTGATAAAGGTGTTATTTCTATGTAGCAATAACATCTTATTGCCTTTAAGATCCGAAAACTCAACAACATTGAGCAGACATACGTAGTGCATAAAAAGTAAATGATAGGCATACATTGTTTGAGGACATAGAGACATTTGTTTGCTTGGATCCAACAAGTTACTTTCTTACTTACTCAAAGGAAACTAATTTTGGAACAAGCAAGATGTTCCGAATTTCTAGCAGAAATTAACTTTGTGCTGGAGTACAAACCAAGCACAATGAACATGGTAACATATGTGCTAAGTAGGAAGGCAAAACTTGTGACCTTCAATCAACCACAATTTCCATACGTTCAAGGTTAAAGGAGAAATGGGGCATAACTCATTATCCAAGTACTTAGTATGTGTGCATCAAGGCAAGGAAGACGTGTAGGTTTTATGTGCTAAAGTGGAAAAATCCTTAGAGAAAAAATCCAAAATAACTTAAAGTGGGTGAGACATCCTAGAGTTGGCCGTATCTTAACGTTGGTGGAGAGAACTTAATACTGGCCTTCAATGTGTGTGGATGTCTGAGTGCATGTGCAGATTTATCTTGTATGCTAATTAAATAAGATAAAGAACCAAGCACCGAAAGGGAAAAAGACCATAAGAGACCATAAGACACTCAGTGTTTCAATAAATTTCATTATTTGTCTCCCAAAGTCAGAAGATTGTAGTATTATCATTATTATGGTTGATCGATTATCAAAATATGGATTCTTTTTTTTTTTTTTGCCTTTGAAGGATTACTTAGTAGATGACACAATTTGATTGCTTTTCAAGAATGTAATAAAATACCGAGACATTCCAAAGTCAATCGTATGTGTTTTACTCGCTTGGGCTGAGAAAAAATTTATCTCAATATCAAGAATTTTCTTACCTGATCGAAAAAATTTGTACCTTTGAAAATTTGTATAGAAAAATTTGTACTCCATAACATAAATTTATTCTTTCGATCAAAAAAATCTGTTAAAAAGATTGCCCTCTTGTTCCTCCCAACATAAAAAATCTGATTCTTGGCCCTTCCAAGAATGTTTTTTCGGTTCCACCCCATGAACTTACAACCAAAAAAAAGTATTATTGGTTGGGTGCAGTATTTACTAAACCTATCTTTATTTTGAGCGTTGATATTTAACCGGAAGAATTAAAACGGATTGATAATCGAACTGACATAAAGGCAACTTCAGTCGTAATGTGTTTTTTAAAAGAACACAATGATTTTGATTGTGCCACATATGAATCTTTATCGGGCTAACTTTTTATTGCTTTGTTTTGGAGCCCCATTTTTCCGATTTTATTTTAATAGTGATTCCTATATTCCCATAGAGAGAGAGACAATTGTGATGGGCTACAATTACCTATTGTACGTACCGTCCAAAAGAAAATTATGTGACTTGAAAAATGATGGAAACAATAGAAATATTGTTTGAATGTTACTATGTTTTGATCAATCCAAAAGAACTATAAAAACCATGTTGACGGTAACTAGGCAACATATATATGCCACCAAAGTTTTAATTTAATCTATTTCCCCTTTGTACATCAATATAATTCTAATTTAGAAAGTCCTACGTTAACCTAGAACTAGATGTAATTTTTTTTTTTAAAATGTGGAGCAGCCTAGAAAGCTGTGTATATATATCTCTCCAAAACTAAATGAAATCTGGACATAAAACAAGGACAAAAGAATGGGCTATAATTAAAATGACGACAAAAAAAAACCTACACTACTGAAAATGCATTTTGAAAGAAAAAATGGCGTTCAACATTTATTTTTTTCTGGTATAAGTTTTTATCAAAGAAACAAACAACTAGTTAATATTCTTCAAATATACTAACATCAATAGATTGATGTTATATGATTTGAATAGCTTTAGTGCGGGGTCAGGCTTGCGAGTTAACAATCTTAATTAAAACAAACGAATGAAGGATACTTTTTGGAAAGCTAAACTACTGAACAGCAGCGGGCTGACTAAACTCACGGTTGAATGCAAGAAGTGAAGTATTGTTTTTTATTTTTTATAATGAACAGGAAATCTACAATTTTGGAAGCTAATTCTGTGACCAAGCAACCTCTACTAGCCACTCTTATACTAGATAAATGAGAAGCCAACGGTTCTCCCAGAGGCTACTGTGTAATGGCTTCAAACAAACCTGCAGATTCTGGTTAATTTCCTTGGACCATCCTACCACAAAGTTGCTTAAGCTATTCCCCACAATTCATAGCCAATGTAGGCATATTGCATGCATGAAGATACCTTTCAACAGAGACGCCATTGGAATAACTTAATTCAAAAAAATTTATAATGTCTCAACAGATACAATACAAAAACAAACCACAAATTACAGCTAGACAACATGGTGTCAATAATGAAAACTAAAAGAAAACTTTTAACTACATATCCACTCAGCTTTATCAACAGAAATAACATAAAATTTTGGAGCAGAAGCAGAAGCCGGCCGGTTCGACAGCTTCTTTGGTCTGGTCAGAGCAGCAGCATAAGAGGAAAGGCATGACGGTATGAGAAGACTTAACTGGACCCAGACCAGGGTCAGGAGAGCGTAGAGGATCAGGCATGAGGGATTAGGTGAGAATGATATTATTTAATCCTAAATTGATTCCTAATCTCATATTCGATACCCCCTTTTAATTCTAAATTAAAACAATATGTATCAACATATATAAACCATCGTTCTCATCCCCCCAACCAGAATTATATTTAGAAATAAAATATAAGTAGTATCTTCTTATTACTTATTAGTCACAAGCTAATCATCACCTTGTTTCAAGTGAGAAGAAATCCTCCCAATACAAACCTAGAAAAGGAGGCCTAGACATACTTTGTATTAGTTTTCCCTTTGGGAGGATTTGTATTAACCCGCGCTTCATCTTCGCCCTTCATAACCCAAATGTCAAATTTAGTGTAGGACTCATCAACCCGATCCACAAGAAGCAGAATTCCTCTCACTTCCTTTAATGACAAGAGCCCAACATCATGAGAGCAACGTTGTGGCTCCCTCATCACATTGAACTCCTCTGCAATGACGTCAAACGACACAATAAACCCGTCCCTGTGAACCGGATGTTCAAAATCAATTAAAGAATAAGAAGCGATTAACCAATAAACACGTTCGTTGACATAACACCCAGGGGAAGAATCAACCGGATATGGACAAATATTTTTCAGTAGCTTCCAGGGACTAGATGGATTTACAATGCCACATTCTCTAATAGTAAGGACCTCACATTGCATCTGATAATACCTATCTGTACCAGTGAGTTTAATGACCCTATATTCATTGGTGTTAGGAAGATATGCCAGGGCACCAACAACTTTATACCACAATATTGCAGTAGAGCTATTGGGAAGTTTCAACGATTTGTGGGTAGTAGGATTGCACACGTAAAAGTTATCCTGATGACCGTAGCACAATATCAGAGCTCCCATCCAAGGCAAGCTTATGGACGCAATCCAACCCTCTGTTATTTTGTTACGTATTATCGACAGAGTAATACAGAGAAAGAGAAACAGAGAGAAACAATAGAGGAAAAGTTAACTTGATAAATATTTGCCATAACTTTTATTCCATTACAAGCCAATATATAGAGATATTGTACATATAACTGACAATAGATAACTGTATATAATAACTACATAATTAACCATAATACCCAACCGTATACAATTGTTATTATATAACTTATTATAACTGCAATACGGCATAATTAAGTAATTGATTATATAGTTGACGCCATGTGTCTCGACCAGCAACTGACAATTGGAGATGTGTCCATATCATATTTCTCCGATGATGAGTTCTTTGGTCGGGCGTGAATCTGAATCCAAGTGTCCGGAAAAGATTGACAGGTAATACAACGGTGGGGAGCATGATACAGTTTTAGAGAGAACAGGAGAGGCAAGCAATTGACGAGGAGGGTTTCGACGGCGACGGAGACGGAGGAGAACGCGGAAGTAAGGGTCATGGGAAATCAGAGAGCGCCAAGCTTTAGAGACACACGTAAGCTTGGCTAAGTTTTGTAATGGCAGCCTAGAAAGCACGTCCGATAATAGATCGGTGCCCAACTGCGACTCCTCCATGTTGCTCTGGTCCTCAAACACACCGAACCTTGGGCAAACACCCCAGTTTCGGTTGGTCTGGAAAAATACAGAAATAACCGGTGAAAACTAAATCAACATGTCCAACGTAATTACTGTTGGATTATTGTTGTATACGTAAGATATGAAGTTATATCTTATATGGTTCCCTAATTTTTTACCCCCCAAAATAATTATTTTTTTGTGATTTTCAATCTTTCCTATTTTTTAAGCAATGTAAAACTAATTTAATATAATGGAAACAAATAATCACATGTAAATTTCGTATTATATATATATTGAAAAAGGAAGCCCCTACGGTATTGCTTCCAATTTGTTATAAAAGTACAAGGAAAAAAAGATTATGTTACGAAACATAGAAAAAAGTAGGGAGAAAACAAAGAATGATAGGATATGTTTGGTTAAAGTATTTTCTGTTTTTGTTTTTAAAATATAATAGTTATTTTTTAGTACAGAAAAATAATTAAATTTTATTTTTACTTTTAAGTCATAAATAAAAGAATGAAAATAATATTTTATTATTTTAAGTTTTATATTTTTTATATATGAAACAGCTATCACATTTTAAGTCAAAACAAATATGTACATATTCCTTTTACATTGATAACAAGAACCGATGGAGAGAGTAAATCTCATAGCCTATTGTAGAGCAAGTTGAAGAAGAATACAATCCGAAAGAATCCATCCAACTACTAGCACAATCTCAGGCAAAAAGATAAAGACAACCAATCAGGATAAACTCTAATGGTAAATATATGTTTCTTACTAATGGGAGACAACCTGATTTTGGGCTGGCCCTGATGGCAAGCATCTAAGGCCTATGCCTTGGGTTTCAAAAAATTAACTTAAAATGGAAATCCCATCTCACATAGAAAAGAGGTTTAAAATTGCTTAAAGATCTAACTATCTCCATAGCAACTTTTAAAGTTTTTATTTTTTCATAAGTGATGTGTTAGATATTAGTCTATTTCCATCAACCACTCTTAACATTCCTTTAAAATGGACGGTTGTGGATATTCTTTTTTTTTTTCCACTCAACTAATTCTTCAAAAATTACCTTCATTGATAGCTGGATAAAAACATAACTAAGGTTCACATTTACTTTATATGACAAAAACCTTAACTTGACCCTCTATTGGCATATGTCACACTTTGGTGTAATGATTTTTAAAACTCCTAATTTACTTTAAATACTCCTACATTTTCATCCAAGTTAGCACTTGTATATTTTTGGTAGAAAAAACATGAAAAAACATTATTAATGAAGATTCAAAATAACAGTTTTGAAGGGCCTCATTTTAATGATTGCCTCGAGCACCCTAAATTTTAGGGCCGGCCTTGACATGATGATTGTTATGAAGTTGTGAAAAGTAAGAACAACAACGAATAATGGCCATGGTGAATATATATATATATATATATATATATATATATATATATATATATATATTATTTAATTAAATTTATACAAAAATAATCATCAGATCACTAATACTACATGAATAACAAATTTAACAGTAAGTTTTTAAAATAAATGACGATAAAATAATAAAATATCAAAAATCGGCACAATACTAATGAAGTGCATATCAACACCAAATCCATCTAAAACAGCTAATATATATTTCTATTAAAGGAATGTTGCACTATGGAAATTTTGTTTGACTTTCGGATTTAATTTGTAACTGGCTTATAATTAAATACCCCCTATAATCAAGAGAGAGATTTTGATATTAGAGATCCTGAAATGTTTTTCTCGATCTACTCCAATACTTGATGTTGGGATATCAGATTAAACAATTGGGTCAATTGATTTACTATTTTTGAGCAAATTATAAATTTGTTGTAATCTATATTAGTTTTGATTAATGGCCATCTACCTTGCTCATGAACAAAGATCATCACACGTTGAAGTCATCACAACACCTAATTCTAGCAAGTTTGAGGTCTTAATAGCTTTTTATCGTTGTTGCAGTCTTGTTGTTTTGATGCTTGTTACAATTAGGGCCTGTGCCTTAAGTTTTCAAATTTTAATCTAAAATATAAAGATTTCCATCAAATCACTGTTCCAAATTATGTTTCATTTTTTAAATTGTTGTATTTTATTTTAATTTATAATTCTACTAATAATAATATATATTATTTAGTAAAATAATAATAATACATTAATAATTTAATATATAAATATGAATATTTTTATTATCTTTTTATATATATATAGGATATATGGGTTTTGATTTAAATTTTATGCCCCCTAAATCTCATGCCTGCCCTGGCCGCGACTACTTTCATCAGCACAACTCAAAGTTATTACTTGACACATGGGGAAGTACATGGCTACTGTCACATCAAATATTGCTTATGTAAAATTGCCAAAAAGCAATTGGGGGAAGAAAACCACAAACACTGGTAGATGGTATAATTTTTTTATTTATTCGTGAGAAAAATGTGGTCCTAATTAAGAGATCCACCCGAAAAAGTGGGATGACACACTCGGTTATAATATGTATGCATATATATATATATATATAAAAGAAACAAAAAAGTTAGGGCAGAAAAGTTCTAGCTATTTTATTATGATGGGATGACGGCAAAGGGCAAACACCGATTCATGATAATGAGGCTTTAATTGCCAAAAAGCAATTGGGGGAAGAAAACCACAAACACTGGTAGATGGTATAATTTTTTTAATTATTCGTGAGAAAAATGTGGTTTTAATTAAGAGATCCACCCGAAAAAGTGGGATGACACACTCGGTTATAATATGTATGCATATATATATATATATAAGAAACAAAAAAGTTAGGGCAGAAAAGTTCTAGCTATTTTATTATGATGGGATGACGGCAAAGGGCAAACACCGATTCATGATAATGAGGCATTAATTGCCAAAAAGCAATTGGGGGAAGAAAACCACAAACACTGGTAGATGGTATAATTTTTTTAATTATTCGTGAGAAAAATGTGGTTTTAATTAAGAGATCCACCCGAAAAAGTGGGATGACACACTCGGTTATAATATGTATGCATATATATATATATATATATATATATATATATATATATATATATATATATATAAAAGAAACAAAAAAGTTAGGGCAGAAAAGTTCTAGCTATTTTATTATGATGGGATGACGGCAAAGGGCAAACACCGATTCATGATAATGAGGCATTAATATTCAAGCTATTCAGCATTAAAGCCATGAGTTAGTCAACCGTAATCAAGCTAGCTAATCAGCACTAAATTCATGTTTTCTACTATCATTAACAAACAGAAATTAACCATGGCAGCAGCATTGCCATATATGTTGAGCCATGCAAATTATGGATGTGGGGAGCCGTAACGTAGCCGATTGAATTTACTGATACCTCCTCCTCCACATTGAAATGCCATAATTTAATATGCATGACAGCTCATTAACGGTCACGTAGGATTTGGTCATCATTGAGCTGGCCATTAATTGATAGGTGAATGGGTAAGAAGTCTCGTAGAATTATGGTCATTGTTGAATAGACCATTGACAGGCCATTGAAGAGACCATTGACAGGTGGGGTGTAAAAAAAGAAAACAGAAAGGGGGGAAGAAGCTCTCGTGGAATTATGGCCATTGAATATTGACATTTTACCTTACCCATTCGATCGCCATGCATGGTGGCTGCGAGATCGATGCATATTGGTTGGTTTGTTTAATTTTCATGATGGAAGAAGTCGTTTTGGCCTTCAAGTTGTCGTGAACATCAGGCGTACGTACGTGTAGATGGAAGCTGCAGGGGCAACTCAGGGACGAGGTTTTTAATCTCATTAATGTTGTTGCCCCATTGAGAGGCTTGTTTCGCGCGCTTATCCTTGTATCAGAAAGAACTCGGTCCGTAACGGCTATTGCGTGAATATATAGCTAGCCCATGTGACGAATAATGGCGACGCGACGATTTAACATCATGGAAACAAATATTTAACACGCACGCACGTATACATATACCATATTGGTTTGAAAAATAATGTACCTTCCATTGGAGATATACGTTCATTAGATTAAACCAGAACGTTAACATTTTTCTTAATTATTATTAATAAGAAATTTTGTACAAGCTATATATATATATATATGATCGTCTATACCTTTATTTTGATTAATTAATTAGTTAGACGATATTACCTAATCTAAAAAAGAATTCAGAATATGAGAAGAAGGAAGTTTTTGAATTGCTTCATAACATTTGAATTTTACTCTTAATGGGAGATTGAGTTTGACCAAAATAAATATTTTGAACGTTAACACAAAACATTTTTTGTTTTTTGTTTTTTTTTTGTTTTTTTTTGTTTTTTGTGATTTTTAAGGATTAGGATGGGGTGAGTAGGGTATTATTATTATTTTTTAAAAAATCGTTTTCATGTATCTACATTACATAAAATAATATGTTATTTATTTATATAATCTGTGATTTCCACCAAGATTAGTTTCTGCTGGGTAAGTAATTATAGTAAGTAACTTTAGATTTGACAACTAATACTCTGGAAGTAAATATGATTCAATTTTATATAGTTTCCTAATCAATAGATATTCATGTATCCTTTTTGGTATTTTTTGTTATGGTATTCTCCTTACTTTATTTAATAAAATTTATGATTTCCTATATATATAAAAACATTACTATATATTTTCAGTTAGTGTCAAAGTTGGAATCTTCATCGGAGTTCAAGTGTTGAACGGGAGGGAATACGGTGGGATCACGCAAGTGATTTGAGTACATATCTATTAATAATTTGTATATACAATAAATACATATAGAGGCAGAGCCTTTCAACCCAGGCCGTGAAAGCTAATCACAAGATGGCTATGGCTTCAGTACTGTTGCAATGCTGGTTTGTATGCATGTGCCTTGGGAGCAGCCTCGCCCTCGGCGCAACCCATAACCAGGCTGACAGGCTTTGGCGTCTGATGATCAACTCGAGGGGGTCACAAAAATTAAGTGTCGATGATGAGGAGTTGATTTCTTTTCCGGTTGATGAGGGATCCCAACGTGGATCGAGGGAGGCCGACAAGATTTCTAGGTTGCCAGGGCAACCGCCGGTGGACTTTAATCAATATTCAGGCTATGTCACTGTGAATGCCAAGACTGAAAGAGCACTCTTCTATTATTTTGTTGAGTCTCCCCACGCTGCTCACAGAAAACCTTTGGTTTTGTGGCTCAATGGAGGTGCTTGCTAATTTTGGCATACTCACTATGGTTTGCTTTATTTGACTTTTGACCTGTATAATATTCTGCTATGTCATTATAATATATATATATATATATATATTCTAGTTATCTCCTATTTATATTCAACTCTGCTATGTCATTGTAAAAAGCCATAATAATCTTAATTATCAACTCGATTTGTTTAGCTACCAGTTAGGTTTGATATATATATATATATATATATATATATGGACGGAATTAATACAGCGGACCGGGAGAGTTTCCAAAGATTAAAATTTTGTTTATTTTTGAATGTTTATTAAGTATTGTCGGATGTTCAATCTTAATCTTTTACTTTTATGAACAACACATACGTAGACCAATATCATTTGACTGCACTGTGTTCGATATATATATATATATTTATTATTTTGTTTTTCTGAGGTGTGGTGGTGATGATCATAATAATAATAAAGGCCTGACCTACAAAAATTTATTAACATTTCCTGTTACATAATTTTGTTCATGATCACTCTAATAGCTATATTGATTTTTATTTTTATATATGTATCTAACAACAGGACCAGGATGCTCTTCCCTTGCATATGGAGCCATGACAGAACTAGGACCTTTCCGGGTGAACAGCGATGGCCAAACTCTTTTTGAGAATCCCTATGCATGGAATAAGGGTATGAAAAATTATTAATTAATTTGTCATAGCCAATGTAATAACACTTACAAACGTACGCTTCCATATTTATATATGCAGTGGCCAATGTGATCTTCTTAGAATCTCCTGCAAGTGTGGGATTTTCCTATTCAAACACATCATCGGATTACAAGAAATTGGGTGATCGTCAAACTGCAAAAGATACTTATGTTTTCTTACTTGAGTGGCTTGAGAGATTCCCATATTACAAGAACCGAGATTTTTTCCTCACCGGAGAGAGCTATGCCGGACACTATGTGCCTCAATTGGCAAACTATATTCTCCGCCAAAATGAAAAGAAGAAACATGTCCTCAATGTTAATTTCAAGGGCATTGCAGTGAGTTTCATATACATCTTCATTGCATATTTGTTATTAACTTATGCTAGGTCATCCTAATAATTAATTTAAAGTTTAATATGTGATCTTAATCATGTGGGTTTCAGATCGGAAATCCATGGATAGATGACTCCACAAATCAAATGGGAGTATTTGATTACCTATTGAGCCATGCACTCATCTCTGATGAAACCCACAAAAATCTCGTTACACATTGTTTGACGAGTACTTACGGTGTAACCAATGAATGTCTTCCATATTATGAAAAAGCCTTTAATGTTGAAGTTGGCAACATAAATCTTTATGATATCTACTATCCAATGTGCCATAATGCGACAAATAAACATGGTTCTGTGAGTATTCTTTTTTACTTTAATTATTTTTTTCGTACCTATATTTTGTATTTAATTAATTTTCTCATTACTTAACTATATAGATGATTTAATCTTGGGCCTATATATATTTGTACTTATAATTAATCTACTTTCTTATTTTCTCTTAATTTGTTTTTTTCCTTACTAAATTTGTTTTATCTAATCACATAAATCCAATTATAAACTAAGGTTTGTTAACTCGTGGGAACAGGTAAGATATTTTGACCCTTGTTCAAGTGATTATGTGGATTCTTATCTGAATAGACCAGAAGTACAGACAGCCTTACATGCAAAGCCTACCAGTTGGTCATCATGCAGGTTAGGTGATTTCTTTTACAAGTTCATGTGTGTGTGTCATTTACTCCTGAGAAATATGGGAGCAAAGCAATGAATTATTTTATTCTTATTGGCTTACATCATAATAACAATTGTGACTACAGCAACGTAGAATGGAATGACTGGGAAAAAAGCATTTTACCAACCATCAAAAAATTCATAGCGAATGATCTACTAGTATGGATATACAGGTAATCCTAAATTTCAAGTCGGATCACTAGGGAGCTTTTATTTTTTATATTATCTCCATCACTTTGTGTGTTAATCAACATAAATAGTACTATTTTAGAGTCTAAGTTTTTGATTTAGGGTTTAGGATTTTTATTTTAATTTTAGAATTCTGACTTTATACTATATTTTTAAAGGCACACAGATTTTATAGTTTATACTTGGGTTAGCTTTTAGAAATTATTTGACCATTAGAGTTGTTTTGTTGCTAATGTCAAATTATTATTTCCAAAAACAATTAAAATTAGTTATTTTCTTATTCTATTCAAAACCCTTTTATCCTTATCCTATGATGCTCTCAAAATTTGATAGCAAGTTGATAATTTCAACTTGAGAATTTCAAAATTTGAGAGCAAGTTGACGAGTTGCTTCGGTATTTTTTTCCCATGAGAATTCAGTTATATATATATGCTCTCAAGTAGGTTGATAATTTCCTATACATGTTATTTTCCTTTAATTTAACGTTTTGTTATTTTTCTATGCATTGTTCTATTTTATTAAAGTTATTAGTATTGTCTAATCAGTTTTTACTTCGATGTTGGAAGTGCGTGCTTTTGATTATATTTTTCTTAAATATTGCATTATTTAAAGTGTTTAACACAATAATTAGAATGAGTCAAATAAGTTAGGAATAAAAAACGTTTGGGAATTTATGTGTATGTATAATAGGCAGTTGTATATGGGATTATGTTAAGCATGACCCCCATATAATATATATATATATATATATATATATATATATATATATTAGTGATAACTTAGAATGTGATATATTTATTATTCTTTTCTTAAAAAGTTTTTATTATTTATAGTATTTTAAAGTAGTAACTTATGTTAATTTTTTTAAATTTGTATTGTAAAAATAGTGGTGATGTAGATTCAAATGTGCCATATACATCTTCCAAGTACTCAATCGACACACTCGATCTCTCTATTGTGGAACCATGGCGCCCGTGGTATTCAAAAAACGAGGTACTATAATAAATAGATTTTTAGTTATTGTATATAATTTAAAAAAATTGAAATGTATTCGATCAATATATATGTAAATTCAAGTCCTAATATTTATATCTTGTGGGGCGAGGCAAATGTTAGTCTCACATATAAAATCTATAAGTTGAATTTATTCGAATTTTATTTTATACATAGGCATGTCGGATTAAAAGAATACATGTTTATCTCAAGAGTTTTAACTAAATTTATTATAATCTATTTATTTTAGTGATATATACATATATATAAGTATTAATTGTTGAAATTTAGGGAATACATATGAATGACTCAAGTGTTTGTGGGTTATAGGTTGGAGGTTATGTGGTAAAATATAAAGGATTAACATTTGCAACAGTAAGAGGAGCCGGGCATGAAGTACCAAGCTATCGACCACGTGAAGCTCTCATTTTGTTTTCTGCATTCCTTCGAGGTCATCCACTTCCAGTGCCCCCATCAACAAAATAATATATATATATATATATATATATATATATATATATATATAATATTTCATCTCAAGGCTTCTTCATATAGTCCATGTTTTTGGAACAGAAGGAATTGTATATTATTCTGTTTTTGGATCCAAAATTTATTTAAAGTATTGAATAATATTTTTATCGAGTGTTTTTCTATATGTGATTTAATGTAAACAAATTTTGAGTAGGAGGAAAATTTGTTTCCTATGTCTCTACTACAAATTAATTTTGCTTTAATCAAACTCAATTTCCATTTGTGAATGTTTTAAATTTAAAGCCTAAACTTGCTAGCATTTTCATACGTATAAAGAGAAAATTTGATGATATAAAACTTTTTTTACGTGTAAAAAATATTATGTTTTTAACCATGCAGCTGGTTATGTAATATTAAAATTAATAATTATACATAAAAGCAAAAGCAGACTTGTTATTATAAGATAACACTTAGTAACCAAATTGTGTTTGTAACGCTAAGTGACATTACTAAGACTCATAAAAATCTCAAAACGCAAAATTATCAGTGAAAACACATTGGACACTAATTCAAAAATTAGATCTAATTCAAAATGCTTAAAAATTATAGCATTTAGTTAAATATTTCAATAAATTTAATTATATAAAATAATATATTATTTCGTACACAAACCCTTCTTCATGCCCTCTCCTACCTGCGCTCACGCTACCCTCACCCTCACCCTCACTCCTTCCTGCGGCTTCCACCTTCTCCCGTCAACCGAATCTCAATCTCCTTCTTCAAGATTCGGCCGGAGAGTCTTTACGAGCTTCCTCCGGCGGATTATCTGACGACTGGACGAGTTACGATACTGAATCTGTCGTCCCCTCCCTCAGCGCAGCGGTTCTGACATCATTTCCCTCTCCGACGAGCACCCACCTCCTCCGCCGTCAGCCTCTGCTACACTCTCTCTGGAGGTGACCCAATTCTTCTTATGCATTTTGATTGTTTCCTTTTGAATCGATTGTTAGCGGTTGATTGATTTTGTTCATCAATTCTGTAGTTGTTTTACTGGCATATCAAATGTGGTTCAGTTTTGTCTTTGAGTCCATGGTCTGCTGCAGCTTTTTTTGTTTGGGTTTAGTTTTGTTTTTCGTTAGGACACTTGCCCCGTTGAGGTATAACGAATGGAGGCATATTCCAATTCATATTCTAAGTCCTTTATATCATCGAATTATTGTAAGTGCTTCTTTCATAGCATGTTTTTTTTTAATCTTGTTTCTTCCTTGCTCAAAAGTGCATCTTTACTGAATAACATTTATATAACAGACTAGCCTAAAAAATAGTAAAGTTAACACTGAAGAGACTTGAGTGCTTCTTAGTTGTGTACTGATGTGTGCGTGGGTAGGCAACCAAGACCACATTCGTGCATACAGGGGCGACCCACGTCCAGGCATGCATGATCACGTCATGCATGTCCACAGCTTTAATTGTTCCTAATTAGTTGCAAATAAAACAGCCACATCTCACGCGACTTGATCGTGGGCACATCACCCAGTAGTTAGCATTTAATTTCCTGAATTTAATTGTTAGCAGTTAGCTCGTTTTTATTTGGTTGCTCATTCAAATTGTAAGCTCTCTATAAAAGGACAGTCAATGGATTGAATGAGATTATGCAAAAAGTATCCCTTCAAGCACTTCTTCTTCTTGCCTCTCTTCCCCTGCTCTGTTAAAATCCATTCTCTCATAGCCTGACCATATCATGTACACTAGCATTTCCTTCATTGTGACAGTCCCGGGTTTCAAGCTTGAATTGGTGGTTTATGTTTGGGAGGTGTTTTTAATCATTGATGGCAGTATTGTAGCCATTTATATTTGCAGCAAAAACAGACCCGCAAATTGCAATGTTCTGCGTGGGTGCCTGCATGATGGGCATTGGCATTTTTGCATCATGGACACTAAGATTTTGTAGTGGTTTACATCTTAGAAAGATAAGATCATTAAGAAATCAATTACTGCAGTATTGATTTTTAATTAATCCAAGACAAGACTATATGATATAAAAATAATTAGCTATCCCATCGGAGGACAAATTTGAAAAAGAAAAACAAACTAGGGGAAATAGAAGGCAATGGATGATAGCAAAGATAAATTACTTTGGGTCTGTTTGCTGCAGCAGCAGAGATGGATTGAAGGGGAGTGTTACAGGAATAGAAAACGAAATGACAGTAGTTTTGCATGTTTGGTGAAAAAGAAAAAAGAGGACATGTGCCCGCCTAGAATTCAAAGTGTCGTGTTTGAAAGCCAAAGCAATAGCTGAAAGAAATTGATGTAGTATTAATTTTAATTTGCACTGAGATTTCTAATTAATGCAGTATCACGTAAGAAATCTTCTTATGTTGCAGTATCAATTTTTGTATCAAGATAAAGCTGAAAGATTGCAGTATCAATTTCTGCATCAATTTCCAGAATGTTACCTTCCTAGTAAATGAATAAGAACTTTATGTTATAAATTTCTGCATCATTTTCCATAATGTTACCTTCCTAGTAAATTTTTAAGAACTATTTGTTATAAATTTCTGCATCAAGGATGAAATTTCTACATCAAGTACGTTTGAAAATAATAGATTGCAGCATCAATTTCTGCATTAAGAACATTTGAAAATAAATTTCTCTTAGTCTACAAAATGGTACATCTTGTGCGTTGGGTGTAAGGTATCCATTGTACATCAAACATTATCATTGATCAATTTACATATATGAGTAGAGGCATATATTTGAGGGTATGTACAAATCTAGAGAGGATAGGTTGCATATTAATGAGTTACATATCTATGTTTTGTAGGGTAGGTTTGATGTGAATTTGTCTAACGATGTTGTTAATTGTGGTGACTTCCAAATGAATAAGTGTTATAAGAGTGGCGGTGTAAATTACATAATTGTTTTCAAAAATATAAAGGAGATTAAAATAAAGATTCAACAAAGCAACATAAATCAGGATTTGTGATGGTGTCCAACCATCATGAGCAAATTGAAGATGAACTCGAAGTTCAAATGGGAGAAATACAGACATTTTACCGGATGCATTGGAACTTGAAAAATGGCTGGGTCAACAATAAATGTCGAGAAGCATATGTAAGATTAAATTTATTATTTTAATAAAATTTCATTAGAATTATAATTTTTTGTCTGTAATTATTTTCTTATCTCATGCATTTTAATATTTTTACAAGAGGCTATGATTGAAAGAAGATTTGATCTCTAGTGGCTCCCAACAGAAGATCGAGTTGATGGGCAACAATAGCTAGAAAAGAATCAAGACAGTTTTCTACTTATTCTTCTTGAACTTTATCATCATGTAATACCAGAAGAAAGCCTAATTCACTAGAGAGACAATTGTTAAAGTATTGTCGACTTATAGAGACTTAAGAGTAGCGAATAGAGGTTCAAGAACATGGATAGAGAATATTGTGATTTTACTTTATATTTCATGTTAAATTTTAATGTATATGTTTTTATGCAATATGATTTTAGATGTTACAACTCTTGAATTTGTATTGTTTTTATTATGGTTTTATTGGTTTTGTAATAATTTATGGTCTAATTTTTTAAAAAAATTATAGTGAGTTTTAATAATAAAATATTTATCACAATATTCAAATATCTTTAGTAACAACAAATATTATTACGAAAGATAAATTTTCAAAAAAAATAAAATTAATGGTTTCGAGTTTTTAATAACAAACTTATTATGTTTTAGTGATGTCAAATTTTGTTACTAAAATTTTATTCTTTAGTAACGATGAATTTTTATTCTCAAAATCTTTTAGCAATAATTAATTAGTGATAGTGCATCGAGCTTTTGTTACTAAATGTTATAACAATGAAAATGTAGCTTTAAGTAATGACAAGTTGTTGCTATTAAAGATTTTCTTTTTGCAGTGACATCAAAATTACTTATTCTTAATATATTATTATATCATTTAATTACTTACATAATTGAATCTAGAAAAATGTATTCCAAATCAAAATTACTATATCATTTACAACACAATTTTGGACGGGATTTCTTGAGTTGAAATTTTCAATAACTAGGAAGTTGAAGTGGTCATAAATAAATGAGAATGCTTCTACAAATTTCAAACAGTTTTAAAGCATGTCACTCCTTTATGTCACGACCTGAGCGCGTGGTCCTGGCGGGACATTTCTTAGTGGCACGATTCAGGAATGTATTCGTGCTACGTAAAGGAGAGGGGTTGGTTGAAGCGTAGATGGTGCGCGACGAGAAGGTTCCAGGCGATTCGTGGAGGAGAACGGATGGAACCCCTTCGGAGTTCGACGTGCCGACCCGGTTGAATGCGAGGAGCACGCCGCTAGTCGAGGACTTGACGTTGAAGAAGGGATTTGGCCATCCTTACACAAACTGGTCGGGAACTGGAGCCGTTCTCCTGATGAGCCCAGGTGGCAGGGCGAAACCGGTCTACGTGCGCTTCAACCCTCAAAGGCTAAACTTAGCGAATCGTGGATAGAGAAGCTAAGTGCCCCAATGGGTTGAGAGGCGTAGGAAACCTGACCCCGTGACATTTAGCTCCCCAAAATTACGAGTTCCAAATAAGTTACTTGAGTAGTACACCAATTCCTAACATAGAATTAGAACATTACCTTAGGAGTTGAGAATAAAAGATTCAAACAAATATCCAAACAGCATATCTAAACAAAAGATTTGAATAACAAATTTGAACAAAGTTTTGAACATGCAAACAAAGATTTAATAGAAGTTTTAAACATGCCCCGATTTTGAATATGTCATCCCAATTTTTACCCTAGGTCCTCACTTTTGATTGGTTAGTCTAAACCAGATGATAATTTGATAATGATTAAATTAAACATGTTAAATTATATTATAATTGTCACATTCGAAAGAAATTTAAAAAATTAAATTTGATAATCCATTGCCCTATCGTTAAAGAAATTTAAAAAATAGCTAACACTTTTAAAAGTGTTCTTCAAAAGGTAAACAATAACACTTTCAAATGCGTCATCTTAAGTAAATGACAATGCTTTTAAAACATTGTTAAAAGGCAAATGACAATACTTTTAAAAGTATTGTTAAAAGATAAATGATGATATTTTTAAAAGCGTCATTAAATTCATTTTAACATTAATGTTAAAAGTATCGTTAAATTCGTTTTAATGATGTTTTTAAAAGTGTCATCGTTTATGATTTTAAATATATATATCTAATTTTTTTCAATTATAGTTTCTGTAGATATAAATACATACGTACATATAACCTATATATACCTAAGTAATTATCATAATTGAAAACCATATATACAAAAAAATAAAAACTAGCTTCACAATATAATTTCAATTAAATATAAAAATATAAGAATGAGGAAATAAAAATTGTACACAGCAGAAATTTATTCAATTCAAGAAAACCCTTACATCCACAAAGCTAATGCGATTTTTTCACTATGAGAAACATATATTGTGTTTATATACTTTTGATCCTAATATTCAAATATACTCAGAGAATTATCAATATATAATTTTCTTAACTCTCTATATATATCTCATACAAAAGACTACACGGATTGTTTTTGAGATGATTTCACACACACACACACACAATGTTAAGTTATCCATTCTGGATGGCTGTCGAGGAAGTTGCAAGTTTTGATAATCTCTCACTTGAAGACTAATTTCAATCTATCTTCACATTCAATCAATGCAAAACTCTTTCTAATTCAATTATTCTTGAAGAACAATTAGAGTTGCGCACAACTCTAATTTATTTATAGTGACAGCTTTGGTTAACATGAGCTCTTACTCCCTTGTTTCTTGACAAAAGTTAACACTTTATCCTCCAATAAGGATTGTATGAAATGATAATGAAGTATTATATGTTTGATCCTTGAATAAAATACTAAATTTTTGACCAAGTGTATTGCACTCTGACTGTTACTATGCATCACATTAATTTCTTGTTTGAAACTCATTTCTACCAATAAACTTTGTGACTACATAAACTCTCTCGCTTTTGTTACTGTTACATATTCTATTTCAGTTGTAGACAATGTCATAATTTTCTGCAACTGAGATATCCTACTCACCGTTGTAGTTCATAACGGGAACACATATCTTGTCGTGCTCCTATTGTGCATACAATTTATTTCTCGAGCAAAATCAACGTAGTCTTACAATTTCAATTCATCTTTTTTGAAATATAAACATTTATTAGTAGTACATGCATATATTTAAGTATTCATTTTATTACTTATCAATGTTATTTTTCTGGATTAGATATAAATCTATTTATTATAATATCCGATCAATCTTAGCCATGTAACATTTTTCTCCAACTTTCAACAACAACCACAAGTGCTTAAAAGCAGTATAAGCACTATAAGACTATATAATCCCTACATATAGTCTATTTTCCAAAAAAGCACTAACACATAGTGCTTATTTTCCAAAGACGCACTAGAATTTGTTAGTGCTATACGACGCCCGTAGCTAGTGCTTGTCAAAGCAAAATCTGTGAGCACTCATCATACATTTGAATTTTACTCTTAATGGGGACCAAAATAGATTTTTTATTATTATTATTTTTAAGGATTAGGAAGGGGATCACTCGGGGGTATTATTATTATTTAAAAAAAATGGTTTTTATGTATCTACATTACATAACATAAAGTTGGAATCTTCATCGGAGTTCATGTGTTGAACGGGAATACGGCGGGATTACGCAAATGATTTGAGTACATATCTATTTGTATATAAAGATACATACAGATGGCTGTGAAAGCTAATTATTACAACATGGCTATGGCTTCACTGTTGCAACGCTGGTTTGTATGCATGTGCCTTGGGAGCAGCCTCTCCCTCGGCGGCTCCCATAATCAGGCTGACAGGCTTTGGCGTCTGATGATCAACTCGAGGGGGTCACAAAAATTAAGTGTGGATGATGAGGATTTGAATTCTTTTCCGGTTGATGAGGGATCCCAACGTGAATCGAGGGAGGCCGACAAGATTTCTAGGTTGCCAGGGCAACCGCCGGTGGGCTTTAATCAATATTCAGGCTATGTCACAGTGAATGCCAAGACTGAAAGGGCACTCTTCTATTATTTTGTTGAGTCTCCCCAAGCTGCTCACAGAAAACCTTTGGTTTTGTGGCTCAATGGAGGTGCTTGATAATTTTGGCATGCTCATTATGGTTTGCTTTATTTGACTTTTGACCTGTATAATATATATATATATATATAATATTCGAGTTATCTGTTATTTATTTTCAACTCTGCTATGTCATTGTAAAAGGCCATAATCTTAATTATATATGGACGGAATTAATGCAGCGAGCCGGGAGTGTTTTCAAATTTTATTTTTTTTTGAATTTTATTAAAGTATTGCTGGATGTTCGATCTTAATCTTTTATGAACACATACGTAGACCAATATCATTTGACTGCACTGTGTTGATGTATATTTGTTTGTTATTTTGTTTTTCTGTAATAATAATAATAATAATAATAATAATAATAATAAAGGCCTATGACCTACAAAAATTTATGAACGTTGTCTGTTACATAATTTTGCTCATGATCACTCTAATAGCTAGATTGATTTTTATTTACATACATATCTAACAACAGGACCAGCATGTTCTTCCCTTGCATATGGAGCCATGACAGAGCTAGGACCCTTCCGGGTGAACAGCGATGGCCAAACTCTTTTTGAGAATCCCTATGCATGGAATAAGGGTATGAAAAATTATTAATTTGACACCTAATTAATTAATTTGTCGTAGCCAATGTTATCTGCGATGTTATAACACTTACAAACGCTTCCATATTTATGGTTACAACATGAAGTGGCCAATGTAATCTTCTTAGAATCTCCTATAAGTGTGGGATTTTCCTATTCAAATACAACATTGGATTACAAGAAATTGGGCGATCGTCAAACTGCAAAAGATACTTATGTTTTCTTACTCGAGTGGCTTGAGAGGTTCCCATATTACAAGAATCGAGATTTTTTCCTCACCGGAGAGAGCTATGCCGGACACTATGTGCCTCAATTAGCAAACTACATTCTCCACCAAAATGAGAAGAAGAAACATGTCCTCAATGTTAATTTCAAGGGCATTGCCGTGAGTTTTATATACATCCCCATTGCATATCTGTTATTAATCTGTGCTAAGTGATCCTATTTAATTTACAGTCTAATATGTGATCTTAATTGTGTGGGTTCCAGATAGGGAATCCATGGATGGATGACTCCACAAATCAAATGGGAGTATTTGATTACCTGCTGAGTCATGCACTCATCTCAGATGAAACCCACAAAAATCTCATTGCCTATTGTTTGAAGAGTTCTGACAGTATGTCCAAAGAATGTCTTCCGTATTATGAAAAAGCTTTTCATGTTGAGGTTGGCAACATAAAGCTTTTCAACATCTACTATCCATTGTGCCATAATGTGACAAGGAAACGTGGTTCTGTGAGTGTTTCTTTTTTACTTCAATTAATATTTTCCTAACTATATTTTATACATAATTAATTTTCACATCAGTTAACTACACAGTTGAATTAATCATGGGCCTATATATATATAAATTTGTACTTATATATACTCTACTCTTTGTTTCTTTCTTACTAATTTTGTTTTATCTAATCATAGAAATCAAATTATAAATTAAGGTTTGTTATTTCATCGGAACAGGTAACATATTTTGATCCTTGTTCAAATAACTATGTTGATTCTTATCTAAATAGACCAAAAGTTCAAAAAGCCTTACACGCAAAGCCTACCAGCTGGTCAGCATGCAGGTTAAGAGATTCATTTACAAGTTCATGTGTGTGTGTGTGTGTGTGTGTGTTCTGTGTATTTCATAATTCAGGGGTGTGTGAATATGGGAGCAAAGCAACTGAATTATTTTATTCTTATTGGGTTCACATGGTAACCATTATGACTACAGCAAAGAAGAATGGAATGATTGGCAAAAAAGCATTTTACCAATCATTAAAAAACTCATGGCAAATGATCTACTGGTATGGATATACAGGTAATCCCAAATTTCAAGCCTAATCAACAGGGAGCTTTTATTTTTTATATTATCTCCATAGCTGCATGTGTGTGTTATCTATCAAAAAAAAAAAAAAAAGCTGCATGTGTGTGTTGATCAACATAAATAGTGTTTTAGGTCTAAATTTTTTATTTAGGGTTTAGGATTTTCATTTTAATTTTGGAATTCCAACTTAATTTATACTATGTTTTTAAAGGCACAGATTGTATAGTTCGTACTTGGGTTAACTTTTAGAATTTGTTTGACCCCTAGAGTTGTTTTCTTGCTAATTATGGCTTAAAATAAATAATTCATTCGGTGAAAACTTAAGAATTTATTTGACCATTAGAATTATTTTGAAGGCAAAAAAACAAGTACATGATCTATCAACTTAGAAGCGTAAAATTAATTAATTCACTAGTTTTTTTCCGATGGCTGTCCTTTTTTCCTAATCAAATAATAATTATTTTTCAAAAAGCTAATGACTAAAAGAAACAAAAAAACCTAGAAATGTGAAATTATTACTTTCTAGACATAGGCTTAGTTTGGTAATGCTGTACTTTTAGAAGAAGCTGCTTTTAGTTGTATTGAAAAAATAAGCTACTATTAAAATAAGCATGTGAGTGTTTGATAAAATATAATTTTAAAAGTGCTTTACAATTTAAAAGCAACTAATAGATATTTAGTAAATTTAAAATAAAAGTGCTTGTGAAGATCTAAAAGATAAAATTATCCTTGTATTATAATTTTAAAAAACATTAAAAAAATTATCTCTTCCTCCCTCCCATTCCCACCCACATGCTCTCATCCTGCCACCCCCTTCCTCCCTCTACCCCCTATTCCCTCGATCCCCTCTCCACTGCCCCGATCCCCACCTCCCCTGTGCCCCTGATCCCATCCCCAATGCCACCTGTCGCCCGCTCCCTTGTCCTCCCCAACCCCATCCTTGACGTCCCCATCCCACAGAAAAAGTGGTCGTCCATGGCATTGCTAGGGGTTTGGATTTGATCGGTCATCGGTTTCAAGGGGTTCAGATTTATTGCGTTTGTTAGGGAGAAGAGTAGCAGTGAAGAAAGGATATTATTGTCATTTTAATTTTTTAAAAACTGCTTCTTAGAAAAGCAGTTTCTAAAAACAATTCTTGAATTGTTTTCAATTTTGATTAAAAAAATAAAAACTTTTTTTATAAGTACTTTTTTTAAATTTACCAAACACTTTTTTCTGTTTCTGCTTATAAAATAAGCAAAAGCAGTCTCCCAAAAATATTTTCAAACTGGGTCATAACGTTTTCGAAAACAATTAAAATTAGTTGCTTTGTTATTTTTTTAATATAACTTACTTCCTACTTTATCTAAAATACTGTTATTCATATCTCATGGTGCTCTCAAGATTTGAAAGCAAGACTCCCATGAAAAATTTATTAAATATATATATTTATGTTCCTAAGCAAGTTGATAATTTTTTATACATGTTATTTTTCTCTGTTTTGTTGTTTTTCTATGTATTATTGGATCTATTTTATTAAAGATATTAGAATTGTCTAATCATCTTTTACTTTGATGCTAGAGGTGCATGCTTTTAATGATATTTTTCTTAAAATATTATATTATTTAAATTTTTTAATAAAATAATTAAAATATGGATCAAATAAGTTCAATCCAACATGTCTATAGTAAAAAATAGTTGGGAATTTGTGTATGTATATATTATAGGCAGTTATATATGGGATTATGTTAGCATGACCTCCATATATATATAATATATATAGAAGTGATAACTTAGAATTTGATATATTTATTATTTTTTTCTTAAAAGTTTTAATTATTTATAGTATTTAAAGTAGTAATTTATATTAGTTTTTTAACTTGTATCTTGTATTGTAAAAATAGTGGTGACGTGGATTCAGATGTGCCATATGCATCTTCAAAATACTCCATTGATACCCTCAATCTCACTATTGTGGAACCATGGCGCCCATGGTATTCAAAAAACGAGGTACTATAATATTTACATATTTAGTTTCATTAGTTATTGTATATAATTTAGAAGAATTGAAATGCATTCATATGTGATCAATATATGTTAATTCATGCCCTAATGGCTACATCTTGTGGGGCTGAGGCAAATGTTAGTCTTACATTTAAAGCCTACAAGTTGGACCTATTCCGATTTTATATGTAGGCAGGTTAGGCCAAAATGAATGTTTATCCTAGGAGTTTTACTATGTCCAAATTAATTATTTGGCTAAGAATTTCCTTCATTATCGAAAAAGAATTCTTGTAAATCAAACAAGAATTGCTCCAACTCAATTTATTATTTATTTATTTATTTTGGTGATATATATGAGTATTGATCGTTGAAATTTAAAAAATATATGCTAATGACTCAAAAAGTATTTGTGAATTATAGGTTGGAGGTTATGTGATAAAATATAAAGGATTAACATTTGCGACAGTAAAAGGAGCTGGACATGAAGTACCAAGCTATCGACCACGTGAAGCTCTTATTCTGATTTCTGCATTCCTTCAAGGGCATCCGCTTCCATTGCCTCCATCAAGAAAAAAATAATTTATATATATATAAAATTTCATCTCAGGCTCGGCTTGTTGGTACGTTTCAATCAAGTGATAGTCCATCCTATATAAATGAAATTCAATTAAATATAAAATAACAAAAAAGTCTTCTCTGTAACATTCTGTTTCTATATACAAGAAATCAAATATAAGCTACCTACCATCCTATGTGACTTAGTTGTACAGCTCATCATCGTCTCCGGCAGCAGCAATGGAAAATGGGTCTTTGGCAGCGGGTGTTGCAGCATTCCCAGATAGTGTGAAAACCACGAGACTGTTGCAGGGTATGAACAAAGAGCTGATAAATGGCGATGTCCATGTCACTAACACTTCTGCGGACAAATTTCATAGATTCCTCAAAGTGTGCTGCCCCTATCTCGGGCACATCATCAACATCACCATCCACTTCCACAATCTGGCAATTAAAATAATCGAGTCATTCAATGAAATTGTGAAGAAATTTAAGACATGGTTGATGGAATCAAGAGTCACCAGTTACTTGCAGGGGAAAAAGAAATCATCACATGTTTGTCTCACTAGTCACTAAGAGAGGGTTTATAAGAAAAAAGCAAATACTAAAAAAGCCTATGAACTGTAATATTTTCCTGAAAAGAAGGCAACTGTTAGCTGTTCTATTTTTTGTTATGACATTCTTAAAATAGCTGTCACAGTAAGGACTAATTTTCCTGAAACTGAGCCTTCATCCATATGGAAATACAGACATAAGTATTTGCTATACCATGCTGATAAATCTTAAAGAGCAGTGTACTCTCATAACAAGGCATCAATTGCAATGGCCATGTACTAGGACTAGCTCTGCAAACTTGCTCAGCAAAATAGTGGCATTTTGCCACAAGAAAATTGGCCAAATACTTCACAAAATATGTATAGGATTATTAAATGTTCCCACAGGATCTCCATGCTCAGAGAAAATATCAACAATTAAACAAATGCAATACGATGACTCCTTATTAAAGCCAGTCAAACCTTACAAGAGTGCATAGAATGTAATGGCCGACATATACAAGAGATATCTCAAAAATTTTACTATTACCATGTCCTTACACAGCGGTATCAAGTATTTCAACTCTAGTTCAGATTATTCTTTCCCCATTGACTAGAAAATTAAAATAAAGAAAGAAAGCCGAGAAGGAGACAATCACAAATTGCAGGGTCTCTGTATCCTTACAAAGGTATCTGGGTCGACAATGGGCATACATAGAGAAGGATAATACTCTACGCTTGTACAATATATATATATATATATAAGTTGCCAGTAAGACTTCGAATTCAATGGGAGCAATGAATTTAGGACTGAATTACATTAGTTAGACAAAACTAATCAAATTCAATAGGGTGCAATGAGCTGGCTTAGAACTAAATTACATTTAAGTAACAACCATAGAATGCATTTTGGGGAAGCTAACAAATCTTTCTTTCAGTCCTTGCATGTGAACTTGAGGGAGTTCAAGAGCTCGGATGAAGCGATCAGAATCTATCCCAATAGGAAACTGTAGTTTTAAGCTCGCAAAGATTAACAAGATGGTATTATGAAAAATAGATTGTAAAGTCTTTAATAATGATCTTCCCTTGACCCTCTACTCCTTCAGGTGTACCCGCCCTCAACTCAAGCCCAAGAATACGAGTACAAGCACCGAAAAAATGCCTGCATTATCGTATGTATAGAAACTGGAGCGCTCAATTTCAGCATTAAAACACTACTGGCCTTGAGGACAATATGATATATCCTAGCAAATAGGAACTGATTTGAAAAGGAGTGCAATTATGGTTTCAAATGATGTCTTTCTTTATCTGTACAGTCGTGTACATTCTTTGTTTTTGTTTTTGTGTCATCAGATAAAGGTATCTACAAGGACCAAAACTGACAGTTAAACTGTGGATCAAATCCTAGCCCGGAATATAAGAAGCCTAGAGGATACAGAGAAAGTCCCCGGCTGATTGAATAAAAAAATTAAGATAACAAAGTCAAGAGATATTTTAGAATAAAGTTACGTGGACTAAGCTTATATTAGTTTGAATATTTGATTACATAATATTTAATTATAAACTCTGTTTCTAAATTATTAAACCTCTATAAATAAAATTAGATTTATGTAATATTCGATGATACGTTTGATTAAATAGTTTATGGATAAAATTTAATGTAAAAATATGTAATTGATTATTTGTGCTATATATTAAAAATAATGAACGGAGGTCCTAAATGCATACAATGTATTGATTATTTGTGCTATATATTAAAAATTAGTTAATTTGGTACTAGGATGGAGCTTTTGCAGTGAAGTACAAAGGACTAACGTCTGCAACTTAGAATTGATCGATCACGCGAAACTCTCACATTGTTTTCTGCCCTTCCGGACGCCTAGCATCAACCGAGTTCGAATTCTCTAAGATCAAAACTATACCGTTTCAATGATTTTTTAAAATATACATACCAAAATAACATAACTTTAAAATTCAAAAAAAAAAAAACAGTATTGATTCGCATCAACCCGGGAATGTCCAACTTCTCATGTGGCATCACTATAACGAATATGTTGAAATTTGATGAAAATGTCAGAACCTGCAATCGGCCCCTGTCCACTTTGTTGCGCTAATAAAACCCACCAGCTAAAAATGAAATAATAAAAACACCGATGAACCCAACCTAATATCTCCAATTGAGAAGCCTAATAATGTTTTCCCATCAAAACTACATAGTATAATGTGAAGTGTAAGGAGTAGCTTCGACCAAAATGCTGAATGTAAGCCTCTCTTCATACATATATCCCCAGTCCAAGCTCTCTTGGATCTGTTTCCACCATCCATGATGGTCTGTGGGACATTAAGAAGGAAAATTAGATAAATTTTAACCGAATTGGATCTAGTCAAAAATTTTACTTGTTCATGACAAAATTGATTGTCCCTTGAGCTGCACGCCGGAGAAGAGTTTCCCTTGCCTCAATGGCAATTCCTTCAGGCTGCATGGAGAATGCACGGAGGTTCTACATCAAACTATAGATTATATGCAATTTTTGTGGTTATTAATATAGTTCACTAGTCATTTATACCTCTTCTGGTAACCAAACCCCAGGCTGCGTGCTACCTTCAAGAAGAGCAAGTACAAATGCAGCAGTTGCATTCCCTACTGACCTGGAAAAGTTTGAGGAAATTGGTTCAAAAAAAAAAACTCTAATCTTGTCCACAAAATCCTAATGGGATTGTTTTTCATTTTCTGTTGCCATACAAATAACAGTCAATATTCATTTTTGTCTTGGTCATTCAGGAGTTCTATAAAACCAAAGAACATAGAAGCTTAAAAAATTGCTCTGGAGTCGACAATAAAAGAACCCGAGTAGAGTTTCGCTAAGTAATGCAGAAAAGCAGTGGAAAGCAGACTTACACAGAAAGCCTTCTATGGCTGAAGATACCTACGCTGTCATGTCCATCTGAACACTGCAAATCAACCTGCCCAACAAAAAAATGAAGAAAACTACCTGACTCAGAAATAGAGACTAGAGAAAAGAGAGATGTGCGAATGCAGCTTTTACTGAAATTTTGTTGGATCAACTCTCCGATTTCAAAATGCAATGAAACATCAGGCAAGTCATAGAATAATTAATTACGTATGCCATCTGGCTGTATATTTAGTGTCTCACCCTCATTGACATACGCTCTCCAGAAATTCCATCAAATGCTCGGACAAAAGGACCAAACAATTGCACCAATCGGTTGACTCTAGCTCTGTCTCTCAGAAATTCCTGCAAGATTAAGCAAAGCATTGCAATTGCTAATGATGCCTTTTGTCCATCGTATCTTACAGAGGGATTCAACTTTTAACCAACTATTTGTATGCACACTGAACAATAAGTGAAATGGAAGATTTATTAAAATGAACAGACAAGATTCCATAGGCAGTACTTAAGCAGACAGTGGCTTTCAAACACTTTGAATCTACATCTACCATCAACCAGTAGTCTAGTACATCATACCTACCTTGATTAAAAACCACATGGCAAGAAAACCGACAAATTCTAGTGTTGTGACTTGTGATGATATGAAAGCCAAATTTTATGCCAAGATCAATATCAGCAGCATCCTAATGCAGAGACAAATGATTCTCAGACATATAAAAGCTTACCCCAGGAAGAAATCTCGCCAGAGCTTCCATTCCCCAATTCCAAAAGAAAGGTGCAGTCCCAAACCGAGCACTGACAGTTGGTATTCCAAGGACCTCATGGGAACTTCTTACCTCCGGTAAATTTCTGAAATGAAGAGACAGTAGAGCATTTCATAGATCTCATTCCACACAAAAGTAGAATTGACAACTACACCATGAGCTTGAATATGCCACAATTACGAAGTACTACAGAATAGCAGATTGCTTTTTTCCTTCGAGATTATGCTATGCATGAAAGAATAGCTGCTTTAAGAGATGAATTGCTTCCATACAGAACTTACAATAGGTAAACATCTCTCCTTCCAATCCCTTTCCCAAAGTCAACATTGAGCATTCCACTATAAGGCATTAGTTTGACCTTTTCTCCTGGTGGAAGAGTTTGTTGTAGTAGTTAAGCATCATAAGAGCATAGATAAGACAATAGCACTCCCAAGCATCAATGTGTGATATGAACTGACATAAGAAAAGGTACTTCGAACTTCGAAGTTTGAAGTGAAACTAACCTTTCATATATGCAGTAACCTCCTCTCCAAGAAGTAAAAAGCTTGTGGCTAATATTGTTGGTCCTGCACCACCACTGCCAGCTGTATAGTAGCAGAACCTGAGAGGAGCATATCATTATGTAAGTTTATATAAGTAGATAAAAAAACTTGCATAACCCCTTTGAAAACCTTCAAGTATCTTATAATCATGAAAAATCCACACATCTATTATTCTGTTTATAGTTAACAGTGTTTTTTGAGATGGTAAAAACAAGGTTTGCACCTTCTTATTAAAAGGAAGATTAAGTTTCAACTGGAGATGAACAAGAAAGACTTTGAGGCATGTATTTTATCTTTGGTTGTAATAAGTGAAAGGAGATTAGGGAAAATGAACCATCACGAGCAAACTAGTAAATGGAAATATTAAGGCCTAGAGCAACAACAAGCTCCTGTGCTGACAAGCCTTAAAATATTTGTTGAAAATGAGATGAAAACATTTGGTTTAAGATATTTTGCTTTTTTCTTTTACCGGCTCAACTCTTCACCACTAGGCACCGATTATAGGACTGAGTAGAAAGATCTAGGACTAGGAACTAAAATCTCGTTTCATTTGCAGATTATCTATTTTAATTGGAAGGGAATTAGCTATTACTTGGATTAGCTAAGACTGACAATCGATTAATTATTCATACTCCTTTGTTTGGATGTAACACAGGAATAAACTACCTAATTTCATTCCTTTGTTTAATACAATATAATATGTTTGAATGAAATAGTATTATAATCTTATTTCCTAAAATAATCCCTCATATAAAAGAGGGCGAAAATTTATTTTTTTCACAAATTGAATGGTTTATATCAAACATATACTAATAAACTTTTGATTTTTTATTATTATGATCTAAAAGTCTAGGGAGTAACCTCCTTCACATTCAAATTTGTGAAACGAGATTCCTCTCTCCTTCCTCATAAGATAAAATAAAAAATGGGGGTAAAAATGCAAGGTGGGCTTGGTTTCGTGAATCAATTGCCCAGTCCTTCCTCATAATCTTCCCTCTCATAATTGCTGTTTTTTTTGGAATGTCTATGCCATCCCCTGCACTCCCTCAAGTTCGCTAATGATTGGTGACTATGAATCGTAGTGCCCTCATCAAGCTGCTCTGGTCTGTTCTTTGAATTGCTCCCCACACATGATCATAGAAAGTTTTGAGATTTTAAATGCTAAGGCGCTTGCTAGGTTGATCCCAACCATGTTTCCACTAAGGTGTGTGTCTGGCTGAGGTTTCTATCTAGTGTTTTTTCCTTTCTTTTCTTATGATATGTACTACAATATTGGGAGGCAGGATGGTTTTGTTGACTAATGATTCATGTTCCTTGGGAAATTTTTCAAAGGTTGTTTTTATGTCGTCGGGCGGGTCATGTTTAATGATTCTCTGATGAATATGGAATTCACCTACATAGAATATGAAGATTGACATTATCCTCTGTGGACCATGGCCAGGAAGTGAAGAGGTAAGCCGACTTTGGTGGTGGGTAGTGTCGGACTTGCAACTAGAGGCCCACGGGAGCAAGAGGAAGTTTGAAATTAGCTAAGTCACTCATTTTTTAATAGCATAGCTAACATCGTTTGTATAGGATTAATAATTAGTCCTAGAAATAGCATTTTATCAAACAAATTATTAGTAACACTAATATTAGCTAATCCAATCACATAGCATAATTCACGAAGCAAATGGGACCAAAGTTAAACAGGAACAATATATTACCTGAGCTTCTCGGGCTCCCTTTTATTTTCACTTCTAACTGCCCGGACCAACTCTGCTGCCATCACTGCCACAAGTTTGAGCGGGAAAAAGGCATCAAAACAAAAGGGAAAAAATTATTAGAACAAAAAGCATCAAAATAACTGAGTTGGAGAGGCAATGGATGTTCATAGAAGTTCACAAACAGGACACCTTATGAGAAATAGCATGTGGCACTGAGTATAACACAAACAAAGAGATTGAAAAATTGGTCCAACAAAACCAAGAAACTAAGCCTTAAATCTCAAGGATTTGAGGTGGGCTACACAAAACCAAAAAAAAAAAAATGACACCAGGCCATTAATATAGTTCTTCCTGCTCCAAAAACACTTAAAGTTTATATCCTCTGCTAATACTTACTCAAATCCACTAACGCGCAAGACTCACAGAAGATTAGTAAAATCTAACAATTTTTAGACAGATATCACATTCAGGATAATGTAAGTATATGTTCCATGCTAGAATCTGATGCTAACATAATACAAATAAAATCAAACCATTGCTCACTCCTGGATAAATCCCTGCAGTTGTTATGGCTGGAATATTTGCTGCGAGTGCTTTATGATGGAACAATTTTGCACAGCAAGAATAGCTTGTATCATCACAAACATCAATGTATGCTGTCTATGGAGGCCACGCTAAAAAAATTGTTAGCATTTAATGTAAGCTCATATTGATTGTCCATAAAAAAATTATCAACATATGAAGTATAATCAGTGAAAATGAAATTCCAACAGTAAATTTTTGCTCGCCTTCGTACGAATAGCAGCATCAAGTACAGAGCAATTCTCTGCTTGCTGAAAAGGCCCCGCAGCATGGACAACAAGATCCACATCTGTAGAGGGACTGAAATAGTTTCAGCATAGAGTGGTTATGATTTGCTGCATAGAAAATAGAAATCCAACAGATAAATATCACGGTCTGAACTAGGAGCAGAATCAAGACTGGATTCCATATAAGTCAACAGAATTATAAACTCTTCATCTTTGATTGTACAAAATTATGATTAACTGAAAATGTGAAGATCAGTAAACGCAATGCACCATTCCCACGAGAAAAGTCCAAAACAATGTATGTAGTTCTATCTGGCTAGAAAGATGTATATTTAGAGGATAAGGAATCAACTGAGAGATGTATATCAGGTCATAATGAACCAAAAGTTTTATCAGTTTAAGAAATATAGTTTTTTTGGCGCCATGCATGCAACTTTTGTATAAATGGAGAAAGTGACAAGCAACACGGTAGCCCAAAACACCTCAGCAATTTTCTGTGGACTGACAATGTAAATCAAGTCCTAACAAGCCAAGCCAAACTGAACCAAACCAAGCCTTAATCCTAATATGGAGTCGTCTATATGAACCAAGACAAATAGGACACTTATTGGAACCAAAACACAGAACCTACTCTTCCAAACATTCTTATTGATCAACATGTTTCTTACAAATCTAGCAAATCACAATCTTTTATTAACACCTCCAGCCAAGTCATTCTTGGTTTCCCCTCAATTTTTTACCTCGGCATAACTCAGTAATCAAAAAAAATATTAATTCCAGGAAAATGTTATCGGTGACAGACTGACAGTTCAGTGAGATCAAAAATGATGTCAAGCTATCATAAAAGGCAAACGTACCGACTAAGGCTTGTTCCAATGTCCTTATATTATCGATATCAACCTCCACAAACTCAGAGTTATCTCCAAGAGTCGCTACCATTGCTGCTCCTTTTTCCCTGTAATGGCTTATTAAATTAAATGTCAATTACATTCCTTCTCTTTACAAAAGAAAAAAAAATCCCAATATTTAAAGCCGTACCCAAATCAAGCTTTAAACTAACAACTAGGTAAAAACAAATTGCACTTTTTTTTGGGTTTTTAAAATCAAATTTGAACTGCGTATCCAACAATGATGATTGATGATTGATAATAATAACTAACAACGTATTCAAATTCAATTTTAAACGAAATTAGAGAAGAAATGGACCTGTTTCTACCAGCGATGACGATTTGAAGGTCAGGGCGGAGTGCGGATAGAGCGGAAGCGGTAGAGCCGCCGACCCTGCCGGTTCCTCCAAGGATCAAAACCCGAGAATTTCGAGGCTTCGAGGGGAGCTGGACATTGGATTTACCGGTTTCCATCTCTTGGGCGGCGGAGGCGAGTGTGATGCTGTTCAAATGAAGCGAGAGCGAAGCTCGTGCCATTGATGCTGTGTCTGGTCACCCTGGTAATGGTATGTATGTAACACAGAAACGCAGTCAGTGCTGCAGCAGGGAGCAGCAACAGAGCGCGATTTAAGGCGCCCTTATCGACTGATGCTGAGACGTGGAAGAACGCCTACCAATTTTTTCATCACTGCTCCTGACGCATTACACGCGCTCGTTTGTGAATGGTTGGAACCCTTGCGTCATTGGCATGCCATCGACATCGAGTCGATTTTCGAAATGGTGATTCTCTCACTGGGCCGGTCGTGTTTCGTGAAGAATCTTAAGTGCAATCGGCTCGTGATTTTTTTTTTTCCATCTCACGTGGTCTCATATCAATTACAATTACATGTCACTACTTTAGACGCAATGGGTAGTATAGTATTATTTATGAGTAGTTAAAATTTAATTTAAATTTATAATTTTAAAAATTATCATGTTTTTAGAAAAAACAAACAAATTTGCCAAATAGGCCCTAAATGTTGAGTATTTTGTGTTTATGCATTACTCGTAATTATGTTAGTATAGTATTATTTATGAGTATTTTGTGTTTATGCATTACGTCATTACTTGCGGGCCTTTGTGCACATTCTTATGGGCTTATCCATTCTTAGATTATTAATTATATCGGTAAAAAAAACTTATTTGGATAATTTCATTTGACTTATCAGTCAAATGTTGATGTATTATAAAATGTATTGTTGTTTCTTATTGCTTGTAAGTTGGCAATGTTATGAAATAATTGTATCTTTGTGAGTGTGAATTTGATTTGGATAGGAGGTTTATGATTCTATAGGCTGATACTGGTGGTATATGAGTTGGTCAACTTTATAAGAATGAAAAGTTCTCAGGTATGAAAGATATAAGAACTTAAGGTTGAGAGTTAGTCTTTAGATGTTGTTGGAAATATAAGAACAGCCACGTGCTCGTGAGTATAAGTAATTTTGATTATAATTTGACTCATTTTGAAGTTCATGCAACAAAATAATAATTAGTTATTTTTGGTAATTATTAATTAAATAATGAGGAGAGTATATATATATATATATAAGGTTGTTATAAATGAAATAAAAGTTGTTTAGATTTAATATGATCCATATAATATTGTATCTTGATGAAATTTCATGTTTAGAATTCTAAATTAACAAACTCATGCTTGTGATAGATTTGGGGCTGCATAGTTAAGGTCAACCGAAAGGTGATTGAGTGAAAAAATTGAGCGTAGTTGGCTTGGTTAATCACCATTAATCAATCACTTTTTTTTTCAAAAGGTTTTTGTGAGACTTACTCAACCGCACTCTACTAAATGCAATCGAGTGAGAGAGTTAAGTGATTAAAGAATATTTTGATTTGGTTAACAAAATTGATATCATTAATAGAAGCCTTGAACTAATGCTTTTACCAATAACTTCTCTCCTTATCGGCTTGTTTTGATCAAACCTATATTTTAATATTTTTCTATTATTTGATCAAATCTATTACTTCATCATTCACCCTCTTTTTTTTATTAAATATTTATGTTTTTCTTTTTAATTGTCACACCCTCATGCTTATTGTTTCTCCCAATACTTATCGTAACTTCTAATAATATCACCTGTAACACTTGTGATATTCATTACAATTTATGATATTTCTTATTATAGGTTGATATCTTTTTTTATACGACTTACTGTTTGTAGGTTCATTTATTTTCTGCATTCAGTAGTCCAATTAAGCTTTCACTATGACTTTTCTTATCTTTATTACTGCAATTTGCAATCATCATTTAACTATGGTCTTCTCTAATTACTCCCCTGCCTGTCTACTTCTAGTTGTCTTGATGGTCCTGTGGGATTTTGTTGGGTTATTGTTTACCTTTATTTCTCCCCGTGACTGATAGTGATTTAGTTATTAATTTTGTCATGATCATCAAGTTCATTATTTAAGTGATAATGTGCATATCTTGAATGACAGGTTCATGCTACTCTTTCTATTGAAATCCTCGGTAACTTTGCTAATACCATGGAATCACACTTTGATAGATTTATATGAACTCCCCCTAAGCAAGTGAGCACTCCCCGGCCCCTTAATGTTGAAAATTGTTTTTGCTAGTCTGAATACTATATTTTCTATTTTTTGTTTGCTATTAAAATTTTATCTGGTATTTTAATAATTTGTACATAATATTTTAGTGATTTTAAATTTATTATTTTTTATAACATTTGTAAAATTAAAATTTCAAATACAAAATAAATATACTAGAACTTTATAATAAATACTATGCATATTTAAAATTCTTATTATTAATATTATTCATTAATTTTTCAAATATTACTTTATGGTATTATTACACTAATAAAATAATTATGTTCGATAAAATAATATTGTTTAAAAATGTGTATATTTAATATTTAATTACGCTAGCAAAATAATACAGCTTGAAACTTTTATACATTAATTTGATATTTTATTATTAAATAAATATTGATTGCCTTATTAATAATATTTATATAATGAGGCTATTATTAAATATAAATATTTTATTTCAATTTTTTATAGTATTTTAATATTTTGTACATAATTTTTAAATGATTTTAAATTTATTATTTTTATAACATTTGTAAAATTTTTTAATTAGAATACAAAATAAAATATACGATAACTTTATAATAAATATTATGTATTCTTAGAATTCTAAAAATAATTTATGTTTAATATTGATATCATAGATATTAAATAAATTATTTGATATCGGGGGAGAGGGGGTTGTTGTGTGTGTATATACATACATACATACACACACACACATATATATATATATATACACACACACACACAGAATTAAATTTGGAGAGGTCATGTGAATTTTTAATGAAGTTGCAAGTTTAAGTTTCTTCTTTAATTATTTTTGGTTTCCACGTCAACATGGAGACACCACAAAATCAAATAATAAAATCTGACAAATAACATCCGGTCAGCAAATTAATTTTGATTTCATTTTTTAATATCACATCAATGAGAGATTCTGTAATATATTAAGGGATTTTGACGGACTTTTTTTTGACAAAATGTAAGGTCAGATATTTATTCTAAATTTGGAAAATAATAATTAATTTAACCGGATGAAATCATTTGTCTTCAAATATTTATTATTTTCAAAAATATGATGTTTGAGCAGTCAGTAATATGCTTGGAAATTTGATATTTGAGCAAAAATAATTTTCAAACAAACAATCTGCCACACGCCTGTATAATCTAATAATCCCTCGTAGCTTGGAAAAGCATATTATATGACAATGCATATATACTTTTTCTCTCCTCTTCTTTATCTCTTTCTTCTCGGCTCCCACTGCATAACATAACATGT